>CM062804.1:259511046-260148652 GCA_031772625.1 Pinus tabuliformis | reverse complement strand
TCTTCATAATGTGCTATCAATTCTTCCGTAAAAATTGCCCAAGTGACCAAAATTTTTATGAGAGAAAAGCCATTGATACCATACAAACTGATTTGGTTCCAAATATACAGTTGCCATACATACCTTTTGTGTGTTTTGCACATTATTGAGATCGAAGAACTACTCCATCTGTAATATCCATGTGGCGGGATCCTTGCCATCAAACTTTCTCATATCGATTTTTGGAATATGGTGGGCCTTAGATCCAACATTAGTGTCTATGGAATCATGATTAACATTAATTTTGTTCACATCATGAGTTTCCTTTACAACCTTTTCACCATTAGTAAGTATTTCTTGTAGAAAATTTGTCAAATCCGTCTTCAAATCTGCCATGTCTCTCTTGAAATCTATCCTCAAATCTGTCTTCAAATCATCCATCTTAGCTTCCATGCCCCTTATCTTAGATTCCACACCATTTAACTTAGATTCCATGCCATTTATCTTAGATTCCACGCCAGTTATCTTAGCTTCTGTTAGCTTTTGTGAGAGTGACATTTGTTTCACTTCTTCTTGTAATTTTGATATATCATGTAGCATTTCTTCCTCTTCTTCATGAGTCATGCTCGAGCTTTCAGGTTCCTTACTAGGTGTTTACATTTTATTTCCTCGGGGCATCAGTTACCGATAATAATGCTTTACTATGCACTTTGAATTCCGTTAAACCAAGCTTACAAAAAAATTTAAAAAAAAAATACACACCTTTTTTCACTTTATAGAAGCCTGATATTGAATTTGATGTATCTCTGTAGTTTTGGATCGTCCAGTTCTGAAATTGCAACCTGTAGTAGCCTTCTACGTCCTCTTTCCAATGCCACAAGTCTGACCCAAATTGGATTCTCCAAGGAAGAGTTATGTGAAATCTCCCACAGTGACTTGCTTTTAGACTAGTTCAGTAGAGCAAACTTGTACGACGTGCCACGAGTCACTGTTTCAACCTTTGAATCTGAAAAACACATACAAGAAACTACAGTTCGTCCTCCTTCTATACCTTCTTACGAAATTTCAATCCGATCCCCAGAGAGAAAGTTATGACGATTTTCCCCAAGTCACCCGTTTTGAATGTAATTCAAGAGACTGCAAAAAGACCAACTTCCTCAGATCATATCTCCGCAAATATCGCGCGAAAAGCTCTGAATTCAGACCAAAGGTTCAGCGTGATTTCTTCTCAAATGGTTTTTTTTTGCGACTTCTGAAACGTCACATGAAAAATGTTATAGCGAAAATGCCACGATGACCTGTTTGGAGTAGCAAAACCCTAGAATCCAAAGCTCGGATACCAAATGTTATGAAAACAGCTCAAGAAAAGATAGAAAAGATAGATCAACGCCTTAGAATTCAGCCTCTTTGAGGGGGAAACCTCCTTTACTTTACATAAATGAACAATTCTTTGATGATACAAATGACAAAACCTCCTTTCCATATATAGGAGTCTAAGGAGTCACAATATAATCCAGCCGATCTAACAATAATAATATAAAGCCACAAAAATAACAATAGAGGGATTCTATGGGGCACATAAATAACAACATGGGGGTAATAGGGGCACAACAATATTAATAAGTGGTATAACTACAATAGTAATGGGGTAATCACTAGTATTATAGGGACCCAACACATACTCTTCCAATGTTTCACTAGGCCTTGCTACCATTTGGAATATCTCATCTTTTAGTTCTCTAGATCTGCAATAATCTTGATATTTTTTTGGGAAGGTATTTTTCATTTGATCCCAATCATTGATGGTGCCACCACCCAGTCCCATAAACCAACGCAGGGCTGCTCCCTTTAAAGTGGATGGAAACAACTTCAGTTTCTCATGGTTAGTCGTGTAATCATAACCCCGACATAGGACATTGAACTCAAACAGGAATGCATCCAGATCTTCTAAAGTGAGTCCATGAAAGGTGGGAATACTTTGTAGAGTGATATCTTTCATGGGGCATTGACAACTGTGTCAACAATAGGATACTGTAATGTAGAGGTCTGGGGTGTTTGTGGATTATTGGCCATTTGATAAAAGATATGCTAGTACCCTTCTGGGACCTTTGGAGCAAGAGAGTTATCCCTAGGATGTCTAGAAGAGGTGGGAATGATCCTAACAACACTCCCTTGATCTGGGATACTAGGTGTCCTCTACGCAATTAATACCTGAGGGGATCTTGTTTCCTCTGTTTCCCCTATTTCTCCTCCTCCTTCATGGGTGTTGCAAGAATTCCCTTCTTTTGAAGGAATTGGTGGTGAATTTGAATATCTTGAAAACTCTGCTCAGTCCCTTCAGTTTTACTATGGACCTCAGCATAGGCTACAAATGGTGAGCCTGTGGCCTGAAGGGAGATAGTAGGTTGTCTGGAAGCAACAGTTTGGAGACCTACTCATTGTTGAGATTCATCTTTTCTTAATATGTCGTCGATAAAAGTTGATTGTCCAAGGGTCACCGGTCCCTTAGATTTTGGAGGTTTGGGATGTGGTATTGTATTGTTTTCTAGTCTTTTCTTCTTAGTCATTCATGCAAAAATTCGAATATTTATTTCTAGCTTCAATTCCTAGCAATTCTGCTAGAAAGCCGGCAGGGGAGTGGGCATTTTACTTGCTCTGCACATAGGTTTTTACCTTCAATTTTTAGTACCTAGTTCTCTCTCAATAGGAAAACATCCAACACCTACTTCACCTGTCTATAATTTTACTGAAAATAAGGTGGAGGAGCAAGCACTTTACTTGCTCGTTACATAGGTTCTTACCTTCCGTTTTCAATGCCCAATTCTTTCCCAAGAACAATTATCAGATATACAACACTCTTTGTAAAATGGTGAGACTCTCCACAGCAATGGCACCAAACTCTTGGCTGATAAAAGGTGTCTTTAAAAACTCCTAATTACCCCACATTAATCATCAACTTGGGCAAGCCCTCTTATTCCAAGAGTGTACACAATATGTGCACGCTATGAATCTAGAGAGTGATGCTTCTTAGAATGGATTATAAACCTTTGATACAAGAGTAAACGAATACATTTATAAAAGTCAAATTGAAACTGTTAAAGGAAATATTACATCTAGGCATCAAGACTTAATCCTCTATTAAAATCGTAATCAAATCTCACACAAGCAATTCAATTGACAATAGCATCAACTGAGAGCATAGTAGCAATAACCAATCTATTCCTAGCTGATTCAATCTAAATCACACTCAATCTCAACTAAGCAATCCAAATGGAAATGATGTCAACCGAGAGCTAATAGCAATAACCAGACTCTTACAGCTGATTAAATCAATAAGATTCATTGTCTTAGTGGCTATATAATTTAACCTACAATAAGCGTAAATGGAATCAAATGACAATATTGTAAAACATGTAAAGAAAATGTACTACTTCAATACAGGAAAGCAGCAAAAAACAAATAAGATAAACTCACAGAAAAATGGGAAAATTACCAAACCAATCAAACATGTGTTTGTCAGAAATATATAACACAAGGAAGCAGTTTAATCCACCAGAGGTCGGGCCCTTAGCCACCAAAAAATATGGCTGAGCGACTTTAGAGAATATGAATGAACAACAATGTCAATTATATATTAATCATTGAGCTTAAGTAGCATTACAATACGGCCATGTTCTCCAACAACATGGGTCTGTAAATTAAAATTACAATTTGAAATAACAGAGATCAATCCCCTTTCCTCCTACAATATTTTGATTTTATAGTTAGAAAGAGGTAAAAGATAAATGTGATCCCTCAGGATCTCCCGATCCCAAGGGATTCACAACTGAATGATATCTTCTAACACCCTTCGTATTTGGCGTTGATCCTCCTGATTCATTCTCCGACCTGACTGCAACCGACGCACTCCATTTTTCCTTTGTTGGTTTATGTTGTTACGTCGCTAGGGAACAACAACTATTCCTTTCATCATTTTTCTGCATAAAGAGGAGCAAAAGTTAGTTACGATGGCTAAATCTTAAGTAAGAGTAGTTCATATGTTTCTTATCATAATCCATCAATATGTAGCATATCAAGATATGAAAGAGATAAGAAAAGAGGAAAAAGGTGATGGAATTAAGAGTAAATACATACCCATTTCGTAACTCAACATCTTGCATGGATCATAACCTAGAACCACCATTACCAATTGTCGTGCCAAAACATGCCCTTGAAGGAGATGCCAGCATGAAATCAAAGAGGTTTTAGTTTATGTTAAGATCCATATTTGATGTGCTATTTTTTTTTGCACTGCTAATGATTGTAAAGTACTTTATAGTTCAAGGGGAAAACCATCTCCTTGTTCCTACTCAGTAAACTGCATCAACAGTTTATGATAGTTTGTTCTTATTTGAACAGTGTTAAAGTCTTTCAATTCTACAATTTGGTAGGACACATTGTACCTTATTGATATTTCTTCTCATTTCTAATGAAAGGCCAATATAGAAGGTTTCTTCTCTATTCTAATATGGGAAGCATGCTTTTTATTTCACTGATATCATTGATCCATCATTTTTATTATTTCCAGAATATATAATTGGAATTTATACTTAATAATGGATAAGTTATAAGGCACATCATGAAAAAGGGAAGCAAAGAGCACATCACCAAGAAGATAAGGTATAAATCACATCACTCAAAAGTGTAGCAAAGGGGACATTACCGAGAACCAACAAAACCTTCACAATTGTTAGCATGCTCCAAAGTCCAATATATACTATTAAATTTTCCTATTAATCTGGGAATAATAGGACAATATTAAACATAAAGGTTGAGGTGGAAGCTCATTACAAAGTTTCACATTTGTCAATTTTTTTTTGTTTGTTGGAAATTGATCACTTTTGCATCCCCAAAATTGTTGATGTTATATTTCTTTACATTATGTAATGGTTTGAAAGAGTTACTGCACCTGTGCATTGTAATGGTGACCACATATACCTTAATTATAAAATAACTCACTAGTATCGTACACATACCACATACATTAATCATTTTGGTGCAAAATAGATACATGCTTTAGCTCGAAAAACTACAAACATTAAGACCTAATGGATTCGAATTAAAACAATGAAAATTTTGAGTCACAGTGGCTTGCTCCACATTAGCTATCAACTTTGGCTTAATGTCTTGAATAAACTAAATGAAAAAATGAAACTTAATAACTTGCCTAACAAATGTGCCAAAGGCTTTAATTTTATTAACACAATTTTTCGTTAATATTTTTTACTGTTATAATATTAGAATATACATGAACATAACAATATAAGAAGTCTTTGCTTCCTTAAATGCAAGACAACATATATATTCCTATGAAATTAATTTATGGTCCAATTCGGTAACTATCTAGGAGACAACAATAGATATAATATCATTTACACTTACACATCTATATAAAAACTATTTTTCCTTGTGGAAAATTTTGAATAATATTATCTTGATATTTTATCAATAATATCCATTCTCATTTCTTTTTTCTATTATTCACTTATTTCAAGTGCAAACTCATTGCTATGACCAAATGACTATATTGAGCACATGTAACATCCTTTTTGTAATCTTCAAAAAGAATGTGGTCTTAACATTTCTTTACTTATTAAAATAAATTCTTCATTAACAACGCTTAATCAACTACATATATATAATTTGAAGGAACATGAAACTGTGATATTAATGTGTTTTTCTACTTAGTGCATTGCAATAAATTATAAAGAACTTTCTCTAGATTTTTTTTCTAGTTCAATGATATAAAATACATCACCTTCTGTAACCATAGTAGAAATATGATTGTAATAGTTGTCAATCACAATGACTTCATTTTCTATATCCTTATTAGTCAAGCTTGGATGTGGGAGAAATGTTTTAGTGTATCAATGGTTTGACATATTTTTTTATCGTTGTTGACACACTCATTAGTGGACTCTATATAGATGTAAGGAAAAATAAAAACTACTTTCATTTCTAGCTGATAATATATTTTTCATATTCTAACCTCTAATGGAGTGTGAACATATTATTCCATGTCACTGTTGAAAATTATATCGCATTGATCTATCAAAATCACTTATTGAAATGTTCTAAAAGTACTTGCTTGACAAAAAATCTCATGTAAGTAAAATTCTAATTTGTAAGTAAAAATCTCATGTAAGTAAAAATGGCATGTGTGTCTATATATATATAAATATACACTTACCTATTCACATGAGCCTCTCCATACAATTTATGCCTCCTAATTCCATGTTTTAAACATGTGCAACCACTATGATTTTCTCATTTTCCATGGCCCATATCAAATAAATTGAATTTATGTAATACCCCTCCCTTTTGTACTACATTATTGTAAACCTAAGCTAAGTTAAAGCTAGGTATGATATCCTCCCTTGTTTGTTAAAGGTTGTAGACCTAACTTGAGGAAAGCTAGGTAATATGTAACATGAAAAGCAAGTATATTATTAAATAAGTTAATAAAATAAATCACTTGGAGGGTGGAGCACCAAGAGAGAGGAGATCTTGACAAATCCCATGAGGAATGGGATAAATATGAATCTTTCATGATAAGCTTCTAGATATGCTTCTAGATAAGCTTGGATGGATTGGATATCCATCAGATGGATGGGAGATAAATATCCAACGAACATAAATTCTTTGCGGGAGATAAAGGAAAGCTTTTATGTGGAAAAGTGTCATGGGAGATAAAGACGAGCTTTTCTGGATAAGACCTAGGAAAATGGAGAAATCCATAATGAGGGACGCCGCTAATGGTAACTAAATCATGAAACAAGGTATTAAATACCCAGTGCATCGATCAATGGAGGACATTTGATCCTTGGGAAGATCTTCATCTCAAGGGAAATCAGAGGTGATTCATGGCTCGGTGGTGGTGCTCCTCCCTACAGGTGAGGTTTAGTTGGTGTGAGTTGCATGGAATGTACTGTATGTTGTTTCTTCTCCTGGATATTACTTTAATTCATTGAGCATATATGTTTAGATGTAGGGCGATGATACCTATATATGATAAATGATTTAGGTTCAATTGAGGTGTTCCAGTTCTTTACTCGTATTGTGTAACATATATGTTGATGATAGTATTTGTGTTCATGTAATTGATTTAACTCTTATGCATGTGGATGAGTAAAATGTCCATTGAACCTAAATCTAATCATCATTATGTTAAAGGAACATAGTTTATATTTAACATTATATTACGTCTTTGGTTAGATAATGGGTACAAAACATAGATGCATGCATTTCATGGTATAATCTATGATAGTCCAATTAACTATTACATGTGTACTCAATGAGCCTAGCTTAGCCTCCTACCTATTGTATAAGGGTTGAGTAAGTCTGTCGAATTATGATTATGATGCATGGCTGGGCTAACTGCATTAGACTCAAGTTAATTAATATTTATAGCAAGCTTAAACAATGAGTTTTAGGGATTACATGACGGAACTAGTTTTTTTCTACAAATTTATAAAATTGTTCTTAATGATGGAGCTCAATAATAATGTTGATGAAGTGATTTAGATTAATGTACTAATGAATGTGGTTAAATTCTAACTGTAGTGAGATCAAATCCCAAGTTTAAAGGGTCTAGGGGAGAAATTCCCGGGTAGGCTAATGAGGTTTATTACAAATGGTATTAGAGCCTAAGATCAAACACTGAGGCCTATAGACTCATCCACCTCCCTAGAATTCCATTGAGGAATTTTGATTATAAAATTCCTATAAGAAAACTAACCCCAAAATTTCAAAAGGGTGAAGCCTAAAATGTAGAACATGATTTCTCTTCAATCCAGGAATTTAAGATTCCAATATTAACATGGCTATTGATGGGTCAAAAATTCATTATTGGGTCAAATGGACATCAAGAAAAATATGCACAGATTCATGATCTTGACTAATCTTCATCGCTCGATGCGTAAACTCTAAATTTCCACCATGAAGGACAGATTGGGTACTTTTCTCAGATGTTGGGTAGAACCCTTCCTCATGCGTACATTATCTTTGACTTCTAGTAAGTCATTAACAAGACATTCTTGAACGATTGAATACACTATGTATGCAGTTTACGGTAGGAAATGGATGCTTTCCCCTCACGCATGAAATTAAATCCTTGGGCAAATAAAACAAGTTGTCTTTACCCTCTCGAAGATGGCGATGAATGTGTTACCAATCAAAAATCCACTGGTTGAGGTTGTATTGAGAAATATGCATGCTATGATTATGTGAGTGAGACAAATCTCTATCATGTTGAGGGAAAAAGTAATACAAAGGAAGATAGAGGCCTTTGTGCTTGTTATGAAGACTGGCACATGGTAGTTTTAGAGGAAAATACCTGTCTAACTAAATTAATTATTTCATTTTACATTTTGCATGGTTGTGAGAGGACGGATGATGCACCGTGGGGATGCTCCTCTCTTGTGGCTAGGTGTTTGATGTACTAGTTACCATATAACATGAAGATATGTTATCTGCATGCACCATCATTACCTTCAATAGACTGGAATTCGCACATGAAAATAGCAACCCGTGGTGAGTGGGTTGCTTGGAAATTTTATACAGGTGAGCATGGCACGGCCAAGCGGTCACCGTGAACACATTTAGAGAACCATGTGTTAGATATATCGCTGAGTTCAAAGATGGTGGATCCTGGAGCTTGAAGGTGATAGAACCCTCATAGAGTCATTTTAGTAGGACAAAGAACACATACAGTTGTTAAAATTATCATATAACTGCATGAGTTCAACCCAACTCTTAATACACACTCATCGAATGTTCCTAAGACCACTCGAAAGGCTTTTACGAAATTCTAGTTTTATGATTACATAAAGATAAAGTGGATATCGTTCAGGCATCACTGCTCAAGCTTCGAGCAAGTGACGTGGCATTTGATGCATTGATCATGTTTTTTTATTCCTCATGCACTGCTGCGGAAAGTACCTATTCTTTCCAAAACTAATTAGAAGGTTTCTCATTCAGGATGTACACCGATACTATTGTTTCTTCTTTTTGAATGCTACCTTTAGGAATTTTTATCACAAGTGTGGTGGGCCGTGGGATCGAGGAAAATCTCTTTCGGTTCGATTTTCCCAATGGGATGCATGGGTAAAAGTGATAACGCATGACGTGTAGATAGGGCACTCGATTCCACCTTCTCGATGAAATCAACGTAAACTACCTCTCTGCTTGTTAATGAAGGTTATCCATATTCCATATATGCAAGCTATTATCCGATGAAAAATTAGAAGGAAATAACGCTAGAAACGGCTCATTCCATTACTTGTATATGTTCGGGATATATTCAACCTTATCGTGGCTTGGGAAACACCTGAGCTTGACCCCATTAGATGATCCGTAGAGGTACAAAGCCAACCTTTTGCTTACAGATATAGAAATGTATCCATGATTACACAGGTGAAAGTGGGAAAAGGTTTAGAGATAAAGGAAATCAGCGTATAAGCCTTGCCAATATAGAAGCAGTAGCTTTCATATTGATTTTCTATTTTTCTGAAAGAAAAAAAAAACACGCCTTTCAGGTTGCTCTGAAGCAAAGTGATAGCTGATCGCATAAGTGGATGATGTATTCCGATTTCGATTCTCCAATGCGCATAAATACGAGAGAAAATGTAGACTTTGAAGATGGGTTGGCTAGAATTTCGGATTTGGTTTTTTTAGTTCATGAAGAGGTAGCACAATGCAGCAATTGGTTGTGCTCGCAACAGCTCGAGATAAATCAACGAGGGGTTCCAGAAAATCAAATACTCAATATTTCTTGCAGTAAAATTTTTGAGGATTCGAAGAGTTTATGGGTAGTGTTTACGATCTTACGTGGCATGAAATTCATAAAATTTTATGTTTAGTCTCATTTGAACTGTAGATTGCCACTAAAAAAGTTCTGAGCCCAGGGCCTCTCGGTCAGATTGAATATTTTGCAGCAACGAATGCCTGTGCTAGGAGAATCGATGCGTTGTGATCATCGATGTCACTAGCTAAGTTTCAATAATAGCTTGGGAAGAAAAAAAGGAGGGTTTCAAGGATATTATTTTATCAGCTATTGGCAATGAACATGACGTTGTCGATTAGGACTTCAATGGGAAGCTGGCGAATCAGACATCGAACCCTGCTCCATCATCCGATTTGTTGCATTTCAAGGATTTCGGTGGACTTTCTTTGGTAAATTTTGAGCCAGAATCTCGCTGTTATTGAGGTCTACTCTATGTTTGTTTTTCCAATGATTATCTTAAGTGCATTTTAACATTTGGTTTAGATGCTAGAATGGTCGTCGTCGAAAATATTGGACTTCATTTAAGCCAGAGTTTTGTCTTAATTGGAAAGCATGGGAGTATATTGATGGAGGTTATGTTTGAACCATTCCAAGTTGTTTAGTCTGCCCAACCTTCTGTAATTTAAATTATTATTTCAGACAATTTGGGTGAAAACTAGTACATTTTGTGGAATTTGAGGTGAAAACAGTCCACAACCTTGCATTTGATGTTAATGAAGTCCATATTCTTAACTTCGAGTGGAAAATAGATCAAAGAGCCTAGTTTGTCCGATTTAAATAATCATTTCCAACAACTTAGGCCAAAACTTTGTACATTTTGTGACATTTATGGTGAAAACAGTGCATAGTGTTCTGCTTGATTTTAAATGAGTCTATATTCCCAAAGTGTCAGTGCAAAGTAGGTCGGAATGGATGATTTATATTTCATCTAGGATTTCTGAAGGAAGCTAGACTCCAAGTGTTGCAGGCCTGTGTGATTGCTTATGTTCAAATTCATTGTTAGGAAAGTAACAGGATTGGAGTAATTGTAATGGAGAAATGTGATATTATCAAATGAAGCAACAAGTTCTATGATACAGGTGCATAGAGAGTTTTGGTGCAGGAGCCCCTCTTTTGACTATGCTATTAGGTTATTTGTAGACTAGCAGCACCGAGAAGCATTTACAGTCTTAGAAATAAGCATGTCATTTTCTCAATGGTTCTTTGGGTTGTTATGAAATGATGTTTGAAATCCAGGGTGTGATTTTCAGGGTATTTCTGAGGTTGTCCAAGTTCTTGTATATTTTTGTGGGGCATTTGTTGCGATGGCCGCAATAAGTCACTGGAAGCATATATTCTAGAAAATTTTTCACTCAATCACGTTAGCTTCTCTAGATGAACCTTCATTCTAGATGATATTGGCAGAAGTCTTGCAATAGTGGTCTTGATCATCAGGTGTAGTTATAGGAGATTTTTCAATTGTAAAGAAATATTTTCCAGGGTTGCAATGAAGAACCTGCCAGGAATGCGACGGATAGCCAGCGGTCTCATGCTTTGTATAGGACAATTTATGTTTGATGGAGCTTCAATTGCTATTATAGTGACTCTCAATATTTTTTCAAATTATACAACATTCTCAATTTTATTACAATGTCAAAGTGTGTACTGGAGAAAGCAAATTAAGAGAGGAAATTGGTTAATACTTATGAACATCGACATGGTTTGGTTTTCTTTCCCGATTAATCTGCAAACTTAGTTAAGAAGTGGTGTTCTTATTCTATCCTAATTGGATACTCTTGAATGGGATGTACATATATGGGTGTATGAGACATATATTAAATCTAAATGTAATCATTATTATGAAACAAATGATACCTATGGTTAACTTGAAAAACATTCATGCTTAAGACGAGGGTACATGAAAAATCAATATGGTATAACCTACGGTTCTAGTTACCTATGATATACATTGATACTAGTTAGCTAATCTTGCATGTTACTTAAAATAAGGGACCTAGAAGAAATTTGTGAGGTGCATACCATGATGCATGTCTTTCTCCAAGTTGGGAGTTTGTGCTCAAGTAAAGAGTCATTGTACTTAAATGCTTGTGATGACCACAAAGAGCATTTGTCTTTAATGCATCAAATAGTCGATTTAGTGGTAAGTGTCATAGGGAGTAATTGTTATGACACTCATTAGAGCTATCCTACTTATGAAAACATCTTCATGGACGATGATGTGTAAGCAGAAATAATTCTATGTTGAATGTATATGGATGGATGAGTCCTATTTTTCAAAAGTTAACGATTACTATGTTTAATATGGAACATAGTATGCTTCTAATGGATAAATATTTATGCATTAAATCATTATGTATAATGATTTCCATAAATAAGCAAAGTCAATTCTAGTTTATCTTCGCAGGATGATTTTTCATGTAAATCACCAAACTAGGCATATGGATTATAGTTTCAGAAGCAAAGGTAAAATACATATATGCATGATAGCAAATAGAGAAAAACTTGGGAAAATGGGTATTGTACATAATGAAGAGAAATTAGAGAATTTTTTCTTAAAACCTCTAACAAAACCATAACATGTATCGGTTAAAGAAATGTGTGTAAAACTATATTAGGTAAGAAACTTAAATAAGGATTGGTTAATAAAAACAAATATCACCTAATACCTGAAAGGAATATTATATAATGGAGGAACTCCATGGTCGTAACTAGCTTAATTTTTGCACATGTTGTTACCATAGTTGTTTAAGTAGTCATTAAGATGAACATGCTTAATATCTATTGATGTTAATGAGTTATAGGAATTTACCATGCAAGAACATGTGTCTATAGGATTATAGACTTGAAAGGGTATTGTATTTATTGAATGGTATTGATAGCCTCTTACATGTTGAGTTAGTGATCAATAATCATAAAGATATTGGTTACATCAATGCCTATTAAAGGGGAGTATGTTCTGTAGAAGTAAAGAGCATGATTGACCTGATGTTAAAATGCATGTTTTGTTGCCTATAATAATGAGTTAACATGTCAATACACTGAGGTCATAAACACTTACAACTACAAGGAGTGTGGAAGTGTAAGTAGAAAAAAAACATTCATGTATAACTATACGAAATTATGCATGGTCAACAGGTTTTTGAAGAATAAATAGGGCAACAGTAACACATACAAGGTGAATCAATGAGCTGATGAATATTGAACTTCAATAGCTATGAATTAATAATTTTCTTTATAACATTAAGTGGAAGGTATGATTAAGAGGAAATTATGCATGAATTCAATAATATGCAATTAATATTGTAACCATATGACATCTGGAATTGGTTTACACATGACATAAAAACTTTCTTAATTACATAGATGAACCATGAAAATGAATGTTAGTATGATACTAACATGATGAAAAAAATATGTGGATAGATTTTATGTCATGCAGGTGATACCATGAGATGGTATTATAAGCTGTACCACAACTAGACTATGTACAAGAGTACATATGGGACCATGTGACTACATATGCTACAAGCGTGGAAAATGAAATTGTATTATTGTGTATAGCATACCTTGTGTGTAGGTATGCAGTAGTCATTGAATGGATGTCTCGCTAGGTAAACAAACCTGCAGGTTACCCAGAAGAAGGAAGGTAAGTTTAGTACAAGTAACTATGGTTAATCAGAGTTTGGCATACATACAATTTCAATAAATATATGTATATGAAATTTAAAATAATCCGTTATAACTTTACAGGCATATTAATGTGAAAATATGCTAATTGATGTATTGTATGTAGAGAGAGTACAAGAAGGAGGTGTTCGACAAGAACACAAAGTCTTGAAAGAATGCAAGCATAGGACATGCATTCTTCAGATAAAATAAATGATAAGCAATAGCTTCTTTAATAATAACAGATTATCATATTTATCATAGTTAAACTTTGCATGGATAAATTCTCACAAATGGTTTGAAAGAAATGTGTGAGAGGTACCTATGGAAGGAGAGATGCTAGGAGCACTCATTGAGACCGATGTAGCTATTAAAGGAGAGATGCTGGGAGCACTCCTTGCGGCAGATGTGCATCAAAAAAATTTCATGAGATGGCACAACCATGAAAGATGTTGATTTATAAACTAGCTACGTGTGAACGAGGATATGATGCAGCGATACACCGAGGATGGTGTAAAATTTAAGGGGGAGAGTATGTCCCACCCCTCCCTTGTCTACTACATTAATGTAAACCTAAGCTAAGTTAAAGCTAGGTATGATATCCTCCCTTGTGTGTTAAATGTTGTAGACATGGCCTGAGGAATGCTAGGTTTGATATCGTCCTTTGTGGGTTAAACTATTCTACACCTAAGCTGAGTAAAGCTAGTTTATATGTAATATGGAAAGAAAATGTATTATTAAATAGATTAATAAAATAAATCACTTGGAGGGTAGAGCACCAAGAGAGAGGAGATTCTTGCCAAATCCCATGAGGGATGGGATAAAGATGAATGTTTCATGATAAGATTCTAGATGTGATTCTAGATAATCTTGGATGGATTGGATATCCATAAGATGGATGGGAGATAAATGTCCATAAGACATAAAACCCTTGCGAGAGATAAAGGCAAGATTTTATGTGGAAAATCGGCATGGGAGATAAAGACGAGATTTTCTAGATAAGACCTAGGCAAATGGAAAAATCCATATCACGGGACGCCGCTAATGGTAACTAAATCATGAAGGAGGGTATTAAATACCCAGTGCATTAATCAATGGAGGAAAGTGGTTCATTTGCAAGATCTTCGGCTCGGGGGGAATCATAGGTGATTCATGGCTGGGTGGTGGTGCTCCTCCCTCCAAGTGAGGTTTAGTTGGTGTCAGTTGCATGGAATGTATTGTATGTTGTTTCTTCTCTTGGATATTACTTCAATTCCTTCAGCATATATGTTTAGTTGTAGGGTGATGATAACTATACATGATGAATGATTTAGGTTCAATTGAGGTGTTCCAGTTATTTATGCATATTGCGTAAGATATATGTTGGTGATACTATATGTCCTCATGTAATCGATTTCACTCTTATGCACATGGATAAGTAAAATGTCCATTGACCCTGAATCTAATCATCATTACGTTAAAGGAAAATGGTTTGTATTTAATGTTATATTACGTCTCTTGGCAGATAATGGGTACAAGATATAGATGTATGCATTTCATGGTATAATCGATGATTGTTCAATTAACTATTACATGTGTACTCAAGGAGGTTGGCTTAGCTTCCTACCTATTGTATAAGAGTTGAGTAAATCTGTCGAATTATGATTCTAATGCATGGTTGGGCTCAATGCATTATATTTAAGTTAATTAATATTGGTGGCAAACTTAAATAATGAATGTCAAGGATTACATGAGAGAACTAGTTTCTTTCTACAAATTTATAAAATTGTGCTTAATGATGTAGCTCAACCATAGTGTTCATGAAGTGATTCAAATTAATGTACTAATGAATGTTGTTAAATTCTAACTGTAGTGATATCAAATCCCAAGTTTAAGGGGCATAGGGGTGAAATTCCTGGGTATGCTAAGGAGGTTCGTTACAATTTATGAGGAATTTTAGCTCTCTTATGAAGTTGAGAAAACCATAAGAATGACCATGATGTTTTAAATTGACCATCACACAATTTGACTATATACAATTTTCTTTAAAAGTGATATTTCTTCTCCATAGATCCTTATAAGGAATATCAAAACAATGTTCAAAAAAACATGTATCATGTTTATGATCATCAATGATGTAGAAAATGGTACTCTTTAATCACTTCACAAGTATTTTCATTATTATCACATTGATCAATACAAAGCTCTACTTGAGTACACAAAATACTCACCACTATAAAGAGCCAGTCTCAATGATAGTATTTGATTTCTATTTCTTTTTTGTAGATCACAATGATTAATATATTTGTATATTTCTCCCCGAACATCTTCATAAAAAAATCATATACTTGTAAAATATGTATATCATACACACACACACACACACACACACACACACACATATGTATATATATAGATATGGTAATGTATATCACAAAACCAATATATGTAAAACACAAAATCTAGTAATATGAAATTTCCAAACTAAAATGTGTATCATATACTTAGTAGGTACTCCTTTAAATCCAGAGTGACGAGTGTTTACTTATTGTTTCAAATAAAAATTTGGGAAAATGTTTACTCACTCGTTATTAAAGAGCACAATAATAAAATTATTAACAATGTTAAAATTCAAGTAATGGAAAAATTATCACATCAATTAAATAACTCACTTTGGTTTAAACTAAATATTTACATTTAAAGAAATATATTAACAAAATTATTAACAATGTTAAAATTCAAGTGCTATCGGATCAATTAAATTACTCACTTTCATTTAAACAAAATATTTAGATTGGAAAAAATATATTATAATTATTTTATTTTTTTAATACAATTACTTTTTAAGTTATTTCTATAAAGGTTAGAGTTAATCAAATTCACTATTAATTAAGAGCGTTTAAAAAAATTTACATTTAAATCTTTACATTAATAAAAACTTAACCTTACTTTTTATAGTTATATTACATATTTAAATTACTATGAAATAATAGATAAATATATGTCCCTATAATATGAGATTCAAAATGTTGGGCATGGGATCCCTCGCAGCAGGTTTTGGGGCTCAAAGCCCAAGTTTTTGTCAAAGATGGTGTAGAACTCCGTGAAGTGCGGGCGCGAAGTGTGAATTGTATAATCAAATCATAAGGTTGCCCGCCCTAAGCATTGTATTGTAATTTAGTGTAAAGATGTGTCGGCCTACCCATGGTCTGTGGACCATGGGATTGTATAAATAAAACGAGGTTCTAAGTGTAAATATAGCTTCATAGAGAATAGAGATATAGAATAGCAAAGGTGTGGTTAGAGCATAGAGTGGAGCCGAAAGTGTATTGGGTCGTAGTAGTAGGAAGAGGCTCTGCATCTGAGTGCACAGAAGCCTAGTAGAGTCCACAACTAACTGCACAGACCCCTGCAGCTGAGTGCGCACAACAGAGTCCGGTCTGTACTTGAAATTGACAATTAATAAAGAGAAGTTTACTTTGTGCATCTGTTCTTGAATCTGTACTTTTATGTTATGCATTACTTTTATTCTGGTTATTTACTACGCGCGCTTGTTGAATGATTATATATGAAAATAATCTAAGTAAACAAGTTAACAGAGCCTAACTAAGGAAGACTTCTGTAAATAAAACACGTCGCGTTGCAGCTAGAACTGCGTGAAGACAATATCACAAGACGGGGGGTGCCCGCAGGTGCGCGTATTGCAGTAAGCGCGAAGGTTGGACCGCATATGAATCACCACATATCAGACATCCCCAGGGTGCAGAAACATAGTTATAACACCCTCCCATACCACTTCACGTGAGACCTCAGTCTATGCTCTGTGGATTGTTGCCAAAAGGGCCAGTAATACCAGGATTTGCTTGGCTAAATCACTTCAGAAACTGGGTCAAGCCCCACTAAGCCAACAAATGGTTATGTTTCCAAGACCGGGATTTGCATAAGGGATGTCTGACGTCGTGCCACTGGAACCCAACAAAGAAGGAAATTGAAGAGTGGTTGGATAAGAAGACACATGAGTTCGCGACACAGGGAAATAGAACTCTGCAAGTATTTAAGGAAAGTGGTTGGATCGCTACATGTATACGGAAATCCACGAGATTTTCTTTGCATCCTTTCTGTCTTAGCTATATGAGTGGATCGTCAAGTTAGCAGACAACCAAGGAAGGTGTAGGCTTGACAAACCAATAGTGTGGACTCCGGAGCTAGTGAATAGACTAGAAGCCTCAGAAGATAAGATAGCGTGAGTTGTTGACCAGTTGCTCGACCAAATAATAGGAGGATTTATCACTGAGTTCACGGTGGACACTAGCATCAGTTATAACGACATAGAGTGACGTTTTCTCAAGGGACTACGAGGTAAGTATATTAAATCTTTGAACACCTGGATTGAGATGCTATTATGTGAAAAGCGGGTTATGTGAATAAATTAATGTTTGGGACTACGCAGAGCAGAAATATCTATAGAAGCAAAAGTAGTGAAGAATTAGAAAACAATCCGTTAATTCCACCCTCACGGGAGAGTGAGGATGATCTCGCAAAGGTTTCTTTGAGAAGTGTGGTCAGTTTGATAAGGCAGCAGATTTCACGGTTACCACCCCCACCCACACCGCCACGTGCTCGACCTCCCTCACCTCCATCTCCACCCACTCCACCTCCACCACCTCCACAGTTTAGTATGGCGAGCGCTATCAAACTACTAGTGTTCAGAGGAGTAGGGAATGAGGATCCGAACCAATTCTGGTTCATGGTAAGAGTAGTATGGGAAGCACAGGCTGTCACTGATGACAATATTAAGAAGGCTACATTGGTGAGTGCACTCTAGGATCATACATTGACATGGTATATCAACCACTCTAAGGACCACCCAAACGAAGGGATAGCAGAGATCCAGAATGCACTAAACAGGGAATTTAGCAAGCCAAATTCAGAAACAAAATCAATCATCGGGTTTAAAGAGATCATGATGCTCCTGGGCAAGACTCCCTGGGATCTAGATCAATGGTTGAAGAGTACGATCTGCAAAGCCAATATGACATTAACAGATGGATAGCATCGCGCATGGTTTGTAGCATCTTTGGCATCGCACTTGATGACAACGTTGTCACAACAGAAACTTTCCACTCAAGCCAAAGCACTCGAAATGGCAATGAGATTACATGAAACCTTGATACAACACCTTGGGTTGGGAGTTCAACAAATCCACACGCAACCACAGAATCTATGTTTGTAAATGCAAAGTTTGAAGCAGGATAGGACACCACAGCCAAAGACACATGAGGAAGTATGGTGCATAAAATGCAAAGGCCAAGGCCATGACAAGGATCATTGTCCAGTGTTCGTGAACTATTTGGTAGGAGGAGGGCTGATGCCATTGAGGTCGGAGGCACAGGTAGGGCCGAGCACGACACCCGCTTTATGGTGCGTGATTTATCAGATACGATGAAAACACACAATGGAGAATTGTAATTTGTTGTAAAAATATACATAGACACCCCAGCAATTGTTTTGTAAAGTTCTGTAGGTTGGTAGGCCAAGATGAGCACACTTGTCGTAGTTACGAGCTATTGATGGATCAAAACCCAACCTTTAGGATGCAGAACGAAAGGCGAGTGCTCAACCCAAATGCGGGGATGGCACACGTTAGATTTCAGGGGTGAGGTCGAGGACGAGGTGGATTGGCACCAGGAAGGGGCCACAGACAGTTAATTTGTTACAATTGCAAAGGACCAAGGAACTATGCCCACGATTGTACTGATCCGACAAGGATATTCTATTCGTATTGTGCTCAGTTTGATCATGAAACTATAGACTGTCCCACGTTGATCACAAAGATGCACGAAAAAGGGGTATTGAAGCCTCCCCTGAATCAGAATATACAAATGATGAGGTTTGACGCACGCGAAGAGGACCCAAATGTAAACATGATGCTTAGAAGCAGTATGGCCATAATAGAAGATACGAGGAAGTAGCCAGAGGAAAGTACATGGGTTCGCAAGGCTCCTGCAAAGAAACCCAAGTTTGACATAGCACATGCAAAGGAGATATTAATAGAAGCTAAGAAGAGCTTCATGGAGGACTCTCCTTCAAGTAGTAAGGATCAACCAGAGCCAGGAATGGATCCTTCAAGGCTCACTACCTTTCTCGAGACATGCATGAAACTGTTGCATGACAACAAGGTAGTTAGAGGACTACAGGAACTAATCACCAGGTGCATAGGGTTAGGGGAACCACACGCCATCTAGAAATTAGGGAAGCATGCATTGCACACTGGAAGGGAAATGAGGTTGACTACACAGATTGGGGAATATGAAATGGATTAGGTAATCCTAGATCTGGGTTTAGACGTGAATGTATTACCAAAGCAAACATGGGAACGGATGGGCAAGCCTGTGTTACAATGGTCCCCTATTCAATTACGAATGGCAAACCAACAGAAGATTTTTCCCCTGGGGAGGTTGCAAGGGGTAACAGTTGATAAAGAATGCACGAGCACATAGGTGGATTTTGAAGTAATAGAGATTGTCGATGACAACAATCCCTATCCCGTGCCCTTAGGAATAGACTGGGCCACCAATATAAATGGAGTCATCAACCTGAAGAAGCACAAGATGAGCTTAAAGAAAAAGTCATTACACGTAGTAGTCCCATGAGACCCAGCCGAACGAGCATGCTATACTGAACCAGTGTGCAACGATGATCTTGATTGCATTTACAAGATAACTGTGTGAGACCAGGATTGGGTGAATCCGACTACAGATGGGAGGATCTCATGGAAGCACGAAAGCTCCTGCACTTCGGATTTAGACGAAGAAGTAGAGCGATGGGAGAATCGGTTGCACGAAGTGATGACACCGAATTGTAACATGATGGTTAGATCACTACGTTGCATGACAACATAGGAAAGAGAGTTACTGACATATGATGGATTGACAGAGGTGGATGAATTCCTGAGCAAATTTGAAAACATAGTACTAGAACAACAGTAGTTTGATGCGTTGAAATGGCCACTGCGCGCAACACTCGTATGATGGTGGGGTACATATCAAGAAAACTTTTAGGATTGGTGCAAATGTAGAAGGATGATGCACATATGATTTGGAAGTCCCCAGTTTAGAATAAGAGTCGGCCTGCAAGAACAAAGAAACTTGCACACCCACCTGTCTCGATGGGTATAGATATGTGCTGTAAAACAAGTGCACCCCAAACTCAAGATCGAAAATTGGAATAGGACGCAGCAGCAAGAAGGCGACATGCACCATGAACGTCCTGCATGGAAGCATTCAATAAGGTATGAGGAGTCTTGAAGAGGGTTCACCAAGCAAGATGAACTGATTAGGACCTACGCGTGCCAGTGGTTCGATGGGTCTATAGGGCTATGTGCAAAAACCTGAGCCTAGAGATGATTCTGAAGCCGAGTAGTAGAGTCGAGACCATAATCCTAGAGGAAAGGAATCATCATGCAATAGCTCCCACAGTTGGGATAGTATGCGAGGACCAGGACGAAGGAATTATGGAACTATGCGAGGGTGAACATATGTAGATTCAGAAATCCATTTGGCAAGGGAACTTTAAACTTTTCTAACTCGAAGAAGATCGGGTACGACTGAGGAAGAAAAGCATGTTAATGGACGTGGAGATCAAAAAACTAGAAAACAAAATCGCACAAGCATGTCTCGTTGATAGATAAGAATGACGAGACAAGATACAGATAACCATACTACTGCATTAGAAGATTGTCACTGAGAATTTGTGACTCAGGTACCATGGTTGCGACCACGCCTTACCAAACAAAGAAACTAGGGGGGCGCACTACATCAGGAAGAACTTGCGGCGTTGACTGTCGCGAGGGTAATCAATGAGTGTCTGTGGACTAGGCTAGAAGGTGAATTCAAGTCTTGCACAGGTGGTGTGACCACCTAACTAGCCATAGGGAGCACAGTCTCAGTGCTCCAAGCAAGTGGAAGAGAGTGTGGGACTATAAAAGAGTCTGTTAGGGAGTTGCGCAATAAGGAGGTTGTGTGCAAGATTGGCATGTCACAAGGGTCACGCTTGTGTAGAGGGTGCTGCACTGCCATACGGGTAGGCTTGGAAGTGACTGTTGGTGTCATTGTTCATGACAAGATCTCCAATTTAAGACAAAGAGGAGCGGGTGGTAAGAAATTAAGACACGAAGTCAGAACTACATTTGGGATGATCTACCACCAAGGATGCATTAATGACTTACAAATGGGGGGAGTAGTAAAATTAAAATTTGAAAGATGCTATAAAACTACCAAGGTTGCCCACGAAACCACACTTGTTTGTTTGAGAGTTGAGCTGTTACAGAGAACCCATAGTGTTGAGCGCCAAGCAGTTTTTCAGCCCCCAAAGTCATGAAAAACTACAGATATCTCGAACGAGATGACAACTACTAGGAGAGGTGTGGGTTTTGTCGAAAGTACCACTAAGGAATCCATGCAGAGCCCTACATTGCACGTGCGGGATGCACTAGAAATTCCAAAATTTCCCCAGACGCCGAGGCCCAAGACAAATCCACAGGTAGCGGGACCAGTCCATATGTCCCCATGAAACCTGTTGTTTGGTAAAATTTCTATGGAAGGTAAGGGCAAGACTATTAATATCGAGACAAATAATGAGGAGGAGGACCTCCAAGATTTTGTAGAGGATATAGAGGCAGATGAAGAAATGGAAGAAGACATACAACCGGTGCGCACTGTAGAAAAATTTCCCAAGTATGTCCCTCCACGAAAAGGTAAAGAAAAAATACCCAAGGATTTGGATGTTGCTAAGAGTGCACTCCAGACCTCGCTCCTCCCAGATGGAATTCTGTTTGGAGGTTTGGTTCTGGGCCACGTGCCCATGATGAAATTTGAATATTGGGACCTCACGAATAGTGAAAATGTCCCACATTTGGAGACAAGAAAACTCATGAAGCAGAGCAAGGAAGGGTTTGTTACAACACTAGAACTATAGAAATGGTTGTGCAGTGTGGAGAAGGCTAGGCTACTCCACCTATTATGGATTCCACATTTTCACTACGCATTGATTATGATCTTTGTCAACAGGCAGCTGCTTTTCCTTGTACATGATGGGTACCTATGGTTCGAGGATCCCATTCCCATCACGACGTAGCTTATTCACAGGATTTCTCGGCTTCCTTGTAAGGGAATGGACCCCGTGGAAATAGGTGGAAAAAGTAGAGATTTGGCACTCGCAGAGGCCATGAAGAAGAAATACAAGCTGGAAAAGAAGCTAGAGCCTATGTAATTAGTAGCATTCCAGACAAAGCGGTGTGCATAACCACCTAGCTACTGGTCAGGAAGGTGATGAGAAAATGTTGCGGGAATGAGGTACTAGCAACGATTGTCACGCTAGCTGGACAATGCGCGGAGGGGGTCCAATTCAACTGGGGCACCTTCCTCTGTGAAAAATTCCTCACCAACTGCAACGAAGTCCAGGAGCAGGGAAAGACCTTCCACTACGCATGGTTGCTCTTATCCCTCATACCGGTGTCAGGGGAACTGCCTGAGGATAGTTAGTTCCCTCCTCTTGAACAGGACTTTCCAGAGGCCGCAAAATATGCATCACTCTGGGCTAAGAAGGATGCCACATGAATCCACGAGACCAAGACCTTTTGGGTGCTCATGGAGGCCAGAATCCGGATGTGAATTAACAGAAGGTCGTGGATATACCGCACAGTGTACGACAATCTGCGAAGCTTTGTAGGAAGATATGGACAACATGTATATTAATGCGCGTAAGGATCTGGTCCACAACTAGAGCAAACTTCTGTTCATCACGATTGATGATGCCATTTTCGTTGTTCTCAACTCATGGCCACCTGAGTGGTGCACCTCAAATTTGGTGGCATGCAATAAGATAGCATTACAAAAGCAAAAGGAGGCCACCAAGCTACTGGCTCAACAGAAGCACAACTAGAAGTTGGTCGAGGAGGTAAGGGCTTTCCGTGAGGTAGTGATGGCCACCACAGAGTAGACCAAGGGTGACGAAAAAGTAGCAACAACATAGGCAACAGGGGCCACCACGATGCGGGAAGAAGGAGGCTCATAATTGACCATGGGAGAGGAAACATAGGACACAATGGAAGGCATGGACCCAAGCACAACATTTACACAACTGAAACAACCGCACAGTATGGAACAAGAAGGCCCACGGAAGAAGACCAAGGCTTCGAAACTGGATAGTGAACCGATTACACTAACAGAGGGTGACCTCTATGAAATAAGTGACATAGTTCGCGAGGTCACTAGGGAAGCGCTCAAGGAAGATATGACAAGGTAGCAAAATGTGTTGGGGGCCCTCAAGGCACATCTGCAGCAACTTTAGGTGCGGCCCCCACAGGAGGCATTGGTAGCTGCCTACGGTGCCGCAGGTACATTGGCAATGAAGCAGTTGTTGCGGGCCAAAATGGCTAACACTGTCGCACTGTCAGAAGAAGCACTACAGTGGACAACATGGAGGACAGAGCCACGGTGGGATAGATCAAGGGACTGGGCCTAAACTTGGCTGCCTTTCGTGGGATATATTATGCCAGCTATAGGATGGAGCGACAGCAGAACTCCATACTAGGGAAGGACGCGCGGTACAAATGCTCAGTGAACAATGAATCAACATTGAGAAACTTAGTCTAGAACGTGATGAAGCACTAGTGTAGAATAAACAATTGAAGAATATAGTAAAGGAAATCTGTCACCACACTCCAGAGTTAGAAATTGTGAGCAACCTATGAGTTGGAGTGTGAATTCATAGATTGGCTAGTGGATTCCGCGAGGAAAATGAGCAAGCAACGAGGATACAGCTGGACCTGAAACTCCAAATTACCAAACTGCGATTAAAGGCAGAGTCATCCACGCCCACAAACGTTAGTGAACAATGTGTTGGTGCTATCCAAAAAGGGCTGGAGGAAATAGGATAAGCAGTGCAAAACTAAACTATGATGTTCGAAGAATTCTTAGTTGTTCTCACTTCCTTAAAGGAGGACCCCACCATACAATGCTTGTAAATAGAAGCACAGGAGCTTCAAGTGTAGTATGAGACTCTGCACAGAATGATATAGATAGTTGTTGTGACTCAGCAGCTAGCAAAGCTACAATAGGCGAAGGCATTGAAGGAATAGGTGGATGTCATGTGACAGAAAGAGGCTGTACTTAAACCGCGCGTCCAGCCTTGGATTGATGAGGCCTTCCTCATCACTACTGATATTGAAGGAAAGCTTGCAAAGATGAAGGTGATGCATGCCGTAACTCAATGATCCACCCATGACAGTGAGAATTCGGTTGAAACAGTAGAGCAGATCCAAAAGACGGTAGAACAGTGCATTTTAGACCTTCGCGGAACACAAGCACAGTTGGAGGCGCTCTGTGCCAAGATTGCCGCACCAACGGAGTCACTCGGGATGAATCACGATGATTGTATTGGGGGCCTGTTGGGAATGTGATCCCTGACAGTAGGGTTTGGGGCTCAAAGCCCCAATTTTGGTCAAATATGGTGTAGAACTCTGCGAAGTGCGGGCGTGGAGCACAGAGTGTATAATCGAGTCATAGGGTTGCCCCCCCTAGGCATTGTATTGTAATTTATTCTAAAGATGTGTTGGCCTACCCATGGTCTACTGACCATGGGATTGTATAAATAGAGTGAGGCTCTAAGTTTAAATATAGCTTGGTAGAGAATAAAAATATAGAATAACGAAGGCATGGTTAAAGCATATAGTGGAGCCTGAAGTGTACTGGGTCATAGTAGTAGGAAGAAGCTCTGCAACTGAGTGTGCAGAGTGGAGTCGGGTTTGTACTCGGAATTCACAGTTAATAAAGAGAAGTTTACTTTGTGCATTTTTTCTTGAATCTATATTTTTATGTTATGCATTAATTTTATTCGATTTATTTACTGCGCGCACTTTATAAATGCTTATATATGAAAATAATCTATGTAAAGAAGTTAACGGAGCCTAACTAAGGAAGACTTGGGTAGATAACACGGGTTGCGCTGTGGCTAGAACTGCGCAAAGACAGTATCACAGGACGTGGGGTGCTCACACGTGCGCATAGCACAATAAGTGTGAAGGTTGGACTATGTATCAATCACCACATATCTGACATCCCCAGGGTGCGAAAACCTCATTCTAGCACCCTCTCATACTACTTCGGGTGAGACCTCAGTCCAAGCTTCGTGGACTATTGCCGAAAGGGCCAATAGTACTAGGATTTTCTTAGCTAAATCACTTCCAAACCTTGGTGAGTCCCCACTAAGCCAATAGAAAATAGAATATAAATGAGGCCTATGTCATGTCGTGTTTTATTTTGTGTATTTTCTTTGTTTTGTTTTAAGAAGACAGTGTGAAAGAGGTTTGCTTTGGATCTATGGTAACGTGGAAAAAGTGGAAATGGAGACTATGAAAATTGCCAGTACTTGCCTTATCTTGGGTATACTTCTATGTTTCGGCCTAAATATATTTTTAGGTTAATGATGCACGTACATAAAACGTGTTTCATCTCAAGTGAAATATCAAGCATATCTCTTATTCTCATATCTATAATGCCACATTTTTTACTTGAATAAGATTTTATATTGGTTTGTTTTAATATGTGAGCTCATTTGAGTAAAGAAGAGAAAGGAGAAAACTTAAGTGAGAAAACTAATGTGAGAGGTATATATATAAGACTCCCTACAAAACAAGGAATTGTTGGAGAATGCAATATGGAAGCTAAATTAAATCAATTTCTCCTTGATCATAATATATTCTTATTAAATTTATTTATCTTCTTTTTTCTCTTTATTAGATATTATTAATTAAATAATTATCTAGTGGAAAACTAATAAAGAGAGTGGACACAAAAATTAGGCCGAAATCTAGGGAAAAACACCTTGAAGTGGAAAACCTAGAAAATCTCTTTTTTTCTTATAGCATCTATTTGAAATGAGAAAAACAAGACCCAAACCTCAATACCAAAGACTCCACCAACACGAAGTCATCCCTTCAAGAAGCCCTGCCAATTAGGTCAAGGTCAAACCAAGTCAATAGAGTCAAACCCTTATAGAATTTCATAATTTCTACCCATAACTTCAATATTTCAGGCCTGCAGTAAACCTAGAACTTTGGCCACTACATAATGTGTGAGAGAGAGATAGGGAAAATCTTGAACAAAATATTGATTTTCCTCCCTTCTTGCTTCAACTTATTTTCTCCTTTCCTTTCTTGATTTCCTTGTTGAATTTTGCACCTCATATCAAACTCCTTGATTGTAGATCAAACTTATTTCGAAATGAGGCTGAGGAGTTTCTATTTATACTAATATATGGAGGTCGAGAAACCCTGTTCAAACCAACTTGTTTTTTTTCTCTTCACTCCAAGTGTTTTGAAATTATCAACAAGGTTCAAATACTTGTAGAAAACAAACACAGTAAAAAGTTATAACTAGATTCTACAATAATCTAAATTTATTCAAGTTTGGCTAAACTATTGGTTGCATATGTAGCACTTGGGAGACTTGTACTATTTTATGTCCCTACATTGTTGGAGTAATCACTTGGATACCTCAAAGAAAGAAGTACTCCAATGAGAAAGTTGATTTATTAGGTCCTCAGTTTTTCATTTGTATTAGCTTGCTCCTGCAACAAGTGGATAGTGAAGGAGGTTTTAGGCATGCAAAAACATTGATTGGCCCTCACCGAGAATGAAGAGCACATAAAGTTATATAAAAATTTATAGTTATAAATGAATAATAAAATTTATAGTTATATAAAATCACAATTGATTGGCCCTCACCCAACATGACAAGCACATAAAGTTATAAAGTTTTTATAGTTATAAATCAAAAATAAAATTTATATTTATATAAAATCACAATTATTACACATCTAAATACATACATCTTACCATAATAGCATAAAATAACATGAACTCAGTCACAATCACAAGGAAAAGCCACACACACATTATGCTACTTGAATAAAATAAGAGTACAAGAGGGGATACAATTGTAGGCATGGACAATTCTATCATATAACAATGGTTACAACCTATATACACAAGTGTTATAGACATTTTTGTGCCTTACAGCATTGAGCATGAAATGTCCATAATCTAAGGGATCCAAAGTCCCTAAACATGTTGTTCCTACCCCTAGAGGAACAAGGCTAACAAACCACAGCAATTCATAGAAGTTCTCCACCAGAAACTGCTCAAAAACAAGCCAAGTCAGGATCAATTCAGTGGCTCCACTAGCTGTCTGCGCTGAATGTCAAATCCAACACTGGCTACCTGCACTGCAACGCAGGTAGAAGCACTACCAGGGTGCGCTGAGCTAGAGTTGACAAATGGCAAGTTCATTCCAAGAGGTGTCAAGACCCAGGAAGCTTCCAGAATCTTCCTCAATGACACTTGCCTCAGTGAATTCGACTAGTGATGAGTAAGAGGCTCCCAATATCCAAGTGGAAGCAAGAACCTCCAAGTGGAATCAAGAACTGACAGAGGGAGAGGACACTAGTCAGATCTCAAGCTGACTCGTCCTCTCTCCAAACATCTATATATGGATCTCTCCTCCATGAGATCTTGAGGCTGGAATTTTGTTATTGCAAAGAATTGCTATTGGTTTGAGATTGGAATCATTGGGTGCTTAATGCTTTGAAGGGAGTGAAGATAGGAATTCCATTTGCTGGGAAGGAGATGCTGGATTGGAGCCCTGTGGGTTGTATCTCTTCCTGAACCTTGTTATTCATCAATAAAGCTATCTTGGTTTCTCCTATATACTGATGTATCTTTGATGTATGACTCCATTAGTATGTTTAGTTTATTTCTAATCCTGAACTAGTTATGAATATGAATCTATGTCTTTGTGTAGTGTTCTCTTCTTGTGATCTTGCAGAAACCTCTTGAAGCTGGGCGAGCGAGAAGGCAAGTAGCTGGGAACTCCCAAAGAGAAGAGAAACCGGATCGAGGGACAAACGGAAGACACCTGTTAGTCCATCCATCTCTCTTCATTCTTAATTCATAAAGGAAGAATACTAGAATAGTTGTTTTTGTTTGTTGCTAAGGCATTGTCACACCTTAGGTGGATAGGATCGTCCTGCATAGGCATTTTTCCCTACAACAACAAGTGTTACATCCTTTAAAAACCTACAAAATAAGAGGAAAATCACAAACATAAATATTTGCAAACAAGTGAGAGGGACTACAATTCTTTGACAAGAGGAACCATAATATTTCACATGCAGATTTGAAAGGGCATCCAAAAAGTCAAGTCTACATGAAAAGCACCTCAATCTATAAATCAAATATTGATTAAAATTATTTACATGATATGAGTCATAGTTGTATCTGAAAAAAATAAGGAGAAGAGGCGAAATTCCATGTAGAAACAAGGCCCATTAATCTCTCCAAGGAAGAGCCTAGACACTTGAAATTATAAGGAAGGGTAACAATAAAAACAAGTTCTTGTGTACACACACCCAAGGCCATAGCTAATTAATAATAAATGACTTAAAAAAAATTAAATAATTCAGGCACAATAAAAGATCCTAATCTACATAGATGCCTTACACTTACAAGTTCAATAAATGGAAAAAAAGTTAGTAAATTGCAAAGGAAAGGAGTCAATCTAGAATCTACAATGTCAAAAAAAAAAAAAACCAATAAAATCTAATGAGATGGTCATTCCTCAATAAACACACACTATATTTCTTTTGGAAAGATAATTGCTCCTTAGAAATCAAACCATTAAAATAGTGATACCTATAGTGTAAAATTCCCTCTTTATATATCATTTAATCTAATGATGAGAGATTAGTGACGAGAGAAACAATCCGGAGCCCGACGTCATTCATTAGCCATGAGGCTAATTACATGTATGTAGCTTACGTCTTGAGTTTGGGTTCCAATTAGGGTTCAATGTAAAATACAATATTTATAGCGAGGCAGTCGACTCGAAAAACATGTTGGATCTCGTTACTTACTCACCACTCGTCTTAAAAGTTTTGCTCCACGACAATGCAAACTCTTGTCGTGGGGAAGTACCCCCTCAAAGCATCCCTTTGATTGCACCCTGCTTGTTGCTTTTAATTGGCCTGAAACAGTAGATTAATCAGCAATCTGTAACCCAGAACCCAGTGAGAAACTCTCGTTTCTCCTTCAGCGCAGACCCTGTGAAGAGGTTCTGCATTTCAACGCAGGTCGCGTGAAGGCTACCTGCGCTGAATGTCAAAACCCCTGTGTTGAGTTTGCGCTGATCCAGTTAAGCCTTGTGCAGCTGGGGTTCTCTGCTCTGTTTTGCCTTGTTTTGATCTTTGATTTTTGCAGCCTGTAACCAGCATAGGTACCAGTCTGATAACTCCTTTTCTCTGCTTAAATTCCGCCTCCTTTTGTACAAAAAGACTGTGAGTGTTTTTATGTGTTTGTGGCGTCGTTTACAGTTTTCCTTTGCATGAGTGAAATAATCATCCTGTAGCCCTTGATTCAGATCTGTTGATTGTGATCTTAGAAGAGAGTTCATTGGCTGTTTACAGTTGATTATACATTTACTTTTGCTTTTGGTTTGAGTTTGTCTCTTTTAAGTGTCGAAACAAGTATTCATTTCGAAAATCGTTAAGTGTTGTAATCTCTTCTACCCTCTCTGATTTCGAAAAAGTAAACTTGTTTGTATTTGTCATTTAAAAGAAAATTCAAAGTTGTACAAAAAGCTTTCTTTGTAGGCATCAATACTAAGAAAGTGGAAAACAAACACCTGCATTGTGCATTTGCATCTTGACAGTTTGCATGGTTGATTTAGGGAAAGTGCATTAGAGTGTGTTGATTGCTCTCTGAGAAAAGATGGTGTCTTTCTTTTCCCTTAGTAGCTAGGATTTTCAAAAGTTGAAAAGATATAAAGCTTGCTTATCATCTTTAGACTGCATTTAGGAATTGTACAATACATCTCGTGGTGAACCTCAAAAGGAAAAATTCTAAAAATATCAACCTAAAATAAATTGAATGAACTTAACAACGCTTTGCAACATAACGCACAACATAGAGGTCTAGGCTAGAGACGTCTTCCGGCGTCGTAAAGCTTGGTGACTGTCGATCTCGTTGATGGTGGGTGATTCCTCCTGAGGGACGATAGCGTCAGTACAGATTGTGCTCCCACGTACCGTGGCGTATATATTGGGAGACCCCTATAGGCATAAAACCTTTATCCTTAGGAAGTCGTGTCGACCGCCCTACTGATCGCAATGCACTGAACACAACATTCAGGAAGATCGATTGCCCGTACCCTAAAAAGTATTCTGCGGTTTTGCGAGAAGTTTGGCACACCCTCTGCCTAGAACTCCAGAGCAGTTCCTTTTGGCCTTTTTCAGACTCTATAACGGAAAAATTCCATCCGAGCATTTGTCACTTCGGTCTCATTAAAACATCGAAGGAGACTAGAGTCATCTTTAGCTTTTTCTTGACTCTTTAAAATTGAAAAAGCAAGTTGTGTCTAAAAGCATCTAAAAAATTCATTTAATTCGAAAACACACTTTCCCCCTTTTGTATTTTGGTTGATCAAGTAATCCGCAATCGTGGAAGAAAGTCAATTGAAACCCCATCGTTCGCGGAGGCTTACGAGTCAACCATCTTTGTCTCCGGAATCGAAAACAGTACAGACAAAGCGAACTCGTTTAACCGGTTCGAAATATCCTATCAAAGTTAGAACAAGTGTTCCAACGACATCTGAGATTTCGGTTACTCTAAACATTTCTTGAAACCCTGCCCCTATAGAAGAAGTTCAACAGCCACAGAGGGACAGTAACACTGATCCTAATCTGGGAGAAAATACTTGCGTTACTGAACCAGTTCCATCTGCAACCAGTTCAAAGAGTCTTGCTCCTCAAACAACTGTCGCTGTCGATTCAACCCCTTCTTCGGAACCATAAATATTTTACGGACCTGACAGTCTTCCCCTTCTACCTGGTTTGATTGTGATAGAGGAAATTGTAGAAGATCCGCAAGCAATCACTCCAACACATTTTGGAGTCAGGGTCACTCTATTTCCTTCAACATCAGAAGTTAGTCTACCACCAGTGGAAGTTCCTGTAGAATCGCTAGGTAATCTCTTGGATAGACTCAAAATGTCTGAACAACCGTCAACATCTAGGACTGTGTCGAATGACACAGCGACAACAGAAATCCCTGCTGTCACTCCGACAATGTTTTCCGACATACCATCTGTCCCGACTAGCTCACAACCGCTAGAAAGAGTCCACCCAGGGACTATTTCGACAGTGTGGTCCGTTCTAGTTTGTTCCTCCAGAATAATATCCGGCAACTCTTATGTTGAGACTCGCTAGATTGATCCATTTGGAGGTCAATTTGGGCAATCCAGTCCCCAAGGACAAACGATCCCCTTGAGTTCCGGATTGCTACCGTATGGGGGGCAGTATGCCCTTTCATTACCCCCTCCGGGAGGATATCCATACGGGAGTTCACAACAGTATTCAGGTTATACTGGAGTTACATCAAGTGGTTGGGTACCTATGCTACCTCAACAACCAAGGGTTGGGTATTCTATGCAACAATGCGTACCTATGTCGAACATCCCGACCACACCAGCTATTGTGATAGTGTCGCAAGTTCAAACGTTGCCTATTGTATGTCAACCTCAGATTTCTCAGGTTGTAATGCAACAGCCCCTTGACCCTGTGACTCAGCCACAATCGCCTACTGGTGGAGCGACACAGGTCCAAACAGGTACAATTACCCCACACCTTGGTCCAACGGTTAGTATAGCGCAACAGAACATGGCTTCGCAACCGTGGCTGGTGCAATATCAACAACCACAATTCCAACAAGTATACCAAGGTTTTGAGCAGCAGATCTTTGCAAACAGTGGACAACCGTACATTCAAAACGGTCAAAATCAACCACTTTACAGTAGTCAAGTCCACCAACCGTATTAGTCATACCAACATCAATTGCATTATGCTGGTATGCAAAGGCCTACTGCTCAGGCAATTCCATCGTACCCTGGGTATGCTTCACTTAACCTGAATCAACAGTTACCATTCGTGGCAACTTTAGAGTTACCCGATTTACACCGGTTAACAAACGATCCAATTTCTTATGCCCCTTGGTGGCCAGCGATTCCTCACAAACTTCCTTCAGACATTCCCAAATTTAATGGAAATCCAGGTGAAGACCCATCGAATCACGTGATGACTTTTCATCTGTGGTGTTCATCAAACACCCTAAACGATGATTCGATAAGGCTTCGCCTTTTCCAGAGGACGTTAATGGGTCCAGCGGCAAAATGGTATATTGAATTACCTAGAGCCTCGTTCGACAATTTAAGCTCCCTAGCCACGACTTTCTTAACCCATTTTCAATTACCGATAAGGTATGAAACAAGAAAGGAAATCTTAACCAACTTCAAACAGACAACGGCCACTCACATATCTGATCATATACATGAGTCGTGACGTCATCGTAGGATGGTAAAAACGTACGTTCCCGATCAGTTATTAGCTAAATGGTTTATCAAGTCGTTACTTCCTGCTATAACGGAAGATGTGGCGAAGGGGGGAGTCGTAACGGAAGAGCAAGTTATCGCTCGTGCGCAATATCTAGACTTAGTCTACACTCAGTCTGGCATGCTCTACGACAAAATACCTGACGCCCCTAGACCAGAATTCTCAATTCCTCCTCCTCCTAAATCAAACAGTGACTCTCATGCCGGTGATGGTGTGATTGGCACGAAAAATGCGAAATCGACAAGGGCTTCGTCTAAGAAAGCCCGTAAGACTTCAGATCAAAATGCAAAAGAAGAAATTCTTGCTTCGAAAGTAAATGGTGTATCGGCAGATAAAGGTAAAGAAACCAAACAACCAGGGAGCAAGAAGAACAAAAACAAAGGGAAGAAGAAGAAACATGGTGAGTCATCCCCTGAAAAAACTTCTTCAAACCCTCCTGGGAAAGGGAAACCAAAAAATCCATGCTTTATATGTGATGAGGATCATTGGACAGAAAATTGTCCATACAAAGCTGAGCTTAAAAGGTTCTTCAAAAGTTCGCGAACCTCAGCTGTGTTAATTGATCCGTTCCCAAATCCAGGTCTAAATATGGTTGATAGTGGAAATGCTTCCATGTCGCAAGTGCTAATGTTGTCGATCTCCAAGCAACAAAATGATGCTTTGATTTCGACAAGGAACAAAGATTACGGGAATCCGCAGCTGTCGAACGACAAAGGTAAAGATCAACCAAGTAGTTCGACAAAAAATTCGACAGAAGTTGTACCGCCCATCATTGGTGAATTAACAATAAAACCGCCAAAGGGAGTAGTACACAAGTCGACATTTAATCCTCGCGCCAGAGCGCCGTAGCATTATAACATAGTGGAAGATTTGGCCCAATCGCCATCCGCTATGTCGACTCTTGAAGTACTACAAAATTGCCCATCCCAAAGGCAGGCTTTGTTATCGGCTATTGGTGGGGTTGATCCTAAGGATTCCAATCTTGTATCCTTTGACCACAAAGGATACGATCTTCAGTTACCAGCTCAACTAGCTTTCCTTATTCAAGTGAAAGCCCTCAACAAAACTGTTCACCGAACAATCATTGATGAGGGGGCATCTACATGTATTATGTCGATGAGCTGCTGGAAAACTTTAGGGTCTCCGACCTTGTCGCGATCTTCGACGACATTAAAAGCATTCGGCGGAAGAACCTATACCCCGTGCGGTATCCTAAATAACTTGAAGGTTGAACTGGGGGGAAAAATAGTAGAAATAGATGTTGAATTCATCGATGGGAATCTTGACTACAATATCCTACTGGGAAGACCGTGGATATATGCCATGGCAGCTTTAGTGTTGACTTATTTTAGGAAGATCGCGTTCCCCTTTGGTTTAAAGAACGCAGGGGCGACGTTTTAGAGGGCATTGAATTATGCCTTCCATGACATCAAGAACATCGTTCAACCATACCTCAACGACCTTCAGGCTCATTCGCGAAAGCGGATTGATCATCCGCAGCATTTAAGAGCGATATTTCTACGTTGCCTACACTACAAGATAAGACTCAATCCGCATAAATGTGTATTTTGCGTCGGTTTTGGTCGTTTACTTGGCTTTGTAGTCTCTAAGGATGGGATTCGTCTCGACCCTTGCAAGGTTCAGGCAATCATTAATTTTCCTCCACCTTCAAATTTGCTTCAGATTCAGAAACTCCAAGGGAAATCAAACTTTCTGAGGAGGTTCATTCCAAATTACGCAGAACTTGCTAAAGGTTATACTCGTCTTTTAAAAAAGGATGTACCTTTTGTCTGGGATCAGGTGGCGCAAGCTTCTTTTTACGCTCTGAAAGATTCTCTAGTAAAAGCATCATTAATGTATGCCCCGAACTATTAAAGAGATTTTAACCTGTATCTGGCTGCAGCGGATACGACCATTGTGATGGTTGACGAGAATTATTGTGTGATCTCCCATTGTCGACCAACGATGAAACATCCGAAGAATCAATCGTGGACGAGAATTTGTTTCTGATATCTACAAGCAATGAGTGGTATGAAGATATTATAATTTATCTCCAAACCCAAAAATTCAGGCCTAACACCTCTCACTCAGAACAAAAACGTATACGATACCAAGTGAAAGACTACATGATCGTCGGTGATACGCTTTACCGTCGTGGTACCGATACAGTTCTAAGAAGGTGCCTCACCCATGACGAGGCCGAAAAAGCCCTGAACGAGTGTCATTCAGGCGCATGTGGGGGGCATCAATCTGGATATGCTACAGCACAGAAAATCTTACGAGCATGATACTTCTGGCCAACCATTTTCAAAGATTGCATAACCGCAGTCAGAAGTTGCCATGCTTGTCAAATTTTTAATAGCAAAACCAGAAGACCACCCGCACCTTTACATCCAATAGTTGTTGTTGGGCCTTTCGCCAAATGGGGCATCGATTTCATGACATGTAACCCCACCTCGACCGGGGGGCATGGGTATATTATAGTCGCCGTTGACTATTTTACCAAATGGGCCAAGGCGATGCCTACATTAGATAACACTGGTGAAACAGCTGCCCTTTTCTTTTTCAATCATGTAGTCGCCAGGTTCGGCGTACCACAGGCTATAGTTACCGATCATGGATCGCATTTTCGCAATCACATGATGGTTGAATTAACTGCCAAGCTAGGGCTATCTCACGACAGCTCTACCCCGTTTTATCCACAAGCCAACAGACAAGTTGAAGTGATCAACAAGGTCCTGAAGCGAATGTTGCAAAGGATGAACGGAGTTCACAAAATAAGGTGGCACCTAATCCTATACTCAGCCTTGTGGGCTTACCAAACATCGGTAAGGAATGCGACTCGGTTCACACCTTTCCAACTGGTGTATGGCCTGGAAGCAGTCTTGCCAATCCAGTGTGAAATCTCGTCTCTTAAACTCGCAATTGATCTCCTCCCAGGAACTTCAGAAGAAGAGGCCCGTTTCTTGGAATTAATCCAATTGGATGAATCCCGTCGTGATGCCGTTTTGGCTAACGAAGCCCATAAGAAACGATTCAAGGCACAGTTCGACAAAAATGTCAAACCCCGTGTCTTCTTAGAAGGTGACTTGGTCTTGCTTTATGACCAAGAATCCGATAAATTTGGAGCAAGTAAATTTAATTCTTTATGGATGGGCCCCTATATTGTTAAACGAGTGTTAGCAAAAGGAGCCTACGAGTTAATGGATTATGACGGAATTCCACTGGCGCAACCTCGTAACGGGTTGTACCTCAAGCGTTACTATGCTTAAATAGTAACATGTATGCTTTTGTTATATTTTTTTCGCTAAAGTGTTTGTTTTGGTCGAGTAATCCACCTTTTTACATTTATTGCAGATGTCAAACCTTCTGGAGACATGTGTTGGATATGCCGACGGAGCGAGTTGTAGTTCGCGGAACCTGTCCTCCGCAGCCTGGGCCATTTTTTATCCAAGTGGCGAGTTAGTAAGTTTCAGAGGTGTATGTATCGGGCAATCAACGAATAACATCACTGAGTATAGCGCGTTGATAGAACTACTCTCTGATGCCATCACCCATGGTATACGCCGACTAATCGTCAGGCTAGACTCACAACTCGTAATAATACAACTCAATGGTATATAATCCGTCCGCAACCCAGCTATTTATCGCATGTTCCTAAGGGTTAAGATTTTGGAAAGACAATTTGATTTAATTCAATACCAACATATTTCCAGAAACTTAAACACATTAACCGACTCATTAGCAAACTATGTGTTAGATAGACATTTGTGACATTTATAAAAAGAGACACATCATCAACGTTGTGCATATGGATCATATAACTCAACCAGAATAAACCCTGAAAATCAATATATATATATATATATATATATATAAACTGCTTATCGTTTATACATAATGTTCTGTAACCAAGACAAAAATCGGTCGCATGACCCAAAATCTCAAAAAACTAGGGGGCACCCTAGCCTAGTGATGCTCATGATAGCACGTCACGGCCTGTGCAATCATGCGTAAGAGACGAGTCCATCGTCTAGGGACACCAGTAGTATGCCGCTGCAACTGTATAGGTAACTCGTCGATCCTCACATCGGGAATGCCGAGAGTAAGGCTCTCAACCTGCTCCTGCACAGATGTAAGGGTCTCGGCCACATCAAGGTCACGAAGAATAACCCTCCCAGTAGCCTCCCCTGCTGGGGTAGCAACTGGCGCTCTTGGGCAAACTGCTGGACGAACAGGACCAACATCTGCATGCACATATGAGTTTGATTAAAGTCTTGATAGAATAAAGCACAAGGACATTATAAATAAAAACAGTAAACAGTGATATGGTCGAAGATTTTACCAATAGCGCCTCACTGTTCGCCATCCGGCAGAACCAAGTCCGGATCACCTCGGAAATCCATGCCAACATATGGGTACTCGGAATAGACCATCTCCTGACGCTCGAACCACCTGAAGAAGGTATTAGTGAAAGAACTCTGAGATTGACCAGCATGCCTAGACATGTGATCAACCCATTTCTGCATGCGTGGCTCGGTAGGAGAAGGCAAGTCGAGGGCGATATACTGAGGCTGCATCACTGGTATCTTCTCCAAGGCAAAGGCAGTCAAAATAGAACCAAATCCAAAGTTCTTTAGCTTCCCGTCCTTTACCTTGGTCAACTGACTTTTCATCTGAAGAAGTACTGCATCACACCAGTTGAATATTTTCGGTTGGAGGCACTCCAAGGCGTGCTGCACATAGGATCTGTTGGCAACATGAAGAGATGCACTACCGACCATCCTACCGATAGTATACAGAATGGACCTGAGGGACCTGTCAGCAATCTCACGGATGACGACCTTGCCGTCTCTACTCAGCTGAGATCCCTCCCTGCAATACTGGCGGACATAATCTCTCACAGAGTCATTCCCTCGGGCCGAACCTGACAAAGAAATGGGGGCACCCCGCCTCGACAAGTCAGTCAGGAAGTAAATGTCTACCACGGTCAAGGGGATAGATTTTCCCCTAATCTGAAATACTTGGTTGATAGGGTCCCAAGCATCAAGCATATATTGCAGTAGAGAGATCTGTGCTCTCATACTAGAGATACAGAAGAACTTCAGTAGACCACAGTTCCGCAGCGCGTTCACCGTGACAGGATCATGGAGGGAAATCATGTCCTCTTCTTTGTGTTCTCGTTCTCGCCATGTAAGGGTCATTTTTCTCCAATAATCTCTGAAAAACAAACATGAGAGGAGTTAGATCCTGGATTTGACAAGAAACTGGCAAAATTTTCATCAAAAACTATGCAACAAAACTATTTTTATGTGCCCAACGCAACTAGCTAGTGTTCCACCTGCGTTGAAGGTCAAACTGCCTTCATGCAGCTTGACATTCAACGCAGGTTTCGAATGAACCAGCTGCGCTGATGGAAGAGCACCCTAACAAAACCCCAGGGGCTCAGGGAACCAGGAAAAAAACCACAGAATGGAAAAAGGAGACCATGAAAAGAAAGAGCTAGGGTTTAGCTCCTACCTGGTCCAGACGGCGCCGAAAATCGTCCACAGAATCTTCTAGAATCAGCTGATGAAAATCAAGGGGGAAGAGGCACCTCCAAAGCTCCAACAAACCAAGTTCAAATGAAATGGTAAAATGAGAGGTAAAAACACTTTTTAATTGCTTTTGACGTAGTTCAAAGCAAAATATTAGGGTTTAATCTCATTTTCAAGCAAATGTTATTCATTTCTAACTAGTTTGATGCAGCAATTGAGGATACAATACTATCTTTGAAAAGGGCAAAGCTAGTCATGGTAAAAAATCAAAATTTGACCATATAATCGAGCAGTTTTAGCACACAGTTCATGCTCGTTAAAAAATAAACGCAAGATCCGAGTAGTTTTATCGTATAGTTCATGCTCGTTAAAAAATAAACATAAAATCGAGCAAATGTTTCCACCTGCGCTTAAGCTCGTTAAAAAATGAACTATCCCAGTAGATAACCATAGTGAATGTAATATCATCACCCATTAAAGCCTTGGTCGTGTTTGCACCGTCACCTCCACTTTTCCATTGGCCGATCGTTCACCTCCATATGTTTTTTTACCCATTTTGAGGAACAGCTATGAAGAGTGATTTCACTAGCCATCCTTGTGACACTGCCGTGATTGGAAAATTCCAACCTGTACCTGGAATCAGCTGCTAAACTGTTTCATCACTCGTTCCTCAAAAGACGAGTCTTCTTTAAGCTCTTTTCATCTGACTCATAAAATATGAAAAGATTGCCGAGTCCTTGGCCTTCCAGCTCGTTAAAGGGACAGGAAGTGCTATCCCTCCTCTAGATTTTAATCTTTTTGGACCTGAGGGATTATTGCACAAAAAGATCGAGCGCTTGTTTTATTCAGCTCGTTAAAACTATTGAAAACTCATCCCTTTTGTATTGTTTTATACTTTTTCGGACCTAAGGGATTAGATGAGAAAAAGGACTTTTGGAGTTAACTTTATGTACCTTTTCAGACTCTCTAAAAATGAAAAGGACCGAGTTATCTTTGTCGTTAGACTCGCTAAAATCATTAAATAGCGACAAACTTGTCTTTAGACGAGAATGAGTTTCACTATCGCTAGGCTCGTTAAAACATAGCGATGGGCTTGCCCGAAGGGCAGGTTATAGAACAAGCATATGTTATCCTCCTAAAGCTTGACAAAAATAAAGAGGTACTGGTCAGGAATGACTGGGGAAAAATTGGGAGAAACTCAAGAAAACTTTGATGGTAGCAAGTCGCTCTTGAACATGACACTTTTCCTCCGTACCACAATCGGGTTGGGTTGTTTCATTCACCAGTCACACCCATGGTTTCCCCATACCATCCATATTTGGGGTAATGCTACCGATCCATCGCATCAGTGTCGCCATATGTTCAAGACAAGTCGTTCAGAAAAGTCAACCGTGTCCCATCCACTGCCGTACATTATCCTTCATCCTTTCATGGACGCCACCCTGAATCATATGTCACAGATCGTTTTCACCTCCATAAAAATCATTAGCTCCGTTCCGTGTCATTGATGTGGGATTCATTAAGGCCCTCCTTTGACGGATCGCTTCTTGTCGACATCAGCTCATTATCCAAGAAGTTGATCTAGGAACAACCCCTTCAGTAATTTGAAGCTTGCATTTCTCAATGGCAAGTTTCTCACTTCCGGCGACAGGTATACATCAATGACCTTCGACCAAAAGATTTTGCGTGGTGTTCGATGCCAAGTCCTTTATTCACACCACGTGAATTGTACTGCAGTACCTTGAGGGTCATTATCATTATCGGTGATTCCTCTCGCGCTTGTTAACGGTTTACCTCATTGACCGGTAATCAAGCGATGTCTTTCCATGTTCGACTTCAGAAGATTTCTCACATGGATCGACTTGTACTTAGAGTGAAGATCGAACGAGTTTGAAGACCCCGGATCTAGTTTCATCCATCCGGGCTGCGATATATATTCAGGAAAGATAAAGACATTTGACATGTACATCATTGCAGCAGATAATCATCCTACCCAAAGGATGATAATTTCATCAAAATTATCAGTCTACCATCAGACGATTGTCTGTTCTATGTACAGAAAAATGAATTTATAAAGCTGAGCATGGGAATGCCCGCCTCAGCTAGATCATGAAAGCAGTATGAAGAATAATGTATTGTATTGTATCTTATTACAGGTCTTCTCTCAGCATTGGATGAACTTCGGATCCTCCTGATAAAGCATTTCACCCGATAAACGGCCTCATACTTTAGGGGGAAACTGTTATAGACATTTTTGTGCCTTACAGCATTGAGCATGAAATGTCCATAATCTAAGGGATCCAAAGTCCCTAAACATGTTGTTCCTACCCCTAGAGGAACAAGGCTAACAAACCACAACAATTCACAGAAGTTCTCCACCAGAAACTGCTCAAAAACAAGCCAATTCAGGATCAATTCAGTGGCTCCACTAGTTGTCTGCGCTGAATGTCAAAGCCAACACTGGCTACCTACACTGCAATGCAGGTAGAAGCACTACCAGGGTGCACTGAGCGAGAGTTGACAAATGGCAAGTTCATTCCAAGAGGTGTGAAGACCCAGGAAGCTTCCAGAATCTTCCTCAATGACACTTGCCTCAGTGAATTCGACTAGTGATGAGTAAGAGGTTCCCAATCTCCAAGTGGAAGCAAGAACCTCCAAGTGGAATCAAGAACTGACAGAGGGAGAGGACACTAGTAAGATCTCAAGCTGACTCATCCTCTCTCCAAACATCTATATATGGATCTCTCCTCCATGAGATCTGGAGGTTGGAATTTTGTTATTGCAAAGAATTGTTGTTGGTTTGAGATTGGAATCATTGGGTGCTTAATGCTTTGAAGGGGGTGAAGGTAGGAATTCCATTTGCTGGGAAGGAGATGCTGGATTGGAGCCCTCTGGGTTGTATCTCTTCCTGAATCTTGTTATTCATCAATAAAGCTATCTTGGTTTCTCCTATATACTGATGTATCTTTGATGTATGACTGCATTAGTATGTTTAGTTTATTTCTAATCCTGAACTAGTTATGAATATGAATCTATGTCTTTGTGTAGTGTTCTCTTCTTGTGATCTAGCAGAAACCTCTTGAAGCTGGGCGAGCGAGAAGGCAAGTAGCTGGAAACTCCCAAAGAGAAGAGAAACCGGATCGAGGGACAAACGGAAGACACCGGTTAGTCCATCCATCTCTCTTCATTCTTAATTCATAAAGGAAGAATACTAGAATACATGTTTTTGTTTGTTGCTAAGGCACTGTCACACCTTAGGTGGATAGGATCGTCCTGCATAGGCATTTTTCCCCACAACAACAAGTGTTACATCCTTTAAAAACCTACAAAATAAGAGGAAAATCACAAACATAAATATTTGCAAACAAGTGAGAGGGACTACAATTCTTTGACAAGAGGAACCATAATATTTCACATGCAGATTTGAAAGGGCATCCAAAAAGTCAAGTCTACATGCAAAGCACCTCAATTTATAAATCAAATATTGATTAAAATTATTTACATGATATGAGTCATAGTTGTATTTGAAAAAAATAAGGAGAAGAGGTGAAATTCCAAGTAGGCACAAGGCCCATTAATCTCTCCAAGGAAGAGCCTAGACACTTGAAATTATAAGGAAGGGTAACAATAAAAACAAGTTCATGTGTCACACACCCAAGGCCATAACTAATTAATAATAAACGACTTAAAAAAAAAAAAATAATTCACGCACATAAAAGATCCTAATCTACATAGATGCCTTACACTTACAAGTTCAATAAATGGAAAAAACGTTAGTAAATTTCAAAGGAAAGGAGTCAATCTAGAATCTACAATGTCAAAAAAAAAAATCCAATAAAATCTAATGAGATGGTCATTCCTCAATAAACACACACTATATTTCTTTTGGAAAGATAATTGCTCCTTAGAAATCAAACCATTAAAATAGTGATACCCATAGTGTAAAATTCCCTCTTGATATATAATTTAATCTAATGATGAGAGATTAGTGACGAGAGAAACAATCCGGAGCGCGACGTCATTCATTAGCCATGAGGCTAATTACATGTATGTAGCTTACGTCTTGAGTTTGGGTTCCAATTAGGGTTCAATGTAAAAAAAAATATTTATAGCGAGGGAGTCCACCCGAAAAACATGTTGGATCTCGTTACTTACTCACCACTCGTCTTAAAAGTTTTGCTCCACGACAATGCAAACTCTTGTCGTGGGGAAGCCACTACTGTCATTTTCAATGGCGAGGAAAAACAACTATTCTAGTTTTCAACAGCTAGGGTAAAAACTACTGACGTTTTCGCGGGCCAGACAGAACGACTACCCATATTTTTTTTTTTTGGTTTATTGATGTCATTTAAATTTTTGGCGAAGAGGCTTGACTAGAATCCCATATTCTTATCAGAGATTTTAACTAAAATATAAATTCTTAGTCTAGGGAGAGTACTAGAATCCCATATTCTTATCAGAGACTTTAACTAAAATATAAATTCTTAATCTAGGGAGAGTAGAATTTAAACTCTGAGCTGAGATATCTAAATTAGAATCTCAAGCCTTGGTTGAGAGTTTACGCTAGAAATTGTTTTCTAAATAGAGAATATTAATTAGAATCTAAAACTTTAACATAAGCGTTCTGAATGGAATATGGAACTTTTGGCTAAGATTTTCGTTTTCACCTTTTTTTTCGTAAACCTCTACTTAGAAGGCTTATTTGACTTTCATCCTAGAGGTTTCAACCACGGAATTAGCTAGAAAAAAATCTAAGCACATAAAATTTTTAACTCTTGGTAAAGAAAATATTATTGAATTTTTATTGGTTGAGAGTTAAATAAACATACCATGACTTGTTCCTACATACCAAATTTTGTTTTCCATTTTTTTTGTTTTCACCATTCATTTTCTAGGAACCATAAAAAAAATTCTAAACCCAAGGTCACACATGTGGTAATATTCATGTCTGTTTATCTAATTAAGTTGACAAAATGTGATATATCAAATTGAATTGTATGACACAAGTGTTTCCTATTAAACCTTATTAATTTTCCATAAAAATATTTTATTATTAAACAATAAGGCCTCCCTTTTCATATGAACTCCCGTGTCATATTTCTTGTCTTAATTACGCCGTAAGGGGTTCCCCTATGAAAACAACTCTCCTTGCACATTACGTCTACATTCTTGTACCCTTGATTTAAATGTTAGATAATCAAAACAGTTTGAACCATCGGATTCTTTCGACCGAGATTAAATTAGTTGACTCTGAACGTGGAGGGAGGAGGTATCTTCGTCATACCATCAAAGGGTTTCGGCCACTCTAATGACCTGGTATGATGCCACTTTGATAGCCTAGTATGGCTCGCGAGTTTTCATAGCAATAGCATCTTTAATCCATCATATGGGTTGGAACCCTCTCTGTCATGCCCCTAAGCCGGCGGTAGTCTTTCAACTGCTCTTAGTGAGGTGAGGCACCACCGAACACTTTCTTTTCACCAATACTTATGTTCGTGGACTACGCCTAACCACTCACTCCTACTTAGTTTGTGTTTCACAACCAAATATTATTATGTTATCCTTTATACCAATGAACACCCATACACATTCATTATCATCAACAATTATAAACGAAGAACACAATTGCACAGTATAAAGGGAGGGGAAACTCCCTGAACAATGAGTCTGCCCGAATACTATATTATATAGTATTTCAATATTACAAAGCTTTACAAGTATACTTGGAAACCCCAAGTTTCATACTTAGCCAAATTTACAATCTTCAGCAAATTCAGTTGCCTAGCTCGTTGGCGCCTCCGCACGATCGCCGCATGACTCACCAACCCTTCGTTCACGTCGTCGAACAATTCTGTTGTTTGCCCAACTTGAGCGCGCCTCTAAGTCACCACACAGGGTGCCTCCACCCGAGACACACTTTTTTCCACAATCTCAACACCTCACCAAGTCACTATGCACATTTCCACGACGAGCGGGTGCTCACCCAAGCCACCCAAGAACCTGTGCCAAGTCGTCGCACAAATCGGGCACCACACACCTGTGCATGCCTTTCTCCAACCGGCGGGCGACCCTGCCCATGCCCTTCACCCAAAACTGAGAAACTCTACCTCTGTGCGGCCTTGCCTAAGAATGGGCCCATCACCAAAATCTGTGCCTTTCTCCTTAGCTTCCACGCACTTAGATCTGTGCCTTTCTCACATGAGCGAAGATGCTTTGATCGTTGAGCGATGGTGGAATGAGCACCATGCATCACCAATATATAGGTGTGGTCGGGCGAGGTCTTGGTTGCCTATCCAACCTGCCCACGCCCACATTTCCATCGCAAATGATCTAACTTCCACGTCGCCCTCCTTCCAAACGCGTTCATCCTCCGTTTGCTTCACATGTTTGTTGGTCGGCCCGCGAGTTGAGTCAACCACTCCCCACGCCTATAAACACAATGCTTGCCCTGCTCTTATGCGCATAACATTCCATCACATGAGTCTGAGCTCACACATTAACCTTCGAACCGCGTGCGCTCTCCATGAGGTCGACGTTGTACATCGACGCAACGCCAAGTCCTTACATCCTCCTCCACCTGAAGTCATTGTCGTCCTCGACAACATACCATCTTGGTGGCCATCCACGAAGTTCAAAATCAATATCATCCTCCTCGGTCCATGATTTCAACTCCTCCACATACTACAAACATCCCTAAAACATATGTAGAACTTCCATCTCCATCATGTGTCATCCTCATCCTCTGAACTATCTTCCTTCCTCTGCGTGATGTCAACATCTCTGTGGTACACTGCTAGCCCCCATGACTTGAACTAGTCGGGTGATCAGTCCAACTGTCATGCTCAAATCATAAGAATGTCCATCCTTATGCCTTCACCAGTCTATCTCGGATTCTGCCACACCCCAGACTCACCAAGAATCTCTCCCATGCTTAGGTCCATGGAAACTCCATGCCATCTGCAACATGTCATGATTCTTGATGCCAAGCCATCCCTGCACCATTTGTCATACCTGCTCAACCTGTTTTAAGGACTCACTGCCATAAGCAGCTAACAATGAGCCCCATATTCTTGTCATCTATGAATATGTGGAGGGAGTAGAGCCTGAAGGCTCATCCTCACTAATCATCTCAATCCATCTGCGAGGATTCTCTATCTCCATCCTCTATAAATAAATGACCTGATCCTCCTCCCATAAATTCGGCCTTACATATGCCTCATCATCATCATCATCATCCTCAACAACTTCTAGCCTTCTTGACAAATCCAAGATACTATCTGAAAGTGTTCTGATGACCAATGACTACTCGGTAAGCTTTATCTCAACCATAGACAACCACTTACTCATGTCTTCCATTCGCTTCTCATCCTCCATTTGTATCACTGCCAACTTACAATCAGGCCTTGCCACTCCAATGGTTGGAACACCAATGGGTACATCTTCCCTTCCATCGTAAATGTACAACTTCTTCAAATGTGGAACAATCATAGCATCAAATTGTTTCATGAATTCCATCCCCAGCACAACTTCATAGTAATTTATCCGCACTATAGTGAAGTCTACCTTCCCTGTCCACTCACCTAGTGCTATGTCCACTTTTTTAGCCACACCAAGAACATTATCAGGAGGAGAAGTAACTATCTTCATCTGTGCCTTCACTGGTGCAAATTTCAGCCCAATTCTTCTCGTAGTATCTTCACCCATGAAGTTGTGAGAAGCCCCACTATCCACGATAGTGAGTATATCAGCACTCCCAACCTTCATTCGAACATACTCTAAATTGTTCCTCTCAGGATCCCTCCGAGAGACCACCTCTGTAGAAGAAACAGCACCAAGTATCTGCATCATCCCCACAAAAGCTTCTTCATTCTTCGTATTAGATTGTGCAATAGCAACCACTTTTGGTTTAGAAGGATAGTTCTTCACCGTATGTGGTCCAACACATATCCAACACTTCATGGCTTTCTTCATCTTCGAATTATCATCCGATTTCGAAGCATCATCCTTCTTCTTATCTTTCAGCTTATCGGACTTCTTCTTCCTATCATCAGAAGTCTCATCATAATATTCCACCAACCTATCCACAGTAGCAAAAGCTTCCTCAAGTGTTCTAATCCTCTGCCTCTTCACTTCATTGTGTGCCCCAAGCTTCAACCCAATAATTAAATTCAACACCTTGTCCCTCTTCGCCATGTCAGGAAGTTCCAGAACCGCACTTGCAAACTCCCATTGATATGTCTGAAGGTTCTCGGTCTGCTTTATGAACTTAATTTTCATCCTTGCTTCCCATGTTTTATCCTGAGGACTGAAATGGGTCTACAAAGCTTTCTTCATCTCATCCCATGAATTAATGTCACCAGCACTGCCATTGGCAATCTGAACCATCCTCCATTGCCACCACATTTTAGCATCCTTTGTCAAGAACTGAGTAGCTACCTTCACCTTCGTCTCATCATCAGATAGACCCAAGCATTCCAAGTACTGCTCCATGTCACATAGAAAGTTTCCAAGAGTCTTTGCACTCCTTGTACCATCGTAAGGTTCTGGTTCCTTGACCTTCACATGGGGCACTCCTCCACCTGAGTTATGCCTCATGACCTTCTTCAACACCGCAATCTCATCTCTGGCTTCATCTAGAGATTTTCGCAAGCCCACGATCTCTGCAAGACCCTGATCTCTTGCCTCTTCAACCTCCTTAACCCTTACTTGAAGTTGTGTACACATAAGATCAGTGTACTCGTGTTGAATCTAGAGTTCTTCGAGCTCTTCCCTCATCTTTGAATTGGCCTCTTGCTCCTTATCGAACAAGTCCATCTTCTTAGTCCAAAAATCTTCCATGTCCTCCATCTTCTCCAACACTTTTTCCATGAATGCCATAGTAGCATCCTTCGCACTATGACTAGACCCAACCTGAGATTCAGCGGCCATTGCTAACAAACTCCTTCTTCTTTGCGATCTAGTTTTGACCATCCAACAACTTCACCAAGATGCCTACAACCTGAACCAACCCTTGCTCCACTTGTATGTGAAGCAGCTTCCTTCACCTGCATGTATTTGCTTCACTATCACCAACTGTCAAGTTTCTTCAAACCTGAATCAACTTCAATCACCAGCTCCAACCGAGCTCTGACACCAACTATCACGCCACCAAGCCAGCGGTAGTCTTTGAACCATTCTTAGCGAGGTGCAGCACCACTGAACACTTTCTTTTCACCAATACTTATGTTCGTGGACTATGCCTAACCACTTAATCCTACTTAGTCTGTGTTTCACAACCAAGTATTATTATGTTATCCTTTATACCAATGAACACCCATACACATTCATTGTCATCAACATTTATAAACAAAGAACATAACTGCACAGTATAAAGGGAGGGGTAGCTCCCTGAACAATGAGTCTGCCTGAATAATATATTATATAGTCTTTCAATATTACAAAGCTTTACAAGTATACTTGGAAACCCCAAGTTTCATACTTAGCCAAATTTACAATCTTTGGCAAACTCAGTTTCCCAGCTCGTCGGTGCCTCTACATGGTTGACGCATGACTCACAAACCCTTCGTTCACCTCGTCACACGATCATTTTGTTTGCCCAACTTTGGAGCGCCTCCAAGTCGCCACACATGGGCACCTCGACCCGAGACAAACCTTTGTCCACAATCTCAACACTTCACCAAGTCACCATGCACACTTGCACGATGGGCTGGCGCTCACCCAAGTCACCTAAGAACCCATGCCAAATCGTCACACAAATCGGGCACCACACACCCGTGCAACCTTTCTCCAACCGGCCGGCAACCCTGCTCACACCCTTCACCCAAAACCGAGAAACGCTACCTCTGTGCGGCCATGCCCAAGAATGGGTGCATCACCCAAATTTGCGCCTTTCTCCTTAGCTTCCATGCACTTAGATATGTGCCTTTCTCACATGAGCGAAGATGCTTTGATCATTGAGCGATGGTGGAATGAGCTCCAGGCATCACCAATATATAGGTGTGGCAGGGTGAGGTCTTAGCTGCCCAACCGACCTACCCACGCCCACATTTCCATTGCAAATGCTGTAACTTTCATGTCGGCCTCCTTCCAAACGCGTTCAACCTCCATCGGCTTCACATGTTTTTTGGTTGGCCCATGGGTTGAGCCAACTGCTCCCCACACCAATAAACACAATGCTCACCCTCCTCTTATGCGCATAACACTCCATCGCATTAGTTTGAGCTCGCACATTAACCTTCCAACTGCACGCGCTCTCCATCCAGTCGCGGTCGTACATCGGCAGAACTGTAGGTCCTTACACTCTCGATCCCAAAGCTCAGCTCATGGTAGCGGCCAAAGATCAGTCGATGGCAGTGGCATGTCAAAGTGAACTAAGCTTTAATGGTGTGAGGCAGTGCCACTCGAGTAAATGTGTTGCATATTTGAGGTTACCGAGAAACAAAACCACATTATGGCTCGGGACTTTTGATATTTCAGAGGAGGCAGCCATGGCTCATTACAAGTTTTCTTACACGCTGAGGAGGTTGAGGGGTGACTAGGCTTAAGGGTGACTATGCCATGCTCAATTATCCTCACCTTAAACGTTATTTGGAAGTGAATTCCTTCACTCCTCGATTGGTAATTTCATGTTGCCGTCATTTGTTTATGACAAGCTATAAGCAAATTTCCAAAACTTGAAACGACCTTTCGAAAGCATGTATAAGACTAAAGAATGAGAAGAAATTTCATGTGCATAAACTACAAGTTTCCCTTATAATCTTCCCCACAACCGTCAATCGTATTTTCAGGGCATGAGTGAGGACAACGAACAAATGAGGGAAACCAATGATGCGAGTACATATCTTGCAGGTTGAAGTTTACAAGCACACAAACTCCATGGACTCACAGAAGATGAAGCTGAAGCTGAAAATTCAAGATTCTGGCTTGGAAATTATTGGATTTACACTGTGACGCAAAGAGTAGTGAGACATGTAGCCAAAACCCATAGAGGCAATGCAAAGCACTAAAATTATAAAATTCGCAAGAGTAGGTTGTGGACAGCCGTAGAGAAAACCCAACTACAAAAGATCAAAGTACCCATGAAATGGAGAGGGGGACGCATTTGCAAAAGGGCCAAAGAGCTACAAGACCAGGTTGTGAATACCCTTTGACGTGAGGAGAATCTATTTGAGAATCATGAAGAAGGCTTCTTTTCATCGTGGTAAATGGGCTAGGGTGTTTTCAAACTCACATCTATCAATCTTTGGTTTTCAAAAATTGTGTTTTAGGATCCTTCCGTTTCTGTAGAAGTAATGAGAAGAAGGTTACCAGGGTGTTATAAAATTGTTTTGCACAGATCCAAACATATTAGAGCAAGTTTTCAATCCTGGGACATGTGAGTTATGGGTCCACCATCCTTCAGTTGCGCCACTCTGGTAGCTAGTTTTACATTGATGATCACTCAATTCAGTTACAAATAGAAACATTCAATGCTAAATAACCTAATCTCCTTCCCTAGCTAACTTAACCTAGTTAAACATGGCTTGAATGCGGCCTGTAGGACCATATGTCCTTCCTAGATTTCCCACACATCAAACTCTGTAATTCCTATAACCTCCCACAATCAGGCCTTAAACATTCCCGAGCGCATTTAGTACTTCATTCATGCATCTTGCCAAATGGGTGCTCTACTTGCATCAGAAATTTCAGATGCATATGAGAATTTAGGCTCTCTTGGGTTGGTATGGGATGCATATACGAAGAATAATGATATTGTCTATCAAGACCATAATTTGGGGATTTTCAATGCTCATGTGCAGGAAATTTTCGAGGACTCTTCATGGAACTTTTCTTATCCTTCCAATGGGGATGCAAGGTTGGAGGGTTTGGATGCCTGGAACAACTTAAGAATTCCAGAGGTACGAAAACTATAAAATGTTGTGTTCTTCATCATAATTTTTCCCCAACATACCATCAAGTGGCTTTGATCACTTTGATGGCTTGGTATGGCACTCGATTTGTTTTCAATGGCACAACCAATGCAGTGGAGAATCCATTGAATAGATCACAGATTCAATAAATACAACAACAACTTCAATTGCATCAACTTTAAACACCAGTAGCTTCTTCAATCCACCATACGAGTTGAAATCATTTAATTCTGAGACCTTAGACCATGAAGGTTCATGGCAACGGCCTGTCAAAGCTAGCTAAGATTTACAGGGGTATGAGGCAGCACCACTCAGGTAAATGGGTTGCAGAGATCAGGTTACCAAGAAACAAAAGGATGTTATGGCTTGGGAATTTTTATATTACAGAGGAGGAAGCCATGGTCATGGCTTCTTAGATTTTAAGGGGTGACTACAGACTATGGGGTAATTTTCCTCACCTTAAACACCATTTGGAAGAGAATTCCTTCACCCCTGGACTGGTAATTCTATGCTTCCATTTGTGTGTTCCTGAAAGTTTTTACTTCCTTCTTTCATTTTCGATTTGCAGGATAATCTAAGCAGTCCTGAGATAAGGGGAAAACAAGGGAATCGATATGATACCTATCTTAAAATAGATTCTTCTTCCAATACATATGACAGGATCCCTTTTAAAACTTTGGATTTGAACGTGGGAGCATCTCTCAACATACTATCTTTAGGGTTATAAACATTTTCTTGAACTTTAAATGGAAATTTGTACCTAAAAATTATGTTTGTATATGTAAAAATTCTACGGTGGGATCCAACAAGAACACATGGATGAGTTGTACAATATAAGGTATGTTGTTTTGATACAAGTGAGTTAGTCATGTTTCTTTGTTTTCCAAGCGATATTCATCTACCCACTAATTGATTTTATATTTAGAAAAGTAACATGTGACATACCATACATGCCACATGAGTATAGATCATCATATATGCCAAAAGAAGGCACTGTCAAAAGAGATTTGCGTTTTTTGGAATTGTTTTGCATATAGCTATTAGTAAGGGCTGTCGACATCTCCGTGCATTGCTTTCAATATTTTCAGAAAAATAGATGTATGAACAAATGTTTGTTGTGGCCATATTTCTAGCATGTTGAAACCCCTAAGTTTTTGTTGGTACATACAGTCTTCTGCCACTACCATTCCATCAAGTTAATAAAGGTTCAATTGATTTAAGGTTATGGTTGCGGACTTTTGACACTGCAGATGAGGTGGCTATGGCTTATGAAAAGCATTCTTACAGGCTAACGGGTGACTACAGGCTAAGGGGTGACTATGGGGTGACTATGCGAGGTTCAGTTTTCATAACATTAAACACCATTTGGAAGGGAATTCCTTCGCCCCTTGGTAATTATGTGTTGCCATTTTTCTGTTGATGAAAGTCTCTACTTCCTTCTTACCCAATTTGGAGCTTCTTTCTATTTGAATTTGGAGCATGTAATTATCTATTTTCTCCAATACATGTGCTTCAAAAATGATATATTACATATTCAAAATTGTATAGCAACAGTGATATCCCTTGGAATGTTGTAGATGACCTTCCGGTATTTTGAATATGCTAGATTTAATGAAATCCCCTTTATGTCTATTAAGTAAAATGTCTCTCGGCTTCTCCTTTTTGTGGTTTCTATGGGTCATGGTATGTTGCAACCTACCCTTGAGGGAATTATATAAAAAGTTGTTCTTCTTCGACCAATCTTCTTTGTCCCTTCAAGGCATTTGGGCTTGTAGAAAATGTTGAGAATATAAATGATGCTTACGGAAGTTGCAATAACTTTCGTTGTATTCAGTGCCATTTTTCTTAATACATTATTTATCATATGATTTTGATCTTTTCAATTATTGAAAGGGTAGGGATAATATCTCTCAATATTACTTTTACCATGTCATTGTTATTTATATAGTTTGCATAAGCATAGATTTTGTAACTAATATAGAAAAAAGCAAGTAAATCATCGAGTGGAGTTTCTCTTTGACACATGTTACTTCTGATCCATATTGGTTTTCATGATTTTGATTTGAAATAGATTGAACTTAACTGCTTCATTGGATGACATTTTAAAAGCTCACATATCATATTCACAACATTCTTGACATAGCTTTCGGATCCAATACTGAAAAGAATGAGTCTTACAGGTGATTGTGATATCACAATTTATTATTTTGTTTCGAGTGAATAATGAGATCATTCTGCCATGAAACTATTTAATAAAAAAAGGAATCGAGATGTAATGAGACCAAAAATACCTCTTTGTTAAATTCTTAAATTCAATATGAGTTAAAGCTTTAGGCCTTGTAACATGGCTAGTATAGACACGGGATTTTTGTTGTAAATGTTCCTACATTTAATAAAGGTTCTAGCATTCACATAGATACTTGTCAAATTTTTAGGTCGAATCCTTCCATATAGATTCTGGTGCTTAATTTTCCTTCATTAAATCATTAATCCATGTCTTGGCAGATGCTCTTTTTATAAAATTTCATTGACTTAAGTCATCCCTTCGACTATTGTCACAACTTTTATTTGGTGAAATTGCTTTATTATATGCCATTGTTCCCTTCCTTGTGGGCTAGGATGTATACAAATTTGCATGTATATAAATAAATACATTGCTCATACCTTGGTTTCATTCTAATGTCCATACAACAATTTTCACCATTAAATTTCCAAAATGAATTGGATACTTGTGCTATAATCAATGGAAAAACTTTGTGTATCATTTTGGGTTTCTTTGGAGGTGCTTCACCTTACTTGTTTTGTCCATCTGTTGATTTAGTAGGTTGGGCAGTTATGGAACATGCCTTTCAACAACATTGTGGCTTTGATCTCTCTAATCAGATAGAATTTTCACATTGAGGTCGAATGAATTTATTTGTTCTCTAAAGCACTAATAAACATCACATGCATTTTCAAGAGAAAGGGGGTGTAACATCTCGTTCAAGTTTGACAATTCAAATCCTATAACACATGCTTTAACTATTTCTTGTAGTAAGGCTTTGAACAATGAAATTCTTTCTAACAAGCCTCTCTTGTTACCCAAGATAGGAAATAGATTGAAAATAAATTAGACATACATCGTCTGATTACTTACTGATCTATTGGTTTTTGAATCACTTATAACCCTCTCATATAGCATCGGTAAAAAAATATACAGAGGACTATACTTTATTTTCACTTCTAGAATTTGAACAATGAAAATTTTGTTTCCTTTCAGTAGTAAGTTTGGACATTTACTTATTTCAATGATATATTGTGATTGTAAAATATCATTTAATATTTTTCAAAAAAAATAATAAACAATTCTATATATATATATATATATATATATATATATATATATATAGATATAGTGTAGGCAATAGGTTTGGCAGTGCAGAAGATAGAAACATTGTAATTGTTATGGACATATTTGGGATCTACAACCCAAATCACATATGTCCATAAACCAAGGGCTTCTAAACCCCTAAAAATGTTGTTTCATACCCCAAAGGAACAAGGTCAGCTGATTACATCATTTCCGAGAAGTTCTCCCTGAAAAACTACTTAGAACTGGTCAAAACTGGACCATACAGACTGCTCCATGCATAGGGTGCGATGCATCTCACCTATTACACATGGGTGGTGTGATGCATACTAGAAAGCCCTTCTGTAGGGTGCGATGAGCGAGAGCAGGCAAATGGTAGAATCAGTTTGCTAGGTGGAAACTCAAAGAATCTTCTAGAAACTACTCATATGACACTTGCCTCTCTAAATTCGCCCACGAATGAGTAAGAGATCATGAAATCTCCATGCATAACCAAGAACTATCAGTGAAATGACACTAATAAAAATCCCAGAATCTGACTCACTCTCCTGCAAACATCTATATATGGATCCGTCATCCTAGAGATCCAGAGGCTGGAATTTTGTAATTTGCAAGGAAGTGTTGTTAGTTTCTCTTTGAAGACATTGGTGGGTGATCTTGCTTTGTATGAGGCGAAGAGGGATTTCATGCTGGGAGGATGATGCTAGATTAGACAACTTGGTTGTAATTCTCTCTTCTACTACTTCTATCAATAAATCTATTTGAGTTTTCCTCCATATGCTTGTATATCTCTGAATCTTGTATTTGTATATGCATTTATATGGTTAATGTACATATGATCCTACATTTTTTATGGTTATAGATCTCTATGCTTTGATGGTATTTTGCTACCTTGACTCTACAGGTGTTCTTTGAAGTGGGACAAGTGAGAAAGGAGTGGCGAAAGCTCTATCAAGGGAGAGAGGAAATGAGCAAGGATACTAGCAAAAGAGTGAGGTTGGTACTCTCTGCTTCTCTCTCATCTGTCTCTCATAAAGAAAAACAAAAGTGACTTTAGTTTGTTTGTTTCTAAGATAGCTACCCATCCTAGTGGGACTAGCAGCTCTGAATGGACACTAGTTTTTCCGTTAACAAAATGGTGACCCCGCTGGGGACTGAATAATTTGTTTGTTTTGTTACTTTTGTTTGATTTATAAACCACAGATGGAGCCTGAAGTTAAGCCAACTAGCCTTCAAACTTCTTTTTCCATGTAACTGCAAAGTAAATCAATGCTGCTTCAGTCAATCTTCTAGTTGGTTTATGAACTGAACATATCGCTTGCAAACATCCTAAGTGCCTTGGTGGTAGATCAAATAAACTCATTAGATCAGCCCCTATACTTTGTTTTTACTAACAATCATTAGCTCAGCATAAATCCTTGAACTTAGCTACAAGCTGTGAGTGAAAACCAAGCTTAGTCTCTTCCCTGGACTATTGCACTATCTCTTCTTGGCAACCTGAATGCATTGCACCACCCGTGTTTTGCAGGTGAGATGCATCCTTGTTTCCCTGTGTTACAGGTGCGATGATTGAATGAGACTATTTCTACCTCCAGATTTTGGTTTTTTCTTCATTTTATTCAAATTTATTCAGTGATTTTCTATCTATGATCAGTATATCTCTGTTGAAACCATCTTCCTTTGCATTATGCAGCCTCCATTAGAAGGAATTGTGAATGTTTTTTATGTATTTTTCATCATTTACAGTTCTCCTTTGCAAAGAGTAGCTTAATCGAACTGCCATCTTTTGATTTGAAAGTGTCACAAGTGTCGTTTTTAGTCAAGAAAAAGAGTGTCACAAAGCATTCCTCTTTTATATAGTTGATTACACTTTTGCCATTGTATTTGATTTAAATCATTAGTATTTCAAGTGTCGAAAGCAATTTTAAATTTGGAATCACAAAGTGTCATCTTAGCCTTCCTTTAATTTTTTGAAGAGAAAATTGTTAGTACTGTCGCTTTGAAAGAAGATAGTTCAGATCTATCCTTAGTTTTCCTTTGTCATTCTCACATTAAGGAAACTAAAAACAATACATGCATGCACATTATCATTTAGACTGCATGCTGGATTTGATTTAGGAAAAGTGCATGTAGTGTGTGCTCTCTGCTCTATGTTGAAAGAATTTCATTTCTCTTTCCTTAGTATCTAGGATTTTCATTGCAAAAAGAAAGTAAACAATTGTTTATCATCTTAGATTTCATAGTTAGGAATTGTATATCTACATCACACGGTGAACCTTAAAGGAAAACTTCTTAAGAAAGATAGACTGTAAAATAAACCTCAATGAACATAAAAACTCTTTGGAACCTAACGCACAACATTTAGAATTCTAGGCTAGAGACGTATTACAAAGTCGTGAAGCCTGGTAACTATCGCTTTCATCATAGGTTGGGTGATTTCTCATCTTTGAGATGACAAGTGCCAGTATGAACTTGTGCTCCCACGTACCGTCGAGTATATATTAGGAGACCACAATAGGCTACATCCTTTATCCTTAGGAAGCCGTGTCTGCTGCCCTATCAATTGCAATGCACTGAACACAATATTCGAGAAGATAGACTACTGTACCGTAAAATGTATTTTGTAGTTTTGTGTTTGGTTTGGTAATCCCTCTGCCCAGATTTCCAGAGAAGTCACTTTCATTCCTTTTCAGACTCCTTAAAAGAAAATTTTTGTCTGAGCACTTGTCACTTCAGGCTCATTAAAAATCGAAGGCGACTAGAGTCATCTTTGGCTTTTTCTCAACTCTTAAAAATTAAAAAAGTAAGTTGTGTCAAAGTTTCATAAAATTTATTTTAATCAGAATAACATCATTGTTCCCTCGTTGGTCCTAGGTTGACAAAATGGAGTCTCTTAATCAAGGATTTCCCCTTGGGGGGAATCCTAGTCCCTTCTCCTCTTGGGTGAATGTTGGTGCTCCACACATGGCTACATTGTCCCTTCCAGGACTCATAATTGGCCTACCAGTATGACTTTTATTGACCTATGTCATTCAAACCACCACAATTCCTCGGTAATCAAATCAGAAACCAGATGATACTGAATTTGCTCCCCTACCTTCTAATTCATTTGTTTCTCCCTCTCCTTCTTCCTCTTCGCTTGGTGAAGCTAGTAACGCTAAAAACCAAGTAACTAAGAAGAAGAAGAAAGGGAAGGAGAAGAAGATGAAGAATCCAACGGCAAAAGGGGGAAACCCTGCATCATCTGGCGAAAATCCACACACTGCACCTTCTAAACCTAAATCTCCACATCTCATTTGCAAGGGAGACCACTATCATCAAGATTGTCCCTGCATCCCACAGATCCTAAGGGATTGGTCTCCCTGCTTGCACAATCTGGTGTCTTCAACCTCTGACGATAATGTTGAGAGCACACCATCAACTAGTGAAAACGAAGCCAATGGAAAGAAAGGAAGATTTCAATTTCCTTGTAGACTATGTGAAGTTTATCATTTCCTCCACCGTTTTCGTTTCCTAGACGAAGCTAAAAGAGCGTTAGATAACTGTTATGCGTCACTGCGGCAACTTCCTCCTGGATACAAGAAACTCTTGCCGAGTCCATCGCTAGTTGAAAATCAAACTAACACACCATTTTTGTCATTCGAAGCATCTATCAACGAAGATAAACCCTCTGAGTCCACATCGGACCAAAGTCAATAGGTTGAGAGACCGGTTGACCCAATCTTGTCTTCAAAGGGTCCACCTATAGATGATACTATCACCAAAGAGAATGAGAATGACACCATTCAAATTCTTTCTGTAAACATAGAATCTAATGAACACGGGGGAAATATACCCTTTCCTTTACTGCAGGAAGGAAGTTCATCAAAGATTTACCCATCCGTTTATTCGGTCCCTCCTCCAAGAAATCTAGTCATTTCCTTCAATTGGAATCTATTAGGGAGACCCTGCCTACCATCTAATGTACCATTCTGAATCATAGTACAAGCTTAGAGAATGATCATGCTTGGTACTATCATATATGAAGGGGCTTCTGTGAGTATCCTTTCCTCAACTGCTTGGAAAGTGCTTGGTTTGCCATCGCTTCTGCCTGAGATTCGAAATCTAACACGCTTCAACAAAGGAACCAGTCGACCGTTGGGGATCCTTCCAAATTTGCCTATAACTTTGAGAAGGAAAATCGTTCATCTAAATGTGATGGTAGTCCAAGGGCTTTTAGATTACAATCTACTCCTCGGACGTGACTACATTCATAGCATGGGAGCTATTGTTTCCTCACTCTTTTGAGTGATGTGTTTTCCACATGAGCGTAGAATGGTCCAGCTCGTAGACCAGCTTTCGTTCCCTGGTTCAAACGCAACTATTAGTCAAATTCCATCCCTAACTGGTCTTTTTACGCAATGAATTTCTCATCAATCTCCAGTCCACCCACCTGATGATCATGAGTGAATTGGTGATTGTGACTGAAACCTAGGAGGCATGTGCCCTGATCTGCTTTGGCAGGAAAACCCTAGATATAAGGTAGGTTTTCATGTAGGAATATGGCTAGTTTGACAATCCTGTCCATTTAGGAAAATTGATTTGAAATGGAAAAGGATTCCCTCATCAAAGGTTATGTGATTGGGACTAACAACAATCACCTTTGTCCATTTCCAGGGACATCGCCAAGGAAGTGTTTTGTCTGCTACGCAGATGGAACAACCTTGCTAATGCAAGAACTTCCGTATGGTAACTTGGAAACTCTACTTATAAATGGGGGCATGCAAACCCTTTTGCATACAAGTGAAAAGTGACCTTTTATTTTCTTACTTTGTAGGCTCTTAACCCTTTAAACTTGTAGGTTGGTCATTCCTAGCTTGCATAACGAAAGGCTCTGGAGAAAACTTGCACATGGGGCAAACCCCCTAAAAAATGAACCTATTGATGAGGAATCCTTATTATATGAATGGCACGAGAAATTTTATGCAAAGTTCAAGCTTGTTAAAAAATAAATCTAGCCACGAGTAGTTTTATGCAAAGTTCAAGCTCGTTAAAAAATAAATCTAGCCATGAGCAATTTTACTCGAAGTTCAAGCTTGTTAAAAAATAAACCTAGCAATGAGAAAACATTCCCCAGAGTTTAAGCTCATTTAAAAATGAACCCATCTTCAGTAAATAATCTTTGCGATCACATAATTATCAACTTTTGAGCCTTGGTCGTGTTCTTAGCATCACCTCCACTATTTTTTAGCCGATCATACACCTCCATTTGATTGTTTACCCCTTTTCAGGAATAGCTACGACGAGTGATTCTATTAGCCACTTTCTTTACACTGCCATGATTGAAAAATTCCAAACCTTACCTGGAACCAGTTTCTATCCAAAAAAATCACTCGTTCCTCAAAAAATGAGTCTCCTTTAAGCGCTTTTCATCTAACACGTAAAATATGAAAAGATTGCCGAGCAATTGGCCGCTCCAGCTCATTAAGGTGACCGGAAATGCCATCCGTCCTCTAGATTTTAATCTTTTTGGACCTAAGAGAACATTACACAAAAATATCGAGTTCTTTTCTTGTTCAGCTCATTAAAACTATCGAAAAGTAATCCCTTTCGTATTGTTTTACACTTTTTTAGACTTAAGGGATTACATTCGGAAAAAGGACTACCAGAGTTGCCTTTACGTCCCTTTTAGACTCTCTAAAATTGAAAAGGACCAAGTTATCATTGTCGTTAAACTCGTTAAAACAATATCGACAAACTTGTCCATGTAGACAAGAACGAGTTTCACAGTCGCTATGCTCGGTAAAACATAGCGATAGGTTTGCTTGAACGGAAAATTATAGAACAAGCATATGTTATCCTCCTCAAGCTTGACAAAGATAAAGAGGTACTGGTCAGGAATGACTAGGGAAAAAGGGAAGAAAACTTGAATAACTTCATTGGTAGCAGGTCGCTCTTGAACATGACATTTTCACTCCATCACCATGATTGAGTCGGGTTGGGTTATTCCGTTCACCGGTAATATCACCACTGGTATGTTGTACCATCCATTTTGGGGTTAACCCTACCAATCCATTTCAGTGTCGCTGATATGTTCAAGGGAAGTTGCTCGGAGAGTTCACCAACCTAGATAGCCTCTCATCTGCTGCAATACATTCACTCTCAATTTTTCATTACAACCACCCAGAACCTTATATCATCAAATCGTTTCCACCTCCACAAAATTATTTGCTTTGTTGTGTGTCGTAGATGTGGGATTCATTAAGGCCCTCCTATGATGGATCACTTCTTGTCGACATCAGCTCATTATCCAAGAAGTTGACTTAGGAACAACCCTTTCAGTACTTTGATTCTTGCATGCCTTAATGCCAAGTTTCTCACTTCTGTCGACAGGTTTACATCAATGGACTTTGACCGAAAGATTTTGCGTTGTGTTCGACATCAACTCATGTATTCACACCACATAAATTGTACTGCAGTACCTTGAGAGTCATCATCATTATTGGTGATTCCTCTCATGGCTGTTAACATCTTACATCATTGGCTGGTAATTAGGTGATGTCTTTCCATGTTCGACATCAAAACATCTTCTCACATGCAGCGACTTGTACTTCGGGTGAAGATTGAACGAGTTTCAAGACCCTGGATCTAGTTTCATCCATCTAGGCTGTGATATATTCAATAAAATAAAGACATCAAATGTACATCATTGCTGCACAGATAATCATCCAAGCTAAGGGATGATGGCTCTACTAGAATCATCAGTCTGCCACACAGATGATTATCTGTCTTATGTACATGAAAATGAATTTATAAAGCTTAGCATGGGAATGCCCGCCTTATCTAGATCATGAAAATATTATGAAGATAACGTATTGTATTGTGTCTTATTATAGGTCACCTTATAGTTCGAAAAACCTCAGATCCTCATTATAAAGCATTTCACCCAACATCAAAAGATTTATGACCTCATGCTTTAGGGGGCAACTGTTATAGACATATTTGGGCACTGTAAACCTAATCACATATGTCCATAAACCAAGGGCTTCTAAACCCCTAAAAGTGTTGTTTCATACCCTAAAGGAACAAGGTCAGCTGATTACATCATTTCCCAGAAGTTCTCCCTGAAAAACTACTCAGAACTTGTCAAAACTAGACCATACAGATTGCTCCATGCATAGGGTGTGATGCATCTCACCTATTACAAATGGGGGTGCGATGCATACTAGAAAGCCCTTTTGTAGGGTGCAATGAGTGAGAGCAGACAAATGGCAGAAGCAGTTTGTTAGGTGGAAACTCAAAGAATCTTCTAGAAACTGCTCATATGACACTTGCCTCTCTGAATTCGCCCAGGGATGAGTAAGGGATCATGAAATCTCCAAGTGGAACCAAGAACTATCAGTGAAATGACACTAATCAAAATCCCAAAAGCTGACTCACTCTCCTTCAAACATCTATATATGCATCCCTCATCATAGAGATCTAGAGGCTGGAATTTTGTAATTTGCAAGGAAGTGTTGTTAGTTTCTCTCTGAAGACATTGTTAGGTGATCTTGCTTTGTATGAGGTGAAGAGGCCTTTCATGCTAGGAGGATGATGTTGGATCAGACAGCTTGGTTGTAATTCTCTCTTCCAATACTTCTATCAATAAAGTTATTTGAGTTTTCCTCCATATGCTTTTATATCTCTAAATCTTGTATTTGTATATGCATTTATATGGTTAATGTACATCTGATTCGACATTGTTTATGGTTATAGATCTCTATGCTTTGAAGGTATTTTTGTTCCTTGACTCTACAGGTGCTCTTTGAAGCGGGACAAGTGAGAAAGGAGTGGTGAAAACTCTATCAAGGGAGAGAGGAAATGAGCAAGGAGACTAGCAAAATACTAAGGTTGGTACTCTCTACTTCTCTCTCATCTATCTCTCATAAAGGAAATCACACGTGACCTTAGTTTGTTTGTTTCTAAGATAGCTACCCATCTTAGTGGGACTAGTAGCTCTGAATGGACACTAGTTTTGCCGATAATAGTAATTAATTATGTATATTTTGGAATTCGATGGGATATTTCAAATTTAATGGTGGATATGTATTTTGTAGTTGTTATACCTTTTAATCTTCATCTTTCCATGTTAAAGTTGCTAGAAAATTAAGAACATGAATAGTTCTCCTATCTAAATTGTGTGCATTTATGTAATGAACCTCTTTTGCCTACCCGGAAATTTTTCCCTTATGCTCCATTCAATTAACGAATTCTTGATTTATAGTTAAAATTCGAATCTTGCCAAGAGTACATTTAATATTTTGATATATAATTTTTATTACTTATATGAGGTGGATCTGTGATGTGGACTTTTTCATCTATAAGACATTATGTCAGTCAATCTGTCGTCACACAGAAAGAACTTAGACACCCTCTTTGATGACCTCACACAAGCATTAATGGACAATGATTTAAACTTAAGGTAACTAGCATGGTCGCATGGATAGGGATCATGATCCTAAATCCAAATGCATAGTCAAATGGTTTAGTGATATACCTGTTAATGTAACATGAAAAATATACTAGACTAGCCCCATAGGATACAGTCTTTGATGTGCATGCCTTAGAATATACTGAATCTTTGATTATATCATTTAGGGGCATTGTCCCCTAATTGGTTTTCATGCAGCCACATATCATGCTATTAGTTATCCCACAACTTAATCTATATATGGCCACCTCATGAAGTTACTTTCATAGAAACATTAATGGGATCATTAATATAAACATCCTTCCATTATCAACTCAAACAAATGCTGCCACATTTATTATGTACAATGGTCACATGTAAATTCTAATCATAAGTAAAGATAGCTCCATGGCCCAAGTAATACAACTACCTACTAAGCCTCTTATTTTGGAGGAAATAAGAGACTCAAGCATGACTATTTACCTTAACAAGGGATTAGATATACCAATACTACATAAGGTCTACACATTGCTCCTTTAACAACCTAAATTAGAATTTCATTGTTATGCCAAAATTGTCACTTGCAATCATATAACATTATTTCATAAATGTCGTGAGCCCAGGTAAATCTTCTCATCTATAACAGTCACATGCAATTCCTTCAACCATTCTCATTACTAGAAAATTTATACAAATTCTTTCATAAGCTAAATGAAATTAAGATAGAAAGGGAAGAAACATCATACACACATTCCACGCATATGACACCAACTGAATCTCACTTGGAGGGAGGAGCACCACCAACCAGCCATGAATTCACCTCTGACTCCCCCTGAGCTGAAGATCTTGCCAAGGATCAACCGTCCTCAATTTATCGATGCACTGGGTATTTAATACCCTCTTTCATGATTTAGTTACCATTAGCGGCGTCATGCTTTATGGATTTTTCCATTTGCCTAGGTCTTATCCAGAAAATCTCCTCATTATCTCCCATGACGCTTTTCCACATAAAAGCTTGCCCTTATCTCCCATCCATTTTATGGATATAAAATCCATCCAATCTTATCTAGAATCACATCTAGAAGCTTATCATGAAAGATTCATCTCTATCCCATTCCTCATGGGATTTGGCAATGATCTCCTCTCTCTTGGTGCTCCACCCTCCAAGTGATTTATTTTATTAATTTATTTAATAATACATTTTCTTTCCACATTACATATTACCTAGCTTTCCTCAGCTTAGGTGTAGACTAGTTTAACCCACAAAGGAGGGTATCAAACCTAGTTTTCCTCAGCTTAGGTCTACAACCTTTAACACACAAGGGAGGATATCATACCTAGCTTTTACTTAGCTTAGGTATACAATAATGTAATACACGAGGGAGGGGTAGTACATACACCCCCCTTAAATTTTACAGCAAGTCATTTATTTTATTAATTTATTTAATAATACATTTTCTTTTCAAATTACATATCACCTAGCTTTCCTCAGCTTAGGTGTAGAATAGTTTAACCCACAAAGGGGGGTATCAAACCTAGCTTTCATTAGCTTAGGTCTACAACTTTTAACACACAAGGGAGGATATCATACCTAGCTTTTACTTAGTTTAGGTATACAATAATGTAATACATGAGGGAGGTGTGTTACATACACCCCACCTTAAATTTTACACCATCCTTAGTGTATCACTGCATCATATCATCATTCACAGGTAGCTCATTTCGAAATCAACAGCTTTCATGGCTCTGCCATCTGAGACAAATTTTCCGATGTACATCTACCATGAGGAGTACTCCCAGCATCTCTCCTTCCATAGCTACATTAGTCTCAAGGAGTGCCACTAGCATATGTCCTTCCATAGCTACCTGTCACACATTTTTTTCAAATCATTTGTGAGAATGTATCGATGCAAAATTTAACTATGATAAGTATCATAATCTGTTACTATTAAAGCAACTATTTCTTATGGTTTATTTTATCTGAGAAATGCATGTCCTCTCCTTGTATTCTTTCAAGCCTTTGTGTTCTTTTGGAACACTTGCTTCTTGCAGTCTCTCTACATACAATACATTAGTTAGCATATTTTCCACATTAATATGCCTGCAAGGTCATAACAGATTATTTCATATCACAATATATTTTCATATACATATATTCATCGTAATTGTATGTATGCCAAACCGTGATGAAGCATAATTACTTATACCAAACTTAGTTTCCTTCCTCAAGGAAATCTCCAAGTTTGTTTACCAGGCCATACATCCATCCAATGACTATTGCATACCCGTACATAAGGTATGTCATACACACCAATACACATTTCATTTTTCAAACTTGTAACATATATAGTCATATGGTCCTCTATGTACTGTTGTACATTTTTCAGATGTGGTAGAACTTATAATGTCATTTTCATAGTATCACCTGAATGACATAAACTTTATCCACATATCTTTCCACCATGTTAGTATCCTACCAACATTCATTTATCATGGTTCATCTATGTAATTAAGAAAAATTTCATGTCATGTGTAAATCAATTCCAGATGTCATGTAACAATAGTACCACAACATTTATCATGCATACTATAACTCAATCATACACATAACCTTCACTTTTGGGATTAAATATGTCACCTATATGAGTTTTTAACAACAATGAAATGTACGATAAGACAAACTATTGACTATTATACTCAGTCTATCGTAGATATTTGAAGTCTCGTGATCATGAGAAAAATTTGGTTAGTTCTTAGCAATTGAACCACACTTAAACAAATTATGTCATAGGATTGACCATTTTCCATTTTTATACCTCTACATATTGTTGGTCGTGCATACTTCAATGTAGGTATGACCTCATTCAATAAACAATATGCATCTGCATGCATCTCCCATACAGAGGTTATAAGTGAAATATATACTATTCATCACTTCACACCGTTTAAATTTTTATGCAAGGTGTGACCGAAGGGTATCTATGCATTAGTGCGTTAAATCACCCTTAAACCTAGATATCAGTTATGAATTCATGGTTTATGCAACAATCGTTAGGCCACCCTAAATTGTTCTTGTGCATCAACCCCATCATGTTCAATTTCCAACTATAGTTTACATGGTTACAAATATGTTGATCATTATTAATGCATGATGTCGTCTACAAAATATTTTATTACATCTCTGCACCTACTTCATAATCTTATCCCATGAATTGATATGTTATTTATGCCTCTTTCATATCTAGGTTAAGATATTAACTTACTTAACTAGAACCCCTCACGTTCCAACCTATGCATGCTTATGCATAATGTCCTGATAAGATTTTGTTTCCTCAAACAATGTGTAATTGGATCATTTTCTTACTAAAATAATTCATCTATTGAAAAACCATTCTAGAGTAATTTACATCATTACTTTGCATGTGAGTTGATCAACATTGCCACAACTTTAATGTATTTAGTCTTATAAAAGACTTGTCTTTCACATCCTCTATCCCTTTTAGGATCTTTTAAGCATAACTTAATTTTCCTTAAGTTATTTTCTTAACTAGAAACCATACAACTTATCATTTGATTTTTAATATGATTAGAATGAGGTGATGATATTACTAATTTACCTCAATGATTTCGTATTGTATTACCCTTTTTCCTTACATAGCATCCATGCCATCCTAGAACAAATATGAGTAACATTTTTACCATATCATTAACATAGGTGTAACGATTAAATATCCACATTGCCTTTATACATAGGCATCCATTTTAGAGGTTTGTTTAATCGTTTTGAAGATAAACAAAATTTACTATTTGACGTCAAATACATAACTTATGCAAGCATATCCATGCAGCTCATTGCACCCCCACAATGAGTTCTATATGTAAGGGATCCATGTATTTGTGTACTTAAATACTCATTTTTGTTTTTATCAAGATTTAGTATGTATTAATCTGATGGCCATGCCTTATCATGGTTTCCAATTGTTTACTAACTCTCTATACATATATGGAATCATCACTTTCCAATCATGACATATAGTCATTGTGTCCTCATAGTTACGTTCAACTATAACTTAAGTTTTGAAACTTTCACAATATATGATAAAATTTTAAGCTCATTATCTTAGAAAGGGTCTTAATAAAAGTAACTTATTAACCTTAATAACATATTACTTCTTCACTTAGAAATTTTTTATGCATGTAAACATACCAAAACAACCTCTGGTAAATGTTTTATGCATACCAAAACAAGTTCTCCTAACCATATACTAGATAGGCTCCCCTTTGGGCATCATTTGATCATTACTTATAATCAAAACCTATTTTCTAAAGAGTTTATATGATAGCAGTGAAATATCAAGAATATTATATGTGAGACTCTGTAATTGTCTCAATTCTCATCCTTCCGACTCAAGGCAACCATCACACATTCTAAACCAACAAATAAATGATTCTATCCTTTAATACCGTAAACATTAAAACATGGTCCTTCATTTTTTTTTCACATGTTTAAAAACATAAGGACGTGCTATTGCATATTAAATAGCATATTTAATATGATGATACTTTACCTGAGAAATTTATGAATAGTCACACTCCTTATGTGAGTTTCATCTTTTGGACAAATTGTAAGCAAGATTTTCAAAGATTACTTCCTGACCACTTATATAGTAAAATAAAATAGTCATCTCTCTAATATGGTGTGCACATATGCACAAAGTCAAATTACCTTAGCACATAAGATATGTGCACTTGTGTTCATTTACAAATTACAATATAGAAATAAAATGTAGACAAAATGATCCAATTATTTCTCGAAAATACGACCTTCTCAAAATAACTAGAAACCATTCAAAACCATTCTCATCATAAATCATGCCTCTGCAATTTGTAATTCCAAATACCAAACTTTGTATTCTTCTGGTCGAAAGATCTCTCTTTTCTCTAGACATTGTCCTGCTACGATAGACATAATGTCAAGCTTAAGCCTTCTAAGCTTAGACATTCCTTTGACTATCAAATCAGTTATATGGGTTGGTAAAGTTTTCAGTTTATAAAAATTTCAAGCTACTCCAGTTACTTGAGTGGACAAATCTCATGTGATAGAAATGATATTGAAAAGTGACAATTGAGACACATGTGAATGAAGGATCTCCAACTCAAAATCATGCTGGGAATACTAAATACAAAAGAGTGTGGAATGGAAAAAAAGAAAACAACAGTTTCATTTGCATGAATCTCCCAACTACAGGTAGAGATACAAGGGAGGGGTGTTACAATTTTCTTCGAATAGGGCATGAATAAGTAATGCAGAATTTCGACATGGATATAACATTCTCAGCAGTGGGTAGTGACCAGTTCGATACCAGTGCTGAGCATCAATCGAGGGTGAAGGAGGGGTGCAACATGTGCTTTGACGATGTGAATGTGAATGTGATGCATGAAAATATCTTTTACCATCATAGGTATTGTTTTTGATGTTTGATTTTATACGTTAAGGCCATGATGGCTCATTATGGTGGTGTACCTAAATTCCCACATCACATATGTAATTCCAAACTCACAATAGATGATTGTAAGAAATTCTTGTCATCTAAATGGCTTGAGATTTTAATAAAAATGTTTGAAGAAGAAAAATTACAGATTCAGAGAAAGTATATTGCCCATGTATTGATTGCTAGATTTTAATGGCTTTATCAGAATTAAATAAGTGACCATAAGTTCCTTCTCACTTTTCTTCCACATCACATTCTTCTCTAACGATAACGACAACAACATGCCAAAAATTCTACCACTCGTTTTGTATTAAGTGTAAGGTTCCTTAGCACATAGACATGTCTTTTGAAGAATATGCCCTCAGTTGGGGCGATCAATGAAGATTTGAATTTTATTGCATAGAACAACAATTGAAAGTGGTGTCCAAATTAGAAACATATGATTGTAGGCACCGAAGGTCTCATGCACATAATTTGTAGGTACACGATACAAGGTGCCCTGCAAAGGCACACCAAAGCTCTAAATTAAGACTTTTCCTTTCCCCTTTACCAGATGGGCCAAATTGACAACAACCTTAAAAGCCCTTGTCAGGTTGCCACTACTACAAGGTTTGCTGCTCCATTCCCATCACAATGACGGTACTGAAGAAGTGCTTCTATGACCTTTTTGTGACACTTCCATTTTCTGGTATCATTCATAAAAGAACCAGAAAATCTCCCATCACAACAAAATGTGTATCCATCATTCACTCTTTAATTTCTTTAATTTCGTTCTACTTACTGGTGGAGTATCATATACTAATGTAGCACTCACTACCTAGAGTACAATATTATGACCTAGACTTGTTACCCGTCCAGTGTGCCTGTTGTTGACAACCATATGTGTAAAGTATCGACATTACACGCACACAATCCAACCATGGCACTAGCCAGATCATTCGGGACCATCCATCGCCCTCATTTCCCTGCTCATATTTTTAAACCAAAATTTTCTCTCTGCCACAAGTACAAAACAACCACAATCTTTATATTATTATTAACTGCTGGAATGTGACCCGTAGCATTCCTTTTTCTCCATCTGCGACCCCACCCATGGCGGATTCCATTGAATCTTCCACCCTATAATGTACATATGGTTTAATTGGACCTCAAACTATTGCAACCTTCCTAACATACGAAATTAAAATTACTAATAAATGAAAAAAGTAATGGATATGGTATTGCATCTCAAACAAAATCCATTACTATATCAACATTCTACAATTGCAGAGTTGATAAAGACATGCACTTGCACTGGGTAATAGCATGAAACCCAACCATTCTCGCCTTATACACTTCGCGGATAACCACCATCAAAATGGAAATAGCCGAGATGGAGCTTTACTTTCAACATTTATGTTTATTACAGGATAATATTATAACCGAGTACGGTGCGAATGCCTCAGTTAGACAACCTTACTACCATTTTCATTGATTGCTTTATGTAAACAGTTTTAGTTGGCTTTGTTGCCAATTTAGCACCTCCAACCTTTCACCAATAACATAAAACTGTGTTTCAAAAAAACAAGGAAACAATAGTATTATCCTTTATTTCAGTTATGACATGTTACCTCTTTTTGTAGTGTTTTAATCAACAGCCTCACTCTATCAATAAGGCAAAAAGGTTGGCTTTTGGAATAAAAAAGTTTCGTTCTCCAGATTACTGGATATGGTTGAGCTTTCTCGCTGTTTCCCAAATAGGAAGGTGAGCCTATTTTTCTTTTGCCAGCGGGCGAGTGAAATACGCTATTATCTCCTTAACACAAGTTTCCTTTTTGGATGTAATCCCTCCAAAACATTGGATGATTTTGAATCGTCTTCGATGTTTCCCACAATTCGGATGTGCTTGTACCTATCCTAAACACTACACTTTAATAGTGCATGGGGAATAAAGTATTCCAACTATGAGGACAACCGACACATGCAACAACCAGTCACAAGGAAGGAATACTCATCATCTATTTTTATTGATTTTTAACTCTTAACTCTCTTGTTGGGCAATGTTGGGTTGTGTTATTCTTTCCATGACTAGCCCACGTAGTGAATGGGGAGGTTAGAGGGGGGTGGGAGCCCCCCCTTCATTGCGTAGATTGTGTAGCAGGGGGGTGATAGGGGGGTTTAATGGGGGCAGGTAGTTCCCCTCTACAAGGTCTAGGGCAGCACACCAGGAAGTTTTTTTTTGGACCCTATATTAGGTTGGGTGGACCTACCTATGGTTTTGTGCATGATTTTCACACATGGTTTTGGATGCAATGGTTTTCAGTCCATGGTTTTCAACGTGATGGTTTTCAGTCCATGGTCTTGGATGCTTCGGCATGTATAAATATGTATTGTAGCATTGGAAGGAATATAATGAAAAATAAAGCTCGTATTCCCAATTTTGCGATCCAGGGAAAAATCTTTATGTATATGTGTTTTATTTGTTTTTCTCTCACATTGTTTATTTTTCTGTCTTCTTAGAATTTGTATGCACATAATTTTTGTATGGGGTTAAAACCTGCATTTGGTATCAGAGCTATTTTGGCTTCAAGGGGACGCCTTTGCTACTAAGGGGTTTCGCTCGGGCCTGCGGTAGACCCCGTTCAGTGGGAGATCTGTGGGATCGATTTTGGTGGTGAAACAAGATGGCGAGCAGTGGAAAGATAGAGATCGAGAAATTTAATGGTCAGAGTTTTGAGTTGTGGAAACTCAATAAGATGGATCTGTAGGTGGATAAATATCAGTGGATCATGGTAGATCTGGGTACTAAACCAATGGGAGTGTCTGATGAGGAATGGAAGAAGTCAGATTGGAAGGCAAAGAGCACAATACAATTGTGTGTCTTAGATTCAGTATTGCTAAATGTATTAGGGGAAGCTATGAGGAAGGACTTATGGGACAAACTAGGGACATTGTACAAATCTAAGTCTCTGGTGAATAAGTTGTTCCTATAGAAAAAGTTGTATAACCCGAGGATGAAATATGGAGACTCAGTGAGAGAGCATCTGAATATGTTTAATACTGTGGTAAATCAATTATCGTCTATTGATATCAAAATTTCAGATGAAGATAAGTGCATCAGTTTGTTGTGTTCTCTACGAGATTCATGGGATAGTGTGGTTATTGCAATAGGTAGCAATACAACTGCCTCGTAGTTTGATGAAATAGTCTCATCCTTGTTGATAAAGGAGATGAGATAGAAAAATATGGAGATCTAGAATGGTGATGCCTTGTTTGTATGAGGATGGTCACAGAACAAGAATAAAAATAAGTCATCGAGTGGGAGATCTAAATCTCTGGGAAAACCTATAAAGGTGGTGTGCTGGAAATGTGTAAAGGAAGGGCACTACAAAAGGGATTGTAAATATAAGGATCCTGATAAAGGAAAGGGATCTAATGATGCTCGTTTTGCAGAGGAGAAAACCACCTCAGGTGAAGGTGGGGATGTGCACTTGGCTTCTTCATGTACACATGTAGATCATGAGGCATGGTTGATTGATATAGGTACATACTTTCAATTCACTCCCCATAGATAGTGGTTCTTTGAGTATTAGTAATACGATGGTGGTGATGTCTTCTTAGGTGATGATAGGAAGGCTAGAATAGTTGGTCGTGAAAAAGTAAAGTTGAAATTGCAAGGTTGAAGGGTTAGAACACTTTCGGGTGTTCTACATATTCCTACATTGGTAAGAAATCTGATTTTTGTAAGCAAGTTGGACGATACAAGTGTAAAAGCAGTGTTTGAGAAGGATATATATAATATGGTTTGTGGAGCATTGGTATTGATGCGAGGAGTTTGGATTGGAACTTTGTACAAGCTGCAAGGTAGCACTATTGTTGATTGGTGCAACAATTTTGTGGTTCCTGAAAGTGGAGCAGAAAATCTAGTGGTCTCTTGAGAGAAGACCATGTTATGGCATCAAAGGATAGACATATTGGAGAGACAAGCCTTTGAATACTTCATGGTAAATATATGGTAGAAGGTATGAGTAATAGCTCTCTAGATTTTGATTTTTGTGAAAATTGTGTATATGGGAACCAGAATTGGGTGAGTTTCCCCTCTGGTGGTAAGAGGGTGAAACATATATTAGAGCTATTGCATAGTGATGTGTTTGGACCTGTGAAGGTTCTATCATTGTGTAAGTCTATGTACTATGTATCATTTATAGATGACTTCTCAAGGAATACATAGATATATTTCCTTAAGAAGAAATCTAAAGTCTTTGATAGGCTTAAAGAATTTAAGGCTTTGGTGGAAAACTAGATAGAGAATAAGATAATGGTGTTGAGGAAAGATAATGGTGGAGAGTTATGCAGTAAGGAATTTGAAGAACTTTGTAAGAAGTGTGGTATAGCACAACAGAAGACTACTCCATATACACGTCAGCAAAATGGAGTTGTAGAAAGAATGAACACGATGTTGGTGGAAATGGCAAGAAGCATGCTCAATGGTGTGGGGTTAGGATAGGAACTCTGGGCAAAGGCAATGGAGACAACATGTTACTTGGTCAATAGATCACCTTCATCAACATTGGAGAATAAGACTCCACAAGAGGTATGGAATGATAAGAAACCCTCTCTTCCACATCTGAGGGAATTTGGATCTAATGTGTATGTACATGTTCCAAAGGAGAAGCAAACCAAGTTGAATAGTAAATCTGAAAAGTGCATATTTATTGGGCATAAGGATGGTTTAAAGGGTTATAAGCTTTGGAACCCAATAAAAAGGAAGGTTGTGTACAACCGAGATGTGGTGTTCAGATAGGTGAAAGATGTTATTAAACATGAAGTCCAACCAAAGGAACCTGAGAAGATAGAGTTTGAGCTAAAGAAGGAAGAATCAAACTCTACAGCAGAGGAGGAATTAGAAGATGAACAACCAAAAACTCCGGGTGTGAGAATATTAGTTCGAGAAAGAAGGTAGAAAGAAAGGTATAGTCTATATGCTTTCAGTTCAAATTTTTCTTTATCTGTTACTGATGGTGATCCCAGAACTGTGAAGGAAGCAGTAGATTTAGAGGATGGCAAACTCTGGAAAGAGGCCATGGTTGATGAAATGGGATCATTGCACAAAAATGAGGCTTGGGATCTGGTGGAGTTGCCGACTGGAAGGAAACCCATTGGCATCAAATGGGTGTTCAAGAATAAGACAAATGTAGAAGGAAAGGTGGAGAAATACAAAGCTCGGTTGGTGGAAAAAGGTTATTCCCAGGTGTCAGGAATTGATTTCGGTGATATTTGTTTCTCCTGTTTCCAAGGTAACTTCTATTACATTACTTTTATCTATTGCTACCACTTTTGATTTTGAGGTAGAACAGATGGATGTGAAGACAACATTTCTTCAAGGGGATGTGGAAGAGGAAATCTACATCAAGCAACCTAAAGTCTTTGTGGTGAAGGGTAAGAAAGAACTGCTATGCAGGTTAAAGAAGTCTTTGTATGGGTTAAAACTGTCACCAATGATGTGGTATTAGAAATTTGATACATTTATACGGGGACTTGGCTTCACCACAAGAAAAGAAGATCACTATGTGAATTTTAAATTAATTTGTGGCCTTGTTATTTATCTGGTCTTGTATGTGGATGATATGTTGTTGATTGGAAATGACAAAGAAATTATCCAGGATTTGAAGACCCAATTGTCCTCCAAATTTGATATGAAAGATCTTGGTGTTGCAAACTATATTTTGGGCATGGAAATTAAAAGAGATTGAGCAAAGAGGAAGCTCTACTTAAACCAAAGGAAGTATGTCGAGACAATATTGCAAAGGTTTAATATGTAGGATAGTAAATCGATGAAGGTTCCTATTCCTGTAGGTGTAAAGTTATCTGTCGAAGTGTTCCAAGACATAAGAAGAGGAAGAATATATGTCCCGTGTTCCATATGCAAGTGCAGTCGGTAGCCTGATGTATGCGATGGTTTGTACTAGACTAGACATTGCACATCCAGTGGGCGTATTGAGTAGGTTTATGTCAAAACCAAGGAAGGGGCATTGCAAATAGTGAAGCGGGTTTTCCAGTATTTGCATGGCACTAGTGATTATGGTTTGTGATACCAAGGAATACCAGTATTGGAGAGAGTTTTGGATACTTGTGGCTTTGTTGATGTGGACTGTACTCGATATCTGGATCAGAGAAGATCTACAAGTGGGTATGTGTTTAACCTATTTGGAGGTGCATTTAGTTGAATGAGTAAGAAATAATCTGTAGTGGCACTGTGAACTATAGAGGCAGAATACATGGTGGCCACTCATGCAAGCAAGGAAGCAGTTTGGTTGCAGAGATTGTGTTCAAGTATGGGGTTAGTACAGGGAGCTATAAGGATAGATAGTGATAGCCAAAGTCCAATTTTCTTGGCAAAGAACCCTGCTTACCATTCAAAGACAAAGAAAATTGATGTTTAGTATCACTTTGTGAGGGATATGATAGAAAACAAAAAGGTGTGGCTCATAAAGGTGGACACTTTGAAGAATACTACAAATGCATTGACAAAATATGTAATTTCTGAGAAGTTCTCTTGCTATAGAGAAACAATGGGCATTGCAGGTTTGGATAAATGACTAAGATCTCTTTTGGCCCCCTGTGAAAAGAAAATAACAACTGTGAGAATGTTGGGTTGTGTTATTCTTTACAGGACTAGGCCATGTAGTGAACCGGGGGGTTAGAGGGGGTGGGGGGGTGGGGGAGCCCGCCCTTTGTTGCCCCGATTGCATAGTGGGGGGGTCATAGGGGGGGCAGTAGCCCCCTTGTTCGGGGGGTTTGAGGGGGGTAAGTAGCCCCCCTCTACAGGGTCCGAGGCAGCACCCAGGGAATTTTGTTTTGGACCCTATATGAGGTTGGGTAGACCTACCTATGGTTTTGTGCATGATTTTCATACATGGTTTTGGATGTTATAGTTTTTGGTCCATGGTTTTGGACATGATGGTTTTCTGTCCATGGTATTGGATGCTTCATCATGTATATATATGTATTGTAACATTGGAAGGAATATAATGAAAAATCAAGCTAGTAGTCCTAGTTTTGGGATCCAGGGGAAAATATCTGTGTATGTGTTTTATGTGTTATTCTCTCGCATTGTTTATTTTTCTATGTCCTTAGAATGTTTATGCAGATAATTTCCGTACGAGATTAAAACCTACAACCGAGATAAACACCACTGCATAACTTCTAACCATGAAACTTGGACGCAGTCGATTTCATCTTCATCTAGATGTATTTGCATCCAGCCTTTATGAGAGTTCATGCCTCGACTCAATTAGTTCACAGTATAATATAAGGAATCCTAACACCAAATAGTTGTTCATGCAACATCCCTATTGATAGTTCTTGGTAGTTTCTGATTTGCATAACCCTCATTTTTTCATGAACGACAAAAGTGGAAGGCTATTATACCAGGAAAGATACCAGCGTAGAGTATTCTGGAAACCACTATATATTTGAAGCCTACCCTTTGAGTATTAGCAATGTTGAAATGAATAGGGTTGCGGTAGTGGAAAATCTATGAATAAGTCAACATAGCATGTCGCATTCCTTTAACTCGGTATTCAATGAGGTAAAGAAAAAAGTGCTCAAGTAATTGATATTGTGGTGGGTGGGGAAATGCAGAGAGGTGTATCCCGAATTAACTTCAAACGCATCTTGAAGAGAATGATTGGTGTACACTACTGATTTTCTATTTAGATAAATACACGCGAATTTACAATTGCTTGAATTATCTCACAGCATTATCAATGTTGTATAAAGGGATAGTAGCTTGTTCCTCTAGATCCTTAAGTGATCCTTTGACAAGTATCAACAAAATGTAATTTTGGGAAATTATATCATAAGAGGAAAGAATGTATGTCTTTAAATTTCTATTAACACTCTATTTTCACATTAGCTCTTTTCCATTTAACTTCCAATTTGAAAATCTCACGGAAGACGATAATCACTTTCGTTCATAGTTGAATGAAATTTTACCACTGTAATTTTACGATAACAGTTCTTGATTTGATTATTCAGTTATTAGATTTCTACTAAATGGGAATAATGACAAGGTTGAGAAGAAAAATAACCAATATAGTTTCCCTTACCGCTCCTTCATTTATAGTTCATATGAAAACATTTTAATATCCAATTCATCCTTAAGGAAATCTAACTTGCTTTAAGAAGTCAGTGTGGTACTCACATGTTTTACTTTACTTCGATTATGGATGTGGGTTATTATCCTTTAATTTTGTTTTTATAACCTGTTAGTGTCGGTCTTGAGCCCTCCATCAGTGATCAATAACTCTTTGCATATGCATTTATAGGTGTCTCATCAGTGTCAGTTTTGCACCTCCAAGGAGCTACCATCCCCATTGGAGCCAATGTTAGTGTCGGTCTTGAGCCCTCCATCAGTGATCAATAACTCTTTGCATATGCATTTATAGGTGTCTCATCAGTGTCAGTTTTGCATCCCGCTAGGCATGCCATAACACTGAATGGAGGAGCTGGTCTTTGTCTTCTTGGCTTTGCTGGATCAGGTCATACAACAATATAATTGAGTCAGGCTTGTTCTTGTTTTTGTCTTAAAGTCCCATGGTCTTAGGTTTAGGGTTTTGAGTCAAAATCATTTTAAGGTCATGAGTCATGGTCAGTAAGTGCCCAGCAAGCCGGAAGGAGTTTTGTACATATGTTTCATTGTCATCTTCTTCAGCTACAGCTCATTTTATGCCTTGGATTTAAAAACACTGTTTTTAATTACAAGGTCATGTGGATTTTGAAAAAACAAAGAAATTTTCAAAAAATTTGTAAAAGTGCCGGCAACAACCCTGGTTCCTTCGCTACAGTCCATCAGGCGGTCAACCTGCAAGAAGAACGGAGTTAAACGCATCAAAAAGCTCATTCCAGGACAAAAAGACTCTAAAATAGTGTTAAAGAGAATACAAAGGTTTAAACATTATAAAGTGGGTTTTTAAAGTCAATTTTTTTTTAAATATGAGCCTATAAAAGCAAATTCCCTCTTGAAAGGTCTTCATTGTGCATTTGGAGCAAGACATTACAAGCAAAAGGCGATTAGAGAGCGGAATTGGGCAAATTGCAGAAGTTTCAGTCTTTTGGAGGCTGCGCGACCAAACGGAGGGGCGCGACCAAAAAAAGGCCAACGCGCTGTGTTAAATTACACAGGCGCGACCAAACGGAGGGGTGAGACCAAACTGGCAGCTTGCGCGACCAAAAAGTCTGCCCGCCCTAAAAACTCTCCCAAACGCTCAAATTCACTCAAATTCACTCCAATTTTTAAAGGTATGCCTCCTCCACGTTTTGTGTAATGGTGTTGGGGTTGCAAAAGAAGATTATGGTCATGATTTTATGCAAGGAAATCCATAGAAAATAGGTTAAAATGACTTGATGTTTTTGCATGCTAATGTTAGGTAGTATGTTTGTTTTTCAAGGCAATTTTTTTCCTTAGTCCCTCCATTCATTTTCCCAATATAAAATCACAGGTGTTAGGATGTCATTTTTATTAATCTCATTTGCAAAGAAAATACTCAAAACCTACCCCAAATTCCATGAAACCCTAACCCCTCCTGAACCCTATTCCAAACCCTGTTTCTACCATGTATCATGCTCTAACCCTAAGCACTACTACACACAGCAATTCATGTATAAAAACACAGCAAAATGAAAAAGAAACATTATAAAAAAAAACAAATAAAAAGTGATGACAAGGCATGCACATAAGAAATTGTAAAAACAGTGAAAATGTCATTTGCATAGCCTTATAAAAAATAAAGAAAAGTGTCATTTTTCTGTGTATATGTCAAAGATTCAAAGCTGTGTTAAAGTCATCACAAAATTCATCAAAAATACAGCTGCATAGTTATCAAAAGAAGCAGTCTTGCTGTGTTAGGGTTTTGTATTAGCATGGTTTTCATCCCCTTTCTCAAAACTCTGTTTTTCCCTACCTATTTCCCTATGTAAACCCCAATTCAATTGCTTGTCCCTTCAGTTAAACTCCCTAGGCAATTGAATGTCCCTCCCTATGATCAAAGCACACAGTCAAACCCTAATTCCCCATGGTAAAAGCATGATGAAGCTGCCACTGTCCTAAATGAATTGCTGTTACAAAAATTAGTTGGCAGTGATTATTAAAAGGGTTTCACTGTCCCCCCAAACCTAATTCCTAATATCCTCTCTTTTCCCTAATTCCCAAGTTATCAATTCCCTCTCCCTTCCATTGTAACATGATCACAGCAATCCCCTTCCCTTCTTCTTACAATCTAATACCCAAAATCCCTGTTTCATATTAGCATCAAATGGTCATTTCAAAATGTGGAAAAAACAGAGTATGCTCATGAAAGATATTTGAAGACAAAATATAAAAGCAGCAGCCTGTTAAATGTTTATGATTGATGCTACTCTATTCCCTTATACTTTCATTCCCTCCATGATGAAAATCTATATTGTCCTTTCCCTTGGTGATCATAAAACATATTTCCCTAATACAGTATTCATTTGCAAATGATGAAAGATGGAATGACATGTTTAGCATTATGTGATGTTTTCCTTCAGAATTCCCTGCTTATATATATATTTTTTCCCTTTCCTATATGTAAATTCCCTCCCCTAACATATCCCTCATGATGTTTCCCCTTGAAAACAGCATACTTCACAGCATTTTGCAGGCAGGGCAGCGGTCATTTTGACTTATTTATTCCACCTTGCTCAATAAAACCATGTCAACCACTGAGACTAATGAGCAAGGTGATGACCGATCATCATCTACTGAGATTGAGATACAGCAGAGGCCTCGTAGGGGAGGCAAGGGTGGTCATCACAGGAGGGAAGAGCCCACATCATTGACAGAGTTGCAGGCTTGCCCATTGGCAGTGTCTTGTTTTCAGCATATGGCTTGTTTTCAGTTTTGTGAGAGGCTGTCACACATCCAGCATCACAGAGACTTGGCCCGGTTGTTTGTCCTCCATCTCCATGACAGGCAGGTCACCCTTGCAGGGGTGAATTTTGTGTTTTCTCCAGAGGCTATCACAGATGCTACCGGGATACCCAATGTGGGTGAGGTGTGGCCGAAGCGCAAGTGGGTGGACCTGGTATACTATGAGCCATATGTTAGGGCTGCCCATGTGCATCACTTGACAAGGAACTTTCCTATCAAGTTCCTCCGAGCAGAGTATATAGACACCATGAGACTCATTATGCACTACTTCACATGCGAGGGGAGATTCTCACGAGTATTTTCTTGTCATATCCGCATGATGATGCACTTCACCAGAGTGAGGATGATGAACATTTCGGCATTCTTATTTCATGACATTCAGAGGATAGCCACTACCTTTCGGAGACAGACTCCAGTACAGCAGCTCCGGAGCCTATGCCATCATGGTCTTATTCAGCTAGTAGTTTCCCATCAGCTGAGCCAGCAGGGCATCCCTTGGGCGGATTTCATCTCCCGAGATGTTTTCACACAGCCACATTCAGGGCCTGAGGCAGTTCATGAGGAGGGAGGGCCATCACATCAGCCCGAGACCAGCATCCCGAGACACATGGCTTCTTCTCCTCGGGTCACATATCAGAGAGGTCACAGGACCTTATTTGCAGCAGCCCGACGAGTACTTTCTCTACAGCCAGTGGAAGGGGTCTCGTCTTCATCATCAGAGCAGCGAGTGTTATCTCCACATCAGGTGGAAGGGGCCTCGCTTTCTTCATCGGCACAGGCAGTACGAGAGGGCAAGCAGCCCATGGTTGAGGATGAGGCAGTTGGCGAGGCACATGATGATTTCACTGGTCGTGATGCTCATTCTCCTCCTTCTTCAGATTTCTATGAGCTCAAGGAAGAGAACCTTGTGTTGCAGCGGAAGCTTGAGATGGCTCAGTGGACTATCACTTATTTAGAGCAGCGGACCAAACAGCTGGAGACCGAGAAGGAGTTGGATGAGTTATGGAGGATGCGATTTGACCGAGTCATCAATCGCAGGAGGCCTGGGGACCCACTGCCCATGGATAGAGAGTTATTGCTCATTCGAGCAAATTGGCGCTTGGAGGGACTGTTAGACAAGGCAAACTGTGACAACAAGCTGCTCCGGAACATGAAGACACACTACTGGGCAAGATTACATGTTTGCAAGGCGAGAATAAAAATTCTCCAAAGAGAGCTGTCAGAGGCCCGGAAGAAGAAGAAAAGGACAAATCCACTCCGCATCTTGGCTGAGGCATCCCTCACTCATCATGGTACTGATCAGCCTTGATCTAGCATCAAAATCTGAAAATTTTGAGAATTTTGGAGCATTTTGCAAATTTTTGGTAAAATTACAGGTTTTGCCCACGGTTTGGTCTCACCCCGGGTGAGACCATTTTGAAGGGCTGCTCAGAATTTTGCAAACTTGGCATTTTTGGAAAGGGCATGCAAAAAGAAAAATTACCAGTACTTGGGGGCAGCCTAATTTTGAGTTTTGAGCCTCCAAAAGCTCAAAATACACCTTAAAAATGACTTTCTGCCCACTTTTTGAGTTGCAGAAAGTGACCTTGGGAGAAATGGTTTTTGAGGGGTCCAGTCAACACCAAATCTAGAAATTCCACTTGGGATGGAACGTAGACAGGCTAAGCTTTCCAATGAGCCATCTTGCACCTGATTTGGATCAGTGGAACCCACTCAAAAGTAGCTGCAAAGGGGCGCGACCAGAACTTCCAGGGGCGCGACCAAAACCTCCAGATTTGCCAATTTTTGACTAGTTCGGCCAGAAAAGCACTATTTTCACTTTGGTTGACTATTTGGGCATGTAAATGATGGATTATTGTGTAAATTTCATGGCATTAGATACTTTTACTCTTCTTTACCACTTCTAGAAGCTTCTTTAATGTAAATAGTGAATATTTAATGCATAGATAAGCTTCCTAAGTTTTAGAGGTAAGTTGTTGAGCTGGCCTATTATCTAGTGACTGATTTAGAATTAGTTGCAACAGCTCCTAGGAAGCTGAGCTCGACCCCTAGAGGTGGGGAAAGAGGTTTGACCTTCTATATTATGCCTTCTCTTTCTCATTTTGATGGTTGGACTCTAGAGGGAGAAGTGCTATTGTATTTTTGACTTGTATTTTCTGCAATTTGAGGAAAAGGAAGGCCAGGGTTTTGCAGACTTCATTGTGGATTCTTGTGGATTATTATGTTGATGGTGTGTCTCCTACTGTTATTGTAAGTGTGTTTATGTGTTCCATTTCTTGATCTCTTGCTGCTATTTAAACAAAAGAAGTGATAAAGTTTGAATTCATGCATGCCATGCTCAGCTTTCAATTTTGTTTAAAATTTATGTTTTCCACTGTCTAGAGAGGATTCGAATTCATTGTTTGCCCTCTTTAGCCTCTTTTCTTTCTTCCTTGATCATCTCTTTCAGTTAAAGGCATCAGCATAGACTCCTACCTTGCCCCAAAGACCCACCTGCAAAAACTGAGCTCAATCCCCGCACCCTAAATTGCACTCCCTCCAATTGCCACCAAAAACCCAAAAAATCTTTAAATCAACCCCCCTTATCAATTTACTAGCCTAATATCTTTGATCCTAATTGGTCAGCTTATTATATTATAAGATCTATCAAATCTGACCCGAGAGAGCCTTCTCATACCTCGTAGGGCTAGCTACGAGGTGAAATGGTTTGATGTAGCCTTGAGAGTTTGTCTATCTCAGCCTAGGTGAATTCCAAGCGCTAACATATTGGCGACCATACTGGGGAAGAACATCTAAATCTTTGCTCATTGAGTGTGTTGTTTCATAAGTCTTAGACGGAGCCTGAAGTTACGCCAGAAGCCTTTGAAAACGCTCTTGTTTTACATCAGCGTTAGTAGATAAACGCTGCTTCAGTCTATCTCCGTGGGATTTGTGAACATAGCGCTTCAGTGACATCTTTATTCCAGTATCATTATGGACTCTAAGCTTCAGATGATAAGCTAAGAGTTTCTATTTGGCTGAGTGGTTTTTCCTTTCCTCGTTTATTTGTATTTACAAGCTGGCTTCTGATCCAAAATTGATTGTTAGATCTAATTCATCGCCTGCTGTAATTAAATATTTTGAAGATCTTGATTTCGACGAGGATTTTGAATTGTCATTGTTTAAATCTAAATCTGAAAGTGCACTCGATACTTTGGTTCTTGATCCTGACTTTGCAGCTGTGATTGACCTCGAAAGGCATAACAAAGTGGTTGAATCTTATATTTTGCGGCATCTTCAAAGTAGTATACATGCTTCAACTCTTGTTGATTTTATTGAAAACATATCTGATCATATTGGGTCTACTATTGATCAAGCTGAAAATCTTCAAACTTCCCTCACGGCTCATCGAGCTTCTTTCCCTCCTTTCATCTCTATTTCACCTGTTTCGCCTATAGTTACACTTCCCGATACCCCTGTTGGTTCACCTCCATCTACACCTCAAACTCCATCATCACCTTTATCTCCGCCAACATCCCTTCCCCTTATCACAACCCCTGTTATTATACTTCCACCTCCTCCTCATCATACTCCTTCTACTCCTCCACCTCCCCCGCCTAGAGCCATGGCTGCCCGATTTGCTCCCCTTGTTCTCCCTGCAAACCTTCATGACATGCCAGCTGACTACCAGAGCAAGATACCAATGTTTGATGGCACTCCACAGAGTGTCTCAGCTCAGCAGCATGTTGACCGGATGACTACCTTTTTTGATCTGTATGAATTGGATGAGGAAGATGTTACCATGAGGTTGTTCGTTCAGACTTTTGGAGGAGAGGTCCGGAAATGGTTCAGAGGGTTGAGAGCAAATAGTATTGTTTCTTTGGAAGCACTTCAAACACAATTCTTGGACAGATGGGAAATCAGAAAGGATCCGCTGCAAATCAATGCCGAATATAACAACCTTAAGAGAAATCCGGGTGAGTCCGTTCAAGACTACATCATAAGATTTAATGCAGTGTATCATGCTATACCAAATGATCTTAAGCCTTCTCGAAAATCTGCCTTGCTCAAGTTCCCGGATGGTTTCGATCCGGAGATGGCCTACTCACTGCGGGACCGAGATCCTCCTACTTTGGAGGAAATGCAGAAAATTGCAGTCAGTGTGGAGGCTAATTTGAATGACAAAAGGGCAAGAATGAAGGTGGAAAAGAAGGTCACAATCAAAGAGGAGGTAGCATCCACTTCTCAAGTTATTCGGAAAATGGAAGAGATGTCAAAGGCACTCCAAAATCTCAGTCTTGGCAAACCGGAACCACAAGTTCGAAATCCGAACTTTAGAGGCCAACAACAGCAGCCCCAATATAGGATAAAACAGCGGGAGCCACGAGGAAAAGAGGCAGCAGTACAGCAACCGATCCAACCCCCATTTCAGCAAAACTATGTCACTCAAGAATCTGAAGATGAGGGTGAAGGTCCCGGTGAAGAAAATCATTTTTTCACTCCCGATGACATGCCCACTTACATCACAGAAGAAGACGAGCTGGTAAGTAATGCTTATGCACCTCAAGATGAGCATTACATTCTATCTAATGATGTGGCACTTCAAGATGAGTCTGAGGAATATCAAAGAGGTTATCTAAATGCCTTATCAGCTCAACAAGGCAAAGAGAGACAGCTGAGAAACCGAACAGTACCTATACATCCACTTCAAAAGAAGGCAGAAAATGCGGCAAAGAATGGTGCTGCTGTTCCGCAAAGAAAAGGTAAAGAAATCATGGATTCTTCATCAGCCCCAACAGCTCCAGCAAACAAGATGGATCAGCCATCAAATGTACCTAAAGATAGAGCAGAAAAAAGAGATAATCCGGCCAAAGAAAGTGAAAGAAGTCAAGCGTTCAGCATTGAGAATGAAGTCTCAAAATTGAAATTGTCCATTCCACTTACTGAAGTCATGAAGAACACTACTTACAGAGCACAAATTTCTAAGATGTTCAATACTGATCCAATGTTAGATGCGGTTAATGTGGAGGATGATCAGCCGGAATTGATCTTTGGGCCAGCTCTCAATGGTGAGTCACCGGAAAGCGATGTCCCGCCATTCTATATCAGCTTGAGAATTCATGATTATGTGCTTCATAATGCTATGTTCGATTCGGGAGCATCACACAATTTAATGCCCAAGGCAATAATGGAGAAGTTGGGACTTGATATAACTCGTAACTACCATGATCTATACTCATTTGATTCCAGCCGAGTTAGATGCATCGGTCTGATTAAAGATTTAGTTGTTAGCTTGGATCAAATTCCCGCAAAGAATCTCTTGATGGATGTGGTAGTAGCGGACATTCCGCCAAGGTTTGGCATGCTTCTTTCAAGGTCATGGGGATCAAAACTCAAAGGCACTTTACAGCTGGACTTTTCATATGCCACTATTCCGGTGTTTGGACAAATGAGGAAAGTCTATCGAGAGCAAAAGATGAAGTATATGATTACAAGCAAGGAAAAACCGGTAAATCATCCTGTAAACTATGTACAGACAGATCTAGAGTCCTATGTTTTATTTGTTGATAGTTTTAATGAAGTAAATAGTCAATTAGTTCAGATAGAAGATATCCCAGGCATTGCTGAAGATGTTAGAGAAGTATTGAGAACGGAAAGCAAAGAAAAGGCTGCTGTCATAAAGTCAATTGCTGAGATAAATGGACAGCAAGTCATGACTGAAACAACATCACAAGTACAGCCCTTGGATGATGATGAAGATGGTCTTTGGACCATGGATTTCGACGGGGCAGTGGGCAGCGATGGAGCAGGCATTGGCGTATGGATCCGCAGCCCATTTTCAGTCTCTAAACAAGTTCCAATTAAGGTACGAGTTTGCTCTTATAAATTGGCTTTTGATTGTTCAAATAATGAAGCTGAATATGAGGCCCTTATAGCTGGTTTGAAAATCCTCCGGAAATTAAAAGCAAAGAAGATAGCAATTTATGGCGACTCCGAGTTAGTGATCAAACAAGTAAAGGGGGAATTTCAAGCTAAACATCCTCGTATGCGGGCTTATCGCAATGCTGTTCTAGATATTTTGAAGCGGTTTTCAGAGCATACTTTAACATGCATACCCCGGATACAAAATGGAGTTGCCGATGCTTTGGCTAAGGCAGCAAGCAATTTAAAGATACCAATGAATTCGAGTAACAAGTTTGAAATCTATGTAAAACACCGCCCCACAATCCCGGACAACCAAAGGAATTGGCAAGTCTTTCAGGATGATGAGGAAATCAAAGACTTCTTGCATGGAGAAGGAAAGTTTGAAGAAATCTCAATTGACATGGAGCCTAAAGGAATAAATCAAATGGATGTTTTGCAGCTGAAAGACAATCATATTCCAAAGGGACTGATTCCTTTAGAAGAGCTTTTTGATCAAGACGATGTGGCTCGCAAGCCAACTTTGATGCCAACCGAAGAAGGTGTGGAAGATGTCAACCTTGGGACAGTGGAACATCCAAAGATGGTGAAATTATCGAAGGCCCTGCCACCCAAGGTAAGGAATCAATACATTAGATTGCTGTCATCATTTACTAATGTATTCGCTTGGGATTATTCAGATCTAAAGACTTATGATACAAGCATAATTCAATACACTATTCCAATCAAACAAAATCAGAAACCTTTTCGGCAGAAGTTGCGGAGGATCAATCCCAAGTTGTTGCCCTTGATTGAAAAAGAGGTAAATAGACTTTATCAATCCGGAATTATAGTTCCCGTTCGCTTTTCAGATTGGATTTCTAATCTAGTGCCAGTGAGGAAGAAAACCGGTGAGATTCGGTTATGCATAGATTTTAGAAATTTGAACAAGGTATCTCTCAAAGATAACTATCCGCTGCGAAAGATGGATCACATATTGCAGCGAGTAGTAGGTGCCTCCAAGATGTCATTGTTGGATGGATACTCCGGCTACAATCAGATCCTGGTCCATGAGGATGACCGTGATAAGACAGCCTTCACTACACCTTGGGGAACATTTCATTATGCTAAAATGCCTTTTGGTTTAAAGAATGCAGGTGCAACATTTCAGTGAGCTATGGACATGGCTTTTGCCAATGAAAAGGACATATTTTTAGTTGTTTATCTTGATGACTTAACGGTGTTTTCTAAATCCGATGAGGAGCATCTTTTTCATTTGACGAAAGTTTTTCAAAAATGCAGAAAATATGGAATCTCTTTAAATCCAAAAAAGAGTCTCTTCGCCATGAGTGAAGGTAAATTGTTGGGACATATCATTTCCAAAGATGGTATACGTATTGATCCCGCAAGAGTGGAGGCAATTCAGCAGCTAGAACAGCCCCGAAACAAGAAGGAGATACAATCTTTTAATGGTAAATTGAATTTTCTGCGTCGCTTCATTCCTAATCTTGCAGAGCACTTAAGAGAAATGACTAACATGCTTCGGAAGGACAGCGAGATCAAATGGACTGAGGAGGCAGTCAAATCCTTCAACTTAATCAAGGTAATCTTGTCTTCAGCCCCGACCTTAATCAGCCCTGATTATACTCAGGATTTCATATTGTTTTCTTTCGCTTCCGAGCATACACTAGCAACAGTTTTGATGCAAAAAAGAGAGGGTGTTGAAAGGCCAATTGCATTTTTTAGCCGGATCATTAGAGATGGGGCATTAAACTATAACATCATTGAGAAACAAGCGCTGGCCCTGATTAAAGCATTGAAAGATTTCCGGGTTTATATTCTTCATTCTCATGTCTTAGCTTATGTTCCTAGTGCAGCGGTAAAGGATGTCTTGGTACAAACAGAGCCGGAAGGTAGGAGAGGCAAGTGGATTGCTGCTCTCTTGGAGTATGATGTTGAAATAAAGCCAACCAAGCTGGTTAAAGGACAAGGACTTGCTAAACTAATGGCTGAAACAAACCTACATGCGCTTGACATCAACTTGATTGTAGCCTTGTCCGATGGTGAAGGAGAAAATTCAGCGGTTCAGGTATCAGACATTTTCATTAATTCTCCTTGGTATACTGATATAGTATATGTACTTCAGAATGTGTCCGCGCCTCCTGGAATGTCAAAGAACAAAGCAAGGACTTTGAAATTGAAGGCCGCTAAATTTTGCATCATGAAATCAGCATTGTATTGGAAAGATCCCGGAGGCATCCTACTGAATTGTTTGGTTGAAGAAGAAGCGAAAACAACGGTAGAAGACTTCCATAAAGGTGATTGTGGAGGTCATTTATTTTGGAAAACTACAACCAACAAGATTTTGAGAGCTGGTTTCTATTGGCCATCCCTTTTTTCTGATGTATACAAAGCGGTGAAGAGCTGCCATGAGTGCCAAATATTTCAAGGGAAACAAAGATTGCAGCCATTGCCACTCAAGCCGGTGGAAATTAGTGCGCCTTTTCAGCAGTGGGGCCTTGATTTCATTGGTGAAATACACCCAGCTTCATCCGGGCAGCATAGATGGATTTTGACTGCTACCGACTACTTCACCAAGTGGATAGAAGCAGTTCCTACTCGACAGGCCACAGACTCGGTAATTATCTCCTTTCTTGAAACTAATATCTTGTCCCGTTTTGGCTGTCCATTCAAATTGATCACGGATAATGCAGCTGCTTTCAAGTCAAATAAGATGGTGGATTTTTGTTATAAGTACAATATCAGTTTGGGTCACTCCACCGCTTATCATCCGCAAGGTAATGGGCTGGCCGAATCATCAAATAAATCACTAGTAAACATTATCAAAAAGATGCTGGAGATCAACAAGAAAAGTTGGCACAAGAAGTTGGTCAATGCACTGTGGGCTGATCGGGTGAGCCAAAAGAGATCAATAGGAATGTCGCCATTTGAGATTGTTTACGGGGTTGATGCAGTTTTTCCTACATCACTTAGTGTACCAGTCGCAAAGTTAATCCAAGAAACGGGAGAAGACATGGATCCAATGCAACGGAGAATCAGTCAAATGGTCCACCTACAGCAGACAAGGGAAGAAGTCCTCCAAAACTCTTTGAAGCTGCAAGAACGTATCAAGAAGATTTATGATAAGAAGGCAAAATCAGAAAATTTTCAACTAGAAGATGTTGTTTTGAGATGGGATGCTCGAAACGAGGACAAAGGTAAACACGGTAAGTTTGATAATCTGTGGAAAGGTCCTTTTAAGATTGCTGCATATCGTGGTCCTAATGCTTTCCTTCTTAAGGAGTTGAATGGCGATGAATGTCCCGGTGGGTCGGTGAATGGCCGGCTTCTCAAGAGATATCATGTTTGAACAATGCTGCTCTAAATCATCTTCATTGTACATATCATTTTACTTTACTACAGCAAGCGTGAACTGATCTTTCATTCTTGGTTTGGGGCCCGAAGTGAAGGCTATAATTCCAAGCATGAAGATTGGTTGGTGTGGGATTTCAGTTTGTTTATTTTCTGCAAAAAGTCAGTTTGTTTGAGTCATAGTCCTTTCAAAGTTTTCAGTTTATAGTCAAGTCAAATAAAGTCTTTTTGAGTTGGTTATTTTTTCTATTAGTTGACTCCATTGCCCAATGAATAAAGCACTGGTCTGCTCTCCCAAGAGGTCTGAGGTTCTTGGCACCTCCAAGGAGCTACCATCCCCATTGGAGCCAATGTTAGTGTCGGTCTTGAGCCCTCCATCAGTGATCAATAACTCTTTGCATATGCATTTATAGGTGTCTCATCAGTGTCAGTTTTGCACCTCCAAGGAGCTACCATCCCCATTGGAGCCAATGTTAGTGTCGGTCTTGAGCCCTCCATCAGTGATCAATAACTCTTTGCATATGCATTTATAGGTGTCTCATCAGTGTCAGTTTTGCATCCCGCTAGGCATGCCATAACACTGAATGGAGGAGCTGGTCTTTGTCTTCTTGGCTTTGCTGGATCAGGTCATACAACAATATAATTGAGTCAGGCTTGTTCTTGTTTTTGTCTTAAAGTCCCATGGTCTTAGGTTTAGGGTTTTGAGTCAAAATCATTTTAAGGTCATGAGTCATGGTCAGTAAGTGCCCAGCAAGCCGGAAGGAGTTTTGTACATATGTTTCATTGTCATCTTCTTCAGCTACAGCTCATTTTATGCCTTGGATTTAAAAACACTGTTTTTAATTACAAGGTCATGTGGATTTTGAAAAAACAAAGAAATTTTCAAAAAATTTGTAAAAGTGCCGGCAACAACCCTGGTTCCTTCGCTACAGTCCATCAGGCGGTCAACCTGCAAGAAGAACGGAGTTAAACGCATCAAAAAGCTCATTCCAGGACAAAAAGACTCTAAAATAGTGTTAAAGAGAATACAAAGGTTTAAACATTATAAAGTGGGTTTTTAAAGTCAATTTTTTTTTAAATATGAGCCTATAAAAGAAAATTCCCTCTTGAAAGGTCTTCATTGTGCATTTGGAGCAAGACATTACAAGCAAAAGGCGATTAGAGAGCGGAATTGGGCAAATTGCAGAAGTTTCAGTCTTTTGGAGGCCGCGCGACCAAACGGAGGGGCGCGACCAAAAAAAGGCCAACGCGCTGTGTTAAATTACACAGGCGCGACCAAACGGAGGGGTGAGACCAAACTGGCAGCTTGCGCGACCAAAAAGTCTGCCCGCCCTAAAAACTCTCCCAAACGCTCAAATTCACTCAAATTCACTCCAATTTTTAAAGGTATGCCTCCTCCACGTTTTGTGTAATGGTGTTGGGGTTGCAAAAGAAGATTATGGTCATGATTTTATGCAAGGAAATCCATAGAAAATAGGTTAAAATGACTTGATGTTTTTGCATGCTAATGTTAGGTAGTATGTTTGTTTTTCAAGGCAATTTTTTTCCTTAGTCCCTCCATTCATTTTCCCAATATAAAATCACAGGTGTTAGGATGTCATTTTTATTAATCTCATTTGCAAAGAAAATACTCAAAACCTACCCCAAATTCCATGAAACCCTAACCCCTCCTGAACCCTATTCCAAACCCTGTTTCTACCATGTATCATGCTCTAACCCTAAGCACTACTACACACAGCAATTCATGTATAAAAACACAGCAAAATGAAAAAGAAACATTATAAAAAAAAACAAATAAAAAGTGATGACAAGGCATGCACATAAGAAATTGTAAAAACAGTGAAAATGTCATTTGCATAGCCTTATAAAAAATAAAGAAAAGTGTCATTTTGCTGTGTATATGTCAAAGATTCAAAGCTGTGTTAAAGTCATCACAAAATTCATCAAAAATACAGCTGCATAGTTATCAAAAGAAGCAGTCTTGCTGTGTTAGGGTTTTGTATTAGCATGGTTTTCATCCCCTTTCTCAAAACTTTGTTTTTCCCTACCTATTTCCCTATGTAAACCCCAATTCAATTGCTTGTCCCTTCAGTTAAACTCCCTAGGCAATTGAATGTCCCTCCCTATGATCAAAGCACACAGTCAAACCCTAATTCCCCATGGTAAAAGCATGATGAAGCTGCCACTGTCCTAAATGAATTGCTGTTACAAAAATTAGTTGGCAGTGATTATTAAAAGGGTTTCACTGTCCCCCCAAACCTAATTCCTAATATCCTCTCTTTTCCCTAATTCCCAAGTTATCAATTCCCTCTCCCTTCCATTGTAACATGATCACAGCAATCCCCTTCCCTTCTTCTTACAATCTAATACCCAAAATCCCTGTTTCATATTAGCATCAAATGGTCATTTCAAAATGTGGAAAAAACAGAGTATGCTCATGAAAAATATTTGAAGACAAAATATAAAAGCAGCAGCCTGTTAAATGTTTATGATTGATGCTACTCTATTCCCTTATACTTTCATTCCCTCCATGATGAAAATCTATATTGTCCTTTCCCTTGGTGATCATAAAACATATTTCCCTAATACAGTATTCATTTGCAAATGATGAAAGATGGAATGACATGTTTAGCATTATGTGATGTTTTCCTTCAGAATTCCCTGCTTATATATATATTTTTTCCCTTTCCTATATGTAAATTCCCTCCCCTAACATATCCCTCATGATGTTTCCCCTTGAAAACAGCATACTTCACAGCATTTTGCAGGCAGGGCAGCGGTCATTTTGACTTATTTATTCCACCTTGCTCAATAACACCATGTCAACCACTGAGACTAATGAGCAAGGTGATGACCGATCATCATCTACTGAGATTGAGATACAGCAGAGGCCTCGTAGGGGAGGCAAGGGTGGTCATCACAGGAGGGAAGAGCCCACATCATTGACAGAGTTGCAGGCTTGCCCATTGGCAGTGTCTTGTTTTCAGCATATGGCTTGTTTTCAGTTTTGTGAGAGGCTGTCACACATCCAGCATCACAGAGACTTGGCCCGGTTGTTTGTCCTCCATCTCCATGACAGGCAGGTCACCCTTGCAGGGGTGAATTTTGTGTTTTCTCCAGAGGCTATCACAGATGCTACCGGGATACCCAATGTGGGTGAGGTGTGGCCGAAGCGCAAGTGGGTGGACCTGGTATACTATGAGCCATATGTTAGGCCTGCCCATGTGCATCACTTGACAAGGAACTTTCCTATCAAGTTCCTCCGAGCAGAGTATATAGACACCATGAGACTCATTATGCACTACTTCACATGCGAGGGGAGATTCTCACGAGTATTTTCTTGTCATATCCGCATGATGATGCACTTCACCAGAGTGAGGATGATGAACATTTCGGCATTCTTATTTCATGACATTCAGAGGATAGCCACTACCTTTCGGAGACAGACTCCAGTACAGCAGCTCCGGAGCCTATGCCATCATGGTCTTATTCAGCTAGTAGTTTCCCATCAGCTGAGCCAGCAGGGCATCCCTTGGGCGGATTTCATCTCCCGAGATGTTTTCACACAGCCACATTCAGGGCCTGAGGCAGTTCATGAGGAGGGAGGGCCATCACATCAGCCCGAGACCAGCATCCCGAGACACATGGCTTCTTCTCCTCGGGTCACATATCAGAGAGGTCACAGGACCTTATTTGCAGCAGCCCGACGAGTACTTTCTCTACAGCCAGTGGAAGGGGTCTCGTCTTCATCATCAGAGCAGCGAGTGTTATCTCCACATCAGGTGGAAGGGGCCTCGCTTTCTTCATCGGCACAGGCAGTACGAGAGGGCAAGCAGCCCATGGTTGAGGATGAGGCAGTTGGCGAGGCACATGATGATTTCACTGGTCGTGATGCTCATTCTCCTCCTTCTTCAGATTTCTATGAGCTCAAGGAAGAGAACCTTGTGTTGCAGCGGAAGCTTGAGATGGCTTAGTGGACTATCACTTATTTAGAGCAGCGGACCAAACAGCTGGAGACCGAGAAGGAGTTGGATGAGTTATGGAGGATGCGATTTGACCGAGTCATCAATCGCAGGAGGCCTGGGGACCCACTTCCCATGGATAGAGAGTTATTGCTCATCCGAGCAAATTGGCGCTTGGAGGGACTGTTAGACAAGGCAAACCGTGACAACAAGCTGCTCCGGAACATGAAGACACACTACTGGGCAAGATTACATGTTTGCAAGGCGAGAATAAAAATTCTCCAAAGAGAGCTGTCAGAGGCCCGGAAGAAGAAGAAAAGGACAAATCCACTCCGCATCTTGGCTGAGGCATCCCTCACTCATCATGGTACTGATCAGCCTTGATCTAGCATCAAAATCTGAAAATTTTGAGAATTTTGGAGCATTTTGCAAATTTTTGGTAAAATTACAGGTTTTGCCCACGGTTTGGTCTCACCCCGGGTGAGACCATTTTGAAGGGCTGCTCGGAATTTTGCAAACTTGGAATTTTTGGAAAGGGCATGCAAAAAGAAAAATTACCAGTGCTTGGGGGCAGCCTAATTTTGAGTTTTGAGCCTCCAAAAGCTCAAAATACACCTTAAAAATGACTTTCTGCCCACTTTTTGAGTTGCAGAAAGTGACCTTGGGAGAAATGGTTTTTGAGGGGTCAAATCAACACCAAATCTAGAAATTCCACTTGGGATGGAAAGTAGACAGGCTAAGATTTCCAATGAGCCATCTTGCACCTGATTTGGATCAGAGGAACCCACTCAAAAGTAGCTGCAAAGGGGCGCGACCAAAACTTCCAGGGGCGCGACCAAAACCTCCAGATTTGCCAATTTTTGACTAGTTCGGCCAGAAAAGCACTATTTTCACTTTGGTTGACTATTTGGGCATGTAAATGATGGATTATTGTGTAAATTTCATGGCATTAGATACTTTTACTCTTCTTTACCACTTCTAGAAGCTTCTTTAATGTAAATAGTGAATATTTAATGCATAGATAAGCTTCCTAAGTTTTAGAGGTAAGTTGTTGAGCTGGCCTATTATCTAGTGACTGATTTAGAATTAGTTGCAACAGCTCCTAGGAAGCTGAGCTCGACCCCTAGAGGTGGGGAAAGAGGTTTGACCTTCTATATTATGCCTTCTCTTTCTCATTTTGATGGTTGGACTCTAGAGGGAGAAGTGCTATTGTATTTTTGACTTGTATTTTCTGCAATTTGAGGAAAAGGAAGGCCAGGGTTTTGCAGACTTCATTGTGGATTCTTGTGGATTATTATGTTGATGGTGTGTCTCCTATTGTTATTGTAAGTTTGTTTATGTGTTCCACTTCTTGATCTCTTGCTGCTATTTAAACAAAAGAAGTGATAAAGTTTGAATTCATGCATGCCATGCTCAGCTTTCAATTTTGTTTAAAATTTATGTTTTCCACTGTCTAGAGAGGATTCGAATTCATTGTTTGCCCTCTTTAGCCTCTTTTCTTTCTTCCCTGATCATCTCTTTCAGTTAAAGGCATCAGCATAGACTCCTACCTTGCCCCAAAGACCCACCTGCAAAAACTGAGCTCAATCCCCGCACCCTAAATTGCACTCCCTCCAATTGCCACCAAAAACCCAAAAAATCTTTAAATCAACCCCCCTTATCAATTTACTAGCCTAATATCTTTGATCCTAATTGGTCAGCTTATTATATTATAAGATCTATCAAATCTGACCCGAGAGAGCCTTCTCATACCTCGTAGGGCTAGCTACGAGGTGAAATGGTTTGATGTAGCCTTGAGAGTTTGTCTATCTCAGCCTAGGTGAATTCCAAGCGCTAACATAACCAACCCCATTATGTAATTAGTTTCCTGGCAGCTTAATAGATAAATTTAAGAGCTCTCTCTCCTCATTAAAGTATTGTTGTTTAGTTCATAATTTTCCCTTAGTTGTGAGAGTCTTTGTAATATTTACATGACATGAGATTTAGGATGGAGGTGGATTGATCCATAGTCCTTAGTGTTCGAACCTATTGCTTTGATACCATTTGTAACGAATCTCTTTTTCCTGCCCGAAAATTTCGTCCTCAGGATCCATTCAATTAATGAAATCTTCATTTACAGTTAACATTCGACTCTTACCAAGAGTACATTGAGTATGTTGATATATAATATTTATTAATTATATGAGGTGGATCTATGCTCTGGACATTTTCATCTATAGGACATTATGTAAGTCAATATTTTGTCATACAACATGCAGTTATCAACCCTCTTTGATTCCCTCACACAAGCATTAATGAAAAATAATTTAAACATAAGGTAATTAGCATGGCCGCATGGCTAGTGATCATGATCCTAAATCCACCTTCATAGTCCAATGGTTTAGTGATATAGCTTTTTATGTAACATGCAAAATCAGCTAGACTAGCCCCATAGGATACCATTCTTTGACATGCATGGCTTATAATATACTGAATATTTGATTATATCATTTAGGCGCATTGTCCCCTAACTGGTTTGCATGCACCCACATCTCATACTATTAGTTGTCCCACACCATGATCTGTATATGGCCACGTCATGAAGTTAATTTCATAGAAACATTAATGGGATCATTAATATAAGCATCCTGCCATTATCAAATCAAACAAATGCTGACACATTTCTTATTTACAATGGTCACAAGTAAATTCTAATGATAAGTAAAAATAGCTCCATGGCCCAAGTACATAAGTACATTGATCCACCCTAGCTCGGGACCTGCAGACCCCGTTCTGCTGACGCGCTAGACGACACTGGAACTGACACTTGGGCCCTCCAAGGTATTACAGATGGGGCCACTGCTATAGGGCAGGGCTGACCATCAGACATTTTACACTCCTCGATTGCTCGGGGTTCACGGTTTCGTTTTTGGAGTTATTCTACCTTCTCCCCCGGGGTTCCCTCCCTCCTCGCCAACACTTGCGGTCGCCATCCGTTCTGTTGCTGCCGACCCGGTATCGATCCCACCATAGCCGCTTTCCGCTTTCCGCATCCGTCGGCCCCGGTCACGAGTTCTACTGTGCTCCCACCGACAGTTAATATGCTCGAAGAGGACCTGTTAGACTATGGGGAGGACCCCATGCCCAACCAAGAAATTTGGGCTCATTCCACCAGGCCGTTGATGCTTCCGCGTAGCGTGGCTCTTGGGGTAACGGCTGGCACTTCCTCACGGCCTCAGCAACAGCTGCCGACTGGGAAAGGCAAGGGTCCGGAATATCCTCCTCTGGACGTCGCTCTTGACTGCCCACCTCTCTCTCCGGCGACTCTTCAGCTCTTGGGCCCATGTTTCCCTGCTTCGCCATCTCTGGATGCTCCTCTCCATCAACCCATCCGACCTCCCCTCCCTCCTCCTCCGACCCCTCCCCCTCCATCTAGCTCTCACTCCCTCTCGGTCTCTTTTATGCCGCTGAATCAGCGTTTGCCCCCCCCTACTTCCGGCCCGAACCTACAGGGTATTGGTTCCTCGGCCCCTCGCTCCCCTATACGTTCTGGATGCTTTACTACGCCTACCCCTGCACAGTCGGTACATTCAGCTCAGCAAAGCTCCTCGGACCCGTGTCGCAGGTTACTCCGAGAGACACTCGCGGGAAAACGCTCGGAGAAGTATACAAAAGGAAGATGCCTTAAAGCTAATAATTCTGGTTTTAAGGTAAATCTGGGACCTGAAGCTCCGCTGCCGGACATTATGGATGCCGCGCGAAAGGTTCTTGTTGGCCGTGTACGTGGACGTAATTACACGGCGGAGAGGCTTAAGTCGTGGGTGGAGGAGATATGGGGACCGCTGCTCAAAGAATTACCAGAGGTGATGGTTCTTTCCAAAGGATGGTTCGCTCTCCACTTCTGCCACCAACAATTCGCTGAATGGATTCTGGGCAAATATTGGCACATTGAGCTTATGCCTGTACTTCTTAAACGTTGGGATCCCTAATTTGATCCTAAGCGCGAACAACTTGGAGCTGGCCCTGTCTAGGTGCGCTTACCAGGCTTGCCTTGGCAATATTGGAGTCCCTATGTATTCAAAAGGATAGGCGACACCCTAGGCACCTACCTGGAGCATGATCGCTCATACGAGAAGTCGGGTAAATGATCCATGGCTCGAATTTTGGTTTACATGGATACTAGGCCGGGACTGGAGGAGGTTATCGAAATCTATCATAACCATGTCACCAGGAAGCAGATACTGGACTATGAAGGAGTACCCTTTCGTTGCCACAGATGCCACAAGACTGGACATCTCTATAAGGACTGCCCATTGATTACAGGGGGGGGCAAGTAGAGCATGCATGGTCCTAGAAATCAACCTCCTGTCACTCCAAAGGTAGATGTCAATGCAATGGAGAATGACCCGAGGCAACAGGAAACGCCAACAAAGGGGCCGGGCGATGGGGGGAAAAAGAGAACATCCAGGAAATTTGCTGTGCCTTCAACTGAGCCGCCGCGTACCAGATCCAAGACAGCTGAAGCCGCAGCAAAACCGATGGAGCCGGCATCTTCACATTCAGGTGCTAACTCCACTCCTTTTTGTCAACCTTCTATTTGGAATGATTTGCAATCCAATATGCACTCTGCATTCAGAACCTCCCTTTCTGAAAGTGTATCCTTACCCTCCATCCATTGCCCCATCGATCCCCCCCTCCCCACTTTCTCTACTACCCCCCCTTCCTTTTTCCCGGAGAATGGTGACCCGGATTCCCCTCCCTCCACGATGGCATCTGGTGGGCACCATTATCTTTTGAGATCCAGAACTCGGCCTAAAATACTTGGGATGGGATCCTCCCCAGGTAGGCTTCGTAAACAAAAGCGAGGCCGGCCATCCCAAATTTCTTCTGCGAAATTATCTGCGGTGGCAGATGTGGCTTCGGGTCGACAGATCACTATTGAGAGGGCACTTAGAGCGAATGAGCCCCAGAACAGGGTGACCCCATGATTTGCCTCTCCTTCAACTGTAGGGGTTTAGCCAGCCCTAAAAAACGTTTGGCTCTCAAGAGACTGGTACTTGAATCTAGATGTGACATCATTTTTCTTCAGGAAACCCTATGCTCCTCTGAACTAGCAGTTCGTTGTATACACTCCTTCCTCCCTGGATGGTTCCTGCATGGGGTGGATGCCTGTGGTAGATCTGGTGGTCTACTCATTGGCATCAATCCTAGATTACACAGACCTCTTTCGGTTTGGGGAGGAAGAGGATTCCTTGGCATGGACATCACTATGGGTGTATTGGGCTTACCCATCAGAATTATCAACATCTATGGACCCAATCAGAACAGGCTTGACTTTTGGCAAAACTTTCTCTCAGAAGGACATATTACACAGGGCACTATTATTGGGGGTGATTTTAATTTCTCTTTGGGAGCTGGGGAGACATGGGGGACATCATCTCAAGGGGATCCTATCGCCGAACAGATGTCTATGCTACTCGAAGCCCAACAGCTTGTGGACATTCCCATGAATAAAAAACTACCTACTTGGCACAACCAGCGTACTGGAGAGGCGGCTTTAGGAAGGAGGCTGGACAGGTACATGATGCATGAGGCGCTGATACAGAAATTCCCTTTATATAGACATTGGGTCAGCACCGGGGGCTTGTCTGACCATCACCCCATCCTACTACAAATTAGTGGCAACATACCAAAACCGCGCTCCCCTTACAAATTCTTTGCTGGCCATCTTCAAGACCCAGACTACATCAAGTTTGTCACGAATTTCTGGACCACTCAGCCCCAGTTGCGGGAAGGGAGGAAAGCTTCAGATTTCTGTGACAGGCTTAAAAAGCTCAACAAAATATCTGAAACCTGGGCTCGTCTGAAGCGAAGCAGAGAGGATCAGAACCTGAAGGATAAGGAAGATAGAATTGGCCAATTAACAGACGAAAGGGGAATAGGTTATCAATCAGATGGAACAAAAGCTGAACTCTACCAACTGATAGAGGAAAAATCGAAGATTTTAAAGGAAAGAGAAGAACTCTGGCGTCTGAAGAGCCGTGCCATCTGGCTTAAAGCAGGGGACAACAATACCAAATTTTTTCATAATATTGCCAATGGCAGGAAGGCCGCCAACACTATATGGCAGCTTCCTATGGAGCCTGATGGTTGGGCAACCACCCATCAACAATTGGCTAGACTGGGGATCACTCACTTCAAGGGTCTCTATACGGCCCCAAATTCAGTTAACCTCCCAGAGATTATCAGACTTGCCGGCAATTTTCCAAGGTTTGTGTTACAGGAGGACACTGAGGATCTCTACCAACCAGTCAGTGAACAAGAGCTTGAAAGCACGCTTAAGTGGTTCAAAAAGGGTAAGAGCCCAGGACCAGACGGATGGCCTGTGGAATTCTACCTGGCATTCTATGAGATGATGAAGGAAGACCTTTTGGCAGTGGTGGAGGAAAGCAGGACCTCGGGTCACATCCACCCACCCATGAACCAGACCTTCATAGCCTTGATTTCCCTCTGCAACTGTCTCTATAAAATCATAGCCAAAATCATTGCCAACCGCATAAAGCCAATCCTATCCTCTCATATCTCTGCTGAGCAATTTGCCTTCCTCAGGAACCGACATATTCAAGAGGCTATTGGTACCGCCCAAGAAGCCTTACACTCTATCAAGCAAAAGAACCTGAAAGGCATCTCCTTAAAAATTGACCTTGCCAAGGCTTTTGATAAGGTTAATTGGCTATATTTGAAGATGATACTTACTCACTTAGGTTTCCCTCCTATCCTCATTAATTGGATCATGAGCTGTGTTACTTCGGTATCTTTTGCTATACTTATCAATGGTGCGGCTTCGGATCGCTTTCATATCTCCAGGGGGATCAGGCAAGGTTGTCCGCTATCCCCTTTACTTTTCCTCATTGTAATGGAAGGTTTGAGCAGGCTCATTGCGGAAGCTAGAAGGACGGGAGACATAAGTGGTCTCAAAATCACGGAGCAGTTTGTTCTTACCCACCTATTGTTTGTGGATGATATACTAATTTTCCTGAATGGCAGTATCAGGGACAGCGTTGCCCTCAATGACATCCTACTCCTCTTTTGTAAAGCCACGGGCATGGAAATAAACGAACAGAAGTCCACCAGGTCCATGATGAATTGCTCACAGCAGGAAGCTCTTCTAGCTGGCCAGTTCTTCCCATTCTTAGAATGCCAGTTGATGGATGGTTTCAAATATCTGGGATTTAGATTGAAGCCGGATGGGTATAAAAATACTCACTGGTTATGGCTTATTAACAAAATTGAAAGAAGGATAACAGGTTGGCAGCACCGTCTATTGTCTAAAGCTGGCAGACTCCTACTGATCAAGACAGTCCTAGAGGCCACCCCTGTTTATTGGATGTCTCTGACTTGGATCCCTAAAGGCATTTTGAACAGGATTCAACAAATTTGCACCCGCTTTCTTTGGAATGGAAACAAAAAAGGAAGGGTATTTGCCTGGACCAGATGGTCCACCATTGCACTGCCAAAGCAATGGGGTGGTTGGGGATTAAAGTCCCTACAGGAATTTACACTTGCCCTCACGGCCAAGCAGGGCTGGTCCCTCACCAAGATGGACAGTCTATGGGCTAAGGTTATTCACCACAAATACATACGGCCTTCCTGCTTCACGGAGTGGCTTCGTAGACCTTCTTGGAATCAATAGGGTATTTCAGCGATCTGGCGTGCCACTCTCAAGGCGATGCCCCTTATTAGAGATAATCTACTCTGGAGGGTGGGAAATGGGGCCCAGGTTCGTATTGGACTTGACCCTTGGCCTGGTTCAGGGAATGCTCACATATTGCCCAGAGAACTGATTCAACACCTCAATCACAGGGGCATCAAATTTTTAGCTCAGATCGGAGATCGGGAGTGCTCCACTATTTTTTCCCAAGCTTGGATTAATGATGGGCATGGACAGATCCCGGAGGCATGGATAGAACAGTGGAATGGATATATTCGAGCGCTAATTGAATGTCATATCAAACTTCGGGATGATGAAGATCAGCTTATATGGGCCCCTGCTAAATCCGGGACATACTCACCCAAGCTGGGATATATCAGGCTTATGGAAGCCAGAAAACCTGCAAATTTGCTAGGCTGGTGGAAAATTGTATGGAAGCTACAGGCGCAGCCCAGGAACAGGCTTCTCATGTGGAACATAATTGCAAACAAATTGCCTACAGGGGATGCCCTCAAAAAGCGGGCCATTACAGGACCATCCTGGTGCGTACTTTGCCAATCTAATGAAGAATCCTCGAACCACCTCTTCCTCCACTGTGAGAAGACTAAAGGAATATGGCAACAGGTCACACAGGTACTGAATATCAGAATGATTTGGCAGGGCGAGGACATACCGTCTGTATGGACAAATTGGTGGGCTACGTTTGCCACAGAAAAGGCCCAAAATCTCCCAGCAGTGATTTTGAGCTTCATATGGCAGAGCAGGAACGCCTATATTTTTGAGAATCGTAGAGTCAACAATCAGCTCCTCTCGGCATCCATCTGTGCCGCTTATAATGAAATTCCTTTTGAGAGCACACCCATCCGACCTAGACTTATTCAGCCTGAAAACATAAATAAGGATATGCCTTGGGCATATTTTGACGGGGCAGCTCCGCCACAAGGATGTGGTGGAGGGATTGTTTTTTTCCTATCTGAGACTCATTTTTTTCACCTGAGACTGGGACTGGGGTCGGGATCGAATAATTTTGCGGAGCTTATCACTTTGAGACACCTTCTCTATTTTGCCCTCACTAAACATTGCAGACAAATTCAAATTTTTGGGGACTCAAAGATAGTGATTGATTGGATAAACAATAAAACTATCTGTCATGCATATTCTTTGGAACACATCTTGGAAGAAATTGTTTTTCTTAAAACACATTTTGACCAGATCAATGTTTCTCATATCTACAGGGAAAGAAATGCGATTGCTGACCAGCTTTCGAAAGAGGCGGCGGATCGGCCTCTAGGAGACTGGCAGATTGATGAACATACACCAGCTGGGATACACAGGTTCTATCATCGTCCCTACATCGACGGCCTTCTGATAGGGGGTTCTCCCCCTCACTAGTTTTTTTTGTAGCGGCTACTTGGGAGCTTATTTTTGTATAGCAGAATCTGTATATTCGGATATATATTGTAAGGGACATATAGATGTATATTTCCTATATGGCCTTGGGGCATTATTTTATTTTTGAAATTTTGGGGACTCTGTATTACTGATGTTTTACAGCTCATGTAATTACCTAGACACACTCTTGGATTTTTATATCCAGCTTCTACTTTGTAACGTGGCTCTAGCCACCCTACAGCATATGCCTCGGCATCTACAACATGTAATATCTATTAACAACTTTTTAATAGAAATTACGAACTCTATTTTCCACGGAAAAAAAAAAAAAAAAAAAAAAAAAAAAAAAAAAAAAAAAACATAAGTACATTGATCCTTTAACAACCTAAATTAGAATTTCATTGCTATGCCAAAATTGTCACTTGAAATCATATAACATTATCTCATAAATCTTGTGAGCACAGGTAAATCTACTCATCTATAACAGTCACATGTAATTCCTTCACTCATTCTCATTGCTACAAAATTTATACAAATTCTTTCATAAGCTAAATGAAATTAAGACTGAAAGGGAAGAAACATCATACACACATTCCACGCATCTGACACCAACTGAATCACATTTGGAGGGTGGAGCACCACCACCCAACCATGAATCACCTTTGACTCCCCCCGAGTTGAAGATCTTGCCAAGGATCAATTGTCCTCAATTGATCGATGCACTGGGTATTTAATACCCTCTTTCATGATTTACTTACCATTAGTGGCATCTTGCTTTATGGATTTTTCCATTTGCCCAGGTCTTATCTAGAAAAGCTCGTCTTTATCTCCCACGTCACATTTTCACATAAAATCTTGCCTTTATCTCTTGCAAATCTTTTATGTTCGATGGATCTTTATCTCCCATCCATCCGATGGACATCCAATACATCGAAGCTTATCTAGAATCACATCTAGAAGATTACAATGAAAGATTCATCTCTATCCCATTCCTCATGGGATTTGACAATGATCTCCTCTCTCTTGGTGCTCCACCATCCAAGTGATTTAGTTTATTAATTTATTTAATAGTACATTTTCTTTTCACATTACATATCACCTATCTTTCCTCACCTTAGGTGTAGAATAGTTTAAACCACGAAGGAAGGTATCAAACCTAGCTTTCCTTAGCTTAGGTCTACAACCTTTAACACACAAGGGAGGATATCGTACCTAGCTTTAACTTAGCTTAGGCTTACAATAATGTAATACATGAGGGAGGGGTGTTACAATTTAATCGCAGAACTTTTGCATAAATCTTGGTGGAGAGTAATTTTGATAAATCTGTGTATTTACTTTCTTACTCTTACTTAAATTTATTCATTTTTAATTCTACTTAAGATTATGGAATTTGTTCTAACTTGTAATAACTCATAACTCATGAAAAATCATATTTATTGATGTTTCATCCATTTATTTTTTTAGTAATATTAAATATATGATTATGGAGTTTTACATGTAAACATGAAAGATGTAGCGTTAAAATTGGTATTCTTTAGGTTATTGAAGCCATTATATAGAGTCAACTAATTAATGGAATTACAGGGTAAGCATGTAAGATGAAAAGAGTGGGCTCTTGAAATTGTTTTTATTTGACACAATTGATGCTATTATATAGAATGTGCTAATCTTGTAACAATTAATGGGTTTTAAATAGCTGGTTCTTGAAATTGGGTATTGTGTATTTGAGATTATTGAAGTGACTAGCAATTAATGGGGTTTATATAGTGCATGTGAAAAGTAAATAGCTAGTGTTTGAAATTGGGTATTTTAGATTGTTAAAGTGGCTATAGGTAAGTGAAAAATAAATAGGTCGTAATTGAAGTTGGCCATTTGAGGTTATTGATATGATTGTAGCAATTAATGGGTTTTAAGTAGTGCAGGTGAAAAAAGTAAATAGCTGATGTTTGAAATTGGGTATTTGAATTCTTTATATTTCTTCACAAAAATATTAAGTTTTGATCAATCTTAAATAATTTTACATTTTAAATTAGATTGATTAGAGTTTGAATATATTAATAACTTCGAGTTTTTTTTTCTTGGTTGAGTATCTTGATTTCTGTGTGAAAAGAAATATCAGAATTTTGAAACTAGTTATTTGAGATTATTGAAGTGATTATGATGCAAGCTTATTTTGCATTGGGATGTGAAGGTTTGAAGCTTTTAAAAATAAATATTAGAGTTTTCAATCCATTGAAACTTCCAGTTTTTGTATATCTTGTATACTTTGATTTTTGTGTGAAAAGAAAATCACTCACGGTTGAAATTGGGTATTGGAGTTTACCAAAGTGATTATATGTGAGATTAATATAATCCGCCATGGGATTTTATGGTTTAGTGAACTATAAATAAATTTGGATTTTTAAAATGTAGATTAAACTTCTGAATATAGGGAACCATTGAGTTTGTGCTTTCTTAGATATCTATCATTAAAACTAAAAATTAAAATTAAAAGTTTTTTTTTTTTTTTTTTTTGTAAATTTAAATTTAAATTTAAAGAATAAATCAAGATAATTATAATTCTTTTCATCGTTTCGATATCCCTAAAACCTACCCAAAATGAGATGACTTTAGTGAATGGTTTCACCCAAAATGAGATGAAGTCTATGCTTCAAGGTAGGTTTTGAGGAGGCAGGATTTAAACAACCACACACTTCGATAGTTTTATTATTAATACAATTAGTTGATACTAAATATAATAGTAAAGGATCCCTACCCACCTCATTAGAACTTATGGTTATATAAGTATCAAGTGGACAATTCTTTAAAATAGAAACAAACCCATTCGAGAAGAGGTTGTAGAGGGGCATTCAGTCTTGCATCCACACAATTTCTCCCACTTGCGAACTCAAGAATCACGTCAGATTTTTCACTTAATTTCCCATGGAAAACATACTAGGGTGTAATGTAACCTCTGCATTTTTCCAATTTTTCAAATGCTCCAAACTAATTCCAGGATTCAAAACCTTAAGGATATCCTCAGAAAACAAAAGAGCTACTAAATAAAATAGATAATTTACATTGTTCTTCTTTCACATAAGGTCCTTAATTTCAATATAACCTTCATGATTTGTAAGTATCAAGGAAGAATTATTGCAGTAAGATTTCATTTTAATAGGGTCATTACTATTGTTTTGAGGCTTTTGTGATTTGTATTTTGTGTAGAGGTTTCTTGCAGGATTATCGTATCCATAATTACCTGTATCGACCTGTTGAGCGATCCACTATGGTTCATCATGAGGATAGATCAAAAAATATGTAAGTTAGATCTCGACAGAATGAATAAATAGAGGTGTGAGATGGTGATGGAGTGAGAAATATGGTAGTTGTAGGTTTTAACCCCATACAGAAATTACCGACATACAAATTCTAAAACACAGAAAATAAATAATGTGAGAGCAGAACACATAAAACACATATACACAGAGATTTTCCCTTGGATACCAAAACCAGGACTACCAGCTTGATTTTTCATTATGTTCCTTTCAATGTTACAATACATATTTATACATGTCGAAGCATCCAATACCATGGACTGAAAACCATTGCGTCTAAAAAACATGTGCGAAAATCATGCACAAAACTATAGCTGGGTGCCCCTCAAACCTCGTGTTAACTACGTGGAAAGAATAGAACACAACCCAACATTCTCCCGCTTGTTGTTTTCTTTCCACAGGGGACCACAAGAGAGTTTAGTAATTTTTCCAGCCTTGAAATTCCCATTGTCTCACTACACCAAGAAAACTTCTCAGAGCTCACAGATTTTGTCAATGCATCTACAGTATTCTTCAAAGTGTCCACCTTTACCAGCAACACCTTTTTGTCTTCTATCATATCCCTCACAAAGTGATACTGAACATCAATCTTCTTTATCTTTGAATGATATGCGGGGTTCTTTGTGAAGAAAATTGCACTTTGGCTATCACAGTCTATCCTTATAGCTTCCTGTACTAACCCCATACTTGAACACAATCTCTGCAACCAAATTGCTTCCGTACTTGCATGAGTGACTGCCATGTATTCTGCCTCTGTAGTTGACAGTGCCACTATAGATTGTTTCTTACTCATCCAACTGACTGCACCTCAAAATAGGTTAAACAAATACCCACTTGTAGATCTTTTGTGATCTAGATCTCGAGCCCAATCTGCATCAACAAAGCCATGAATATCCAACACTCTGTCCAATCTTGGTCTTCCTTGGTAGCACAAACCATAATCACCAGTGCCACACAAATACCTGAAAACCCACATCACTGTTGTCTAGTGCTCCTTCCCTAGTTTTGACATAAACCTGCTCAATACTCCCACTCCATGTGCAATGTCTGGTCTAGTACAGACCATTGCATACATCAGGCTACTGACTGCACTTGCATATGGAACACGGGACATGTCCTCTTCCTCTTCTTGTTGTTAGGATCCCATATTGTCTATTTTTGACCTTATATTTTGTCATTATATTACCCTCTTCAACCCTTAGTTGAAAGTCTTTGCTAGTGTTTTGACTTAATCATTCCAAAAGGTATATAGTAACTCTCCTCATTGCTATATGTTTAATTATTCAACAAGTAATCAAGCTATCTTTATAATTGATCCTTGAAGTTGACTAAGTTGCTGAACAATTGTTGAAACTGCCTAACTGGCAGAACCACATTTTGCAATTGCTGAAACAACGGAAACAACGCAAACCATGAAGCTGAACCATGAACAACATGCGAACTTCGAGGAGACAGTTGAGATTTGCGTAATAAATCTGCAAGAGTAAAGGAGTCTGACTCATTACTATATTTGTCGTAATGATCATGATCCACATGACTGTAACAACATTCTGTTAACGAGAGTTGATTTCCTTATTTTTGGTGTAAAGGGTTGAACCAGAATGTATAATGAAAATCTTTTGTAATAGATGTCTCATCTATAAAGAGGAGACATCTACCTTAGAGAGATATAGACGTATAGAGAGAGGATGAACAAGCTGTAACACAGGAATTATAGTGAAGGAATGAGACTGAATCTTTCTTGTAATATGGTATATTGACAGATGAATAAAGTTTTGTTCTGAGTATTTCATCTTAGTTTCTGTGTTCTGGGGAATCTTGTGAGAACGACAGGGCCCACCTTCATCACAAGATTCACCCATCTTCTTGTTGTTGCGTGTTGTGTGTGTGATTTTTGTTTATATCTCATTCACAAGTACTGCTTCTAATGATATTTTACTTTTGCTGAAACTATGTTATCCTTTTAACTGATTGATGTTGTATATGATTGCCTCACCGGTGATTAGGATTTACAGAGTGCGTTGGTGAACTGGATGACAGAGGCAGGTGCTGAAAGTCCTTACTTTGAGGATAGGGTCCCGATCCTTTGTTACAGAACAACCATCACTCCCTTTTGTAGATTTTTTTTCTTTAATTAATTATTTGTTCTTATTCCATTCCTGCAACAGGTTGTAACTGCTGTAACACAGAGTAGGGGTTTAATAGAAAGTGAACTGTTTACACTACAACTTTTAATACTATTAAGATTGAGTACATATAGTACGTAGTCACCTTTGGAATAATCATACTTTCCTGGGTTGATAATTTATGTGGCATTCAACTATTTTATTAATAAACAATTAAAGTGACCAACATTTTGGTGCCGTTGCCGGGGAAGGCGACTGAAGATTTTAAAAGTATTAACGATTTTCTTTTAGAGATGCAGGATGCATGAGAGGACGCAGGAAGTCTAACCATTCAGGCAGCAAGGGCAAAGGAGGAGGAAGAAAAACTTTTATTGATGATATTATTTCAAAAGCTGAGACATCCCAGAGGTTAAGCTCTCGAAGGTCACAGACCCAACACTCTTCCCAGACAGATTATGAGACAGAGGAAGTAGTGGGACCAGAAAGGGTTATAGAACCATTAGAATATACTGAGGAACCGATGGAAGAAGATGAACAAATAGTAGAAGAGCTAATAGAGGAAATTAAAGTGGAGGAACCATTGTAGGACATTGAAATCCCAACAGAAAACTCCGAAGACCGGGCAAGCGCATAAGGAAAAAAACCAATGGAGGATAAAAATGAAGGACTTTTTGGTGCAGGCCGAAGAGTAGAAGGAAGGGGAGAGAATTCTCTCTCCACCCTAGAGTTCCCTATTGGGGATCTCCCTAGAGGAGAAACTCTTATGAATAATATCCCACTTTCAGCATTACCCAATTTCCATGGGTTATCCACAAAAGATCCTAATGAATTTCTTTTTGAATTTGATATATTGTGTAGAAGCTATGACTTTGTTAATGTTGCTCAGAAATTGAATTTGTTTCTAGATACATTAAATGGGAACGCATTAAGATGGTTCATGAGCTTGGGAGCTCATGTCATTACGACATGGGACCAGATGAAGGAGAAATTTCTAGCCAAATACCAAGATTATTGTCAAACAAGAGAAAGGAAGGAGGAACTATTCAAGATGACTCAGAAGGAGGACGAAAGTCTAGAGGACTTCGTGGAAAGGCTACAGTATAACTTACAACGATCTGATCATCCTCACATGAGTAAGGATATTCTCAAGTCAATATTGCTAAAAGAGGTATGAGATGATTGTTTAGATAGGTTGAATATGCTTGGAAAAGGAAACATATCCAAGGAATCATATGATGAGATTGTCAATCTCTGTAAAAGATGTTCAAGAGGAGCAGGCAGACCAAAAAGCAAAGATAGTACATACTCAAGAGTCTAGAAATCAACAAGTGGAGGAGCAACACGGGCCGAAATATGTAACTTGAAGAATTTAAAAATGAAATGTTAAGCTCTTTTGCTTCACAAATTGATACCTTGCAGGTAAAAAGAAGCAGGCAGAAGCAAAAGCTTCTCTGGCTATTTTCTGCTTTAAATGCAGAGAAAAACACCCACTAAGGGAATGCCCCCTAGACAAAGTACCAGTTTGCACTGTCTGTGAAAAGGACCATGAGACTCAACAATGCCCTTCTTTGCCAGGAATAAAAGCAGCACTGCAACCAACTGAAGAAGAAGTTGAAGCAGTGTACCTGCTCACACAGAGGAGGCAATGGCGACCACGAGGAGAAGGTACGAATTCTAACATGTCATTTAATAGTTGGAATAATCATCCTCCTTTTCAAGCAAATTACCTGCCCTTCAATCAAATGCAGTAACCCACCCTTTAATCAAATGAATTTCCCACCCATGTAGAAACTGAATCCTCCTTTTTTTGATCCTAAGATATGGAATCCCTGGGCTCTACAACAAACCTATTTTAATCAATGGAGCCCAAATTAGACAGCTCCACAGATCCCATTTTCAAACCAACTACCTCAGTATCAACAATCTCTCTCCTTACCATCAAATGCTCCACCAAATAATCAGACAATGAGATCCCAGCTGCCTGTACAACCTAACCCCAATCCAAATAACAATAAAGCTCTGTAGGTAATTGATATTCAAAACCAACTTGTTTCCCCTATGCAATGTAATGATATTCATTTACGCTCTGGGAGAATAGTTGAAACTATTATTGATGACATTACTTCTTCCGATTTTGATAAAGAAGAAACCGGAAAAGAAAAGTCATCTAATAACAATGCTGAAACAGTTGGATCAACCTCTAATAACAATGCTGAAACAATTGAAACATCCTCTAATAAGATGGCTGAAGCAGCAAAGCCACCATTACCTGAACGTTTGGCTCTTACCAAAACATTTGAGCCACCTGCTTTTAATCTTTTAGGAGAACTACAAAATTTATATGTTAAAATTCCACTCTTACAAGCACTGAAAGATGTACCAATTTATGCTAGAACTGTTAGAGATATTTGTATTAAGAAACCTAGAAGAAAAGCTAAGGACCCCCTCACAGTTCATGTGATGGGTGATCTAGCTGCTCTAATGTCAGAAAAAAACCCCCCTGTGAAATATGGTGACCCTGGTCATCCTACGGTCACAGAACAGGTTGGAAAAACTTTTGTTTCTAGCATTCTAGTAGATCTAGGTGCTGCAATAAACATCATGACACTTGAAACTGCATAGTTATTACAGTTAAAGATTGTAATTAGGGAAACCCCAACCATTTTAGAGCTAGCTGACCGCTCCACAATCAAACCTGAAGGAGTCATTGAAGACCTGATAATTTCAGTCGAATCTTGGAACTACCCAGCTGATTTTGTTGTATTACAGACCAAAACAAATTTGGGGGGTCATCCATTGATTTTAGGAAGACCTTCGCTGGCTACAGTAGATGCCTTCATCAGCTGTAGGTCAGGTTCAATGACAATTTATAATGGATGTGAAACCAAACAACTTACTCTTTACCCTCATGCTACACCTATGATTAATAATGATAAGTCTATGTGGTTAGATTATGAGGACGATGAGACCCAAACCATCTTGACTGTCGGACAAGATCTAACTTTTAAAGATTCAACCCAAGATGAATTAATTAGTAGCTTCATTTATGAACCTTCTTCAGTTAACTCTGAAATACATTATCACTTGACTACAATCTTGGAATCTGAATCCCAGCAAAACCTTAGAACTAAAGATTTATCTCATACATCAGCTGACACCCCCTCCAAAAGTATAAGAGTCGAAATCGAGCCTGGCAAAACATTAAATATAAACCCTAACCTAACATATGCTGAAACACAACAGTTAATGGAGCTACTCCGTGAGAATAAATAAGCATTCGCATGGGATTACCCAGATATGAAGGGAATCTCTTCTGAATTATGTACTCATCGTATTTATATTAAAGAAGGATCTCACCCAGGCTGTCAACCCGAACGACGAATGAATTGAATGCAGGATCTATATATCCTATATCTGATAGTGAATGGGTTTCACCATTAGTAATAGTACCTAAGAAAAATCGGAAATGGAGAGTGTGTGTAGCTTACAGAGCTCTAAATAAGGCCACCCAGAAAGATCATTACCCCTTACCATTTATTGGTCAGGTACTAGACAATTTGGCAGGTAAGAGATTCTTTTAGTGGATTTAATTAGATCAAGATTGCACCCCAAGATCAGGACACGACCACTTTTACTAGTCCATGGCGAACTTTTGCCTATAGAGTTCTTCCATTTGGACTATGTGGTGCCCCAGCAACATTTCAAACAAGAGTGATAGGAATTTTTTCTGATATGCTTAATGATTTCTTAGAAATATTTATGGAAGACTTTACTCCTTATGGTGTGACTTTTGAAGATGCATTACAGAACCTTGAAAAAGTACTTAAATGATGTATAGAAGCACATCTTTCCTTAAGTACTGAGAAATGCCATATGATGATGAATCAAGGTATTGTATTGGGACACTTCATCTCTTTCCTAGGAATTCAAGTTGATCCAGCTAAAGTACAAGTCATTCAGACTCTTCCTATCCCTAAAACTCAAACTGATGTAAGAAGTTTTTTAGGACATGCTGGATATTATAGAAGATTTATCAAGGATTTTTCTAAAATAGCTTCTCCTTTGTTTGTCTTACTTATGAAAAATGTTGAATTTAAGTGGGTTGATGGTTGTCAAAAAGCATTTAATGAACTTAAACATCAATTGTCTACAGCTCCCATTTTAAGAGGACCCGACTGGGCACTCCCCTTTCATATATCCTCTAATGCTTCAGATACTACAATTGGAGTTGTCTTGGGTCAAAAAGAAAACAATCTTCCCTATGCTATCTATTTTATTAGTAAAAATATGACCCCTGCTGAATTTAATTATACAGTCACCGAGAAAGAATTCTTAGCAGTCATTTATGCTATTAATAAGTTTTGACATTATATTACTGGTTATACTACTTTTGTTCATATCGATCACTCGGCCATTAAATATTTAATGAACAAATCAGTTACAAATGATCGAGTTATGAGATGGTTATTATTATTACAAGAATTTGATATCACAATTGTAGATCGACCAGGTAAAGAAAATGTAGTTGCTGATTTACTTTCTCGGTTAAAAACTGACGAAAATATTCCAGTAGATGATTCTTTTCCTGATGAATATTTATTTGCAGTATCTTCTCACTCACCTTGGTATGCAGACATTGCCAATTACTTAGTTGCAAGAAAACTACCGTCAGACCTATCACACAGAGAGAAAAGAAAGATCGTTCAACAAAGTGCTAGGTACAGCTGGATAAGTGGGTGTCTTTTGCACACAGGACTCGATCAGGAAATTCGGAGATGCATCAGAGAAGATGAAGTTTATAATATATTGAAGGCTTGTCATGATGGCCCTTGTGGAGGGAATTTTGCGGACAAAAGAACAACACACAAAGTTCTTAGAATGGGTTACTATTGGCCCTCACTTTTCAAGGACACAAAGAAATATGTTAGGGCCTACGACAACTGTCAGAGAATGGGCCAGCCTAATCACAAGGATGAAAAGCCACTCAACCCCCAGGTAATACTTGAACCTTTTGAAAGATGGGCACTAGATTTTATAGGTCCCATCAATCCTCCATCCAATCAAATAGTTTATATATTGTTTGCACAGAATATATGACTAAGTGGGTAGAAGCTAAGGCACTGATCAAAGCTAATGAAGAATTAGTGTTAACTTTTCTATTTGAAGAAATCTTTGTTAGGTTTGGTTTGCGTAGAGAGCTAGTTACAGATGGAGGACCCGCTTTTAATTCTCATGGCTTCAAAAATACACTCCAGAAATATCACATTAAGCATAAAATGACTACACCTTATCACTCCCAGGCAAATGGGCAAGTGGAAAATACAAATAAAGTCATAGAAGCCATTTTAACAAAAACGGTCAAGGAGACTAGAAGGGACTGGTTTCAAAGGTTGCCTGAAGAATTATGGGCTTACAGAACTACTTGGAGGAACACTACGGGTTTTTCACCTTATGAATTAGTTTATGCTAAAAGTGTTGTTTTTCCTGTGGAATTTGAAATCAAAACCTTAAGGACTGCTTTAGCTGTTAACCTTGACTTGACTGATGCACAGACAGCTAGGTTGCAACAGCTTCAGGAATTGGATGAAAAGAGGTTGGATGCCATCCATCAAACAACCATGATACAACAACAAAGAATGAGATGGCATGACAAAACTATTAATCACAAGCAGTTCCAAAAAGGTAATTGGGCTCTACTGTATGACTCCCATTTTGAAAATATTCAAGGTAAATTAAGAACAAGGTGGCTAGGACCTTATGAAGTAGATACTGTTTTTCCAAATGGAACAGTCAGACTCCTAATGATTGATGATTCTAGAACACCATTAATGGGTATCGACTTTGATTGTATCAATGGCCTATTTCTAAAGAGGATTTCAAAGCTAATTGCATGGCAGACATACACTATGCCTTTTTGGGGGAACCAGCTATCCCTCAATGCACTTAATTTTCTATTTATGTATTTAATTTTAGATTAGATTTCTTAACTAATAATCCCTGTCAAGGGTTGCCATGTTACAATTAATTATTTTGCAGATCTTAGCTTTGGAGGCTGGCCAAAAAGAAAAATTCCAATATAGGAAGAACTAATTTGCAGATTGGAAAGCATTTCCATGTCATTTCTCGTTCCCTCTACCATTTCCCGTTGCTGAAACACCATTTCCCGTTGCTGAAATACCATTTCCGATTGCTAAAACACCATTTACCGTTGCTGAAACACCATTTCTCATTGCTGAAACACCATTTCCCGTTGCTGAAACACCATTTTCCATTGCTGAAACGCCATTTCCCGTTGCTGAAACACCAAATCCCACTGCTTAAACACCAATCATTTCCATTTTTCCTAAAAAGACCCAATGTCCCCATTTTTATTCCCAATAATGAACTATTACTTCGATAGAAATATATCATTCTTTATTCAAAGGAATCAGCCATTTATCCTGTTAAAAATGTCCCTTCACTACTACCTCTTGTGAATAATAAAAACCTTGTGTATAAAAACCCTCATTGTTATAGACAATTTTGTGCCTTACAGCAACAAGCATGAATTGTCAATAATCCAAGGGATCCAAAGTTCCCTAAACATGATGTTCCTACCCCTAGAGGAACAAGGTCAGCAAACCAACAGCTCTCAGGTCAGTTCTCCACCTGAAAACACTCAAAAACAAGCAATCTTGAAATCAAAGCAGGTGCTCCACTAGGTTTCTGCGCTGAAACTTAGTTGCTCCATGGTGTACCTGCGTTGCAAAGCAAGTGGGACAAAGGCCACCTGCGCTGAGCGACAAAGGACAAGTGGAACAGTGAGTCATTGCTTTGGAATCTTCCAAAAATGACACTTGGATAAGGGATTTCGCCTTGTGATGAGTTAGAGGCTTTGTTTCTCCAAGTGGAAGCAAGGTTCACCAAGTGGACTCAAGAACTGAAGATCAACTAAAGATTAACTGAAGAGAGAGAGGACACAAGGCAGCTACACATCAGTTGCAAGTTGACTCATCCTTTCTCAACTCATCTATATATTGAGCTCTCTCCTATGAGCTCAAGAGGCTGGAATTTTGTGCAAAGTAATGATATGCTGTTGGTTTCATTATTGAGTTATTGGGTGATTGTTTGAGAGAGGTGAAGAAGAGCAATTCTTTCTGCTGGGAGGTGTTGCTGGGTTGGAGCCTTCAATGGTTGTAATACTCTCAGAACCTTTATTTCTTCATTAATAAAAGCTATTGAGGTTCTTCTATGTGCTCTTGTTTCAATTATATATTGTGATGATTGCATATTTGGTTTACACTAATCCATGAACCAGTTATGATTGCATGCCTCTTGTAGTTTCCTTCTTTGTTATTTTGCAGGATCTCATTGTAGCTGGGCGAGCAGAAGAACAAAGAGCTAGGAGCAAGCAGCCAAAGAGAAGAGTTTGGATTCGACATTAAGCGCAAGGCAACGGTTAGTGCTTTCTCCATTCTCTTTTGCTTTCATAAAGAAGTAAACCTTAAGTAGTTTGTTTTACAGTTGTTGCTAAGGAACTGTCACCCTTAGAGTGGGATAGGGTCATCCGAGTCGGATACTTTTCCCTACAACAAACTGGCGACTCCACTGGGGATCGTATCCGTTTGATTGTGTTTGTAGTATTTTGCTATTCATTTCCTGAACAAAAGAGTATCAAATTGAAAAGCTTTTGACTATATCAAAAGCGAAGTAGAGGGCAGCTACTCTTGCTCATTTTCTGAGCAAATTCATGATTTGAAGAGCTGATCTACAAGGATCCTTGTAAGCTCTTAGTGATAGCTTTGCACCTTCTTAATAATCCCTTTGAGTGTGCTTGACTGATTGCTTCTGATTTGAGCAAAAACCGTGCATTTTTGAGAAAATTATGACCCAGAAACTGTGAAAACGCAATTCTCGTTTTCCAAAGCAGGTAGTACACAGGCTACCTGCTTTGCAACGCAGGTCCCGAAGGGGCTACCTGCGCTGAGAGCCAGTTTGGCTGTGCAGAGCCTGCGTTGGCCCAAATTTGCCTAGTGCATTTGGGGTTTCCTCCTTTCTCTTGCCTGTTTTCACTTAGTTTTGCTGCTAGGTGTCAGTCTTGTGCCCTGTTTTGAAACCAATATTACTTGCCATCATTCTGCCTCTGTTATATAATGAAATTGTACTTGTTCTTTGTATTTCTTACTCATTTACAATTTCCCATAACGAAGAGTAAACTAGTCTTGCTTTTGGCCTCTTAGATCTGAACCTGTGTTAGGCATTTTGCTGGTCTAAAAGAGTTAGCTTGTTTGCTGTCCATAGCTGATTAGTCATTTTACTTTCGTTAGTATGGTTTGATTTCATGTATTTCCAGTGATTAAGCAAGTGAATCTGAAGGTGTCTTTTGATTTTGGACAAACTTGTTTACTTTCGCTTTAAATCGAAATCAAAGTTATATAACCACTTTCTTTTTGTAATCCATCCACATTAAGAAAGGGAAAAGAAAATACATGCATTGTGCATTTTGCATTTGACTGTGTGCTTGACGATTTAGGAAAAATTTGCATTTTAGTGTGTGCTCTATGATCTGTGTGAAAAGATTTGCCTTTCTTTTCCCTCAGTAGTTAACGTTTTCAAAGTTGAAAGATTGAAAAGTTTGCTTCTCATCTTAGACTGCATCCAGGAATTTGTTATATACATCTCGTGGTGATCCTTAAAGACAAACTGCTAAACAAGATCAACGTTAAAATAAATCCAATTTACATAACAACGCTTTGTAACATAACGCAAACATCTAGAGGTCTAGGTAGAGACGTGTTCCGGCGTCGTTAAACATAGTGACTGTCGATCTCTATGAAGGTGGATGATTCCTCCTGAGAGTCGGTGGCACTAATACGGACTTGTGCTCCCACGTACCGTCAAGTATATATTGGGAGACCCCTATAGGCAATTATCCTTTATCCATAGGAAGCCGTGTCGACCGCACTACTGATCGCGATGCAGTGAACACAGCATTCACGAAGATCGACCACCCGTACCATAAAACGTATTCTGTGGTTTCGCGAAAAGTTTGGCACACCCTCTGCCTAGATCTCCAGAGAAGTTTCTTTTGGCCTTTTTCAAACTCTATAACTGAAAAAGTCCATCCGAGCATTTGTCACTTCGGGCTCGTTAAAACATCGAAGGCGACTAGAGTCATCTTTAGCTTTTTCTCGACTCTTAAAACATGGAAAAGCAAGTTTGTGTCTAAAAGCGTCGTTAATAAAATTTATTTTAAGCGGAACATAATCACCTGTTATTCCCACGTTGATCTTTCAGTTGAAAAGTATGGAGCCCACCAACCAAGGAAATAACCTTGGAGGAAGTCCAAATCCCTTCTCCTCTTGGGGAGATGTTGGTGCGCCTCATATGGCAACATTGTCACTTCCAGGATTGACAATTGGCCTACCTGTATGGCTCTTTTCAACTAATGTAGTCCAGATCGCCACTAATCCTGAGCAGTCGAATCAACAGTCAGAACAGTCTAGAGCTACCCACCAGCCTTCCACTTCTTACAATTCTTCCTCTGATCCTTCATCTTCACAAGGTAGAGCCGGCAAAAGTCAGCCTCCCATGGAGAAGAAGGAAAAGAAGAAGAGAGAAAAGAAGCAGAAGGGGCCTATGGCGAAGGCGACTGGGGGCAAGCAAAAGACAGCTGACAAAAACCCACACACTGCACCGACCGGGCCTAAATCGCCATGTGTCATTTGCAAAGGGGCCCACTTCCATCGTGATTGTCCTTGTATTCCCCGGATACTAAGGGACTGGTCCCCAAGGTTGCACAATCCGGTAGCATCAACCTCTGGTAATCATGTTGATTGCAGTCCGTCAGCTAGCGAGAGTGAAGGACGAAGAGGGAGACCAAGATCACCCTGTATATTGTGTGAAGGCGATCACGCCATCCACAAATGTCCATTCTTAGATGAGGCAAAGAGAGTTTTAGAAGATCGTCCGGTTTCACCGTTACGACTTCCTCCTGGATACCAAAAACTCGCGCCTAATCCCTCGATAGTTGAAAATCCAGCTGACCCGCTCAAGTGGTTAGCTGAAGTGTCGGTCATTGAGAATGAACCTACTGAATCCAGAGCAGACGAAAGTCTAAAGGTCGAAACGGCAGTTGACCCGGTTCTTCCTTCAGAGGTTTCATCATCCAATGACTCCGTCATTGAAGACCCATCTTCAAATGACACCCTCACTGAAGAGGATAAAGATGACACCGTCCATATCCTTTTCATCAACACAGACTCTGATGAGCATCAGGGCAATGCGCCCATTCCTTTATCGCAAGAAGGAACATCGTCAGGGTCGTATCCGGCCGTATATTCAGTCCCACCACCAAGCAACCTAGTTGTATCCTTTGATTGGAATCAACTAGGCAGACCCCGGTTACCAGCCAGTATCCCATTCAGAATCATAGTCCAAATCTACAGAATGGTGATGGCTGGAACTATCATTGATGAAGGGGCATCTGTGAGTATCCTTTCCTCTGTTGCTTGGAAAGCCCTGGGTTTCCCGGCGCTTTTACCTGAGATGAGAAATCTATCAGGTTTTGATAAAGGAACCAGTCACCCGTTAGGGATTCTCCCCAATGTTCCAGTTACATTGAAAGGGAAGACAGTTCATATGAACATCATGGTCGTCCAGGGACCCTTGGCATATAAATTACTCCTTGGACGAGACTATATATATTGCATGGAGGCAATAGTGTCCTCGCTCTTTAGAGTCATGTGTTTTCCGCACGAAGGAAGAATGGTCAAGCTCGTAGACCAACTTTCATTTCCAGGATCACGCATTGCAAATAGTCAAATACCATCCCTTAACGGTTTATTCACTCAAGGAATGCCACCGCCCCCGGTTCTACTTCCCGATGAATGCGAGTAATTCGAGAAGAAAAGAACTAGGACCCAGGGGGCATGCACCCTGGCCTGCCTTGGGCAGAGAAAACCTTAGGTATAAAGTTAATTTCCGCAGAAGAATGGACTAGTCCGTACCCCGTCCGAAAAAGGAAGAGAGGGTTGTTCTAGGAGAAAATTCTTTTGTCAAAGTTATGTTGAAGCAGAAGAATCGCTCCCTTTGTCTAAAGAAGTGGGCTCTCCTAAGGAGGGGGTCTATTTGTGGCAGCAAGAAGGCACCATCTTTGAATGTCAAGCCTCACCCATTAAAACAATATGTTTTAAAAGAGAAGTAGGGGAAGTCTTCAAAGAAAGAGAGGAAATTGCTGCAACAAGTAGTCACTATCCTTAGCAACCTAATGATAGACATCGCCGAAAAGAGAGTTTAGTTTGCGGCAGCAAACAAAACCATTTTTCAGATAATAAGTAAGAGGACAGAATCTCGAAATTATACTTTATACCTGGGGGCATGCAAACCTTTTGGAGTGCAAGCACGGGACGACTATTTATTTTTTAAATTTTTAGGTCCTCCCTTTAAACTTGTAGGTCTAACCCGTTAAACTCATAGGATTAGCCGTTTCCAGCTTGCATAAAGAAAGGATGAAGGGAAAAAGTTAAAACCTGCCAAATTGGAGTAATTAGTGAGGTATCGCTCCTTAAATAAGATTACCTCACCTAAAGCATTCCTTGTATTAAGACTGGTATAAATCGAGCAGTTTTAGCAATGTTCATGCTCGTTAAAAAATAAACGCAAGAATCGAGCAGTTTTAGCAATGTTCATGCTCGTTAAAAAATAAACGCAAGAATCGAGCAGTTTTGTACAGAGTTCATGCTCGTTAAAAAATAAACACAAGTTGTGAGCAATCTTTCCCTACAGTTCAAGCTCATCCAGAAAAAATGAACTGGTAAATAACCTGGAGAAATGTAACCTTTGAAAGCCATATTAAAAGCCCTTGGTCGTGTTTATATGCCATCACCTCCATCCGTTCATTTGGCCAATCGTTCACCTCCATATGTTTGTTTACCCATTTTGAGGAACAGCTGTGAAGAGTGATTCCACTTAGCCATCCTTGTGACACTGCCATGATTGGAGAATTCCAACCTGTACCTGGAATCTGCTGCTATCCCTGTTCATCACTCGTTCCTCAAAAGACGAGTCTTCTTTGAGCTCTTTTCACTGACTCATAAAATATGAAAAGTTTGCCGAGTTTTGGCCTTCCAGCTCGTTAAAAGACAAGAAGAGCTATCCCTCCTCTAGATTTTAATCTTTTTGGACCTGAGGGATTATTACACAAAAAGATCGAGCGCTTGTTTTGTTCGGCTCGTTAAAGAAATCGAAAATTCATCCCTTCTGTATTGTTTTATACTTTTTCGGACTCAAGGGATTAGAAGACGAAAAAGGAATTTTGGAGTTAACTTTTCGTACCTTTTCAGACTCTCTAAAAATGAAAAGGACCGAGTTTTCTTTGTCGTTAGACTCGTTAAAATGATTAAATAGCGACAAACTTGTCTTTAGACGAGAACGAGTTTCCCTATCGCTAGGCTCGTTAAAACATAGCGATGGGCTTGCCCAAAGGGCAGGTTATAGAACAAGCATATGTTATCCTCCTCAAGCTTGACAAAAATAAAGAGGTACTGGTCAGCAATGACTGGGGAAAAATTGGGAGAACCTCACAGCATTAATGGTAGCAAGTCGCTCTTGAACATGACACTTTGTCCTCCGTATCACATCGGGTTGGGTTGTTTCATTCACCGGTCTCATAACCATGGTCCTCGCCACACCATCCACAATTGGGGTAATGCTACCAATCCATCACATCAGTGTCGTTATATGTTCAAGAGATGTGGTTCTGTAAAGAGTCAACCGTGTTCCACCCACTGCCATACATTATCCTTCATCCACTTCATGACCGCCACCCTGAATCATACATCACAGTTTGTTTTCACCTCATCACAATCACTAGCTCCGTTCCATGTCACTGATGTGGGATTCATTAAGGCCCTCCTTTGACGGATCGCTCCTTGTCAACATCAGCTCATTATCCAAGGAGTTGATCTAGGAACACCCCCCTCAGTACTTTGAAGCTTGCATGCCTCAATGGCAAGTTTCTCACTTCCGGCGACAGGTATACATCAATGACCTTCGACCAGAAGATTTTGCATGGTGGTCGACGCCAAGTCCTTTATTCCCACCATGTGGATTGTACTGCCGTACCTTGAGGGTCATCACCCTTATTGGTGACTCCTCTCGCGCTTGTTAACGGTTTACATCATTGACTGGTAATCAAGCGATGTCTTTCCATGTTCGACTTCAAGAAATTCTCACATGGATCGACTTGTACATCGAGTGAAGATCGGAAGAGATTGAAGACCCCGGATCTAGTTTCATCCATCCGGGCTGCGATATATATTCAGGACATAAAGACATTTGATATGTACATCATTACAGCAGATGATCATCCTTCTCAAAGGATGATAATTTCAGCAGAGAATTATCAGTCTACAATCAGACGATCGTCTGTTCTATTTACCAAAATGTATTTATAAAGCTGAGCATGGGAATGCCCGCCTCAGCTATATCATGAAAAATGTATGAAAAATAATGTATTGTATTGTATCTTATTACAGGACACTTCTCAGCAGATTGAATGAACTTCGGATCCTCTCAATAAAGCATTTCACCCGATAAACGACCTCATACTTTAGGGGGCATCTATTATAGACAATTTTGTGCCTTACAACAACAAGCATGAATTGTCAATAATCCAAGGGATCCAAAGTTCCCTAAACATGATGTTCCTACCCCTAGAGGAACAAGGTCAGCAAACCAATAGCTCTCAGATCAGTTCTCCACCTGAAAACACTCAAAAACAAGCAATCCTGAAATCAAAGCAGGTGCTCCACTAGGTTTCTGCGCTGAAACTCAGTTGCTCCATGGTGTACCTGCGTTGCAAAGCAAGTGGGACAAAGGCCACCTGCGCTGAGCGAGAAAGGACAAGTGGCACAGTGAGTCATTGCTTTGGAATCTTCCAAAAATGACACTTGGATCAGGGATTTCGCCTTGTGATGAGTCAGAGGCTTTGTTTCTCCAAGTGGAAGCAAGGTTCACCAAGTGGACTCAAGAACTGAAGATCAACTAAAGATTAACTGAAGAGAGAGAGGACACAAGGCAGCTACACATCAGTTGCAAGCTAACTCATCCTTTCTCAACTCATCTATATATTGAGCTCTCTCCTATGAGCTCAAGAGGCTGGAATTTTGTGCAAAGTAATGATATGCTGTTGGTTTCATTATTGAGTTATTGGGTGATTGTTTGAGAGAGGTGAAGAAGAGCAATTCTTTCTGCTGGGAGGTGTTGCTGGGTTGGAGCCTTCAATGGTTGTAATACTCTCAGAACCTTTATTTCTTCATTAATAAAAGCTATTGAGGTTCTTCTATGTGCTCTTGTTTCAATTATATATTGTGATGATTGCATGTTTGGTTTACACTAATCCATGAACCAGTTATGATTGCATGCCTCTTGTAGTTTCCTTCTTTGTTATTTTGCAGGATCTCATTGTAGCTGGGCGAGCAGAAGAACAAAGAGCTAGGAGCAAGCGACCAAAGAGAAGATTTTGGATTCGACATTAAGCGCAAGGCAACGGTTAGTGCTTTCTCCATTCTCTTTTGCTTTCATAAAGAAGTAAACCTTAAGTAGTTTGTTTTACAGTTGTTGCTAAGGAACTGTCACCCTTAGAGTGGGATAGGGTCATCCGAGTCGGATACTTTTCCCTACAACACTCATACCTTACAGACCCTTTCTATAATGATCATTGACCTATTAAGGATGAGATAACACTTTTCGTTGCAACAACCAAAGGTAAATGTAAACGTATGCGTGTTTAAGTGTGAATATTAAATTGTAGTTAATGAGGAGATAATTGACACGACTGCCAAAAGCGTCGTACCACCAACCATATCATTCAGCTGCAGTTGGGGGGGATTACCGAAATGTTGTAATCATTATATGACACGCTGATCACCACCATCTCTATTCCTCGTGGTAGTATCTAATCCACCTCGTCTGTACCTTATCACGTCATAATTTCATTTGTAACATTATGCTCTATTTCGACCTCGGCAACTCGGCTCTACACTTTGTATTTTGTCTAAACCAGTAACTATGGGAGGAGATGCTGTTAGCCATGAACGTGGCTCGACGACATTACTAGAACTCTACCAGGAGGCATACCAAATCTTTCTACAAGCAGGATGGGTGGACTACTTCAGAAGACTTCTGGATTTTGATTCATAGCAGGTTATGGAATTTGCATGCAATTTGAGGGAAGGGTACTCCATTGTCCGAGGGGTGTGAATTCCAGCAATAGAAGAATACATAGCGCAAGTTTCAGGGCTTCCAACCTATGCTATTCACTGGTTCAATAGGAAACACCTCATTCTCAATGCACAACAATATTTCCTGTTACCAGTGGAGCAGGTTGAAACCAAAGGCAGGGGTGTTGCACTTCGATCACTACCACCTCCATGGCCAAAGGTTGCAGAATTTGTTAAGCATTATTTCACCTGCGAGGGCCATTATCAGGTAGTCTACCAACATGAATTTGTTTTATTAAATCATTTGCGGCATGGTCGTCTAATAAATATTCCCTATTATCTGCTTGGTTGTCTAAAAAATATGGCACACTATACCGTGAACGCAAGGCACCAACTCCTCTGCCTCACGCACCATCGTTTGGTCCAACTCCTAATAAATAGAGGCTTTGCCCTGCACAATCCACCTCCCCTCAATAACCCTCCTCAGCAAGCTGAGGAAAATCCTCAGCAAAATGAAGAAAATTCCCAGCAATCCGAGGAAAACTCCCAGCAAGCGTCTGAAACTCAGCAACCAGCAGCAGAAACACCCCAATCGAGCACTGAAAATCTGAAGCACACCTCACTCCCTAATAAAGCCGAACCATCCACCCCTAGAGTCCATATCCCTACCGATGATTCGGATGATGATACCCTCATCACTTTCCTTAAGAGGAAAAAACACTAGAAAGCTGCAACCCTATTAAAAAGAAGAACGAGGGCCTCAGTTATGGAAGCCACTATTTCTAATAATTCCCCTACCGTGAGAAAAAGTGCTCACAAGAGAAAAACTATTGTCTCTCCTGATTCCCTACCACGACAATGAACAAGGTTGTCTACAGCAACTGAGGCCATTATCCCAAATGTCCCTCCTATCATTCTAAATCCCCGTATCCCGCATAGCCCTGAACCTTCACCTTCTTCACCCTTAGGTGCTGAAATACAAAGCGTTCACGATTTTGTGACATCATTTTTCTCAACAGAGGCAGCTGCTCCACAAGAACCAGTTGCCGATACATCTAAAGTAGACACCCAAGACGATATAGGGCATGTGGTTGTTACACAAGAACCAGCCACTAACCGAACAGGTGCCACACAAGAACCACCTGTTAGCGAACAAAAAGAAGATGGCCGACATGTGGCTGATACACAAGAACCAGCCACTAACCCAACAGGCGATACACAAGAACCACCTGTTGGAAATCAAAAAGAAGATGCCCTAGGTATGGCTGATACACAGGAACCAGCCACTGACCCAACAGGTGATACAAAAGAACCACCTATTGTGGATGCAAATGATGAAGTTAATGTTTAACAACAATTCTCTTCTCCATTGGAATCTGCAACTACAGAAGTCCCGATTACTTTAGCCTCCCTGCAGGAAGAAAATGAGTTTTTAAAATAAGAAATTAAGGCTTATCAACAAGAGTTAACAATGGTTAGGGAAACCTATAAAAAGGAACTCAATCTGTACATGTTAGCTCAGGTAGCATCTCAAGCTAAAAATAGTGCATAGAAGGATCAATACAATGAATACATGTGCAGTGAATGTGGGGATATCTATACTCGAGCAGGATATAAGATAATTGCAGTTCCGTTGACTGGAGTCAGTCCTATTATAATAAAAAAGGAACACCCTGTTGTTACACAAGAACCAGTAGGGTCTTCAAGAATTTTAGAGGAAGAAACAGAACCACCTCGACCTACCCAAGTTGTTGATGAACAGAAACCAAAACCAAAGGATTTTACAATTCTGCATACACAAACTGAACCTCCTTGTGTTAGCAATGCTCATGCACAGACATCCCGTTTTCAGGAACTAACTAAGAGATGGGAGACAGAATATGAGCTCTCCCAAGGAAAGGCATTTCAACAACAGAAGTCATTATGGCTCAACTATGCATACAGAAATTGGGAAGTACTTGAACAGTCTCATGCACAACATAAGGAGAATAAACAATTAAAAGCCAGACTATCCCTCATCTTTGATTTGGTCCAATGGTTACATACTACAAGGAAGCCTTCTTTTAACTATTCTGTATTTTTTAGAGAATGTTTAGCATTCCTCCAATTAAAAGCAATCAAGGATGGAAGACCCCACCAGGTCTCTACACCATAGCAATTTATTGAGACTTTTGCAGAAGCACCAAACAATGACCAGAACTTGCTGTGTGAACTCTATCTTCACAATGAGGTTATGCTTGAAGATAGAAAGATTAGTTTACTTCCTCTTTGTGGCGATATCCAAATAAGAGCCTTTATTTCCTTCTTGGCCAATCAGCTTACTTGGCAGAATGCTTTTATGTCTGCAACACACAATGAGGAGAATTGTCTTCTCTGGATTCGTTCGGAACCACAGAATGCAGCCATATTCATTACAGAACATCAATGAATTCTACGAGAACCAGGGATGACCGATCATATTAGGAATATGCATGTAGCAGTCTTGGAAGACTGCCAACATTATGTGAAAACTAAAGGAGCTCTGGCTATAAAAGAAAATAACCTATTATGGGAACATTGTCCTAAAGAAAGACGGGAATATCATCCCTACAATCCCCTCAATCTTCAAGCGGCGATCTCACGCATACCTGATTATGTTAAATTCATTAGACAATGTGCTGAATGATGGATCGGTTACCACTTTCATTTCCCTCTCTTATGGCTTCCTAGAGAATAATACAAGGCTCAATTTAAATTGAATAAAAAGGAAGAGTCGGCAGCATGGAAGAAACTTCAGAGTGTCCACGGGTTTAGAGACATGGTTGATAGCACCTTCTATAGTTACTACATAAGCAATTTACACTGTTCATTCTAGTACTCCGACTCAGATTCAGAGTAGACGTTGCATGCGGACATGCAACATTTTCAGTTGTGGGGGATGTTAGGATCCCATATTGTCTATTTTTGACCTTATATTTTGTAATTATATTACCCTCTTCAACCCTTAGTTGAAAGCTTTTGCTAGTGTTTTGACTTAATCATTCCAAAAATATAGTAACTCTCCTCATTGCTATATGTTTAATTATTCAACACGTAATCATGCTATATTTATAATTGATCCTTGAAGTTGACTAAGTTGCTGAACAATTGTTGAAATTGCCTAACTAGCAGAGCCACATTTTGCAGTTGCTGAAACAACGGAAACAACACAAACCGTGAAGCTGAAACAGCAAGAACAACACGAACCTCGAAGCTGAAACAACAAGAACAACATGCGCACTTCGAGGAGACAGTTGAGATTTGCGTAATAAATCTGCAATAGTAAAGGAGTCCGACCAATTACTCTATTGGTCGTAATGATCATGATCCACATGACTGTAACAACATTCTGTTAACGAGAGTTAATTTCCCTATTTTTGGTACAAAGGGTTGAACCAAAATGTATAATGAAAATCTTTTGTAATAGATGTCTCCTCTATAAAGAGGAGACATCTACATTAGAGAGATATAGACGTATAGAGAGACGATGAATAAGCTGTAACACAGGAATTATAGTGAAGGAATGAGACTGAATCTTTCTTGTAATATGGTATATTAACAGATGAATAAAGTTCCGTTCTAATTATTTCATCTTAGTTTCCGTGTTTTGGGGAATCTTGTGAGAAGCACAGGGCCCACCTTCATCACAAGATTCACCCATCTTCTTTCTGTTGTGTGTTGTGTGTGTGATTTTTGTTTATATCTCATTCACGAGTACTGCTTCTAATGATATTTTACTTTTGCTGAAACTCTGTTTTCCTTTTAACTGATTCATGTTGTATATGAGTGCCTCACCGATGATTAGGATTTACAGAGTGCATTGGTGAACTGGATAACAGAGGCAGGTACTGAAAGTCCTTACTCTGAGGATAGGGTCATGATCCTTTGTTATAGGACAGCCATCACTCCCTTTTGCAGATTTGTTTTCTTTAGTTAATTATTTGTTCTTATTCCATTCCTGCAACAGGCTGTAACTGCTGTAACAGAGAGTAGGGGTTTAATAGAAAGTGAACTATTTATACTACAACTTTTAATAATATTAAGATTGAGTACATATAGTACGTAGTCACCTTTGTAATAATCAGACTTTCCCAGGTTGATAATTTATGTGGCACTCAACTGTTTTATTAATAAACAATTAAAGTGACCAACACTTGTGCCTTGGGACATTGTCACATAACCTCACACCTATAGGAATAGGAACCTTCACCGGTTTACTATCATGCATATTAAACCTCTACAGTATTGTCTCAACATACTTCCTCTAGTTTAACTAGAGCTTCCTCTTGGCCTGATCACTTTTAATTTCCATGCCCAAAATATAGTTTGTAGCACCAAGATCTTTCACGTCAAATTTGGACGACAAGTGGGTCTTCAAATCCTGGATAATTTCTATCATTTCCAACCAGCAACATATCATCTACATACAAGACCAGATAAATAACACGGTCACCAATTAATTTAAAATACACACAATGATCTGCTTTGCTTCTGGTGAAGCCAAGTCCACGTATAAATGTATCAAATTTCTGATACCACATCCTTGGTGTCTGTTTTAACCCATACAGAGACTTCTTTAACTTGCATACCAGTTCTTTCTTACCCTTCACTGCAAAGCCTTCAGGTTGCTTCATGTATATTTCCTCTTCCAGATCCCCATGAAGAAATGTTGTCTTCACATCCATCTATTCTACCTCAAAATCAAAAAAGCAACAACAGATAAAAGTAGTCTAATAGAAGTTACCTTCAACAGGGGAAAAATATCACCAAAATCAATTCTCGACACCTGGGAATAACCTTTTGCTACCAATTGAGTTTTGTATTTCTCCACTTTTCCTTCTGCATTTGTCTTCTTTTTGAACACCCATTTGTTGCCAATGGGTTTCCTTCCAGCCGGCAACTCCACCAGATCCAAAGCCTCATTTTTGTGTAAAGATGCCATTTCATCAACCATGGCCTCTTTCCAGAGTTTTCCATCCTCTGAATCCATTGCTTCCTTCAGAGTTCTGGGATCATCATCAGTAACAAACAAAGAAAAATTTTAACAGAAAGCAGATGGACTATACCTTTGTGGCTGCCTTCTTTCTCGAACTGATCTTCTCACAGTCAGAGTTTGTTGTTCTTCATCTTATGATTCCTCCTCTGCTGTAGATTCTTATTCTTCCTCCTTTATTTCAAACTCTATCTTCTTAGGTTCCTTAGGTTGGATTTCACGTTTAATAACAACTTTCACCTCTCTGAATACCACACCTCGGTTGTACACAACCTTTCGTGTGAGTGGGTTCCAAAGCTTATAACTCTTTAAACCATCCTTATACCCAATAAAGATGCACTTTTCAGATTTATTATCTAACTTGGTTCATTTCTCCTTCGGAATATTTACATATCCATCACATCGAAATACCCTTAGATGTGAAAGAGAGGGTTCCTTACCAGTCCATACCTCTTGTGGAGTATTATCCTCCAATGCTAATGAAGGTGACTTGTTGACTAGGTAACATGTAGTACCCATTGCCCCTGCCCAAAATTCCTATCCTAACCTGGCACCACTGAGCATGCTTCTTTCTCTTTCCATCAACATCTTATTCATTCTTTCTACAACTCCATTTTGCTGAAGTGTATATGGAGTAATATTCTTCCACGATATACCACACTTCGTATAGAATTCTTCAAATTCATTAGTGCAAAAATATTCACCGTTATCTGTCCTCAGCACCTTTATCTTCTTCTCTGTCTGGATTTCCACCAAAGCCTTGAATTCATTAAACTTGTCAAAGACTTCAGATTTCTTCTTAAGGAAATATATCCATGTATTCCTTGAGAAGTCATCTATAAATGATACATAGTAAATAGACTTACCCAGTGATGTAACCTTCACAGGTCCAAACACATCACTGTGCACAAGCTCTAATATTTGTTTCGCCCTCTTACAACTAGAGGGGAAACTCACCCGATTCTACTTCCCATATACACAATTTTCATAGAAATCAAGATCGAGAGAGCTATTACTCATACCTTCTACCATACCTTTACCATGAAGTATTCGAAGGCCCTTCTCTCGAATATGTCCAAGCCTTTGATGCCACAACATTGTCTTCTCTCCAGAGACCACTAGATATTCTGCTCCACTTTCAGGAACCATAGAACTATTACACCCATCAATAATAGTGCTACCTTGAAGCTTGTACAGAGTTCCAATCCGAACTCCCTTCATCAATACCAGTGCTCCCCAAACCATTTTGTAGGTATCCTTCTCGAACACTGTTTTTACACCTGCATCATCCAACTTGCTTACAGAAATGAGATTTCTTGCTAATGTAGGAATATGTAGAAAACCTGGAAGTGTTCTAACCCTTCCAACTTGCAGCTTCAACTTTACTTTTCCACGACCAATGATTCTAGCCTTCCTATCATCCCTTAAGAAGACATCACCACCATTGTATTTCTCATACATGCAGAACTATGGAGAGTGAAGTGAAAGGATGCGCCTAAGTCAATCAACCATGCCTCATGATCTACATGTGTACTTGAAGAAGCCAAGTACACATCCCCACCTTCATCTGAGGTGGTTTTTGCCTCTGCAGAAGGAGCGTTATCAGATCCTTTTCCTTTGTCAGGAGGTTTAGAATTACAGTCCCTTTTGAAGTGCCCTTCCTTTCCACATTTCTAGCACACCACCTTTAGAGGTTTTCCTGGAGATTTAGGTCTCCCTCTAGATTTAGATCTCCCACTCTATGAATTACTTTTGTTTCTGTTCTGGGATGGTCCTTGTACAAACAAGGCATCACCATTCTTGCTATCCATATTTTTTTGTCTCATCTCCTCCGTCAACAAGGCTGAGACTATTCCATCAAACTGCAAGGAAGTTGCATTTCTGCCTATTGCAATAATCATACTATCCCATGAATTTGGTAGAGAACACAACAAACTGATGCACTTATATTCATCTGAAATTTTAATATCAACAGATGCTAACTAACTTACCATAGTATTAAATGTGTTTAGATGCTCTGTCACCGAGTCTCCATCTTTCATCGTCAGGTTATACAACTTTTTCCGCAAGAACAATTTATTCACCAGAGACTTAGATTGGTACAAAGTCCCTAACTTGTCCCACAAAGCCTTCATCGTAGCTTCCCCTGATACATCCAGCAATATCAAATCTGATTCATACAATCGTATTGTGCTCTTTGCCTTCTGATCTAACTTCTTCCATTCTTCATCAAACACTCTCATTAGTTTAGTACCCGGATCTACCATGATCCACCGATCTTTATCCACCAACAGATCCTCCATCTTGAGTATCCACAACTAAAAACTCTGACCATTAAATTTCTCGATCTCTATCTTTCCACTACTCGCCATCTTCTTTCACCATCAGAATCGATCTCACAGATATCCCACTGAACAGGGTCTACCACAGGCCCAAGCAAAACCCCTCAGCAACAAAGGCATCCCCTTGAATTCAAATCTGCTCTAATACCAAATGTAGGTTTTAACCCCGTACATAAATTACCTACATACGAATTCTAAAACACAGAAAATAAATAATGCGAGAGCAGAAAACGTAAAACACGTATACACAGAGATTTTTCGTTGGATCCCAGAACCAGGACTACTAGCTTGATTTTTCATTATGTTCCTTTCAATGTTACAATACATATTTATACATGCTGAGGCATCCAATACCGTGGACTGAAAACCATTGCATCCAGAAAACATGTATGAAAATCATGCACAAAACCATAGGTGGATTTTCCCAACCAAACATAGGGTCCAAAACCTAAATTTTCTAGGGCGCTACCCCAGACCCCATAAATTGGGGTTACGGGTGCCCCTCAAACCCCCTATTAACTACATCGAAAGGATATAACACAAACCAATAGTAGACGACATGCCTTAGGTTAGGTTGATTTATAATGAATAAAACTTTATAATTCATATAACTTGATAATTATCACAATTAGTATTTTTATAATAATATTTGAATTTTAATTAATTATTGCATTTCCTTAATTTATTTTTTGTTTCTTAGAAATATATAGATTCTAAGATTTTTTTTTAGTTTTTAGAATATAACTATGATAGAATTAACTGATTTAAAGATAAATAATATTAATTAATAATAATTATACTTTGTTTTATTTCATTGTAATTTTTATTAGGAATATTATTAATGATATTGTCATTAGTTAATTAATAATTAATAATTTTATTGTAATAATTGAGTTTTTATTATTAGATTGATTTTATTTATTTTAATTTTATTATTTTTAGAATTTAATTAAGAATGTTATTAGGATTTCTATAATAATTTTAATCAATTTTCATTTAAATATGATTGTATTAAATTAATTTAATTAAGAATGTTATTAGGATTTCTATAATATTAGTATTAAAAACACATAAAAATTTTAATTTTAGATACTTCTAATCAATTTTAATTTAAATGTGATTGTATTAAATTATATGTTGTGATTAATTGAGAGTGAGGTAGTAAGGTTTAGGTTTTAAGTAATGGGAATATTAGGATTTTTGTAATATAAGTATTTAATCTAATTTTCTGATGGAATTAATAGATTTTTAGATTTAGAAATATATAAAATTTTAAATTTAGATAATTTTAATCAATTTTAATTTAAATATGATTGTATTAAATTATATGTTGTGATTAATTGAGACTGAGGTGTAGAGAGAGAAAAGTTGGTTTAGTGATAAGTGTGAAAGGTCCACTGGAGAGAGGATATGCTAGGAGAGGGTGTGGGGGAGGTTGGATCAGGAGGTTAAGGTGGGAATCCAATTGTCACTTATTTTCCATCCTTCATCGTAGTTGAGGTTGTTTGGATGTTTTCCTATTTCTTTAGCTTCCCTAAATTTTCTATGGTGATAATGATCGATTTTGGCCACCACTCTTGAGTTTTCAATATAGAAATGATGATTGGTTTTACAGGAGTGTTCAGCTAGAGCTGAGGTTTTTGAGCAGTTGTGTTTTATGTCAGCAGCATGTTCTTGAACCTTAGTTTGGATAGACTGACCAATTTCCCCTATGTAGGTTTTTCCACATGAACAAGGAACCATGTAAACTCCTTTGTAGCATTTGGGATTGACGAGATCTTTTACTGATTTAAGGATGATAGAACAATCGTATCTAATAGTTTCCTTGATGTTGGGAGGTAGCTCATTGATCCCATACTCAATGTTGCACAAAATGTCTTCCTTAGGGATGGTATGAGGGGACATGGCAAAATTTAAACCTTTTTCAAGGAGATCAAGAATATTTTGGTGAATACTGATGCTTGAAAAATTTACCACATGTTTTCTTGTTGAGGTAGGTAGATGTGTCATTGTGTTTGTCAATGTTGTTGTCCCACAATTATCCACCTTGGTGTTGTGTATCGTGTTTATGTTAGCTGCAACCATTTCAATTGTTGTAGTTAACATTTGTGTATTTCTGAGCACAATCTCATTATGGGCCATTACTTTTTCTTGATATTTTTATGTCTTTCAACAATTTTCAAAAAAACATTAATTAGTGCTCCATGTTATTGCCTTAAGGCTTTTCCATTACAAGATCTGGTGCAATTTCTAGTTATTATCCATTTAATTTGATGTTATCAAAATTCAAACTTCCTATATGATTGGATCCATAAGTTGTCTAAATTTCTAGCCAACTCCTACCATTGTAATATGATCCTAAATGCATGCCTCCACTTCACCTCTCATTGAGTGATGTAGGGTTGAAAACTATGGATCCTCTAGAGTTATCCAATGGTATAAGCCTCTAAATTTTTAGTGGACTCATTCATTCATGACAACTGTAATATGATTCTAGAAGTGTGCCTCCACTTCACTCCTCTTCACGTGATGTAGGGTTGAACGCTAGGGATCATCGAGAGTGATCCAATTATATGAGGCTTAGGGCTTGTGGGAAAAGGGTATGTCGCCATTGTTTCGAACTCATATTTCTTTGCATTTCGATTTTTGTTTGTGGTTACTCTACTCTGCAACCAAGAGAAAAATGACTGAAGACCATGGCTTATCTGAATTTAGCCTTCAATGGCTCTATGAGTTATTAGTGGTTTATTTAGTTTGAGCGATTAATGAATGCTATTTGAATGGATACCAAAAGAAAACAAGTAATCACCAACTCTATTTGGATTTGGTTGCTAAATTATGTTTCTATAGCATTGGATTATCTTCCTATGTTTCTTTCAAGCATCTTTGTGGAATTTTTGTTATCCACATGCAATGGTGCCAAGATTTTAGCTTTCATTAGCTTTCCTTCTTGGATTCCTCCACTGGCACAAATAGCCACCTCATACCCCACCAATTAGTGATGTTTGATTTATTTTGTATGGGTCTGTTGCTTTGAAGTGTTGGTTCTGGTTGTTCAATTCTATTTATATTTCTCTAGATTTTATTAAGTTTTATTTTTAAAGCTTCTCTTTAAGAGGTTTGTTATCCACATGAAATGGCCCGCAACTCATTTCATTTTTCCTCCATTATGGCCAGTTATGGATAAATTTATTTTAAGGCAAATTTTATGATTTACATGAAGAGGAAGAGCAAAGATAGTTTGAAATCCCTTTGACAACCCTTCCACCAGATGCATATTCCTCCTCTTTAAAATCCCTTTGACAACTTTCCACAAGATATTCCTTGTGACTTTCTATGCTTAAAGGAGTCTTGTCCTTCGCCATTGGTTGTTAAAATCATATTATGGATGAATTTATTTTAAGGTAGGTAAATTTATGATTTTCTTGAAGAGGAAGCCCAAAGACAGTTTTAAATCCCCTTAATTGTAATGGTTAGCCACCTCAAATCCCACCAATTTAGTGTTTCTTGCATTATTTTTTATGGGTTTCTTGCTTTGACACTTTTGTTTTTGGTTGTTAAACTATGTTTAGATTCTATTCTTATGTTTTATTTTTCAAGCTTCTGTGTGGCAGGTTTGTTATCCATAGGAAATGGTCATCAGCTTTACCCTCAACTCATTATAAATTTGGTGATTTTTACCCTCAACTCATTTCAATTTTACTCCATTATGACTAGTCTCTCTTAGGAGAGGTTAAGAAATAAAACTAAATAGATGCCTAAAATTATGGACCTAACCTTAGTGACAAAAAATATTCATTCACACTTTGTATTCCTTCACACTTTGTATCCTTAAAAGAGTCATGGATGAATTTATTTTAAAGCAGGTAAATTTATGGATGAATTTATTTCAAAGCTTGTAGATTTATGATTTACTTGAAGGAAAGGCAAAGACATTTTGAAATCCCTTTGACAACAAAGAAATTTTGAAATCACTTTGACAAATTTTCCACTAGATGAATATTCCTTCTCACTTTGTATTCTTAGAGGATTCATGCTCTTCTCCATAGTTTGTTAAAATCATATTATGGATGAATTTATTTTAAGGTAAATTTACGATTTACTTGAAGGGGAAGTGCAAAGAAAATTTCAAATCCCTTTTGACAACTTTTAAACACCATGTAAACTTTGACCATAGGTTAATGTTTGGGGTGAGAATGGTTTTCAACACATTAATAATTTTCATAACTTCCTACCTAACAAAATTTTCTTATGCAAACCATCCCAATACATAAGCCATTAATGAGGAATATATTAGTGTCCCATATGGGTCATGCCTCACTTACATTGACAACCTTATGGACTCAACTTTCCCCACTTATTACTTAGTACTTATTTCTTAAAGAAAATTCTCAATATTTCCCAGTTATCCCCATTTACTACTTAATTCCTACAAAATATTTTTCCCCATTTATTACTTAATTCCGACACAAGTTTTTTTTTTCATTTATTACTTAATTACTACATAAGATTATCAAAACTTTATGGTCTATTTATGGAGAGAAATATTGTACATGAATTCCAAAATGACTTGCATTATTTTATTGTTTTTATATATTTTTTATAGTTTCACTCTATGATACCCTTTAGTCTCTCGATACCATGAATGTTTCAATTTCTAATCCTCTGTACCAATAAACATTGTTTTTAAAAAAATATGGATTAAATATGATTATGTACTCTCTTCTTCCATTTTTTCTATTAAATCAAATTGGAAGAAAATTAGTAAATTTTGGAACCCAACTTGTATAAATTTGCCCAAAAATTGTAGCTATGTTAGATGTTATCTTAATAGAAAGTTTATTTATGTTTTGACTTAGTTACTAGAGAATCCACAGTAAAAACCATTTTTCATCAACGTTTCAAATCCCAATAGGGATCCATCATCAGGACTTCTTGAATGTTGAGTGTAGAAGAGCTTAACTGCTATAGCTCTTCTTGCTATCTTCACTCTAAATTTTTCGAGTAAAATAATTTCACTCCATGTATCCCCTCCATATAAGGAAATGATTCTGGATTTAAGACATTTGTGGTTTATATCTTTTGACTTAGTTATCGGAGAATCCACAGTAAAAACCATTTTCTATCAACGTTTCAAATCCCTATAGGGATCCATCATTAGGACTTCTTGAATGTTGATAGTAAAAGAGCTTAAATGTTGTAGCCCTTCTTGCTGCCTTCACTCTAAATTTTTCAAGTAAAATAATTTCACTCCATGTATCCCCTCCATATATGGAAATTATTTTGGATTTAATATATCTGTGGTTTATATCTTTTGACTTAGTTACCAGAGAATCCACAGTAAAAACCATTTTCCATCAACGTTTCAAATCCCAACAGGGATCCATCATCAGGACTTCTTGAATGTTGATAGTAGAAGAGCTTAAATGTTGTAGCTCTTCTTGCTATCTTCACTGTAAATTTTTTGAGTAAAATAATTTCACTCCTTGTAACCCCTCCATATAGGGAAATGATTCTAGATTTAAGACATATGAGAATACAATAGATCTCTTGGAATGATTTATTTATGATTTATTTTACATTGATAAAAGATGTTTTGAAGATTTTTACCAATTTTGAATAGTCACCATACATTCACTTGTTGGGAGCAATATGTACATGGGAATTTTTTGTTCCACTAGAGATGCCACAGGGATGAATATGGTGTCCAAGAGCATGCAAATTTTTTTATATTTACTTCAAATTGAGTTTAGTTTTCTGGTGAGTGTTTTTATGAAATTATATTTTTTGTTCTTTTGATTAGTAATTAGGTTTTGGGTCATCCCTTTGCCAATAGGTTTTGTGGACACTTGGTTTACTGCACTTTTTTTCATAGGTTTTTTTTCTGTCTTAACTATGATATTGGCCTATTTGTTTAATGAGTTGTCGTGTCACTAGGCAATTTATTGGCAGATAAGATGTCCACAACAGTGAATTGAATTGAAGGGAGATACTATCATTAGTGAGGTCATTGTTTGCAGTGAAATGGATTTACAACTATGGTAAATTAGTTGTGTGTGACGTTGTTATCACTGAGGTGGTTGTCAACAATGTAGTGAGGCCATTGTATGTAGTGAACTAGATCTACGATTGTGGTAAATCAGTTGTGTGTGAGGCTATTATCACTGAGGTGGTTGTCAGCAAGGTTTTGAAGACCACAGTTCCATATTTTTTAGAATTGAACATGCTTAAAAAATTACCTGGATCTGCTATGGCTAGTGCCATGGGAGGGTTCAATGCCCATGAATCAAATAGTATATTTATTGTGTTTATTGCACTATAAAAAGATACTTCCCTGAATAATGAGTGTTGCATTGTATTACAATGATGGAGGCTTCAACGTCCAATGGTGGAAAGGATCTACATGTCTCAGTCACAATGCCTCATATTGAGGTGAGAAAATTTTCACTAATTAAGATTTTCCACGAAGATGAAGGGAATAATTTTTCAAATTTTTTCTTTTATAGTAGTCAAGAAGATGGGTCACAAAGGGAGGGAACATAGTTATTCTCCCTCCTTATAATAATCTTAGTCTTAACTAAGTTGTGAATGCATAGATAATTAGAAATTGTTGGCTTGGTTTCACGTGGGAACAATAGGAGGTGGAACAAAGTTGGCTTCATAAGTTTATTTCTTGAATATGTTCGCATTGAAAGGAAAAAATGTGGAACCTCCTTGAGCTAACTATCATAGGTTGGAAATAATTGTGGTTGTAGGCCAACTTGTAGGAAACAATTCCATTTTTGAGTATGTGAGGAATCTATCATCCATACTTCAAACTAGATTTCCTCTGCTATAAAACATAGCCTTTTAGGGTATTTATCTTGTATAACTCGGATTTTCCCAAGCATTGATGCCAATCAGCCTCTTAAGTCTTTTCCATCTTGAGCCAATACCCCGAGAGCCAACATTGTTAAGGTTAGTAGCTTAAGAGCCAAGAGATGGATGAGTTAGCCAATACCCCAAAGAGCCAACGTTGTTGAGATTAGTAGCTTAAGGGCAAAGAGATGGATGAGTTAGACAATACCCTTAGAGCAAACATTGTCAAGGTTAGTAGCCTAAGGGCCAACAAATGGATGAGTTAGCCATATTAGGTAGGTGGTGAAATTGAGAAAAAGAGGATCTCATATGCTTATCTCTTACATTGTTGGTCCTCCTTCAATAAAACAAACCAACCATAACTCACATTAGGTAGGTCGTGCAATTGAGAAAAAAGGATCCTATGTGCTTATTGCTTAAGTTGTTGGTCCTCCTTAGAAAAAACAAACCAACCATACCTCACACATCTACGTCGACTTTTCTTTGCCACTCTCTCACAATGGTCATAATATGCAAACATTCTCTCTCACAATGGTCATAATCTGCAAACATTCTCTTTCTCTGAGGGAATAATTGTTTTATGTGGGCATCACTAGGATTGATCTCATAGAATACCAACTAGCTTTCACTAGTCTTATTATTATTTCACCATGACTTTTTGAATTCATTTCATGGACCCATTCACAAAAAGGGTTTCATGTTCGTATGTTTCCAAAGCCTCAGAAGGAAGGTGTTATTGATATTGAATTTAGTGTTTTCATAACAGTAAGTGTAATACTTCAAAGAAATTACGTGAGAGTAGATTCATTTTTTTCACCATGGACCTCACATATTGCTAAACTAATTTTGAGATGAACATAAAAGCTACCAAAGAATTTTAAATGAAATTTCATAGATTTTCTTAGGAATTCTATTATTTTATTTCTAATTTTTGTACATTGAAGTCATTAAAAGACAGTAAATTATATTTTTTCAAGTGGACCTCAAAAAGGTGTTTATGGACCTCAAAAATGTTGTTAAACTAAATCTCAAAGGAATGTAAAAACAAATAATGAATTTTAAATTAAAGGATATATTTTATTTTAACTTTACTTAGTGTGTAGATTAATACTTCAAATATAGTTTTAGGAAAATATTTTGAGGTCTTTTTAAGGTATATTTGGTTTATTAATTAATCTACTATCTAAATTTTAAAATATAGTTTGAAATAAATAATTCTTTCCTTTAACATGTATGTATATATACAATCCTTTTGTATTTAAATATTTTGTGATATTATTGGTTTATATTAAATATTATTACAAATATATTAAAAAATAATATCAATATATATATTTTTGTGTTGATTATTATGTAGTGTTAATTATTAAATATATTTGTTTATATCATATAATATTATTATAAACATCCTAGAATATATTATATAATATTACGAAAATGTTTATAAATGAAAATTTTCAAACATAAAAAGATATTTAAGACAAAATGGTAACACTTTGATTTGTTAACCAATGTTATTAAAGTAGAGAATCAAGTTTAAAAGAAAATTTCTAAGAAAGTCACAATAATTTAAAATTGTTCATAAAGTATATGTTCACTTAGAAATGCACTTCAATACTCTCCATGTATGGTATATAAAGAGTTTAAGGTAGAGTAATAGTGTTTGTTAGTGATCTTAAGGTGACACTAGTATTTTTGTTTGTTCATAGAATATTAGTCAACATTTGTAGGTAGTTTTGTTTTGTTGTAAATTTCATAAATTGATATGATGTATTTTGTGGTAAATTTTTAAGTAGTACTTGCTATGATGGCCAAATTTTTTAATTTAGAGTTAATATTATTGTTTAAAACTCCACAATTGTTAAGTCTAGACGACAAGATTATTGCTGAATCTCAGTAGTAGAAAAGGAATTTAGGAATGTTTTTCTATGATGTTTGTACCCAATATTGTGAATTTATGAAATAAGATGTCTCATTTAAGCTTAGTTTAAACGAGGATCATAGATGACTGATTTATCATTGCTAAGGGATTCAAGGTCGAACTTTAGGTATAATAACATTATCATGCAAGAAGAGGTGGTCCATGGTCTTGAGGGCAAGCCAATATTAGAAGAGCTGAGAAAACAATGTTTCCTTGTAGAAATACAAGACAATGATCAACCTATATAAAAATCATAGTCACAAGTCATTTCTTCATTGGCATACTAGTATGAAAACAATGGGAAAATTGTTGTTGTTGCGTTTTACGAGTAATCCAAAATTGCAATGATACTTTTTTATTATTATTGGGAAAGACTTTGTTTGAAAATAATTATTCATGTGCTATTCAAAATGGGTGTCATAGCATAGGTTGCACACACACACACACATATACCTATGTCTGTATGTATGTATGTATGTATGTACATACATACAAACATACATACATACATACATACATACATACATACATACATACATACATACATACATACATACATACATACATACATACATACATACATACATACATATATATATATATATATATATATATATATATATATATATATATATATATCTGTATACATATATACATAGATATATGTGTGTGTGTGTGTGTGTGTGTGTCTGTTGTAGAGATATAGATATAATTGTTTCAATTACTCAATGTCCAATATTTTGCAATATTTGTTGTATGTGGGGGTTTTGGTTTTCTTTTTTTAAGAGTTTGGTAATATATTTTTGGATGATATTGTTATTTTCCAATGTAGAAATTGAATTAAAAAAATGGATGCTTGATTTTTGCAAATGCAATAGGAACTATACATTGAATTGTTGATTCAAATATGTTTTATTAACTAATTTTTCATTTCTAAAAATTGTTGATTTAAACATATTTTATCAACTAATTTTTCATTTCATTGAAATGTATGACATAAAATAAAAATAATAGAATTTTATTGTAGAGATACATACAAAAAAAAATTAATTACTCAAAGTCCAATGTTTTGGGAATTCCTTAATATAATTGATGAGACCCATAAATGGGTAATTATACGAGCTCATTTTGCCTCGTAACATAGTTTAATCAACGGTCCATCCTCTTAGCTTATTGCATGTTTTTTTGGCCATATTTATGCTTATGGAGTGAGTTGGGTTGGTTATGTTACCATGGAGTCTAATATGTGTTTAATGCAGATTTTTGTTGAATTTTGAAGACAAAGTCCAAGATTTAATGGACAATTGGCAGCAATAATTCGAAGTGGACAAAGGAGAGGATTTATAGGAGGGTATCCCACTCATTTATGACTCCCCACTTCAAATTTTGCCTTCATGTAGCTTGGAGCACAAACATCCAAATCAATGCACTAGGAAGTAGCCGAGCAAGTGGAGGATAACTTATGTTTATCTCAAGTTTTGGGAGCCAAGCCTCCCTAATTTTAAGGAAGTTGTTGGGAGCTTCAGTTTTATAAATAGAAAGACCTAGGGCCTCATTAGAAAGTTATTCAAATTATCTAATTTTTCTTGCATCTTTGCTCTTCTCAACTTCAAGCTTACTTTTGTTGACAGTTTCATGTAATCCTCTTATTATTTTGATAATAAATATGATATGTTTTTTGAGCTAGCACTGAGTTACCTTAGAGGGCTGAAGCTCTTGGGTTAGGGCCCAATCCAAGAACACAAGCTCCTCTTGTTTGTTTTTATATGCTTTGTTTCAGTTTATGGATTAGTTGCTGTTAGGTAAATTTCTTTCTTGGTTAAGAATATGTTGCTTCTGGTAATTTAGAATGTTGTTTCCATTTTAGTTTTCTATAGCAGGTTGAACAATGATAGAAATAAGATACAAAAATGCCATCAATAGAGCCTTGGCCTCCTTTGCTACCCTTGGGACCATGAACTGAGGCCAAGACCCTCTTGCTGCCACAAAAACACAAATTTTCCTTCTCCATAGGATTTCTAGTGTTGCAGTTTGTTAGAAGGTTAATGCTTTGATTTAGATCCCTTTCACCATGCTCATGTTTGTCTTGCAATAAGTTTCCTTCCATGCTTTCTCTCATTATAGCATTTCTCAACATTTCTTTCCATAGCTCATAGTCTATATTAGCTTGATACAAAACTCCATTTTTTGATGTACTTAGTTTCCTTGTTTTCTTGATCTCCTTGTTTAATTTTCAAGTCCTTTTGCAGCAAATATCTTCTCACAGAAGGTTAGCCTACCAGCCATTACATTCTTTCTCTAATCTACGCCCTACAAGTCACCTAAAGTTCATCTCAAATTTGCCTTATTTTTCAGCGTTTTTCCATAGGATTTCTTCCTCTCGCTCGACCATCGTTTCCTCCCCTAGCAATCCTTGGTGACCCCTAGGCACCTTAACACATCATCCCAACCTTGAGATACCCTTTCCACCCACTCTCACACCTTCAAAACCTTCAAAACTGCACTCGACATCCTTGTGTACACCTCCTATAGACCTCCTGTAGATCCCCTACAGCCTCGTGTAGATTTTCCTGTAGGTTTTCTTCTGAAGTCTGATTGTGAGAAAAGTCTCTAGAAGGCCACCTGAGATCTCCTAGTACCCATCCACACCATCCTACATCTTCTCAAGTCCCTAAACTACCATCCATCGCCACCTAATCATTGCATATTCATAATTAAATAAACTACATGCGTGACAATTTCACATAAAAATCCAAAAAGGTGTTCTTTTCTCATTTACTTCTAGAAATACCTTCAGTAGATGTTGCTTACTTCTTGAATAGGTAATGGCATTCATTTCATGGTTTTTCATCGCTTTAGGGTTTTCTAGGTTTACTTTACATTTGAATCTTCTTTTCCTTTCTGCAAGTAGAGTAGCCTCTATAGAGTAAGCTTTCCTTTCTTTCATCACATATAGAGCTTCTTCTGGAATCCATAGAAGTTGGCTTGAGCTCCTAGTGATCTTGCATCAGCTGAGCAAGTGATAGCCTGCAGTAAGAACTAGTACTTGTGCATACAGCACCATCGCTTCCAAGTTTGTTATGAACTACCAGGTTGATAAAAGTAAAGTAGGAAGCCCAGGAGTTGTAGCATTATATCTGCAATACTGGTGCTCACCACTTTTTAGTGTCGTTGTCGGGGAAGCGTTAGAGTATTTTGTGATTACTACTTTCTTCTATTTTCTATCGTAACCTTCTGCTAAATAGCTTATTTTAGTAAAAGTAGAGTAGTTGTTTCTTTCACTTTCCACATTTCCTTACTTTCATTTTCAATTCTGCAATTTCCATTTCAGCAAAAGTAGGTTAGTCATTTCCTTGCCTTCAGTTCTACATTTCATTTTATTTCATTCTCAATTCTGCAAATTTCATTTTCAGCAACTTCATTTAAGCAAAAGTAGATTAGTCATTTCCTTGCTTTCAGTTCTGCATTTCATTTTCTTGCCTTTTTAGTTCAACAATTTCAATTCAGCAAGTTCATTTCAGTTAATTGCAATTTGTTTGTTCAATCAATTTCAGTTTTATAGGTACAAGCGGTGAAAAAACAAAAACTGACCAAAAAGATTTCCTTTCATGCCTCGTAGGAATAGAAATAATTCATGAAAATTCTTGCCCAACACCCCCACTACATCATCTAGCCAACCTTCTCTCTTCTTTGGTGGCAGTGATAAAGAGGAACCTTTAGGTGAACAACCAGAGATATTTGAAAAACCTATAGGGGAAGAAGAAGAAGAAAACATCCCTCCTGAGACAATGGCTGAAAAGAGAAATGCTAGGGGAATGGAGAAATAATAGAGGGTACCCTTCCCATTCGAGAGACCAATGGGGACACCCAAATGAAGAATATAAGTCCCTAGCCCTAGCTCCCTTCCATGGTTTGACCACAGAAGATCCTGACACCTTCTTCTTTGAGTTTGTTGTCATCTGTCAAACCTATGACTATGCAGAAGATGAACAAAGGTTGAAACTATTTCCTTCTACTTTCAAGGATGCAGCATTGCGCTAGTTCATGGGGTTAGCTGGCAATAACATCACAACTTGGGCTCAGATGCAATAGGCCTTTAATAACAAATAGCGAGACTATTGTAGGTCAAAGGATACCAAGGAAGAAATCTTTTGAATGACCATGGGAAGTGATGAATCGTTGGAAGATTATGGAGGTTCCAGCTCAGTTACAAAAGAGTCAGGTGCACACTTGACCCTGAATCTCTGAAGTTGGTCCTGCTCAGGGGAATTCTGGAAGACCTTCTAGACACCATCCATTTACTGGCTAGGGGAGACATCTAACAACTACCTTATGAGGACATAAAGACTGGTTTTAGAAACCATTCTATAGTAGCTAGAAAGAGAGGTATGGGGAGTCAACCCATGGCCAGTACCTCCTCATCCAATTCATGCATCAAAGGTGAACTTGAAAACAGGTTGGAAGACTTCAAGAGTGAGATGCTTTAGACTTTTACCATTCAAATGGATACCTTGCATATCAAAAGGAAACAAGAGGAAGCGGAGAGGGCTTTGGCCATTTTTTGTCGTAGGTGCACTAGGAGGCATCCTAGGAATGAATGTCCATTGAACTCTATAGAGGTTTGTTCAGTCTATGAAGAAGATCATTCTACACATAAGTGCCCTTCCTTGCCTAGACTTAAAGCTGTATACCAGGGGCTGAAGGAGCCACTGAACTACTCTATTTGATGAACCAAAGGAGACCGCATGGACCTAGACCATACCAACAAGGGATGCAAGGGACATCTCAAGCATACTACAACCCCAACCAAGTCATTTCCATACCTTCTTGGGGCCCTCCTGCTCATCCTTACTATTACATTCCTCCTCCTTGGTCCTATCCATTTCAATATCATGCCCAACCAACTGCTCATTCATTTCAATCCTATGCTCAGCCACAACCTCAGTGGAATGCATATCATCATGTGTTGAGGCCCCAGTACAACTCTCCTCCCACTCTTTTTCCTCCACCACCTGCTCAACCACAGCCATTGCCTCCTGCTCCACCAAGGCAACCCCAAATGCCTACCCAGCCAAACCTGAAACCGAAAAATAGGCAGGCTCAACAAGTATACAGTGGGGAACCATCATTCCAAACTTATGCTATGCAGATTCAGGATATTAACCTGTGATCTGGGAGGGTTCTCCCAGATAGCAAACCTCCCCTCAAGGAGGTTAGATAAGATAAAGATAAAAGTGAACCTAAAGCAATTCCACCCTTTCCTAAGAGACTATCTACGATGACACAACACACCCCAGAAGAAACCGAACTTCTAGGAGAATTGAAACAGTGAAGTGATTTAGGCATCGAGTTAGGCACAAGAGAGATGCCCCAAGCATCAATGTCATAGGAAAATTGTCCGACCTCATGTTGGGGCAGGCAATCTGTCTGCAACATCTGGACCCTTGAAGCCTAGTAGTTAATGTACACATCAATGGCACCATGATCCCACACACTTTGATTGATCTGGGAGCTGCCATTAATGTGATGACAAAGGATACCATGCTCAAACTTAACCTCCAAGGCTCCTTGGGGAAGACCAAGACAGTATTGTAGCTAGCAGACTGCTCCAACATGACCCCTAAGGGGATTTTCGAAGATGTGATGGTCTCCATTGATTCTTGGGAGTACCCTATTGATTTCTTTGTTCTCTAGCCAAAGGCAAAGCTCACTAGGTATCCTCTCATCCTCGAAAGACCCTAGTTTGCTACTATCGATGCCTAGATCAGTTGTCAGGTTGGGACCATGACCATCAGGAATGGGCATATGTCTAAACACTTAGTCCTATACCCTCCTACCCAACCCTTACTAGAACATGATCTACCTCTCTGGTTGGAGGAGAAGGATGAGGATGATGTCTATTCTGCACCACTTTTTGCATTGGAAACCACCATGGGGGAAAACCACAAGATGAGGATGATATCATTGAAAATTTAATTCTGAGTCCACCCCCGAGTACCTTGCCATTAGAGGACATAGTGAAAGAAACCCAAAACAATCCCTTAATTGATCTCTGTGTGTCCAACCCAACCTCTCTCCGTGTTAAGAATATAGATTTTGGCCCATAAAGAACCTTGAAAATCAATCCATCCCTATCCACTTCCTAGGAGAAGGAGCTGTGCAGCTTATCGATATGAAGGGAGTGCACCCTCTAGTATGTACGCATCATATATACATTAAGGAAAATTGCAAATCAATCAAGCAGCCTCAAAGGAGGACGAATCCAACACTTAAAGACATTTTTAAGGAAGAGCTGCAACAATTACTTGATGCAGGATTCATCTACCCCATCTCTAACAGTGAATGGGTCTATCCTTTGGTGCTTGTGCCAAAGAAAAATGGTAAGTGGAGAATCTATGTCAATTATCGAGAATTAAACAAATCCGCTAAAAAGGACCATTTTCCTTTGCCTTTCATAGATCAAGTGTTAGATGGTCTGGAGGGGGAAAAGTTTTTCTCCTTCATAGATGGGTTTAGCAGGTACAATCAGATTCAAATCAGCCCAGAAGACCAAGATAAGACCACTTTCACTTGTCCTTGGGGTACCTTTACATATCGGGTCCCTCCTTTTTGTTTGTGCAATGCTCCAGCCACTTTCTAGAGAGCAATATTGAGTATATTTTCTAAACTGGTTCATGATGCAATCAAAATATATATGGATGATTTCACTCCTTATGGTTTTAACTTTCAAGAAGCTTTATCTAACCTAGGAAAAGTCTTGGACAAGTGTATTGAAATGAACTTGTCCCTCAGTCCAGAAAAATGTGAATTTTTTATGACTGAAGGGACCATGCTAGTTCATGCAATATCTAAACAAGGACTGCAGGTGGACCCCAACAAAGTTACCATCATCCAAAGGGTCCCACCTCATCAAAAGGTGAAAGATGTCAGAAGTTTCCTAGGCTTAGCTGGATATTACAGAATATTCATCAAAGATTTCAGAAATTTAGCCTTCCCGTTGTTTGGCCTTTTAGGAAAATATGTTGAATTTATATGGACCAAAAACTGTCAAGAAGCCCTAGATACCTTTAAAACCAGACTTGTAACTGCCCCAATTTTGAGAGGCCCAAACTGGGCCCTACCTTTCCACATTCATACGGATGCCTCGAACAAAGCAATAGAAGCAGCCTTAGGAAAAATCCATGAAAATTTACCTTATGCCATAGACTTTATAAGCAAAAAATTTTCGAAGGTAGAGCTAAACTACAAGGTAACCGAGAAGGAACTCCTAGTTGTGGTGCATTTCTTAAACAAATTTAGACATTATATCATAGGCTATCAAACCTTTGTGCACACTGATCATGCTGCAATTAGATATTTAATGAACAAACCAGATGTAAATGCTTGCATTATTAGATGGTTGCTTTTACTGCAGTAGTTTGATTTGACCATTGTTGATAAGCCTGGTAAAGAAAATGTTGTTGCTAACTTTTTGTCTAGAGTAAATTTTCCTATAGGTGAAGAAGGAATGGTGGATGATCAAATGCTAGATGAACACTTGTTTTCTCTCTTAGTACTCTCTCCATGGTTTGTTGATATAGCAAACTACTTGGATTTAGCACAGTTTCCACCACACGTGTCCTCAAAGGAGAAGAGTAGGATCATGAGGAAAAGTGACCCTTTCACCTGGATTGGAGGAAATCTTTCCAAAATTGGACCAGATTAGATCTTGAGAAGATGTGTCAGGGAGGACGAAGTCTTTGACATTATCCTGACCTGTCATGATGGGCCTTGTGGAGGCCATTTTGCAGCAAAGAGGATTGCCTTCAAAATATTACAAGTAGGCTACTATTGGCCCACTCTTCATCAAGATGTGAGGAGATACACTAGCCAATGTGATGAGTGTTAAAGGATGGGGAAACCTACTCCAAAGAATGAGATGCCCATGCAACCTCAATTGACCTTTAAGTCATTTGAGAAGTGGGGCATGGAATTTGTGGGTCCTATCAACCCTCCTTCAAAATAGAAGTAGTACATCATTGTGTGCACAGACTACCTTACAAAGTGGGCAGAAAAAAAAGAAATCAAAGTAGCCATAGAGAAAAAAGTATCTGAGTTTTTAAGAGAAAACATATTGTACAGGTTCAAGTATCCAAGAGAATTGGTCACAAATCATGGCAGTCAGTTCATTTCTAATTTTATTGAAGACCTACTCACACATCATAAAATCAAGCACAGGACTTCCACCCCTTACCATCCACAAGCCAATGGGTAGGTGGAAGTCACTAACAAAGCTTTGGAAGGAATTCTGACCAAGGTAGTGAGCAGCAGTAGAAAAGATTGGGCAGAACGATTAGTTGAGGCCACCTAGGCCTACAACACAACGTGGAAGACCACCACAGGGTTCACACCCTATGAAATGGTCTATGGGAAGAAGGCTTTGTTGTGAATAGAATTTGAATACAATACACTAAGGATGGCAGCTCAGCTGGACCTAGACCTCAGCCATGCACAGAAGGAAAGACTACTCCAACTCAATGGATTGGATGAACAAAGATTGCAAGCCCTCCTCCACATAGAGGTAGTTTAGCTTCGGCGGAAGATATGGCATCATAAAAATGTCAAGGAGAAGCAATTCCAAGAGGGAGATTGGGCATTGCTTTATGAATCAAGGTATAAAGACTTCAATGGTAAGTTGAGGACAAGATGGTTGGGACCCTACACTATGGAAAAATGTAATGACAATGGTTCAGTACTGATCAGAACCATTGATGAGAAAGCCATCCCCATGGTTGTTAATGGAAATAGGTTGAAAATTTGCAAGAATCCCCTCTGCAAGTGAGAGTTCATTGAAGATCTGAATAAAAGGGTGATGGTAGTGGGGCATGTCTCAGCCTCCACACACCGAAGAAAAAAAAAAAGGACTCAAGTGAAAACCTCCATGAGGTGCTTGAGTCCCATCATTGGGTTGAAAAACTCTTCTGAGGCAGCCTAGTGTTGCAAATAAAGAAAGAAAAAAGAGAATAAGATCTCTGGCTGAAAACCTCCCTTGGAGGCGCCCAGGGTAGGCAATCAGGGTGAAAACCTCAATGAGGTGTCCTAGTTGTCTTTCAAAAAAAAATTAGAGAAAAGAAGAAAAAGAAAATTGAATTTTTATGTGAATTGCAAGATACAGGAGGACCACAGGGAGCAAGATAAGATGCCACAAAGCCTACTTCATCTCCTCCACACCCTTCTCCATCATTTCCGACCTTTCATCCACCCCACTGTGTTCTTTTTTTGGAAACTCTGTGTTCTACAAGAGGCTCGTGTAGAAATCATTGAGAGATAGAAATGATTCCAAAGGTAGTACTGAGGGGTTGGGAAGCTTCATGAAGAGCATGTAAACCCTCCTATAGATATCTATCCACCCTCGTTGCCATCCATCCCACACCTGCATCACATCATCATCATCATTATTTCCTTCCTATCAAATGGAAATAGAGAAACCTGTTTTTAGAAAAAAAAAACAAAAAATAAAGGGAGCAGCACCTCAAATCTCACCTGCGGCTTTCCAAGTACCTCTCCATCTCCATCAGCACCTCTGGCATAATCCTCACCACTCCCACCACAAAAATCAGCTAAAATTTTAAAGGGAGAAGCAGCTACAAGAGCTCCTATAGGAATTCCTATAGCAGCTAATCCCATTAAAATCAAGCCACAACAACAAAAGAAGTGCAACCATGGGATTGAAGGAGACATCCAAAGCTAGATCCAGGCAGAGGATACCTACACAAAACAACCAACCACACACTAGAAAGCATAAAGCATGCAACAAAGGAAATATAGGCATGCAGCAAAGGAAATGTAAGCAAGAAGCAACAGAAGGAGCCAAAATGCCTCACAGCACATACATTCGACTCACAAGTAAGTGACTAACCCGCTCCTCTGTTGCATTGGTGTAATTTAAAAATATACATAAGCGAATGAGATGGTTAGGGTTGAACAAGAAAAGGTGGCTAGTTAACTAGCCACCCTCATCCAGTTGACTGCGCTCATCCGAAGATGCCACCACATGTGCATGTAGTCAAACTCAGAAAGAAATTCCAAGGACATGTAGTGGAGGGTTTATAAACTTCGATACAATGATGGGAGGTGATTACGGAAAGAAAGCATGATGACAAGGTGACTAGGGACCAATGGTCTAAATATGGCAACATACATCTTTTGCTATCTCACCCCCTCACTGAAAATATCTAAAAGAAGAAATAAGTACTCCTCCTCAAAACTCCTTCACCACCTTTTCCTTCATTTCATCCTCGTCCACTTATCTGCAACAAGCTCTTTTTCACCACCATAGCCTCGAAACCATCTTTCTCCATCACTTTCATCCATCCTCCTACTATCGGCATTCTACAGGAGAACCTACAACCAGTTCTATAGGAGGGGCAGTAAGTTGTTTTTAAGGAGAAAAGATGGGGTTTTTGCTTGATTTCTGGCTTAAGGAGGTAGGTTTTGTGCATACCCACCTTGATTATCAGTATGTGAAAGGAATGATATAATTTTAAGGAGGAATTGAGTCCATATAAGAAGAGGAATTACATAAAAAATTTCTCCCTGTTTAAAAAAAAAAAAAAACATAGTTTTTCTTTATTTTCCTGTTTTCTACAAAATTCTTGTCTCCATCATTTGGTGTTCAAAAGGGGGTATTAGCACAATGACAGGGGGATTCATGAGGAATGAACCCACAAATTCAAACAGGTTCCATGAACACCCCTATGTAGTAGCCATATTCACCAGAGCAAATTGGATGCCAATTTTTGAGAAATTCTGAGGGTTTGATGAAGAAGTGGCTCTGTAGTTTGCCTTTTCCTTTAGTCCCTCACTCAAGGACCCATGCCACTGTTACTTTAAGGGGTATCTCCATGGAAATCACCCCAAAATTTATCAGTAGTTTTACCACCCTTCCTCTTGGATTACCTTGGAGCAAAGATGAAAAGCCAATTGGACAGTCTGCCAAGAGAAACTTCTTCCAAAACAAGGAACATCCTGTAGAAGACAAAAATGGCATTAGAAGGACAAGCATACCTTACCGTTGGGATGAGGTCAGTTACCAAATCATCAAATATATTTCTTGTGAAGGGAGGTATAACATATTTTATGGCTACCATTTTAGAGTTCTCCATGAGCTGAGATATGGCATGGACACTCCAAAACCCCAGAAACTCAGCATCCCTTATTTTCTCTTGCAGTCCCTCATATACTCCCGCATTAAGTTGAAGGCAGGATGTCCAGATCAGCTGGCTCACCATGGGTTAATTATAATGTTGGTGGAAGAATCCCTCCATACCTTCACAATCCCCATAACATGGGAAATTTTCTGAAACATGACCACAGAAGATGACATAAAGGCCCTCACATATGATCTCAGTCCTTCTCATAGTGAGGAGGAAGAGTAGTAAAGGGGAGAAAGGGAAGAAATTGAGCAACAAGAAGGGAAGAAGGAAGAAACCAAAACAGAGGAGGAAGAAACCAAAACAGAACAGGAGGAAACAAAACCAACATAGATAGAGAAAAAGACAAAAGGAGGAGAAAAAGGGGCAGAAAAGACCGACGTGTCTCTTGAGATCCTAGGAAGAGAGGCAACAACTGCTCTCATTGCCCTCAACACCCCAATGAAATGAAAACAAAAAAGGAAGAGGTAGACCTCAATGTATTTTAGGGCTAGGAAGAGCACAAGGATCAAACAAGGAAAACCCCAACCTTCTTCTAAAGTGCCCATTGTTATTGAAGATTAAGCCTCTGCCCAAGGGAAGGAATCCCCTTCCAAGGAACCTATCACTTATGAAAGGGGGACTCCTAGATCTCACACATGGAAGGAAAACGTAGAACTACAAGACTCAAAAATAGTTCTATAGGAAGCACAAACTATTCTATGGGAGACCCTGTCAAGGATATAGGAGACTGAAAAAATTGAAAGAAGGATAGAAGGATAGCCACAGGGTAAGGAGGAAGCAACGAAGGCATAAGATCATGACCCTCAACCTAGTCTGGGCTCTTACTACATTTTTCTTTAGGGGGGGAAGAATCATTCCATAGAAATTTGCAATTCCACTTTTCTTTGAGTTGGAGAAAGAAAGAATAAGAAGCGAGAGGTGGATGCAAATCACCAAATAGAAGGGAGTTGAGGATATTGGCCATATGGAGAATCAACTCAGAGAAATGGGTAGATATATAAGTTCTATCAGAAATAGAGAAGCAATCACAAGAACTCACCTTCAAATAGAAAATGAATTGCTAAAAAGACAGCTCCAAGAAAAAGAGACACAATTGGCATGCATGGCCAGCTGGTCCATGGAGGCACTGCAATGTAGAACACCAACAAAATCATATGGATTATACCTCAAGGACCAATGGCTACATTTTCAGATAAAGACTTTTGCACGGAAAGGCACAATGCCTTTTCAAGATTACAGACAATTTATGGACCTATGTGACCAAAGTTCATTAGAAGACAAGGAAAAAATAGCAGAGTTCTATTTGCATAACATGGCCCTCATCGACATGAATGTGTGGGACCCCAATGTTAGGCTAGGGGACCTACAACTAATGGCCATGGCATCATGGATGAATCATGAGGAATTACGGGCAACAGAGATAAGGAGGTTGATGAAAAAGGAGCAGAATGAGCCCCTAATGATCAAAGTGGAGCCATCAGATCCCACGGCTCTCATCAGCACACACCAACTACTTTCGAATAATCCCCAAATTGCCCCTAAGTATATCAATGATTAGGCTCAGGCCATTGCACATTTTGCGGACATGGAAAGGTTACTTCAGGATGAAGCGAGATATATATGCTCAGAAAGGCGAACCAGAGATCGTAGCCCCCCATCCATCTGGAAAGAGATTCCGCTATCCATCCCCATAAGTAAGTCAATATAGATAGCCTTTCTATATAAGTCAATTTCCAACCATTATTTTCTTTCCTTGGTCGTTCTTTCCTTTCCCATCCACCCCTTCCTATAAGTAAATCGAGAGATTCCCCTTTCTATATAAGAGAAGTCAATTGGGCAGGCTGAGGAGCTAGGCGTATTCATGCTTGTATGAGGAGGTGGAACACCCTACCACATATTTTGCAGATCAGGGAGTATCACTCCCCAACAAGGATGAAAGAATCATTAAGGAGAGTGCCACTGTACAAGCGTTATATGCAAAATTTGAAGGTCAATTTGATTAGCCTCAAATTGAGTCCCCCGCTACTGCTAAGCATGCTAGAAGGGAAAAAAGAGGAGGAAGAGCAACAATAGTGGAAAGAGGTGGACAGAAAGGCACGATTCCATGACAGAGAAGAGGAGCTCACATCAGAATCATGGGATGTCAGAGAGGCTATCAGCACCATCAAAGATGAGGAAATGGACTAAGTTGCTCAGAGGATCAGTAGCACCTTTAGTAGGGGGGTGATGATGAGCCCCATAAATGGGCAATTATATGGGCTCATTTTGCCTCCTAACATAGTTTAATCAACCATTCTATTATCTTATTGCATGCTTTACTTATTATAATTATTCTTATGGAGTGAGTTGGGTTGGTTATGTTTCCATGGAGTCTAATATGTGTTTAATGCAAATTTTTGTTGAATTTTGAACAAAAATTCAAAGATTTAATGGACAGTTGGTAGCAATAATTCAAAGTGGACAAAGGAGAGGATCTATAGGAGGGTATTCCCCTCATTTATGACTCCCCACTTCAAATTCTCCTTCATGTAGCTCGGAGCACAAACAACCAAATCAATGCACTACGAGGTAGCCAAGCAAGTGGAGTATAACTTATGTTTATCTCGAGTTTTGGGATCCAAGCCTCCCAGATTTTAGGGAAGCTATTGGGAGCTTCAGTTGTATAAGTAGAAAGTCCTAGGGCCTCATTAGGAAGTTCGTAAAATTTTCGAATTTTTGATGCAACTTTTCTCTAGTCAACTTCGAGATTACTTTTATTGACAATTTCATGTAATCATATTATTATTTTGATAATAAATATGAGATCCTTGTTGAGCTAGCACTAAGTTACCTTAGAGGGCTGAAGCTCTTGGGTTAGGGCCCAATCCAAGTAGCCATGGTCCTCTTGTTTTTATTTATACGCTTTGTTTCATTTTATGGATTAGTTGTTGTTAGGTAAATTTCTTTCTTGGTTAAGAATAGGTTGCTTCTGGTAATTTAGAAGGTTGTTTCCATTTGATTTTTCTATAGCAGGTTGAATAGTGATAGAAAGAACATACAAAAAGGCCATCAACAGATCCTTGGCCTCCTTTCCTCCCCTTGGGACCATGAACTAAGGCCAAGACCCTCCTACTGCGACAAAAACACAGATTTGCCTTCTCCATAGGATTTCTAGTGTTGCATTTTGTTAGAAGGTTAATGCTTTTCTTTAGATCTCTTTCACCATTCTCATGTCTTTCTTGCAATAATTTTCCTTCCATGCTTTCTCTCATTATAGCATTTCTCAGCATTTCTTTCCATAGCCCATAGTCTAGATTAGCTTGATACAAAATTCAGTTTTTTGATGTACTCAATTTCCTTGCTTGCTTGATCTCCTTGTTTGATTTTCAGGTCCTTTTGTAGAAAATCTCTTCTCATAGAACATCAGCCTACTATCCATCAAATTCTCTCCCTGATCTATAACCTATAGGTCGCCCAAGTTTCACCTCAAATCCACCTTAGCTTTCTGCGTTTTTCCATAGGATTTCTTCCTCTCTCCCGACCATCTTTTCCTCTCCTTGCAATCCTTGGTGACCCCTACGTGCCTTAGCACATCATCACAGCCTTGGCTACCCTTTCCACCCACTCTCACACCTTCAAAACCTTCAAAAAATCTCTCGGAATCCTCCTGTAGACCACCTGTAGATCCCCTGCAGCCTCTTGTAGATTTTCCTGTAGGCTTGTTTTTGAAGTCCAGTTGTGGGAAAAGCCTCCAGAAGGCCACCAGAGACCTCATAGGACCCATCCACACCATCCTACATATTCTAAAGTCCCAACAACGCCCTCCATCGCCACCTAATCGTTGTCACATTCACAATCAAATAAATTACATGCATGACAATTTCACATAGAAATACATAAAAATCCAAAAAGATGTTTTTTTCTCATTTACTTCTAGAAATACCTTGAGTAGATGTTGTTTACTTCATGAGTAGGTAATGGCATTCATTTCATGGTTTTTCATATCTCTTTTTCAAAAGTCACTACAACAAAACCAGCGATTTGCACCAGATTTAGCGCCAGATTTTAGTGCATTTTTTTTGTAATTGTGATGAGCAACCTGGCGCTAAATCTGGCTCTATTGTACAATTTTTAAAGCGTCCTTTTTTGCACCTGATTTTGCATCCTTTTTCACGCTAGATTTTGCATCATTTTTTACACCAAACTATGCATCATTTTTTGCATCAAATTTTGAACCAAGATTTGCATCTTATTTTATGATAGGTTTTGCTTCTAGTTTTGTGTCATTTTTTGCATCTATTTTTCATTCTCTTTTGCTTCCTATTTTGTGTCATTCTTTGCTTCCATTTTTGCACCATCATTTGCATCAAGTTTACACTGTATTTTGAATCCAATTTAACGTCTTTTTATGCATCCATTTTGTGTCAGTTTTTGCATCTAGTCTTACGCCAGGTTTTGTATCTAGTCTTACACTAGTTTTTGCTTCTATTTTTGCACCAGCTTTGGTGCCTATCTTTGCACCATGTGTTGAATTGATTTAGCACCAAATTTTGCATCGATTTTTGTGCCCATTTTTGCATCTTTTTTTGGACCATTTTTTACATCCACATTTACATTTGATTTGTCTCCATTTTTCCCATCTCATTTTGCACCATATTTTGCGTCCTTTGTTTCATCCAATTTTGCATCATTTTTAACACCATCTCTTGCATCTAATGTTACATCATTTTGAGCATCAAAATTTGCATTTATATTTGCATCTTATGTTGAGTCATGTGTTGTGTCCACATTTGCATCTTATTTTGTGTCTAATGGTACATTCAATTTAGAGCCATTTTTTACGTCTACTTTTGTATTTGTTTCTGCACCAAGTTTTGCATCCAATTTTAAGATACTTTATGCCCCTTTTTGCACCATTTTTTTGTGTCTACTTGTGTCCAATGTTGCACCATTATTTACACCGACTTTTTCATCCAATTTTGCATTTGTTTGGTGTCTAGTTTTACATCGTTTTCACCATCCAAATTTGCATCTTTTTTTGCCTCATTTTGTGTCCACATTTGCATATAATTTTGTGTCTGAGTTCGAGCCTAAATTTACATGTGATTAGGAATCATTTTTTACATCCAATATGGAATTCTTGGTTTCACCTTTTTTCAGCCCCATTTTGCATCTTGTTTTATGTCTTTTCTTACATCTTTTTTTTTCCTTTTTTGCACCCAAGTTTGCATCCCAAATTTACACCATTATTTGCATCATCATTTGGCATATTAATTTGTAACGTTTTTTGTTTCTTTTTAACGCTCAACTTTGCATCTTATTTTACATCTAGTTGTTGTCTTTTTTTGCATCTAATTTGGTGCCCATTTATGTGTCCTTGTTTTTGCCCAATTTGATATCTTTTTGTATGCCATGTTTTGTTCCCTTCTTTGTGTCAACTATTGCACAATTTTTCACTTCTAATTTAAAACACTTTGTATGTCAATTGTTTGCATTTTGTATTAATTCCTAGTTTAACATCCAATTTTACTTTCAATTTTTCACCCATGGTTACATCTGCATTTGACTTCTTATATAGAGTATATTTTTCTTTACATATATGACCCCCTTTATAGATTCATAGTGAAATATATGATAGTTTCTAAATATCATTAAAGCAGATATCACAATTCAAAATCATTTGTAAAGAAATTTAAGAGAAATTGACAACATCCATCCAAAAAAATAACAATGTGTCATTAACAATTTTCAAAACATGTATAAAATAGCAACATAATACTAATAAAATCAGTGTTATTTTTAATCAAAACAACTAAAATTGAAATATGATTAACAAATCAAAATATTCCATGAATATCGTTATTCTACGATAAATTAACAACATACATAAATCAAACTCATCGTATGATTACAAAATCAAAATGTCTCATTGATATAGGGTAAATTCACAACACCCATCTAAACATAACAATGTCATTCTACACAATAATTTCTTCATAAAAAAAAATGCATGTGCATGCCTAGCTACCACCACCAAGATCATCCTCATGATCATCTTGACCATCCTCATTACTCTGATCCACATCATCACCAACACCGCAACTATCATCATCATCTCCTCCTTCACCACCATCATCATCATCCTCATCCTCATCATCTCCTGATATATGTTGAACATAATTTGGATCATCGTCTTGGCAATCATTACCTATAGCATTCTGACAAAAAAATTCAATATTACATGTTAGTATTAATTACAAAACACAAAGCATGTTTTTGTTATACAATGTTAACCATAAAATGAGGTAAGATATAATATCTAATAGTACTAAAAAATAAAATGAAAATATGGTTTAAAAGTATATTGGAAATCCAACTAAGATTACATACCATAGAGTCCATCCAAACAACAAATTCAACCCATCTCTTTTGCTGCAACACCTCCTTTTCCAAATGATTTGGAGGTCTTCAGGGTAAAAATATATATCCCACGGTTTATATTTGGCTTTAAAAAACAGTAGAAAAAAAAAAATTGACAACACAGGAGCAAGATGAAAAAGGAATTGCATGTCTAAACATTTTGAAGTCTCAAAAATCATTCATCAACATAGAGAAGACTACAACACTACTCTTCACTTCCAAGTTTTCAACTAATGGATTTAACTGACCAGCAATGTTTTTTGCATGAACCATGCTCAAATGCTCAAGATGAGGTAATGAATGGATGCTATGCGCCTATCTGTGAATTGCAACCACAGGCATACATGTAAGTGCAAATTTGTAAATCTCATACCCAGATTTACCCATCATCAAGCACACAACCTTTGTGGGATCCATTTGACATATCTTATGTTTAAGAAGGAATAACATCCTTGGAGAGACTCATGGCTTTTCTTAGGGAAGGATCTTTGCATGCAGAATCTAGATTAACTCTGAAGATTTCAGTCAAACTAAGGTAAATGAAAGGCAAAAATCCATCGGTCAAACCTCACAGGTTAAAAGCACCCGCTGAGTTTCACACAAATGAGAAAGCCTAAGGGAAAATATTTGAGACATGCATGCTACATGATTTCATGTAGGATACGTACCTAAGCTTAAGGCAAAAGATTTGAGACATGCAAATGTATGATGTAAAAGATTCAGATAAAGAGAAAGAAGCTCCTTCATGCCATATTCTCACTGACAGTGAATCTCAGATTAGGTACTTATCAAGCATGAAATCATGTTGCATGCCAAGCATGAAATCATGAAGCACACACCATGATAAGATTATGTGACTCCAACTACTGCATCAAGATGAAAAATTCAGCACTCTAGATAGTCACATAAGAATAAAAAAATATTCAAAAGATATGAATGCATATTAGCCACTATAGAGGACCAAAACATAAACTTATGCCATAGACAGTGTGGCTGAACCTTTCCTTGCTTTTGCTTCAACAACTTCAGTTCCTCCATCCTGTGTGCACTTTGTCAAGGCTTTAATGTCCTCCTCAGACAATACAGAGTTTGGCTTTGGTGTTGCCTAAATTTTTTTATCAAAACAAAAAAGTGTTAGTTCCCTTTTTAACTGTATTGAAGGGTAGGTAATTATGATCTCATTTTATCTTTGATAAATTAATCTTCTAATATCCAAGAGTAAAGAACAAACTCAAGATGAGGATCCAACAAAGTCATATACATGTGAAAAAAGTGGAAGAATTGTAACACTCGCATGTCCACCTACAACAGGAACATCAACTTTTGCAGACAACATAGGATGACATCAACAACAAACATAAAACTGAGAATTGTATCTAATGTTAAAAAAAGCATGATGTTTGTAAGATCCTGCAACATATCATGTATTGGGTCTAGCCCAGATGGTTGTGTGCAAAGACTGTTATCCTTCCCACCCGGGTTCAATTCCCTCAAGTGACATCTTTAGATGACTATATTTCTGATGGCCTTGAGCCCTATGATACCATCCTTGAAATGAGGAGAAGTGCTTGGCATGTTTGCCCAGGATGCATATTTCATGATTAAATTATAAAAAATAAAAATATTTTACAGAATACTAAATATTTGAGAGTAGCTAAGCATAACAAGCCAGAATTTTAAATACCTTCAACAGGAACTCCTACTTTTGAAGCATAGAACGTCTTTGCACGGACAACATCAAGAGTAGTAACACCAAAGAGTTTCTTTTCATTATAGGTCCCTGCCTTCTTAAAAACCTCAGCAGCTATTGGTACAGTAGAATTTACAGGATTGCTGATGATATTTACAATTGCCTGCCATGGATATCAAGTCCTCAGCAATGCCATAAAAACCAATTCTAGATGATTTCTTGAATCCAAATATACCATTCCTGATAGAAGGAAAACATTATCCAGTACACTCTCCCCCCTCTCCATATCTCTATCTATATAATATGTAACAATATACTATACATACTGTACACACACACCAGTACATGAACAAAACAAATAATTGTGAAACATACTTCTTTATCTATTAACTTGCCACACTAATGGTAGTACATACTGATTGTATGTAATATATAATGTTCTAGAGGATACCTCGTGATCAAGTGGATTTGTGCACAGTTAAATAGAAGACCAAGGATATTTTTTATATTGATATTCATATGCCAATTTTCTCAAAAGTCCAAAAGCTAAGTTACTAACTACAAGAGGAGAAACAAGAATAATAGGGCTTTAACAGTGGCTGCAAACTTGCATTAGACTACACAGCTAAGTACTCTTAAGTTCATTTCAATTAGTATTTCCTTCTTATGGGAAAAAGTTAGCTGCAATTTGTCTAAATAAAGAGTCAATAATGAGTCAATCACCTATTCGTTTGACTCAAAGAAGTCTTCAAGCTTCATTAACCTCTCCAGTAGAATTGATTATATACAAGAACAGTATGTAAATCTAGATCAACAACTTGCTTAAAGATTCTTGCAAATATGTATTTGTATATATTGCCATCTCTATAGATATCAAACATACAAAGCCTTCGACAAAGAAACTTACAATGAACATCATGCTTATTCCTATGAAATAGTCAATAAGAAAATTGCATGAAAACAAAAACTTCAAAGAAGATCATAAATCATGACAACTTACCTCTGGGCAGTATTTTGCAATTGCAGAGCAAAGAGATTTAACAATCCCTGCATTGATGTTGAAGAGATCATCACGGGTCATGCCAGGTTTTCAAGGCACACCAGCAGGAATGATCACAACATCTGCATTCTCCAATGCCATGCCAAGTTGTTCCTCTCCCATATATTCTGCAACCTGTACCCAGGTCACACTACTGTGAATTACTGACAAGGTCGTGACACAAGCATGATAAAATAAATATGGCAGTACCAAATTAAATGATAAATATGTAGACCAAGCCTAAGCCTGGTATAAGGCCTGGTTCCTTTAAAAAAATAGGCGCTTACCAACATAAATAAATTATCTGACCATGGACAATATCAGAAACGTAAAATCAAGGAACTAATAACAGGTAAAACACTAACGAAAAGTAGATCCTACCAAGTGGGTCATCGTACGATCGATCCCAATGGAGATCCCTTGAAACTAAAGTCAAAACATCTCTATCGTTCGCAGAGAGAACAGATCCAGCATACAGAGAACGAAAAAAACACGGTAGGAAAAATATATATCCCATGGTTTATATTTGGCCTTAAAAAACAGTAGAAAAAAAAAAAAAATTGAGAACACAGGAGCAAGATGAAAAAGGAATTTCATGTCTAAACATTTTGAAGTCTCAAAAAGCATTCATCAACATAGAGAAGACTACAACACTACTCTTCACTCCCAAGTTTTCAACTAATGGATTTAACTGACCAGCAATGTTTTTTGCATGAACCATGCTCAAATGCTCAATATGAGGTAATGAATGGATGCTATGCACCTATCTGTGAATTGCAACCACAGTCATACATGTAAGTGCAAATTTGTAAATCTCATACCCAGATTTACCCATCATCAAGAACACAACTTTTGCGGGATCCATTTGACATATCTTATGTTTAAGAAGGAATAACATCCTTGAAGAGACTCATGGCTTTTCTTAGGGAAGGATCTTTGCATGCAGAATCTAGTTTAACTCTGAACATTTCAATCAAACTAAGGTAAATGAAAGGCAACAATCCATTGGTCAAACCTCACAGGTTAAAAGCACCCGCTGAGTTTCACACAAATGAGAAAGCCTAAGGGAAAAGATTTGAGACATGCATGCTACATGATTTCATGTAGGATACGTACCTAAGCTTAAGGCAAAAGATTTGAGACATGCAAATGTATGAAGTACAAGATTTAGATAAAGAGAAAGAAGCTCCTTCATGCCATATTCTTACTGACAGTGAATCTCAGATTAGGTACTTATCAAGCATGAAATCATGTTGCATGCCAAGCATGAAATCATGAAGCACACACCATGATAAGATTATCTGACTCCAACTACTGCATCAAGATGAAAAATTCAGCACTCTAGACAGTCACATAAGAATAAAAAAACATTCAAAAGATATGAATGCATATTAGCCACTATAGAGGACCAAAACATAAACTTACGCCATAGACAGTGTGGCTGAACCTTTCCCTGCTTTTGCTTCAACAACTTCAGTTCCTCCATCCTGTGTGCGCTTTGTCAAGGCTTTAATGTCCTCCTCAGACAATACAGAGTTTGGCTTTGGTGTTGCCTAAAAAAAATTATCAGAACAAAAAAGTGTTAGTTCCCTTTTTAACTGTATTGAAGGGTAGGTAATTATGATCTCATTTTATCTTTGATAAATTAATCTTCTAATATCCAAGAGTAAAGAACAAACTCAAGATGAGGATCCAACAAAGTCATATACATGTGAAAAAAGTGGAAGAATTGTAACACCCGCATGTCCACCTACAACAGGAACATCAACTTCTGCAGACAACATAGGATGACATCAACAACAAACATAAAACTGAGAATTGTATCTAATGTTAAAAAAAGCATGATGTTGGTAAGATCCTGCAGCATATCATGTATTGGGTCTAGCCCAGATGGTTGTGTGCAAAGACTGTTATCCTTCCCACCCGGGTTCAATTCCCTCAAGTGACATCTTGAGCTGACTATATTTCTGATGGCCTTGAGCCCTATGATACCATCCTTGAAATGAGGAGAAGTGCCTGGCATGTTTGCCCAGGATGCATATTTCATGATTAAATTATAAAAAATAAAAATATTTTACAGAATACTAAATATTTGAGAGTAGCTAAGCATAACAAGCCAGAATTTTAAATACCTTCAACAGGAACTCCTGCTTTTGAAGCATAGAACGTCTTTGCGCGGACAACATCAAGAGTAGTAACACCAAAGAGTTTCTTTTAATTATAGGTCCCTACCTTCTTAAAAACCTCAGCAGCTATTGGTACAGTAGAATTTACAGCATTGCTGATGATATTTACAATTGCCTGCCATGGATATCAAGTCCTCAGCAATTCCATAAAAACCAATTCTAGATGATTTCTTGAATCCAAATATACCATTCCTGATAGAAGGAAAACATTATCCAGTACACTCTCCCCCCTCTCCATATCTCTATCTATATAATATGTAACAATATACTAGCCTTGGACTCACCAACATCCCTTCAGATTAAGGGGGGGAATGTTGACACCTAATCATGGGGATTTGGGTGAGCAGTTGTAAATAGTGTAAATAATAAGTAATGGAAAAGGAAGAGCCATCAGGAGATGAATCCCAAGAGTCACTCCCTCATGTATATAACTATGAGCAATCTAAGTGAATAAACAGATCTCATTTTGAGGAGTTACTCCTGGCCTGACAATTACATTTACAAGTGATTTGCAAATTTGAGAGAGATTTTCCCAAGTGAGGATTGAGAGAATCAAAGGCTGAAGAGAAGGAAAAGTTTGCAGCTGAAAATTTCAAGGAAGAAAACTCAGTGGAGGTTGAGACCATACGAGTTGTTGAGCATTAGAATTTGTAGAGGGTCGAGATCTATCTCTAGGAGAGTCACACAAGCTGAGGACATGCACACAGAGGCTGCACAGTGCACGTGTGATGGCTAAGATAAATTTGGCTTGCTCAGGGTCTGCACACATGACAACTAGGAGAGAGGGATGCCGCATGGGTGCAGATCCAGAGTTTTCAGGGAGCCAAATTTCCAGGTTCCATTTGCTGTAAAAAAATTGTATTTCTCTATGAGCCATTTTCCTTGTAACAGAGCTCTTGTTTGTTGTGAGAAATAAAAGTGATAGATAAATTGTAGGTTTTATAATTTCTTTTGTGTGATTGATTTTCTACTTGTGTTTCTGCTATCAATTTTTGGTGTACCAGTGTATTTTCATTCAGCGTTTTCAGCAAATTATTTACTGGTTTAAATAAATCTCTGAGTCGTAAAAATTGCTTGGGATATAAATCATATATGTTAATCAAAATTTTTACTAGAGAATGAGTGTCACAACAGTGAAGGTACACCTTCATTATTTGTTTTAATGTTATATGAACAAAAAAATGGAATTAAGCCCGTGGTCCCCAGGGTGCAGAAGAATTTCCAACCAAGCAATTTTTTGCATGAAAATGAATGTCCCCAGGGTGCAGAAGAATTTCCAACCAAGCAATTTTTTGCATGAAAATGGATGTGTGAATGTAATCAATAGCCTCAATGTAGCAAAGGAGATCAGAGTCACAGGCAGGGAGAGTGGAATTTCAGATAGGAGATACAGCCCACAAGAGTGTGAAGACAGATGGCAATGAAAATAGAATGGGTACATAGAGAACCCCAGTTTGCATCTGCTAAGTGAAATCCTTTGAGAGTAGTAGTCTAGATTCTTGTCAATTAAAGTGAAATTCTTTGGGAACGGTAGTCTAGTTCAGAGGCTGCGGATCTGGATTTTTTTCCCTTTCTTCACAATGGAAGGTTCTTCAGCACAGAGTGAGAGTTGGTACATGTCGAAGTTGGTGAAACAGGTCGAGTGCTACGGTGAGACAGTGGAGTACATTGGATAAGGTTCCTAATGCATGAACCATAGTTTCCCATGGGCTGACTCCATTGAAGAAAAGAGAGACAATGAGGAATGATGCTCTTTACAGGATCTGGTAGATCATATACAAGTAGAGAATCATGGAGCTAATAGGGTTCGATAATTGATACCACTATTAGGGATACACTAGATTTGGATGCCTTTCATTAAGCTTAAAACCATATTTAATACAATAGATGCATGACTTTTGGTTTCAATTGCCAAGAGGTTTTCCTATCTTCTCACATTTCTATCTGTTCATATTCCTAATTTACAATGGAAAAATTCCCGTAGGATTACATGTCTGAGATTATTGGACTGATGTCCAACATTTTTGGATGGATTTCTTTCAGAATTAAAGCACATTGTGAAGATGTTGCTACGTAGAAACTACATCTATTTCATGAAGCATGTTAGTATTTCCTTTGTTTACAAATTTTGTTAACCCTTAAATTACAATTTCATGTTTTTTTTGTAATATTTCCACCTCTTGTATATCCTATTATATATATTTTCATCTTTTATTAGTGTTAATATTCCTTCTATACACTCAGTTCTGGTGAGTTGCCAACAATGTACTGAATTGTAGATTCCTAGCTACATTTAAGTTTACTGCGTTTACACCCTAGAAGTACTTTACAGTTAATGTTTTTATTTATTTCTTTTTTAGGTTCTTTGCATAGTTGATGAATTGACATAAATTTTATCTTTGGACTTGGATAGTTTGATGGTTTCAGTGTCTGGATAAATTATGGGTTTTGCTTTCAGAACTTCGGCACATTGTGAAGATTCCGTACTTGAACCTTATTTCATTCATTTCATTAAGCATGTTATTATTTCCTTCATCAGATGGTGAGTGTAAAGAACATGGTCAAACACAGATCGTTGAGTCATGACTCATATAGTAAGGCCTATCCTTGTTCTAGACTCTAGCATGTCTTTAACATGATGAGACGGTTGCAGCTGATACCAAGTTTTTCTTTTGACAATCTTTATCCATTTGTATGCTTTGAAATGCTTCCTCCGTAAAAATTTACCAAGATCTGCTGTGGTTAGGGATTGAAAACAAGCTTCAATCCAAATGAGGAAATGACCTGGAAATGTGCAAATTTCTGATGATGTGGGTTATAGACCACCTGGAAAATTTTATTTAGTTCATGTTCTTACATGTTTTGGAGTGCTTGTAGCAACCTACTAGTTTAGTAACATTGAGGGATTTGTCTGCTGAATTATGCAGGGGAACAAGCGTACACCAGACAAATTTGTTGGGAGGGAGGCATATGTAACGTCTCATTGCCTGAATGGATGGTAAGTTGAAATGTTGTTTTACGTCCAATATTCAAGGGTTCGTAACCAAAAAATCCTAAATTAAAATGCTGCATCTAGGTACTTACTTCGAGTACTCGATACCGGTGAAAGTGTCCGCCTTCAGTACCGCTCACTCCAGAAATTAATGCCTCAGCACAATGGAGTCACTGGAGACCATCTTCAGTCACAACAGTTGATAACAAATAACAGCTGAGGAAGTGAAAGCTCAAAGTAGTGTTGAGGATTGGGTTGACGTATTTTCCATGGATGAGGTGGGAAGGTTCTCCTAATTTTAGCAATATCGAGCCTTGTTAATTGTATATACAAGGTGATGTGCCTGGCTTGCTTAGTTCCAGTTTTAGGCACTGTCACGTTTTCTGTGCAGTGCGATCAATCTTCTTGACCAAGTTGGGAAAATGCCAATCAGGGCAAAGCCTTTTTATAATATTTAGAAGTCTGGACTAGTTAATTGATCGGAACATCTTTGCAAGATGTCATGGAGCAACAGGACATTTGGGCGGATGTGTGTGGTTGGAATCATTGTCATGATTACTTTCTGCCAGTCCTGCCTGTTCTTGGCTTTCTAGTGAGAACGAGGACTGGACACTCTGACAGCTTTGAGGATTGTTTGGTCACCGGTTAGGGCCAAAAATCGGGCAAATGCAGAGGCTGACCGGGTTTTTAGGCCGGTTCAGACCGGCCAGCTAGCTAACCGGCCGGTTTGACCGGTTACCGGTTTTTCTGAGCGGTTTTTAAAACTATGACTATACATACTGTACACACACACCAGTACATGAACAAAACAAATAATTGTGAAACATACTTCTTTATCTATTAACTTGCCACACTAATGGTAGTACATATTGATTGTATGTAATATATAATGTTATAGAGGATACCTCGTGATCAAGTGGATTTGTGCACAATTAAATAGAAGACCAAGGATATTTTTTATATTGATATTCATATGCCAATTTTCTCAAAAGTCCAAAAGCTAAGTTACTAACTACAAGAGGAGAAACAAGAATAACAGGGCTTTAATAGTGGCTGCAAACTTGCATTGGACTACACAGCTAATTACTCTTAAGTTCATTTCAATTAGTATTTCCTTCTTATGGGAAAAATTTAGCTGCAATTTGTCTAAATAAAGAGTCAATAATGAGTCAATCACCTATTCGTTTGACTCAAAGATGTCTTCAAGCTTCGTTAACCTCTCCAGTAGAATTGATTATATACAAGAACATTATGTAAATCTAGATCAACAACTTGCTTAAAGATTCTTGCAAATATGTATTTGTATATATTGCCATCTCTATAGATCTCAAACATACAAAGCCTTCGACAAAGCAACATACAATGAACGTCATGCTTATTCCTATGAAATAGTCAATAAGAAAATCGCATGAAAACAAAAACCTCAAAGAAGATCATAAATCATGACAACTTACGTCTGGGCAGTATTTTGCAATTACAGAGCAAAGAGATTTAACAATTCCTGCATTGATGTTGAAGAGATCATCACGGGTCATGCCAGGTTTTCGAGGCACACCAGCAGGAATGATCACAACATCTGCATTCTCCAATGCCGTGCCAAGTTGTTCCTCTCCCATATATCCTGCAACTTGCACCCAGGTCACACTGTTGTGAATTACTGACAAGGTCGTGACACAAGCATGATAAAATCAATATGGCAGTACCAAATTAAATGATAAATATGTAGACCAAAAACTAAGAAAAGAAATTATTATCGCAAAATTCCAAAAGAAGTAAAACTTGTTATCCTTGTTCCATGACCCAAGCAATGGTATGTCCTCCTCATAGTGAACAAGAATAGGATTATTTGTATTCTATAGTAAAATCCACCTTTTGGCTTTTTCCGAGGAGAGAGAGCACCAAAAGCAATGATTATGCTCGTAGGAGATTGAAGAACTATACCAACCCACATTTCAATCAGGGTATAATCTTGTCCAATCCAAGTATACGACATTTCAATCAGGGTATAGTCTTATCCAATCCAGGTATAAAAGTGATGCTGTGATAAATAATTAGCATCTCACAAGCCACTTTAGGGAGTTTATTCAACCTTAGTTTAATTTACGTTGCGAAGACTATTTTGATTTAATGTACTCATGGATAAAGAGGCAAATCTAAACGACCCCAAAAAGGTTGGATATAGAGGCAAATCCAATATGCAGAGGGTCATCAATTCAATACTCACAAAATAACAAATTGGCAATGAAATGAGACTATTCTAACTTCTAAGTAATCATTAGGCCAAGTATGACTTAGATCCATCAGATCAAAAAGTCCTATTAAGCAGAGGCATATGATCTAGCCGTGGATTCTGCTAAAAATATAGATGCACTTTTCATCAAAAAAATATGAACTACCTCGTCCATTGGGCTGTGGTTTAGTGGCAAGTTGTAGGGTGCTTGTCATGAGGATGACCCAGGTTCAAAACCCAGGAGGCATATTCCCATGATAATGCGGCTGCCCATGTCATTCCAAAATATGAAGTCGGGTTAACGTGATAAACACCAATTCAATGATAATGCAGAGGTGCCGTTAATGATGACCCCTGTGCTATTGAGGTTTGCACAGATGAGCCCACCTGCAAGTCATGCGTGACTTTGATGAATAGATGCAATTAAGGTGTTTCACCCAGGCCAGTCAAAAGGCCTTGACCAAACAAAAACAATAATAGTGAGCCCAACCTCAATTTCAACCTTCTCCTATCAATAGCAAATACTACTACTGCTAATAATAATAATAATAAGCACAACCCAAATTTCAATCTAGCCATAAATGTCAGGCAGATTGTAGTCAAGTAGTTAAATCATAGCACTTTCAGTGCCCTCTTAGAAGTATGTTGCGGCATTATCTCACCATCGGAGTTAACTACCATATTGAGATTCAACAGACAAGATCAGGTGCAAATCCTGCATGAAATTGGTGGAATAGAGATTCTATGTTTGTAGCATCTACAATGAGGGCAAAACCCACTATGTTAACAGAAAGACATTTGCCAACAAGAAAACAATCAAAAATAATAATAATGTAGCCCTCAATATCTGCCTCTTTTGAAATGGCCCAAAGAATGTCAGGCATAGTCAAATCCAATATTCACGGTGTACAATACAATCGTTTTAGAATGACAATGCGATGGGCGTTTCTTCAATGGATTGTTGGGCCAAATGTCACCTAGATCCATAAAATTAAAAACCCTAATCGAGTAGGTGCACATGATGCAGCCATGGATTTCCACGAAATAAATATCTAGGTGCTTTTTTTCATCAATCAAAATATGCACAAACACATTTACAAACTCACCATGAAAGTGAATTGAGTTGACCATTAATGTGAATTGGGTTGTGTTTAAGAAATTAAATCATTGCGCTTTCAGGGCTCAAACCCACGTTCAAAATCCTCGGAAGGCATATTTCCTGCAAAAATGTGGCCAAAAGAATAAATTCCACATTCGAAGAATCCCAGAGACCTTGAAAGGTTATAGCAGTGGAGTCTAAGCCTGGTATAAGGCCTAGTTCCTTTAAAAAAATAGGCGCTTACCAAAATAAATAAATTATCTGACCATGGACAATATCAGAAACGTAAAATCAAAGAACTAATAACAGGTAAAACACTAACGAAAAGTAGATCCTACCAAGTGGGTCGTCGTACGATCAATCCCAATGGAGATCCCTTGAAACTAAAATCAAAAAATCTCTATCGTTCGCAGAGATAACAGATCCAGCATACAGAGAACGAAAAAAACGCGGTAGGAAAAGAGGAACCCACCTCAGCACGGCTGTTGATGTGGCCGACATCTGCAGCCACACCTGGAGTGCCAGCGATATCATAGAGCGCCACCTTTGACACCAGAGGATTGAGTTTCATCAGAAGAGCCAATGGCTGCCCGATACCCCCAGCAGCTCCCAACACAACAACCTTGCGTGGCGGACTTCCACCACTCGAATAAAACCTTCTCGGCATAACATTAGTTTTGAAAGAAGAAGATGATGCATTCTTCAGTGCAGATCCCACCAATCGTCGCATTGCAGAACTCATTTTTGCCGCTGGTAACACTGAAAGAATGCAAGCTGAAGGCAGATGAAGAAGAAGGGAGAGATTCCAGAGCTTAAAGGTCGAACCAATGGAGACGTGTGGATACGACTTTGTTAAAAGGGATTTTAAAGCCTCACGATACTATGCAGGGCTTTGGTTTAATCTATTTTATTGCGAAATTCTTAGTTATTGACAATCAGACAGCTCGTGATAGAAATCCCTCTTTTGGGGGGACGAGGTTCGGGAATGGAACATCATTTGATCGAAATTTTCAGTTGGTCAAATGTTAATTAAGTTATTATAAAATAGAGATATTTTTTATTTTATTTTTTTAAATAAATTTATGATTACTAATATAATTTAAATATATTAATTTAATTTATATAATAATTATTATATTAATTAATTATTATTATAATATTTAATTATTATTATATAATAATAATTAATTAATTATTATATAATAATTGATTATTATTATATTAATATTATATTAATCTATATATTACTTATTATATTAATTAATATTTGTATTATTATATTAGCTATCTATAAATATTAATTATTTATATTTACTAATATGATTTAAATTTATTAATTAGTTAATATAGTTTAAATATATTATTTAGTTAATTATTATATTAGTTAACTATAAATATTAATCATTTATAATTACCAATATGATTTAAATATATTAATTTAATTAATAATTATTATTATAATATTTAATTATTATTATTATTATATAATAATTAATTATTTATTATATAATAATTGATTATTATTATATTAATTTATATAATAGTTATTTCATTAATTAATGTATGAATTATTATATTAATTTATTTTAAATATTAATTATTTATAATAATTAATATGAAATAAAAATGAAATTATATAAAATTAAAGATTCTAGTCGACAACGTGTTCTTCCTTGAAAATTTCTTCCTCATTAGTATTTATTCTGCCTTATTGCTATTCTTTTATCATCATTCTTCAACCCTGATGATGGATCCCACTTGGGATTTGAAACGTTGGTATAAAAATGTTCATACTGTGGATTCTCTGATCACTGATTCAAAAGACACAAACCACAGATCTCTTAAATCCAAATTTAATAATATTAGGAGATTTTTATCAAACTCTGGTTAGGGGTCAGACTAGTTTACAATGTATTTAAACATTGCAAATCTCGGTGTGTTTAAAAGGAAAGTGTTTTTTTTTTCAGGGGTGTTAGTTATTTATGGAATATGTCATATTGTGGATATTTTGATTGATATTGGACCATTTTAGTTGTTTGTTATGTATGTCGAATAGTCCAATCCCAAGGAATCCTCGAAAGTGGTGAATCTTTGCAGAGAATCTTTAAAAGTGGTGAATATGATGTTAGGGTGTTTTTTAAAATGGAGTGATAATTGAGATAGCTATATATTTTAAAAGAATATGTTTTTAGGGGTTATAAGAGTGTGAAGGACCATTTTTCATTCTAGGGAAAGGGAAAGGTTTATATTTAGGGATTAGGATAGTTTTTAATTTTTATTTCAAGGTAATAAAATCATTGAGGAAAGATATTATAAAAATATAATTGTTGATGGAGATTTTTAATGATAATTAAATCTTTTTATAAAGGTATAAGGTAGGGTTAAAGAATGTTGTTATAAATAGTTTACAGGATAAATAAAGAGATAGTATTGTTTGAAAGAATGGAGTTATTTCATGCGCTTAGCGCAGTAAAAAACAAGGTAGTTGGGTTAATGTAGCAAGTAAGTTAGATAAACGAGTATTTTAAAATAAAATCCGGTAAGTAAGGTGATTAATCCCATAAGAGTTCAGCCTTGAGCTAATAATGACATATTTTTGTAAGATTAGAGGATTTAGATTATATTACTGCGAGAAAAAACGTGATTATAACATAGATGGATTCGTTTGGTCTATCGTTAGGGAGGTCAAAGCAATAGCACATAAACACAATTTTCATATTGCTCGCATTCTTTTTGACCTGAGAGTCTGGGAATTTAAACCAGAAACAAGGATATACATAGAAAAAATTACATAAACTAAGAGACCAAAATACATTCTGAAACAAGTAGAAGAATAGAGACGGTATAGAGAGAGTTATCATTTTTCCTAGAGTTGCACTTGAGTTGTCATTCTACAGGGTGTTAAGTATGAGCTCGAGGGTGAGAGTCATCTCCTGTGGTTGATGGAGCCTGGGTAGTAGATAGAATTTGGTTGAGGTTGTCATCCATGTCATTCAGCATGTTCTCCATGTTGTTCATTCTATCCAGGAGTTCTAACATCAAATAAGGAGCTCTTGTAGGTGTCAACCCTGTCAGTAAGTACCCGGCCCATGAGTGTCTCAGTATGCCATTAGAGGTTAATATTCTTAAGCAGAGGCCCTCGCCCTGGTGGAGTTCTGTTATCATGAATATAATCTTGTGTTTCTCGCTCCACGTGATGATTTGGCACATATCTTCTAGCCCAGCAAACTTGCCCTTTGATGTAAGCGATAGCTCAATACATGACCTCAAGAACGAGACGTTGATAATGGTCCACGATGGCTCCGGTGGAATCCTGAGCATGGGAGGCATGTAGGGAGGGAGGAGTAGGAGAGGGGGGTTGACTCGATTTGCCCCTATGTTCTGCCTCTGTGGAGATGGTGGTGCAACATCGAACCATGACTGAGTGAGAGGTAGGGGCGGCAGAAAGTCGATTGAAAGGAGGAACAAGTCGATGGTGGGTAAAAATAAACTAGATAGAGGTTAACCTTTCTAACTGAAAGTGGGGGGGGGGGGTTAAAATTGTGAGGAGGCTCAGGTGAGGAAACCTGCAACAAAAATAAAGCCAAGCATGGGGACAGAGAGACAAGATCCGAAATTCCAAATCGGAGCAAGAAGAGAGGTTGTGGAAAAGAACCAATCCTGAAGTGAGTTGCAAGGGGAGTAAAGGAGAAGACCAAACTTGATTGATAGAGATCCTTGTAAAGGAGAGGCATGGATGATAACCGAAAGTGGAGATCCTAAGGGGTTGATTGCAAGTGCAAACGTCGGGGATTACATGGCGCTTGCAAGCTAGAGTCATTGATAGAGTGTTGCAGGACCCCATGACCATATGCCCTATTTTGAAGGCTTCGAGAATTGGCTGTATTTTTCTCTTAATGATCCAACATGATATGCTTTGCTTCTTTAAATGACAGTGGTGTACTCACCTACACAAAACCATGAATGTGTGCTCGATTCGAAGAGTGTGAGATCTACGAAATGATAGTAGCCCACCTCCATTCGTACAAATGCCTCTAATACCATAAATATCATCCTCTACTGAGAATTGTGATGGTGGTGGCAGATATGCCATGCAGGTCACTAGGTGTGGGCATCTTGCCTCCCTCTCATATGATTACTACAGATCATGGTCAATCAGGAAAATTAATGTTGTGCACCCACCTTAGGGAACTTTGTCTTATTCAACAATGTCCTGACATTCATGCTTCCATTGAGCAAAAAAAAATTGTTCCCATAGAGATTCCATGACCTCTAAAGTGAAGTTGAGCCCTTCATTGGCAAGCATGTTTACCAACTTGTTGCCCTTTCTTAGTATATGTTGGAAAGCGAGTGCATTGAAGTTTAGGAGTTGTTTTGTGATATTCTCTAGACTAGCCAAAAGTCTCCAACTCCTTTAGCTCGAGTAGCCCCGCCTACCACCATCTATTTGATCTCTGCAAAGAAATGTAGTAAGATCATTTGACAGACTAGGAATTTGTTTTCCTTATGATTCACCCTCAGGACAAGAAGAAGATTGTGGCCACAAATTCCAAACATGGCTCCTTCGCACAATAGTAGCAGATGGAGAAGGTCATGGAGGAGTACAAGGACATTTTCACCTCACCTGCGGGGGTACCTCTCCATTTTCAGGTCAAGCACTCCATCGATCTGACCCCAAGCGCGTCATTCCCAATGGATCAATATATCGACGTTGTGTTCAGGAGAAGAATGAGATCAAGAGGCAAATTCAGGAGTTGTTGCAGAAAGGGCACATTAGGAAAAGCTCATCACCCTGTGGGAGTCTGATTGTATTGGTACATAAGAAGGATGGGACCTGGAGACTCTATATTGACTATCGGGTGCCAAACAAAATCATTGCCTATAATAGGTACCCAATCCCATGGATTGATGACCTTCTGGACCAGCTCAAGGGGGGAAAATATTCCAGCAATATTAACTTGAAGTTTGGTTAATTCTGATGTGTGGAAGACTGCCTTCAAATCCAAGGAGGGACTTTTCGAATGGTTGGTCATGCCTTTCAAGTTGACGAATGTTACTGCAACCTTCATGAAGTTGATGGATGACATCTTGTGACCCTTCACCAATACATTTGTGGTGGTGGGTTTAGATGACATCTTAATCTTCAACCAAAGTTGGGAATGAACAAGAGTTTAGTCATGATGATAATACATGGAATGAATACTTTGATACAATTGTTATACTTTGTGGGTGTTATAAATAAGTTCAGTTATAAATTAATGGACGATATAAGTACATCATATAGTCTAATCTCTAGACTTGGAAAAAATAATGCATGTATCAATTATTTTAGGTTGGCAATGGAATCAGAACAAATGAGGAGTTTAATCATTTTGATAGACCAATACAAATACCTGCATATGGACGTGGCCCACGTCGTACAATTAAATCACGCAAAAAGAAATGGGTGGAAGAGGATATGACAATGGAGTTTGTAAATGAAATAGAAAATCAACACAATGAACAAGAGGTTGGTCATGATGATACTACATGCATAAATGAATAATTTGAGACAATTTTTGTTTTTGGATGTTCCTAAGGTAGAAAATCTAAGAATATGAAATTAATGTGGCTTGTTTTTAAAATAATGTGTTCAAAAATAATATTTTTAATTTATTGTATACATGTATAATGTTGTTTTTTTGAGTAATTTATTGCGTATATCTTTGAAATGTATCCATGTTCTATACAGTAATTGCTATCTAACATTAAATAATGGTTGCATTTAATTATAGGTAAACGATGTTGATGATACGCCTATTAATGATCAAGATCCAACTAGACCATTAAGAATTCAACGAGATGATCCAATTCATCCTTTAAAACATACTAGGAGAAGAAGAGAAGCATTGAAGAGAGCACTACCACGTGAAAAATTTGAGGAATTGATGAAATTAGCATACATTGGTGACATGCCATCCACTACTCAAAGTAGAGATGTCGATGGAAATGTAATGCATGAAGAATGATAGTAATACATATCCAGAAGATGGTATTGAAACTAGTAATTGTTCAAGAATCCATAAGATTGTAAGGTCATTCTCATTATCATAATCATTGTCATCATCATCACCATCATCCTTGTCATTGTTATTGCCATCATTAAATTATCATCATAATCACCATTCATGCCATCATCATCATCATTATGGACATTGTTTGAAATTGTTCATAATTGTAGATGTTGTAAGAAATATCATCAACTCAAAAAATGTGATCAATGCTAGAAAAGGGTTGTTTAGGACACATTGATATACGTAAGAGAAATAACAACTCTATTTTTGATAGATGATAGATGATGATCATCATCACCACCATTATCATCGTCATTGTCATTTTTATCATCCCCATCATCATCATTAATGTAATTTCTATCGACATTGTTGTAATCATGCATCATCATCATTCATGCCATTATTGTTTTTGATGATGACCTAGATGAAAATGATGATCATGACACCAAAGATAATGCTTATGATTATGACAATGACAACATCTAAAATTGGGAAGATTCGCCAACGTCATTAGCATCGTCATCATCATAATCATTGCCATCATCATCATTGTCATTGTAACCACTATCGTCTTTATCATCATAATCACAATTCATGTCATCGCCATCATCTTCATTTTCATCATTGTCAATATTATTGACATTGTCATCAATTGTTCATAATTGTCAATGCCATAAGAAATATCATCAATGCAGAAAATATGATGAGTGTTGGAAAAGGGATGCAAAAGCGAACATAGAAATGGGGGCAACAATAGAAGTAAAATTGGATGAAAAGTGGATACAACATAAGTAGATGCACAACAACATGAAAAACCTGACACAAAAGTGGATGAAAAAGTAGATTCAGTTGTCAATGCAAACTTGGATGCAACCATGAAGGAAAAAGTGGAAGCAAACATGGGTCCAATGGTAGGTGTAAAACTTGGCACAAATTGTGGTGAAACAAATGTGGATGCAACAATGGAAACAAAAGTATATGCAAAAATGGATGAAACAAAAGTGGATGCAATAGGGGATGCAAACGTGGAAGAAAATGTGGTTGCAATGGTAGGTGTAAGATATGGTGCAACAAAAGTGGATGTAACAATAGACAAAAAATATGCAAAATAAGATGCAAAAATGGATGTAAAAGTGGAAGCAAACATTGATGCAATAGGCAAAACAAAATTGGATGCAAAAAATGGATATAATGTAAGTAGATGCAAAAGTAGATACAAAACGAGATGCAAAGCCCAATGCATAAACCTGACATAAAAGTGGATGCAAAAATAGATGCAATATTTGATTCAAAAGAGGATGTGAACATGGATGCAAAATTGGAAGCAAACGTGGATACAACAGTGAGTGCAAAACATGGTGCAAATTGTGGCATAACAAAAATGGATGTAATGATAGATGCAAAAAAAGAATCAAAGTATGATGCAAATGAAGATGTAAAAAGGGATGCAAAAAGTGAAATTTAAAATGGGTGCAACAGTGGATGCAAAATTGTGTGCAAAAGTGGATGCAATAGAAGTCGATGCAAAAGTAGATGCAAAACGAGACACAAAACCCGATGCAAATCCCGGTCCAAAATTGGATACAAAAAGGGATGCAAAAATAGATGTAGTAGTTGATGAAAACCTAGACGCAAATGAGGATGCAAACGTGGATGCAAAATTATAATCAAAAGTGGGTGCAAAAGGAGGTGCCAAACTAGGCGCTAATTGTGGCACAAAAATATTAGATGCAATAGTGGGTACAATAATAGATGCAAAAGAGGATGTAAATATGGATGCCAAACAAGAGGGAAAAGTGGATGCAACAAAAGTAGATGCAAAATTTTATGCAAAACTAGACACAAAACTCAATGTAAAACTTGGCGCAAAAGGGATGCACAAATGGATGCAAAAATGGATGCAAAAAATGATTTAAAAAAGGATGCAAAAAAGGATGCAAAAGTCGATGCAAAAGTTGATGCAAGTGTAGGTGCAAAAAGTGGATGCAAATGAGGATGCAAAAGTATGTCAAAAAAAATTAGGTGCCAAACTTGATGCAAAACCTGGAACAAAACCTGGTGTAAAGGATGACACAAAACTTGGCATAAAATTTGGTGCAAAACGTGGTGCAAAACCTATTGCAATACCTGGTGCTAAACTTGGTGTAAGATTTGGTGCAAAACTTGATGCAAAATTTGTGTCAAGTTTTGCACCATATTTGATAAATAGATGCAAATAGCACCAAAAATGGGCTCTAGATGCAAAAAAATAAGTAAAAAGGGACGCTAATCGCTGGTTTTGTTGTAGTGAGTAGGATTAGTAGGTTAAGTAGGGTTTTCTAGGATTGCATTATATTCCAGGTTTCCTTTCCTTTCTACAAGTAGAGTAGCCTCTGTAGAGTAAGATTTCCTTTATTTCATCACATATAGAGCTTCTTTTGGAATCCATAGAAGTTGGCTTGAGCTCCTAGTGATCTTGCGCCAGCTGACCAAGTGACAGCCTGCAGTAAGAACTAGTACCTTTGCATACAACACCATTTCCACCCGTATTTGTTATGAACTACCGGGTTGATAAAAGTAAAGTAGGAAGCCCGTGAGTTGTAGCATTATTGCTTCAATACTAGTGCTCACCAATAGTTTGGGACTATATTATTATTTTTTATTAGATAAATTGATTTAAAGAAAAAAGAGTGCTTGAATTTTGCAATTGTAATAAAAATTATAAACTTCAATTTTATTTATTTTTTAATTTATTTTATTAACTAATTTTTCATTTTAATGAAATATATAACATCAAATAAAAATAATAACATTTTGTTGTTTTAATATTGTCGTAAACAATCATAACATAATTTTTGACAACTAGATGGGTTAGTTGCATTACCTCATGCTACCAGAGTAACTCTCATGCTTTTTTATTATTGTAGCATATGGATCTTGTTCTTTTTGTGGCCTTCTCCACTATGGGCTCTTTGGTTACTCTTGTAGGGTTGGACAAGTTGTGGTTTTTCTCAATTTATTGTTATGCAATACTTGTATAGTTTCCTTCCAATGTGTTGATTGCTAGGGTATGACCTCTCCTTTTTCCTATAGGTGGTTTAGGAGGTCTTTTGTGTGGCTTCTCTGTCATCATGGCTCAACACATTAGAGGAGGTATTTTGTGTGGCTTCTCTTTCATGCGAGAAAATTTGATCCATGGTCATAATTCATAGCTTTGAGAGCACAAGAATATTATAAGATTTTAGAAAACAATGATTCCTTGTACAAATACAAGACAATGTCTAACCTATATAAAAATCATAGTCACAAGCCATGGTTTCAAGGGCACACCAGTATGAAAGCAGTGAAAAATTTGTTGTTGTTGGGTTTTATAGGTAATCCATATTGGTAATGACATATATTTGTGGTAGCATTAGGCAAGAAAGATGCTAAGAGACTAATAAGTATTTCTTATTATTGGCAAAGAGTTTGTTTGGAAACAATGATTCATGTCTGATTTGGAATGGATGTCATAGCTTAGGTTTCATATCAGTATATATTTGTTGTAGATACACAAATACAAGTGTTTCAATTAATCAATGTCCAACATTTTTCAAGATTTGTAGTAAGTGGGGTTTTTGTTATTTTTTTTTAATAATTTGGTAATATAATTTTGGATGATATTTTTATTTGTCAATACATATATTAATTGAATAAAATGGACCCTTGAATTTCTCAAATGTAATACAAATTACTAATTGAATTGTTGATTTACATCTATTTTATTAACTAATTTTTCATTTATAAGAATGGCTAATTAAAATATATTTTTTTAGCTAATTTTTTATTTCAATGAAATATATAACATCAAATAAAAATAATAGCATTTTCTTGTTGAGATACATACATAATTGTTTCAATTAGTCAACTTCCAACATTTGGAAATATTTGTAGTAAGTGGGGTTATTTTTTTTTAAGAATTAAGTAATATAATTATGGATGACATTATTATTTTTTAATAAATAAATTGTTTTAGGAAAAATAGATTCTTGAATTTTGCAAATGTAATACAAACTAAAAATTTCTAATAACTGTTGATTTAAATTTATTTTATTAACTAATTTTTTATTTTAATGAAATGGATAGCATCTAATAAAAGTAATAACATTTTATTTTTTTAAGGTTATCATACAAAATTATAACTTAAAGTTTGACACTAGGATGAGTTGGTTGCATTAAGTCATGATACCATGGTTTTTTTTTTCAGTACCATATGGATCTCCTTCTTGTTGTGGAAATTTCCACTATGGTCTCTCTTATTACTCTTATAGGGCTCCACAATTTCTAGCTTTTTCAAATTTATTTTTTATGCAGTACTTGTGGCATTTCCTTGTGTTGACTCTTAAGGTATGGTGTCTATTTTTTCCTATAGATGGCATACGAGGTCTTTTTTGTGGCCTCTCTCTCATCATGGCTAACTTATTATACGAGGTATTCTGTGTGGCTTTTATAAACTATACCCATGTTTACATACAAGGAAATCAAGGGAATAATGGGTAACTATTTCACTGAAATCACTTAAGACCACAACTTGAATGGAACCCACTTAGGGAAACTCTATAAAACTCTATCAATATCACCATTAATTATTTGTTCCATAGGAAATTTGCATTCTTTGTTATGATATAAGAACCGTGATTGGGAAAAACAGAAGGTGTGGATATACAAATTTTGAAATGAGACTTGGTAAAGAATATTGCATTTAATAATGCACATTGATAACCAAGAATGTGACAGGTACAATTCCCCAAGCTATACCATTTGGAATCGTCATTGTATAACATTTGGAATCTTCATTGTATACAATTTGATATTTTGACTCATGTTCCCATTCTTTAGACGAACTATTATGTAAGTGAGTGTAGACCCCATAATACCCACCAAGTAAATCATCTTTTTTCTACTCGGCATTTCTAAAATAAATTTTGGATCCCAACCCAAGAGAAAATCTTCAAGATGACACTTTATAGTCACCCAATAAACATATTACGAAATATATTGCTTATAACCACTAAAATGATTAATATAGAGCTTACCATCTATAACAATGCATCGCTTCCCCCATCCTTCATGTAAGCTCGACTTTATTTGTGACCATGTATTTGAAACAAGATAGTACTTTCCCCATCCATCTAAACTCTAACGCTGTATGGTATTGTTACACATAAATTCCCATCTACCACTACTACATGTTTAAGAATATTAGAAGGATTGTTAGCAATGAAACCTAGTGCACTTTTTGCATCCCTCCATGTGTTTTCAATGTGGTCATAAAATTCCAAGCAAGGGAGCTAATAGCCTTTAAGAGGGCACCTACTATAGCCTCCAACTACATACATTTTTTTTTAATTACTCCTACAAGGAAACCAAAATGAAGAGTTGACATGGATGCATCGTTGTCCAATTATTCTTCCTTAGATCATACATCCATAGATCTATGATCATAATCTTGAATGTTAGTGTGGAACAAAAATAACAATGGCTTGTCTTATACAAAAGTGAGAGTGACAAACAAAACAAATGAATCCGTAAGTGATCATATTTAATAGTGTGGAGCTAGGAAAGAAAATGGAAGAGGTAATATTTTTATAGGCATAAAGATAAAGAATATTTTAGTTGTCATGTTAAATTAGAGGTTTTGAAATGAGGACTTTCTCCCTGATTGCTTTAAATATAGAGTTCATTTTCCACTAAAATGACATTTAATTCATATGCAATAGAATATAAATTCACTTTCCAAAGTTCAAATTACATTTGAAAACATGGATTTGTGGTTTAATACAATGCCCATTCAGATGAATGATTGAAACCATGCACTAACTTGAACTATTTTTGTATTTATCTTGAGTATTTTCACCATGATTGTGATTTAAGGGGTTTTTAAATGAGGACCTTTCCCTAGTTTATTTAATGTTGAAATACATTTACCACTAAAATGACATTGTTTTAACATGGAATAGGGGATAAACTCAGATTCCAAATTTTAAATTTCATTTGAAATCACCCTTCAGATAATTCAAAGCTTTATTACTTTTAAGATATGTTCATTGCATGGAAAGAAAATGGCATGATCAATCACCCAAGCAAGCATGCATGTCTAAGATATGATCATAGTTAAGTGCATTCCGTATAAGTGGAAAACATTGTGTCTATAAACATTTTATGGGCGGCTAATATTTCTTCTAAGTGGAAAATCTTGTGTCCAACAACCTTTCATTAGGGAACTAATTCAATCCATTTGGGATAACACAACTTCTAGATCATAGTTGGTTTCTAGGAAAGAGTTGATTGTTGCTTTCCTTCCTTGTTGGATAGGGTATACCTATGTCTTCTTGATGATGGACCTTTGTAACGAAAAATATCTAATACAATTTCCATTTAAAAACAAATAATAGGCAAGAAAAATCAGAAAGAGGGGGTTGAGAGAGAAAAATTTTACTATTTTGAAATGAATATCTACGTATAGGTCATTTTCAATTATTACAAATGGATATGCATATCATATTTACAACATAAAACACAATACATATCACATTTCGCATATGAATTCAAAAATAATCTCTTCCAAATAGTCCCAAGGATCTTAAGGAATCTATATTTTAAGTCTCAAGCACAGTCCCGAGAGCATGAAGGAGACTTGCAAGAAAACATAAACTGGGAAAGGAAAACCTTGATCGGGAACAACAAAATGTGACAATATACAAATTTTGAAACAAGACTTGGTAATGAATATTGTATTTAATCCACATTAATAACCAATAATATGTGAGGTACAATATGCGATCTAAAAATATTTACAGTTTGGAAGCTTCATTGTATGCCATTCGAGATTTTGACTGATATTCCCATTACTTAGAGGAATAATCATGGAAATCAGTGGAGACCCCATAATACCCACTAAGTAGATATTTTTTTCTTGCCTGACATTTCTGTGTATGGCTATGGCCCACCAAATGCAAATTATTAGCAATAGTAAGTTATTCTTAAGGATGAAAAAGTTTAAAGAATTCAATTTCTATGTATGATGCATGAGGATTTCATTAAAAATCTTGAATGGATTGGAACTTGTTTTTGCAATGCAAGAAGATATGATTAATATAATAGTGAATTAGATTGAAGCGTGAAAGAATTGAAGGGATTCAAATTATCTATATGATGCATGTGGATTTGATTTAAATTTTTTAAAGGATTTCACCTTATCTGTGTGATGCGTGTGAATTTGATTAGTATGATACATGCTTAATTGTGATAAACCCTAATTGTTATCCTTAATTCATATTTATCATTTAAATATTATATTAAATCCCATAACATATCACATAATATTCTATGCTACTCTTTCTGATGCCCTACTGTGTTTCCTTTACAACATATGGTGCAATTTATAGTTTATGTCATTTGACACAACATGTTATTCTCAACATTGATGGATTACTAATAATAACAACCATCCAATTCTAAAGTGAAAATAAAAGGAGATACCAAATAGGTGTATGAAACCCCTTTTTTTGTGTCTCAAGAGACCCACTTCTATATATCTAATTGCCAAAGTCTAAAAGCAAAGATACTCTACAATACTCTTTAATTGAAACTAGCAACTCGAAACACATTTGTTAAACACTATACATGAAAAAATATATAACCTAATTATTTTATGTGGGTCTAAAATAAATTTCTATGAAAATGACATTTTATTTACTTTATAAAGGACAACATGCTATCAATAATTATGATATTATGACTAACCTATATTCACCTTAAAATCGATTTTTTTTAACATTTGAAAATATATCATACGTGCATAAATTTACTTACCCACAACTTTGCTTAACACTTTTGGTCATGATGCAAACTCCTATCGTGGGGAAGCCACAACTGTGATTTTAAATGGCGAGGAAAAGGAAACTACTCTAGTTTGCAACTACTCTAGCTTTCAATGGCAAGGTTAAAAGAAACTACTCTAGTTTTTGTGGGCTAGGCTTAATGAGTACCCATATTTCAATTTTTCTTTATTTATATCATTTAAATTTTTAGCAAAGAGGTTTAACTAGAATGCCATACTCTTCTTGTCAGAAAGTTTAACTAAAGTATAAACTCTTAGTCTAGAGATCTGAAGTAGAATATAAACTATGAGCTGAGACATTTAAATTAGAAATAGAAATGGTAGAGACTCTATATCTAAAAATATATTTCATCTTGGCTCTAAATCAATATCCCAATCTTATAAAAGGTAAAATGTGGTTTAATTCGCAACCACATAGTCAAACTATGATGCTACATTAAAGAGATATAACAAAATTACAGTGTAATAACATAACAATATAAATGAAAAATACTTTATTTAAATAACAATATAACATTGTAAATGAATAACACCTCTTATCAAGAATTAGAATTTCATAGTTGACAATCCTTTGCTCTTGAAAATTTAGCATCCCCGTTTATAAATTTAATAGGCCATGCACTACCTATAACATTATTCATTAATATTTTTTTATTGTTATAGTATTAGAATATACATGAATATCACAATATAAGAAATATATAACAATATAACAAGTCTTTGAATCCTTAAATTCAAGACAACATATATACCTATGAAATTAATTTATGGTTCAATTGGGTAACTATCTAGGAGACAATAATAAACTTAATATAATTTACAATTACACATCTATATATAAATAATTTTTTCTGTAATAATGTGTAAGTGGAAAATTTTCAAGAATGTTATCTTGATATTTTACCAATAACTTACATTGTCATTTTTTTTCTATTCTTGATTTCTTTCAACTGCAACCGAGTTGATATGACCAAATGACTATATTGGACACATATAACATCTTGTTTGCCATCTTGAAAAATAATGTGGTATTAACATTTATTTACTTAATGTGTTTTTCTACATGTGTTTTTGTATTTATTGCATTGAAATAAATTATAATGAACTTTCTCTAGCTTATTTTCTAGTTCCATGATAGAAAATGCTTGACTTTCTCTAACCATAGTGTAAATATCGGTGTTATACTTGTCAATCATAATGAATTCGTTGTCTATATCCTTATTAGTCAACCTTGAATGTGGGGGCAATTGTTTAGTATATCCATGGTTTGACATATTTGTTATTGTTGTTAACACACTGATTCTTGGACTTTATATACATGTAAGGAAAAATAAAAACTACTTTCATTTCTAGTTGATAATATATTTTTCATATTCTCACATCTAAAAATAAAAAGAAATATTTTTTTTTTTAATACAAATACTTTTTAAACTATCTATAAAAAGGTTAGGGTTAATCAAATTCACTTTTAATAAATATTGTTCTAAAATCTTTATATTAATGAAAACTTGATTACCTTACCTTTTACAGTTATATTACATATTTAAATTACTATGAAATAATAGATAAATATGTGTCACTATAATATGATATTGAAAATAAAATATAAATGAGGCTTATGTCATGAGATGTTTTATTTCATGTATTTTCTCAAGACCCTATGTGAAAGATGTCTCATTTAGCTCTATGGTAATGTGGAAAAAGCGGAAATGGAGACAATGAAAATTGCTAGTGCTTGCCTTATCTTCGGTATACTTCTTTGTTTTGGCCTAAATATATTTTTAGGTTAATGATGGAAGTACAGAAAATATGTTTCATCCCATGTTAAATATCAAGAATATCTATAATGGGACGTTTTTCCTTGACTAATATTTTATATTGATTTTTTTTAATATGTAAGATCAATAGAGTAAAGAAGAGAAAGGAGAACTTATTTGAGAAGAATAATATGAGAGGTATATATATAAGAGTCCCTACAAAACAAGGAATTGTTGGAGAATGCAATGTGGAAGATAAACTAAATCAATTGTTCCTTAACTTTAATATTTTGTTGTTAACTTTATTTATCTTCTTTTTTTCTCTATTAGATATTCTTAATTAAACAATTATCAAGTGGAAAAATAATAAAGAGGGTGGGCACAAAATTAGGTTGAATTCTAGGGAAAAACCCCTTGAACTTCATAAGCTCGGAATTTCTACCCATAACTTCAGTATTTCCAACCCACGGTAAGTCTACAACTTTTGCCACTAAAAGATGTGCGAGAGAGAGTTAGGGAAAATCTTGACCAAAATTTTGATTTTCGCCTTGCCTTTCTTCACTTCCTTCTTGAATTTTGCACCTCATATCAAATTCCTTGATTGTAGATTGAAATAATTTACAAAGGAGGCTGATCACCTTCTATTTATACTCATATATGGAGGTAGAATAACCCTTTTCACCCAAAAAAAAATCTAGAAAACAAATTGTTTAAAAAGTTATAACTTAATTCTAAATAATCTAAATTTATTCAAGTTTGGCTAAACTAATGTTTGCATATGTAGTGCTTGGGGGATTTTTCGTATTTGATGTTCCTACATTCTTGGAGTAACCCCTTGGCTACCCCAAAACAAGAAGTAATCCCATGAGAAATGTGATGTATTAGGTACTTCTTTCTTCTTTTGTATTATCTTCTCAAGCAACAAGTGTATAGTGAGGGGGGTTTCACTCATGCAAATCTAGAAATTCCCACTGTAGATCACCTAGTAATGCAATGTATTAAAGAAAAACACTTGATATAATTCTACAAACAATTTAGTGGAAGCTTAATCGAACATGAGCAACATCAAGCATGAACAGATATAAGTAAGAATGAAAAGTAATCAACCATAACATAGAAGATATATCACTCGGGAAAGCACCAGCCTAAAACCCTAACTCTTTATTATCATACAAGTGGAAATCCTGTTCAAGTTACAAAAAGAATCAACTCTCAAGCTATCCTACTCTCTTTGTGATCAAAACAATACAGCTCATAGACTAAATAGACATAGAATATATCTTCCTGAAGCCCTCCAAGCCTCCTATTTCCTTGCACAGTTTTGTTTGGGGTCTAATGATATCACATGTGTGAATTGGCGTGATCACACTCACTATAACCTTGGGTTCAACTACACAATCCATAAGGAAAAACATTCATTCTGCATGAAAGGAATATGCACTAAGGAATATCCTAGCAACTGATAGTAGATTGTCCCTCCATCTAATCTCAACGGGGTCTCTGACTGAACTGACATGCATGAGTTATCCATGAGTGAATACTCAATTATCTGAATTACAATAGTTACATGCATGCAAGCATTAACTAACTGAACTCCCACTAATTTAACAAACTTTTAAATTAATCTAGCTGGACTTGACTAAGTTAAACTAAGTCAATTGATTACAACTCAATATTACAACTCATCATTATCTCCTTAACCTAAGGTTTAATTCCTCAATCAATGGAGAAACTGTTAGACGTCCTCACATATACTTCAAGTTTGATTTTACTTAACTAATTAACTCAAGATGAATTAATTAATTAATATTCAAACTACTCTTGATATCAAATTCGAATTTTTCTTCCTATATTTAGTTCTGGGACTCACTAAAATGAGAAAGGATCTCGAAATGCTATTTTTAGAAAAGCTATTTTTAGCACTTTCACTTTTCACCCATTGTAGCTAAGATTTTCAATGGCTGAACTGCCATTTATAGTCTGACTATTTATAGCAGTGCTTTTTAGCAGTTTCTATTTTTTGCATTTATTGTTGCACACTTTTCAGCAACAAAAACATTGATTGGCCCTCACTATAACACCCCTACTTTATGTACTATATTTTGTAAACCTAAGCTAGGCTAAAGCTAGGTGTGATATCCTCCCTTGTGCGTTTGATGTTGTAGACCTAAGCCAAGGAAAGCTATGTTTGATACCCTACTATGTGGGTTAAGCTATTCTAAACCTAAGGTGAGGAAAGCTAGGTGATATGTAATATAAAAAGCAATACATTATTAAATAAATTAATAAATAAATCACTTGGAGGGTGGAGCACCAAGAGAGAGGAGATGATTGCCAAATCCCACGAGGAATGGGATAGAGATGAATCTTTCATGATAAGATTGTATATATGATTCTAGATAAGCTTGGATGGATTGGATATCCATCAGATGGATGGGAGATAAAGATCCATCACACATAAAAGCTTTGCTGGAGATAAAGGTAAGCTTTTATATGGAAAAGCGTCATGGGAGGTAAAGACTATCTTTTCTAGATAAGACTTAGGCAGATGGAAATATCCATAAAGACGGACGTCGCTAATGGTAACTAAACCATGAAATAGGGTATTAAATACCCAGTGCATTGGTCAATTAAGGACAGTTGATCCTTGGAAAGATCTTCGGCTCGAGGGGAATCAGAAGTGATTCATGGCTGGGTGGTGGTGCTCCTCCCTCTAAGTGAGATTTAGTTGGTGTTATTTACATGGAATGTTTGTATTTTGATTCCTACTCTCTCTCTCTTTGTTACTATTCCAATTTCCTTATGATTATTTTTCTTAGTTCGGATAATATTCGAAGGAATTCCATGTGCTTGGATATTGATAGATTTAATTATGTTCCCTCTATTCAGATGTGATTTACTTGCATGGTAGGTGATCATGTTTAAATCTTTACTCGATAGGATGTTAAATCATTATGGCCTTTCTTAATTCCCACTCTTATGGAAATGATGGTTAGAGTAGTGTGTGTGACTCACATGTGAATGCATATGCATGTCAAAGATATTATGATCATATCTATATTTGAAGGTTTATGCATGTGAAAGTGTTATGCAGAAATGTCTCCCATAGAATTGTCGATTATTATTGCATGCTGCTTAAAGAAAAGAACTGATGATGTCATTTATCCCACTCGTATTGGGATTTTTAATCATTGTTCTTAGACTATTTAGCTACAACAAAACTCTCACATTTATTCCAAATATGATGAGATAGAGATAACAAATAGCTCTATTAATTGTATACTATAAATTAACCCATGTCCTATTTGAGTCTTAATGACTAAGGTTTTATCTAAAGAGTATTGTATCACTGTATCTGTATTGATTGATTAAATACACTCGTGTTGGCCAGTAAAAACCCAACTATAAATGAAGAGTTTTTTAATTGAATGGAGGCTAAGTGCGAAATTTCCGGGTAGGCAAAAGAGGTTCATTACACTCACCCAACATTACATATAAAAATTTATAGTTATAAATTTATAATAAAATTTATAGTTATATAAAATCACAATTATATACACATCGAAAATATGTGCATGCTACCATAGTAGCATAAAATAACATGAACTCAATCACCATCACAAGGAAAAACCATACCCAAATTATGCTACTTGAAAACATAACAATACAAGAGGAGATACAATGGTAAGCATGACGAAACTTCTATGATATAACAATGGTTACAACCTATATACACAAGTGTTACATCCTTTACAACCTACAAACTGCAAGGAAAATAACAAACATAAAATATGTCCAAACAAGTGAAAGGGACTGCAATTCTTAGACAAGAAGCGCCATAATCTTTCAGATCTAGTTTTCCAAGGCATCTAAAAAGTGAAGTCCCCATGCAAAGTACCTGAACTTGTAAATGGCATAGTGATTAAAATTATTTACATGATATGAGTCATACTTGTATGTGACAAAAGAAGGAGAAGAGGTGGAATTCCATGTAGACACAAGGCCCATTAATCTCTAGAAGGAGGAGCGTGAACAATGAAAATTATAGGCAAGGGTCAAAATAAAAACAAGTTCATGTCAAAACACTATATAATAAATAATCCAAAAATAACTTAAATAATTGAGTGACAACAAAATATCCTACTCTACATAGATGCCTTACAATTACAAGTTGAATAGATGGAAAAAAGGTTTAGTAAATTTCCAATGCAGTCAATCTAGAGTGGAAAATGTTTAAAAAGAAGAATAATTTCCAATAAAAGCTAATGAGATATTTATTTCCCAATAGTCAAGCACAATATATTTATTTTGGAAACATAATGGTTGGTTCCAATTAAGTGAGAGTCAAACCAAGTCAATAGATGGAAACCCTTCATAAACTCACAATTTATACCCATAGTTTCAATATTTTATATGTGGAGTAAGTCTACAACTTTGGCCACTACAACATGTGTGAGAGAGAGCTAGGGAAAATCTTGTCCCAAATCTATATTTTCCTCCTTGCTTCAACTTATTTTCTCCTTGACTCCCTTATTTAATTTTGCACTTCATATCAAAGTCCTTCTATTTATACTCATCTATGGAGGTCAAATAACCCTCTTCAGGCCAACATGTTTCTATTCTCTTCACTCGAAGTGTTTTGAAATTATCAACAAGGTTCAAATACTTGTAAAAAGTTATAACTAGATTCTACAATAATCTAAATTTATTCAAGTTTGGCTAAAATAATGTTGGCATATGCAGCACTTCGGGGATTTCTACTATTTGATGCCCCTACATTGTTGAGTAACCACTTGGCTACATGAAAACAAGAAGTACTCCAATGAGAAAGTTGGTGTATTAGGTCCTCAATTTTTAGCTGCTCTAACAAGTGGATAGTGTGGGGGGTTTCACTCATGCAAAAACATTGTTAGGCCCTCACCCAACATGACAAGCACATCAAGTTATATAAAAATGTATACTTTTAAATGAATAATAAAATTTATATTTATATAAAATCACAATTATACACACATGGAAATACATACATGTTACCATAGTATCATTAAATAACATGAACTCATTCACCATCACAAGGAAAAACCATACACAAATTATGCTACTTGAATAAAATAAGAGCACAAGAGGAGATACAATTGTAGCCATGACCAAAATTCTATCATATAAGAACTGTTGTAACCTATATCGACAAGTGTTACATCCTTTACAAACTACAAACTACAAGGAAAATCACAAGCATAAAATATTTCTAAACAAGTGAGAGGGACTACAATTCTTTCACAAGAAGTGCCATAATCTTTCACATCCTTCTTTGCAAGGGCATCTAAAAAGTCAAGTAGCCATGCATTAAAATTATTTAAATGATATGAGTCATACTTGTATGTGAAAACAGAAGGAGAAGAGGTGGAATTCTATGTAGACACAAGGCCCATTAATCTCTCCAAGGAGGAGCCTCAACAATAGAAATTATACTGAAGGGTCAGAAAAAAATTAACTTCATATGGACACACACCGACCACCATACTTAATAAATAATGTAAAAAATACTTAAAGAATTGAGGCACAACAAAAAAATCTTACTCTACATAGATGCCTTACAATTACAAATTGAATAAATTGGAAAAAAGTTAAAAAAGTTTAGTAAATTGTGAGTGAAAGCAGTAAATCCAAGAAGAACAAGAATTTCCAATAAAAAATAATGGGATCGTCATTTCTCAACGAGCATGCACAATATCTTTATTTTGGAAATATAATTGTTGGTTACAAATCAAACCATTAAAATAGTGATAGATCTAGAGTAAAACTCCCTCTTCACATACAATTCAATCTAATGATGAGAAATTAGCGACGACCTATCAGAGAAACGCCCCCAGCCCGACGTCATTCATTAGCCAATAGGTATGTAGCTTAGGTCTTCAGTTTACGATCCAGTAGGGTTCAAGGTTAAAAAAAAATGTTTATTGTGAGGGATTGGACTCGAAAAACAAGGTGGATCTGGTTACTTTAACACTTTTTCTCCACGACGATGCAAACTCCTGTCGCGGGAAAGCCATTACTGTCATTTTGAATGGCCGGGAAAAAGCAACTACTCTAGTTTTCAAGTCGTTTTCTCCGACTAGGCCGAATGACTACATATATTTCGATTTTTGTTTATTGGTATTATTTATTTTTTTTCCCCGACGTTGAACTAGAGTTCCATACTCGTGAGAGAGTTTAATTAAAATATAAATTTTTATTCTGGAGATCTGAAGTAGAATTTAAACTATGAATTGACATAACTCAAGTCCCGGTTGAGAGTTTATCTTAAAAAAAAAAAATTACCAATTTTTTCATAGAGAATATATTACCCAATTTTTCATAGAGAATATATTACCCAATTTTTCATAGAGAATATTTATTAGAATCTAAAACTCAGTGGAATATAATTTCTCAATCCAAATTTGTGGATAGAATCTACATTTTTGGCTAAAAATTTTCTTTTCACATTTTTTTTCTTAAACTTTTAGGTAGAAAGTTTATTTAATTCTAAGGGGTTTCAACCATGGAATTAGCTAGAAAAAACTCTAAGCACATAAAAATTTTAACTCTTGGGGAAGGAAATATTATTGACTTTTTCTTGGATGAGAGTTCAATAAACTTAGCTTGACTTATCCCTACATACCTAATTTTGTTTCCCATTTGTTTTTCTTCATCATTTATTTTCTAGGAACCATAAAATAAATTATAACCCCAAGGTCAGAAAAGTGGTAATATTCATGTCTATTTATCTAATTAGGTTGACAAAGTGTGATATATCAAATTGAACTATATAACAAAAGTGATTCCTATTAAACTATATGAATTTCCCATAAAAATATTCTCTTATTTATGTTATTTGACACAACATGTTATCCTTAAAATTAATGGGACATTAATAATAACAACCATCAACCTTTAAGGTCAAAATAAAAGGAGATAGCAAATAGGTGTATGAAACCCCTTTGTTTGTGTCTCAAGAGGAGCTCTCTAATTGTTAAAGTCTAAAAGTAAAGATACTCTACAATACTCTTTAATTGAAATTAATGCCTCTTAGGAGGAAATACATATTTTTAAACATTATAGATGACAAACTATTTATCTTAATAATTTTATGTGGGTATATATTAAATTTCTATGAAAATGACATTTTATTTGTTTCATAAAGGAGAACATGCTATCAATAATTATGATCTTAACACTAACCTATGTTCAACTTAAACTCAAACTTTTTTACCATTTAATTCTATATCATGCATGCTTAAATTTACTTATTTAAAAATTTAATAAAATATTATAACATAATAATTATTAAATTTACTTATTTAAAAATTTAATAAAATACTATAACATAATAATTATTATTTTATAAGTGATATATTATATACAATTTATTTTATTTTTTATTTAACCATGTATATCTTAATTATAAAATAACTCCTCTCGCTGCACTTACACATACCACATACATTAATCATTATTCTTCTTGAACATTTCTCCCCTCCCAAAGCCCAGTAACTGTGCGCCTTTCTTCGCTTGCATCATAGTAATTGTGTTATCTAGCAAACCAGGATGGGAGGAGGCAGTAAGTCTACTGCGTGACTGAAGAGACTGATGCCTGATCTGAAGGGGTTGGAGGATGACGCCCGTGCAGGTGTTAAATGATGTCCGCGAGAGGGAAATATTGGAACATGAAGTTGCTAATGGGAACTAGTGTACACAAGTAATTTTTGTAGAGATGATTAACGGTTTGTTGAAAGTTGTGGATACTCAAATTGTAAACTCTAAAATTGATAATTTAGCTAATAATTTAGAAAGGTGCCATTTGGAGAGGGAGCCATATTTTAGAGATGGAATTGCGAAAGTGATTAGAATTGTTGGGAAAATAGATTTAGAGAAAGCTTTAACTAAATTATCTTTTGTAAAGAAATAAAAAGTCTTTACATGGAGTTGTCTTTTAACCAGAAATCCCAAAGAAGAAAAAATCTCTTTGGTGAGAGAGAAATTTTTCATGTAGTTCCTCCAAAAATCCACAGTTTGGGTCACAACAATCATATGTTGTCTCCTATATCCCTTCTATTTCTTTTGTTTCTTCTATTTTTCTATCTGTTAGGTCTGATGCACATAATGAGTGTGGTAGAGTGGAAAATTGTAGCCTCCCTAGTGTGTTTAAACAAATGCAACTTTAGAATGAGAGTGAAGATATTTCACTGAAGGATGGTATACTCTATGAATGTAACAAAATATGACACTGATGGAAGAAATGGAGAATCATGGTATACTCTATGAATGTAACAAAATATGACACCCATGGAAGAAATGGAGAATCCAAAACAATCTGCTCACATATTCATAATGATCAGTCTAAAAGAATCACAAATAATTAGGTCAGATGATTTTCATGGATTCACACAGTTTACCATTGTGAATGAACATAAAGTTTCAAAGAAAAGTTAGAGGCCAACCATAGTTTATTATAATTGTATATTTTCTTCCTACAATCAAGCTATAAAGGTGAATGCAAGTCAAATACAATATCCTCCAGGGACCTCCAATTTATGTGGCAACACTCAATACACTCCCTTGCAAGAAGCCTATACTAGTGAGGTATGTCACTGGCTCAAGGGTTTAAGTTATTTATCTTTAAAGGTTTAATATTGTCCTTTTCCATTTTTCATATTTAGCTTTAAAGGTTCAATATGGTCTTTTTCCATTTTTTTTATTGAGGTTTTGATTTTGGATTCATTTGTTTTGTGGGGTTGGTATTGTTTTTAATCATTTTTTTAGAATTCAAAGTTCTAATGATGTCCATATTTTCAAATGTCAACTTCCCCATTGACAATTGAGAATTTAAATTTTTACTTCACCAAGAAAGATTTTCATGACTTAGGAGCACTGTAGATGGAGACTCCACTACATAGTAGATTGCATGACTTCCAATGGTATTAATTATGAAGTAAGGAAGACAATGCAAAGGAGGGCAGATGTAAAGGTGGGGCATTGCTTGACAAGTTCTCTGACATGGTTAATGAAAATTATAATGGAAATGTTTAAGAGACAAACTTACTGGAGTCCAGTTCTATCTAGACAACTGTCCAAAGAATTGAATCTATGTCAACAACCTTTTATGGTTATCCTTGCATGGATCATAACCCAGAAAAACAATTACCAATTGTCATGCCAGCACATGCCCTTGAAAGAGATGCCACTGTGAAATCAAAGAGGTTTTAATTTATTTTCAGATCCATATTTGATGTGCTATTTTTTTTTTTTGTGCAGTGATGATGATTGTAAAGTACTTGAAATTTCAAGGGGAAAACCATCTCCTTGTTCTTACTTAATAAATTGCATCAATATTTTCTTATAGCCTATTTTATCTTAAGACTATTAAAGTCTTTCTATTATGCAATTTGGTAGGACACATTTTACCTTATTAGTGTTTCTTCCCATTTATAATGAAAGGCCAATATAGAAAGTTTCTTCTCTCTTCTAATATGGGAAGTATGATTTTTGTTTCATTGATATCATTGATCCATCATTTTTATTATTTCCAGAATATATATTTGGAATTTCTACTTAATAATGGATAAGGTATAAAGCACATCATAGAAAAGGGAAGCAAAAGAGCACATCACCAAGAAGATAAGGTATAAATCATATCACAGAAAAGGGTATTAAACAAGAAGGTTGAGATGGAAGATCATTACAAAGTTTCACATGTGTTATTTTTTTGTTTGTTTGATCAGTTTTGCATCCCCAAATTGTTTACGTTATATTGCTTTACATTATGTAATGATTTGAAAGAGTTATTGTACCTATGCATTTTAATGGTAACCATATATACCTTAATTAGTCTATCTACAGGTACACATACCACATACATTAATCATTATGGTGCAAAACAGATAGATGCTTTACCTCCACAAACTACAAACATTAAGACCTAATGGTTTCAGATTAAAACAATGAAAAATTTGAATCACAATTGCTTGTTCCGCATTAGCTATAAACTTAGGCTTAATGCAATGGTGCTGGGGTTATATGTTTCTTCAGAGTTCCTTCTCGGCTTCTTCAACTCGCACGGTTAGCCACCTCATACGCCACTAATTAGTGGTGCTTGATTTATTTTGTATGGGTTTGTGGCTTTGACTTTTTGGTTTTGGCTGTTCAATTCTATTTATATTGCTCTAGAATCTCTTATGTTTTTTTTCAAGCTTCTCTTTCATATTATCCACATGAAATGGCCTTGGACTCATTTCATTTTTACTCCATTATGACTAGCCTTTGTTAGCACACATCAACCAAGGAAACTTATCATCTTCATAAAAATGTGGCCCTAACTTTAGTGATGAATAAACATTTATTCACACTTTGTATGCTTAAAGGAGGCATATTCTTCTCCATTGGTTGTTAAAATCAAATTATGGATGAATTTATTTTAAAGAAAATTTTACTATTTACTTGAAGAGCAAGGGCAAAGCCAATTTGAAATCCCTTTGATAACCTTTCCACTAGATGAATATTCCTTCTCTTTAAAATCCCTTTGACAACTTTCCACCCAATGAATATTCCTTCTGACTCTGTATGCTTAAAGGAGTATTTTCCTTGTCCATTGGTTGTTAAAATCATATTGTGGATTAATTTATTTTAAAGTAGGTAAATTTATGATTTACTTGAAGAGGAAGGCCAAAGACAATTTTAAATCCCCCTAACTGGAATGGTTAGCCACCTCATGCCCCACCAATTTAGTGTTTCTTGTATTATTTTTTGTGTTTCTTGGTTTGAATCTTCAGTTTTTGGTTGTTCAATTTTGTTTAGATCCTATTCTTATGTTTTCTTTTAAAAGCTTTTTTGTGGCAGGTTTGTCATCCACACCAAATGGTCATCAACTTTACCATCAACTCATTATTTTTTTGGTGATTTTTACCCTCAACTCATTTCACTTTTACTCCATTATGACAGGTCTCTCTTATGAGAGGTTAAGAAATAAAACAGTCTCTTTTAGCAGAAATTGAGAAATAGCAGAAGTTAAGAAATAAAATTGAATAGCTGCATAAAGTTATGGCCCTAACCTCAGTGAAAAAAAACATTAATTCACACTTTGTATCCTTAAAAGAGTCATGTTCTTCTCCATTGTTTATTAAAATAAGATTATGGATAAGTTCATTTTAAAGTAGGTAAATTTATGGATGAATTTATTTTAAAGCAAGTAACTTTATGATTTACTTGAAGAGGAAGGGAAAGGTCAGTTTGAATTCCCTTTGACAACAAAGACATTTTGAAATAGCTTTGACAAATTTTCCATGAGATGAATATTCCTTCCCACTTTGTATGCTTAAAGGAGTCATGTTCTTCTCCATTGCTTGTTAAAATCATATTATAGATGAATTTATTTTAAATAATGTAAATTTACTATTTACTTGAAGGGGAAGGGAAAAGATAGTTTGAAATCCCTTTGACAACCTTTCCACGCCATGTAAACTTTGACCATAGGTTCATGTTTGGGGTGAGAATGGTTTTCAGCACATTAATAAATTTCATAATTTCCTACCAAACAAGATTTTCTTATGCAAACCATCCCAGTATATTAGCCGTTAATGCTGCATATATTAGTGTCCCATACTGATCATGCCTCACTTACCTGGACAATCTTATGGACTCAACTTTCCCCAGTTATTACATAGCACTTAATTCTTACAAAAAAATCTCAATATTTCCCAGTTATCCCCCTTTATTACTTAATTCCTACAAAATATTTTTGGCCCATTTATTACTTAATTCCTACATAAGATTATCAATATTTTCCAGTCCTTTTATGGAGAAAAATATTGTTTTTATGTATTTTTATAGTTTCACTCTATGATACCCTTTAGTCTATGGATACCATGAATGTTTCAATTTCTAATGCTCTGTACCAATAAACATTTTTTTTTAGAAAATATGCATTAAATAAGATTATATACTCTCTTCCTCCATTTCTTTTCTATTAAATCAAATTGGAGGCAAATTACTATATTTTGGAATCCAACTCTTATAAATTTACTGGAAAGTTGTAGCTATGTTTAATGTTATCTTGAAAGAAAGTTTATTTATGATTTATGTATTTATGAGAATATAATGGAGCTCTTGGAATGATGTATTTATGATTTATTTTACATTGATAAATGATGTTTCCAAGATTTTTACCAATTTAAATATGTACATGGAAATTTGTTGTTCCACTAGAGAGGCCATAGGGATGAATGTGCTGTCCAAGGGCATGCAAATTTTTGTATATTTACTTCAAATTGAGTTTAGTTTTTTGGTGAGTGTTTTTATGCAATTATTTTTTTGTGCTTTTGATTAGTAATTAGGTTTTGGGTCATCTCTTTGCCAATAGGTTCTGTGGACTCTTAGTTTACTCCACAGATTTTTATTTTTTTTTTGGTCTTAGCTGTGATTTTAGTCTGTTTGCTTAATGCCTTGGCCTATCAATAAGAAATTTATGGGAAGATGAGAAGACCACAACAGTGAATTAGATTAAAGGGAGAGACTATCATCAGTCACGTCGTTGTTTGCAGCGAACTGGATTTACGACCATGGTAAATCAGTTATGTTTGAGGCTGTTATCAATGAGGTGGTTGTCAGCAAGGCTTTGAAGACCACAGTTCCATCTTTTTTACGATTGAACATGCCTAAAACTTAACTCGATATGCTACGGCTGGTTCCATGGGAGGGTTCAATGCCTATTCATCCAATAGTATATTTGTTGTGTTTATTGCACCATACCAAGAACCTGCCCAGAATAGTGAGTGTTGCATTGTATTACAATGATGGAGACTTCAACATCCAATGGTGGAAAGGATTTACATGTCTCGGTCACAATGCCTCGTATTGAGGTAAGAAAATTTTAGCTAGTTAAGATTTCCACCCGTCGAGAAAGGAAGATGAAGGGACGAATTATTTAAATTTCAGCTTTTATAGTAGTGAAGAAGATGGATCACAAAGGAAGAAAACACAGTTACTCTCCCTCCTTCGAATCTACTTAGCTTTAACTAAGATGTGAATGCGTAGATAATTAGAAATTGCTGGGTTGGCTGCGGGTGGGAACAATGGGAGGTGGAACAAAGTTGGCTTCATAAGTTTCTTGCTTGAATATGCTTGGATTGAAAGGAAATAATGTGGAACCTCCTTGAGCTAACTGTCATAGGTTGGAAAGAATTGTGGTTGTAGGCCAACCCTTAAGCAACAATGCCATTTTGGAGTATGCGAGGAATTTATCATCGGTACTTCAAACTAGATTTTCTCGCCTATAAAACATAGCCTTTTAGGGCATTTATCTGGTATAACACGTATTTTCCTAAGCATTGATGCCAATAAGGCTCCTAACTCTTTTCCTTATCGAACCAAAACCCCAGAGGCAACATTGTTGGGGTTAGTAGCTTAAGGGACAACAAACAGATGAGTTAGCCAATACCCCAAGAGCCAACATTGTTGAGGTTAGTAGCTTAAGGGCCAACATAACGATGAGTTAGCTGTATTAGGTAGGTGGTGCAATTCAGAAAAAAGATCTCATATGCTTATCTCTTATGTTGTTGGTCGTCCTTCAATAAAACAAACCAACCATACCTCACACATCTCGGGTGGATATTCTGTGCAACGCTCTCACAATGGACATAATTTGCAAACATTCTCTCTGTCCGAGGGAATAATGGTTTTCTGTGGGTATCACCATGAATGATCTCATACAATACCAACTAGCTTTCCCTAATCTTATTTTTATTTCACCATGTTTGTTTGAATTCAATTCATGGACCACGATCGTAAAAAGGGTTTCATGTTCTTGTGTTTCCAAAGCCTCCTAGCTAAGGTATCATTGATATTGAATTTAGTGTTTCCATATTTGTAAGCGCAATACTTCAAAGCAATTACTTGACAGTAGATTCATTTTTTTCCATAGACCTCACATGTTAAACTAATTCTGAGATGAACATGAAAGCGAACAAAGCATTTTAAATGAAATGTCAGAAATTTTCTTAGGAATTCTATTGATTTATTTCTAATTGTTATACATTGAAGTGATTAAAAGAGAGCAAATGATATTTTTCGGTTGGACCTCAAAAAGGTGAATGTGTTTACTGACCTCAAAAAGGTTGTTAAACTAATAGCTTTACCTGCCTAAAAAAGTTGTTAAACTAAATCTGAAAGGAATATAAAAACAAATAATGAATTTTAAATTAAAGGATATATTTTCTTTTAACATTACTTAATGTGTAGATTAATATTTCAAATATAGTTTTGGAAAATATTTTTGGGTGTTTTTAGGGTATATTTGGTTTATTAATTAATCTAATATTTAAATTTTAAAATATATTTTGCAATAAATAATTCTTTCGGTTCATAAGGTATATATATAATCCTTTTGCATCTAAATATTTTGTGATATTATTGACTTATATTAAATATTATTACAAATATATTAAAAAATAAATAATGACTATATGTGTGTTAAAAATTATGTAATGTTAATTATTAAATATATTTGTTTATATCATGTAATATTAACATAAATATCTTAGAATATTATATAATATTATGAAAATGTTTATAAATGAAAATTTTCAAAAATAAAATGATATTTATGACAAAATGGTAACACTTCCATTTTTTTAACCAATGTTATTAAAGTAGAGAATCAAGTTTAAAAGAAAATTTCTAAGAAAGTCACAATAATTTACAATTGTTCATAAATTATATGTTCACTTAGAAATGCACATCAGTACTCTCCATGTATGGTATATAAAGAGTTTAAGGTAGAGTAATAATGTTTGTTAGTGATTTTAGGGTGATATTAGTATTTTTGTTTGTTCATAGAATATTAGTCAACATTTGTAGGTCGTTTTGTTTTGTTGTAAATGTCATAAATTGATATTCTAGATTTTGTGGTAAATTTGAAGTAGTACTTGCTACTATGGGTAAATTTTAAATTTAGAGTTAGTATAATGGTTTAGAATTCCAACGTTGTTAAGTCTAGATGACAATATATTGAGGAATTTTAGAAGTAGAAAATGAATCTAGGTATGTTTTTTCTATAATGTTTGTACTCAGTATTGTGAATTTATGAAACAGGATGTCTCATTTAAGCTTAGTGTCAACCAGGATCATAGATGATGTATTTACCATTGCGAAGGGATTCAAGGTCCAACTTTAAGTATAATAACATTATCATGCAAGAAGATTGGGTCCATGGTGATAAGTCACGGTTTTGAGGTCAAGCCAATATTAGAAGAGCTCAGGAAATAATGTTGCTTCGTACAAAACAAGACAATGAACAACCTATATAAAAATCATAGTCACAAGTCATGGTTTCATGGGCATACCAGTATGAAAACAATGGGAAAATTGTTGTTGGCTTTTAAGTATGAAACCAATGGGAAAATTGTTGTTGTTGGGTTTTACCCCTAATCCAAAATTGTAATGATAATTATTTTTTATTATTGGAAAAGACTTTGTTTGAAAATGGTGATTCACTTGCTATTCAAAATGGATGTCATAGCATAGGTAGTATGTGGGGGGGGGGGGGGGGGTTGTTATTTTTCTTTAAGAAGTTGGTAATATATTTTTGGATGATATTGTTACTTTTAAATGCATAAATTTAATTAAAAAAAATGGATGCTTGATTTTTGCAAATGCAATACAAACCGTACATTGAATTGTTTATTTAAATCTATTTTATTAACTAATTTTTCATTTCTAAAAATTATTGATTTAAACATATTTTAGCAACTAATTTTTCATTTCAATGAAATGTGTGACATAAAAATAAAAATAATAGCATTTTATTGTAGACATACATATCAAATTGTTTTAATTACTCAGAGTCCAACATTTTGGGAATTCCTTAATATAATTTGGGACTATATTATTATTTTTTATTACAGAAATTGATTTAAAAAAAAAGAGTGCTTGAATTTTGCAAATGTAATACAAACTATAAACGTGTAATAATTTTTATTTAAATTTATTTTATTAACTAATTTTTCATTTTGATGAAATATATAACATCAAATAAAATTGATAACATTTTATTGTTTTAAGATTATCATAAACAATTAAGTTAGAGTTAATTGCATTACCTCATGCTACCACAGTAACTCTCATGTTTTCTTTTGTAGCATATGGATATTGTTCTTTTTGTGGCCTTCTCCACTATGGGATCTTTGATTACTCTTTTAGGTTTGGACAAGTTGTGGGTTTTCTCCATTTATTTGTTATGAAGTACTTGTAGAGTTTCCTTCCTAATGTGTTTATTGCTAGGGTATGACGTCTCCTTTTTCGTATAGGTGGCTTAGGAGGTCTTTTGTGTGGCTTCTCTCTCATTCTGGGTCAACACATTAGAGGAGGTATTTTTTGTGGCTTCTCTCTCATGCAAGCAAAATTGGTCCATGGTCATAATTCATAGCTTTGAGAGCACACAAATATTAGAAGAGTTGAGAAAACAATGTTTCCTTCTACAAATACAAGACAATGACTAACCTAGAAAAAAATCATAGTCATAAGTCATGGTTCAAGGGCACACCAATATGAAAATAATGCAAAAATTGTTGTTATTTGGTTTTATGGGTAATCCATAATGGTAATGACATATATTTGTGGTAGCATTAGGTAAGAAAGATGCTAAGAGACTAATAAGTATTTCTTACTATTGGCAAAGAGATTGTTTGGAAACAATGATTCATGTCTCATTTGGAATGGATGTCATAGCCTAGGTTTCATATCAGTATACATTTGTTGTAGAGACACAAATATAAGGGTTTCAATTAATCAATGTCCAACATTTTTCAAGATTTGTAGTAAGTGGGGTTTTTCTTATTCTTTTTAATAATTTGGTAATATAATTTTGGATGATATTGTTATTTGTCAACACATAAACTAATTTAAAAAAATGGACCCTTGAATTTTTCAAATGTAATACAAATTATTAATTGAATTGTTGATTCAAATCTGTTTTATTAACTATTTTTTTTCAATGAAATATATAACATCAAATAAAAATAATAGCATTTTCTTGTTGAGATACATATATAATTGTTTCAATTACTCAACTTCCAGCATTTTGAAACATTTGTAGTAAGTGGGGTCTTTTTTTTTTTAAGAATTAAGTAATATAATTATCGATGACATTCTTATTTTTTAATACATAAATTGATTTAGGAAAAATAGATGCTTGAATTTTGCAAATGTAATACAAACTAAAAATTTCTAATAATTGTTAATTTAAATTTATTTTATTAACTAATTTTTCATTTTAATGAAATGTATAACATCTAATAAAAGTAATAAAATTTTATTGTTTTAAGGTTATCATAAACTATTATAGCTTAAAGTTAGACATTTGGATGAATTGGTTGCATTAAGTCATGCGACCGTGGTTTTTGTTTTCAATACCATATGGATCTCGTTCTTATTGTGGCATTTTCTACTATGGTCTCTCTTGTTCCTCTTATAGGGCTCCACAAGTTCTAGCTTTTTTAAATTTATCTTTTATGTGGTACTTGTAGCATTTCCTTGTGTTGACTCTTAAGGTATAGTGTCTAGTTTTTCCTATAGATGGCATACAAGGTCTTTTTTGTGGCCTCTCTCTCATTATGGCTCACTTATTATACGATGTATTTTGTGTGGTGTTTGTAAACTATACCCATGTTTACATAGAAGGAAATCAAGGGCATAATGGGTAACTATTTCAATGAAATCGCTTAAGACCACAACAAGAATGGAACCCACTTAGGAAAGCTCTATAAAACTCTATCAATATCACCATTAATTGTTTGTTCCATAGGAAATTTTCATTCTTCGTTGCAATATAAGAACCTTGATTGGGAACAATAGAAGGTGTGGATATAAAAATTTTGAAATGAGACTTGGTAATGAATATTTCATTTAATAATGCACATTAATAACCAAGAATGTGACAGGTACAATGCCCCAAGCTAGCTAAAGAAGCTATACCATTTGGAATCTTCATTCTATACCATTTGATATTTTCACTCATATTCCCATTCTATAGATGAACTATTATGGAAATGAGTGCAGACCCCATAATACCCACCAAGTAAATCATCTTTTTTCTGCTTGGCATTGCTAAAATCAATTTTGGATCCCAACAAAAAATATTCAAGATGACACTTTACAGTCACCCAATAATCATGTTGTGGAATATATTGCTTATAACCACTAAAATGATTAATATAGAGCTTACCATCCATAACAATGCTTGGCTTCCCCCATCCTTCATGTAAGCCTGACTTTAGTTGTGACCATGCATCTATAACAAGATAGTACATTCCCCATTCATCTAAACTCTAATGCTCTATGGTATTGTTACAGATAAATTCCCACCACTGCTACATGTTTAAGAATATTAGAAGGATTGTCAGCAATGGAGCCTGGTGCACTTTTTGCATCCCTCCATGTGTTTTCAATGGGATCATAAAATTCCAAGAAAGGAAGCTAATAGCCTTTGAGAGGGCGCCTACTATAACCTCCAACTACGTACAATTTTTTGTCAATTACTCCTACAAGGAAACCAAAATCAAGAGCTAATATGGATAAATGCTTGTCCAATTATTCTTCCTTAGATCATACATCTATAGATCCATGTACATAATCTTGAATGTTAGTTTGGAACAAAAATAACAATGGATTGTCTTATACAAAAGCGAGAGTGACAAAAAAAACAAATGAATCCACAAGTGATCATATTTAATAGTGTGGAGCTAAGAGAGAAAATGGAAGAGGTAATTTTTATATAGGCATAAGGATAAAGAATATTTCAGTTGTGATGTTAAATTAGAGGTTTTGAAATGAGGACTTTCTCCGTGATTTCTTTAAATATAGATTGCATTTTCCACTAAAATGACATTTAATTCATATGCAATAGAATATAAATGCATATTCCAAAGTTTAAATTACATTCGAAAACATGGATTTGTGGTTTAATACAATGCCCATTCAGATGAATGATTGAAACCATGCACTAAATTGAGGGTATTTTTGTATTTATCTTGAGTATTTTAACCATGAATGTGATTTAAGGGGTTTCTAAATGAGGAACTTTCCCTAATTTATTTAATGATGAAATACATTTACCATTCAAATGACATCTATTAACATGCAATAGGGGATAAACTCACATTCCAAATTTTAGATTTCATTTGAAATGGCCCTTCAGATCATTGAAAGCTTAATTACCCTTAATATATGTTCATTGCATGGAAATAAAATGGCATGAACAATCACCCAAGCAAGCATGCATGTCTAAGATATGGTCATAGTTATTTGCGTTCCTTATAATAGGAAAATATTGTGTCTAGAAACATTTTATGGGTAACTAATATTTCTTCTAAGTGGAAAATCTTGTGTCCAAAAACCTTTCATGAGGTAACTAATTCAGTCCATTTCGGATAACTTACAACTTCTAGATCAGAGTTGGTTGCTAGGAAAGAGTTGCTTGTTGATTTCCTTCCTTGTTAGATAGGGTATACCTATATCTTCTTGATGATGGACTTTTGTTATGAAAAATATCTAATACACATTCCATTTAAAAAAAATAATGGGCAAGAAAAATGAGAAAGAGGGGGTTGAGAGAGAAAGATTTTACTATTATCAAAGGAATATCTACACACAATTCATTTTCAATTATTACATATGGGTATGTACACCATCTTTACAACATACAACACAATACATATCATATTTTACATATGAATTCAAAAAGCATCTCTTCCAAATAGTGTCAAGGTTCTTAAGGACTCTATATTTTAAGTCTCAAGCACAATCCCCAGAGCATGAAAGAGGCTTGCAAGAAAACATAAAGAGGGAAAGGAAAACCTTGATTGGGAACAACAGAACGTGACAATATACAAATTTTGAAACAATACTTGGTAATGAATGTTGTATTTAATCAACATTAATAACCAATAATATGGGAGGTACAATAAGCTATCTAAAAATATTTACAGTTTGGAAGCTTCATTGTATGCCATTTGATATTTTGACTCATATTCCCATTATTTAGAGGAATAATCATGGAAATCACTGGAGACCCCATAATACCCACTAAGTAGATCTTTTCTTTCTTGCTTGACATTGTTAAAATAAATCTTCCATCCCAATGTATGGATATGGCCCACCAAATGCAATTATTAGCAATAGTAAATTATTCTTAAGGATGAAAAAGTTTAAAGGATTCAATTTCTATTTGTGATGCATGAGGATTTCGTTAAAAATTTTGAATGGATTGGAACTTGTTTTTGTAATGCGAAAAGATATGATTAATACAATAGTGAATTAGTTTAACACCTAAAAAAATTGAAAGGATTCCAATTATCGATATGATGCATGTGGATTTGGTTTAAAAATTTTAAAGGATTTGACCTTATTTGTGTGATGCATGTGAATTTGATTAGAATGAGACATGCTTCAGTTGGATAAAGCACCATTATTATCCTTAATTCATATCTATCACTTAAATATTCAATTAAATCCCATGGCATATCACATAATATTCTATGTTACTCTTCTTGATGCCCTATTGCGTTTCCTTTGCAACATATGGTGCAATTTCTAGTTTATGTTATTTGACACAACATGTTATCCTCAAAATTGGTGGGATACTAATAATAACAACCATCCAATTTTAAGGTGAAAATAAAAGGAGATACCAAATAGGTGTATGAAACCCCTTTGTTTGTGTCTCAAGAGACCTAGTTCTATCTATCTAATTACTAAAGTCTAAAAGTAAAGATACTCTACAATACTCTTTAATTGAAACTACCAACTGGAAACACATATTCTTAAACACTATACATGATAAGCTATATATCCTAATAATTTTATGTGGGTCTAAAATAAATTTCTATGAAAATGACATTTTATTTGTTTTATAAAGGACAACATGCTATCAATAATTATGATATTATGACTAAACAATATTCACCTTAAAACCAATTTTTTTTAACATTTGATTATATATCATGCATGCATAAATTTACTTACCCACAACTCTGCTTAACACTTTTGGTCACAATGCAAACTCTTGTCGTGGGGAAGCCACTACTGTCATTTCAAATGGTGAGGGAAAAGAAACTACTCTAGTTTGTAAATACTCTAGCTTTCAATGTCGAGGATAAAAGAAACTACTGTGGGCTAGGTAGAATAAGTACCCATATTTCAATTTTTCTTTATTTATATCATTTAATTTTTTACCAAAGAGGTTTAACTAGAATCCCATACTCTTCTTCTCAAAAAGTTTAACTAAATTATAAACTCTTAATCTAGAGATCTAGATTCGAATTTAAACTATGAGCTGAGAGATCTAAAATAGAAATAGAAATGGTAGAGACTCTACATCTAACAATATATTTCATCTTGGATCTAAATAAATAGCCCAATCTTATAAAAGGTGGAATGTGGTTTAATTCTCAACCACATAGTCAAACTATGATGCTACATTTAATAGATATATCAAAATTACAGTGTAATAACATAACAATATAAATGAAAAATACTTTATTTAAATAAAAATATGACATTGTAAATGAATAACATTTCTTATCAAAAATTATAATTTCACAGTTGACAATCCTCTACTTGTGAAAATATAGCATCCCCATTTATAAATTTAATAGGTCATGCACTATCTATAACATTATTCATTAATATTTTTTTATTGTTATAATATTACAATATACATGAATATCACAATATAACAAATATATAACAATATATAACAATATAAGAAGTATTTGTCTCCTTAAATTCAAGACAACATATATACCTATGAAATTAATTTATGGTCCAATTGGATAACTATCTAGGAGACAATAATAAACATAATATAATTTACAATTACACATCTATATATAAAGAATTTTTCCTCTAACAATGTGTAAGTGGAAAATTTTCAAGCATGTTATCTTGATATTTTATCAATAACTTCCATTGTCAATTTTTTGTCTACTCTTCACTTCTTTCAACTGCAACCTAGTTGCTATGACCAAATGACTATATTGGACACATATAACATCTTGTTCGCAATCTTGAAAAATAATGTGGTATTAAAATTTCTTTACTTAATGTGTTTTTCTATTTATTGCATTGCAATAAATTATAATGAACTTTCTCTAGATTATTTTCTAGTTCCATGGTAGAAAATGCATAACTTTGGCTAACCATAGTAGAAATATGGGTGTAATACTTGTCAACCGTAATGAGTTCATTGTCTATATACTTATTAGTAAACCTTGGATGTGGGGGCAATTGTTTAGTATATGCATGGTTTGACATATTTTTTATTGTTGTTCACACACTCATTCTTGGACTCTATATACATGAAAGGAAAAATAAAAACTACTTTCATTTCTAGTTGATAATATATTTTTCATATTCTCACCTCTAAAAATAAAAAGAAAGAAAAATATTTTATTTTTTGAATACAATTACTTTTTAAACTATTTATAAAAAGGTTAGAGTTAATCAAATTCACTTTTACTTAATATTGTTTTCAAATCTTTATATTAATAAAAACTTGATTACCTTACTTTTTATAGTTATATTACATATTTAAATTACTATGAAATAATAGATAAATATATGTGGCTATAATATGATATTGAAAATAAAATATAAATGAGGCTTATGTCATGTGACATTTTATTTTGTGTATTTTCTCAAGACCCTATGTGAAAGACGTCTCGTTTGGCTCTATGGTAATGTGGAAAAAGTAGAAATGGAGACTATGAAAATTGCTAGAACTTGCCTTATCTTTGGTATATTTGTTTGTTTTGGCCTAAATATATTTCTATGTTAATGATGGAAGTACAGAAATTATGTTTCATCTCACCTTAAATATCAAGCATATCTATAATGGTTCATTTTTTCCTTGAATAATCTTTAATATTGATTTGTTTTAATATGTGAGATTAGTAGAGTAAAGAGAAAGGAGAACTTAATTGAGAAGAATAATATTATATATATATATATATATATATATATATATATATATATATATATATATATATATATATATATATATATATATATATATATATATATATATATATATATATATATATATATATATATATATATATGAGAGTCCCTACAAACATTACAACACAAGGGGGGGTTTAAGACAATATTCGGGTAAATTGTCTTAACTTGAGACAAAATAAAACTTGTGTATTGTCTTAAATACTGTCTTTAAGTGGGTGTCTCAAATTAAATTGTCTTAAAATATTGTCTTTATAAGGACAATATATAACACAAGCATTTTTGTCTCTCCACAGACAATTTCATTCTTCTCTCTCTAGAGACAATAGTTGGGATTAAAGACATATTGTCTTCAAAGAGACAATATCTTTGATCCTAACTATTTTCTCTCTAGAGACAATAAAAAATTACATTCAAAGATAATAGAACATCACTTTTGTCTCATTAAAGACAATAAAATAATCAATCTAGAAAATATCTCGTCATTGAAATAAACCAATATTAGAAGTATTTAATTAAACATAAACTACAATATCATTGATTAATTCATATTAGGACATAGCGGAATCGAACCACCAACCTCCTGATTACAAACAAGATGCTCTTCCATTGAGCTAGTACCCTTTAAAGAATTATGTGAGAGTTATGGTAGTCCTTGAAATTGCATATATAGGCATTGATTTTAAAACGAAGTGCAAAGGAACATTGATAGAAGTGGGAGTGTGGAAGCCAATGAGAAAGTGAATAATATGGAAAGTGAAATACAATCAAAATTTGAGTTTCTATATATCTTCTAAAGCATGTAGCAAGGAGGTTAAATTTAAAAAGAAAGTTACACACATAAATGTCCAAGAACATTGGAAATCATTACATGCACAAAGTATATCAACGTTTGATAGAATCCCAAAAAAATAGAAATTTTGTAGAGATGTTACACAAATTGAAAGGATAGTGGAAATCATGTGTTTACTAATGCTGGGGATGTCCAATCCCCCTTGATCACTTGGTAATGTGCAATTACAAAAAACTCAAAGACACCGTATCAATCTTTTTTACCCCACCTTACTTTCCCAATAAATTTTTTGGAGTACCTGTTCCAACATTTTATAGGCTACTTGAGAAGAAAAAAGAAAAAAAAAATTGGAGTACCTATTCTAGCATTTTATAGGCTACGTGAGAAGAAAAAAAGACAGAAACCAATCTGACCCATTGCTAGAAATTTATCAACAATTGCAATATTCTTGGAAGGAAGTAGGTCAATATTACTCCAAGCTTGAATTTTTCTTTTTTAAAACTTTTCTATTATCCATCTCCAATAATCAACAGCTGAAAAACTATTTACCGAAGGACCTACCCAAATAAGAAATAATCTCCCCGAGATTCATAAGATTTCATTTATGATTCAACCAAGTAGGGGATTCATCTTGGCCAAAACGAAACCCTGTTTTTCCTCTCTAACAACTAATCTTGCTCCTTTTGCGAAAGTGTCAAAGAAAAATTATTACCCTCAAAAGTTTGTTGAATCAACGAATATGTTAAATCTAAGGCATCTGCAAAGTGGAAATTTGGGTATATTACAATACATATCCTAAAATTTGATATCATATGAATAACTTGTATAGGAGAAATAATGAAAATATTTTTCAAGTGAAGTTTCCATGGCTGAATGTCAATTCTCCAACACCTGTATTAGAGGTAAAAATACTTCGATATTTTTTCCAAAGAATATCTAATACTGAAATAATGAGGTGGAGATTGCAAGTTACATTTAAACTGGCATTCATCACTCATTCTAGCCACTGAAATGGTCTATATATCAATGCATGTTTTGTACATAGTAAAAGTGGTCAACTTTTAGGAGCTCTTTCTGGTGGACAAAGACAAATTCTTGGACTAGCCATACTAAAACATCCTGGAATATTTATGTAGAATTAAAACCATAGTGAGAAGCAAAGAGATTGCATGTACCTTGAATCATATAATGGAACTAATTTATATTTATGCAGAATTAAAAACATAGTGAGAAGCAAACAGATTGCATGTACCTTGAATCATATAATGGAACTAATTTCTAATTGAAATATTTCCAAGCAGAAAGATTAATGTAAAAGAAGGCTTGGAGTATCTAACACTCTCAGGAATTTTGCATGGTCACTTTAGCAAGGTCATTCATGGATTTTTTGTGTATATAAATAGAAGCATCAACTAAAGAAAGAGGCTTCTCTACTCACAGTTTAAGGTTTTGCAAAGTTTTTTTCACTCCTTGGACTTGTTCTTCTCGGGGTGAAATTTTTGGATTATAATCCACATCACACAGACATAAGCCAAAAGCTAGAGTTTCTTCCTGAAGGTGTGCTTTTGAATAGAAGGCAATCGTATGCATGTGATTTGGCTAAAATGGCACCAAGGCTCATGTGCACAATAGCATTAAATATTTACGTGGGATTTTCTCAACCTTGTGGTTGAAGCCATTTTTTGGCATGCGATATGTAACCTCATATGTTAATGCCTTGTTGCAACTATTTGTAAGGCACATGGTAATTAATACTTCTAATAACTAAGATAGCGGATCTCTACTTGGGTTTAGTTTAGTAGTGAATGCATTTATTCAAGCCATCTCCCTCGTCCTTTATGTCCCACAATAATCACTACCCTGAGCTGGTCGTGACTAGCCTGCCAACACTATCATAAGGCCTAAGGTACCCTTAATGATGAATTGTAGGCCTGATTTCAGACCTTTTAATCCATCTTTCGGAGGGACTAAAAACTAAAAGTCCTCTATCTAATAGCCTATTAGATAGAGGACTTTTAGTTTCTAGCTCCTCCAAAAGATGGATTAAAAGGTCTGAAATCAGGCCTAGACTTCATCATTAAGGGCACCTTAGGCCTTATGATAGTGTTGGCAGGCTAGTCAGGGCTAGCTCAGGGCAGTGAGTGTCGTGGGACATAAAGGACGAGGGAGATGGCTTGAATAAATTCATTCACTACTAAACTCAACCCAAGCAGAGATCCGCTATCCTAGTTGTTAGAAGTATTCATTACCAAGTGTCTTACAAATAGTTGCAACAAAGCATTAACATCTAAGGTTACATATGGCATGCCAAAAAATGGCTTCAACATTATGAAGAAAATTACTTATTTATCATTTTAAGTTTGTTATTCTTCATGCAATGAAATATATTATATAACAAAACAATTATTCACAATCTAAACCTTTAAACTTCTGATTGCAATGGATATCATAAAAATTGTGAATATGATAAGATGTCTGTATACTAAATTACTTACCATTACAGCTTGAAATTCATCAAAATTGGTTGTTATGGATTTTCACTGGTAAGGAAAAATGACATTTACCCTAGTCTTATTTTTTACCTCAATCTTTCAAATCTCCCTGTATAAACGGTGACCAATAATGGAATCATCCTCGTACCTTAAAATCAATCCAACATATAAGTATTAGAATCAATTTATCACAACTTCCTAAACAAATCAAATAAATAATACAACATGATGAACACATCAATTATAACAATAGTAAATACTCGAATAAAAATACCTAGAATGAACCAAAAAGAAGAAAAAATATAGGTTTGGCACAACAAGCCCTAGAGATATGGCTCTTTAATAACACTTGTAATGATCCTACCTATGATCCCACTCAACAAAGCAGACACCCACATACTTAAAATTTTGTTTCTTTTGTGCAATATATTTCCAGAATCTCCACCTTATAACAATTAAGGCTTAGGGTATAAGTTCTAAAATTGTAACAAATGAACTCATAATAAGGCTAAGATGGTCTTCAAATCATGAGAATCACAACAGTCTATAAACAAGAATGAAACATTAAAGACTCCATGATATTTTCAGCTTTAATAGTAGGAAGTTCCATGTGAATCCTCATCGATCCACTTATTACAAAATGCTGAGATCTAAACTCCATGCTTAAGAGAATTATAGATATCGAGTTGAATGTCCTCTTGCTCTCATGTATGAAAGACCAAAAGATAATGGTCATATTAATTAGCTGTTCTCACAAAGATTAAATGTAAGAAAAATATGGAACTAAAGAGAATCTAAAAAAACATGGATATAGATGTAATGGTTTGCAAGTATTGGCACCATCAAACAAGCACCTAATGACTTTTTTGACTGCAAAAATAGAGATCTTGTTATCTATGAACTATTTTAGAAGCACTACAATGGAACTGGGATGTTCATCATTTGGCAACCAAGAACAATTTTACCTAGGAAAAATGCAATTTTATTTAAAAATATATGTGATCACCAAAAGTACACCAAAGTTAAAATACTAGCAAATTCATGCCTTTATTTAAACTTGGTCACAACATATGATGAATGGAATCATTGCATTTTGATGATAACACCGAAATAGAAATGAAAATATGTTTTATACCTCAACTTGAATCTCACATAGTGCTTTTGGGAACGAGGATCAAGTTACTTTTATGCTATGTTCTCCTTTCCACACAAGAAGGGAAGCCAAAGATCACAGACAAATAAAATTCATACATGCACAAAAATATTTGAGGCTTAAACACTCACCTATGGGCTGCAATAATTGGAAATTCCCCTTCAGCTACCTATATATGAAAGTAAATAAGCTACTTCAATCACAACACATATAAAAATTTGATTGCATTCAACATGGAATAATAGATTCCAGAACTATGTTGTTGAACTACAACGATCATGTCCTATTGTTATAACCTACCTGGTACGAACGATCCTTAAGCTTCTTACATAATGTAGACACCCACATGTCATGCCCAACGACACTTCTGATTACAAGAGGAATCACCTGCAAAACAAATAACTAGAGGTTGAGATGTATTTCAATTGATATGTTCAAATGATCTTATTAAAATCTACATTAATAACAAAGAAATTCCCAAAACATATTGATTCTCTACCCTTCCAACCATGTTCCTAAAGCATTCAAAACATAGCCAAACAAAAGAATAGGCCATAAACAACCACATCCTCTTGTTCTCTTGTAGTTATTCTCGTTCACACTACATGTCTATAATAATCTCTCTAGAATCCAAACTCATTTTCTCCAAAGGTTCCATCTTGTGGATTGTCTTATTGCAGGTAGTCTTGATTTCTAGCCTCGCATCCCATATTTAAACATTCACAAACAGTTCCCTTCCCCATGCTGATCACACATACACCGAGCTTATATCAACTAAATTTCTTGCCTTAAACTCCATTCTTGGCATACCAATAAGAGATTATGTCAACCCAAAGAACTATCAAGAGCTACCACTAGTGACAATGACTAGCAGTAAAGAACAAATAAGACATACATAGATTGAAAAATATCTATTCCCATTGATACCATCAACTTAGGGAGAAGTCTAATGAAATGGCCTTTCAAAGAAACAAAATTCTTCCAATCCAAGTGTGTCATCAAGTTAGATTTGCCTATGGAGGAATCTGGAAACCTATTAACATAAAGCTTCCTAGAACTCTGAAAATTCTAGAAATATATTTGTATATGGCATGGGGATCTTTTGATGGTGTCAAGTATCCCCAAATATGTGTGAAGCAGGGGACATCCCATTCTTGAATGAAAAGGTTTTTATTTCCTTCAAATGTTTTATTGGGCAAGGGGCTAACAATGAAGAAAAATGTATGCTTCATTGTTGAATCTATAACATACCCAACACCCTCTGTCAACCATTGAGGATAGGGGGTACTTCTAAATTTTACATTTTTTTCATTTTTATATACTACTCTGATACCAATTTCTCCATTATCCTGCCATGAATATAACAATGCATGTGACAATAAGTCATATGCAAATATAAATAGAATAGAATACACTTTGATCATCAATACCTATAGGATTTTTGTATATGATCAAGCTGGTGGATTATGCATATTAGAGTATGTGTTAATAGTTGTAATGATACCAATCTATGCATTTAATCTTATGGAATAATCATGACCTTATTGAATAATACTAATACTTATTACATTGTGTACAAGCCATCCTATGCTTTCCCTTATTCTATATGGGTATCTATCATAAATCAATCAAAGTAAGGTTGTGACACAATTATGGTCAGAGTCATGGGATTAATACCCTTATGAATGATAGTATAGTTCAGGTTCAATACACTTAGCACAATCATGCCCTATTGCTTTACCACTATAAGAATTGAGTACACTAGTTTCCATAATAAATGATCTTCGCAACCCACAACCCATATTCACAAGTTTGTACATAGTTAACATAGGTGTAACCTTGACAATATGGATAAGCCATATTAGGTGGTCATACTATTTATTAGTATAAGCCTTTCTATTAAGCCCATATAAGGTGACACTATTGATTTTGGTTGGTATTACTGTTATTAACACTTTTACTCGAATGGAGCTTGTATCTTATAGATAAGAAATCACTTCATACTCTTCATGTAACCTGTAATACCATAGTTATGAGTGAATACAATTATGACCCTAAAGAAGAACTTCAAGAAAGCTCTGTTTTCTTCAACATTATTTCTTGCAACTATTCTAATTGACATACAAGATGATATTCTAGACTTTATATTAGGTGGTACAAAATAACACAAAAATGTATGTACAGAGATACCACTATGTAGCAGCCAAGCTTCAAAAGACAGAGGAAGAGCTTACAGAACTGAAAAGACTTCTAATTGCAACAAAATATGAAAAATCACAGGTTATATTAGAGATGGGCAAAATCATGTGTCTGATAAATGAATTAACATTAAATTTGGAGAGTGATAACACTTTAGAAAGGCAAGTAACATTTGACTCTGAATTTGCAAGGCCAGGAGTTGTGGAGAAGGACAATGTTGATTTGGATGAAGAAAATATCATTACAAAGACACAGCTAGAGGTTGAAAAGGAAATAAATGCATCAGTAATCTTATAACTACAAGTTGTCAAACAAGAGCTTGAGCATGATATTTTAGAATACCTATGTTCAGTTAAATTGAGGGACATTTCTCTTGAAAATGCAATCGATGCATTGGTAGCTTTTGAAGAGGTGCAGAAATAGGCAGATGCACTAGCCATAGAATTTATGACCACAAAGAATTTATTGGATAAGCTCAGAGCTTATATATGGAAACAAAAGAAAAGAAACATGTTGTAGCTATGGCCAAAGACCGAGAGTATGAGGAGAAGGGGAAAGAAATAGAGCATGTCAACCAGGAACTGATTAGGCTGAATCATGAAGTAGTTCTTGTTAAGGATCTGATGTTAAAGCTCGATGCCTCATCCTCTTTATTGCAGAGCTTGAAACTAGAATTAGCAGCTGTTAAAGAGTCAGAACTTAAACTAGGAGTAGATATGCATGCAGTTGAAAATGCCCTCTCTAAAGCATTGGATGACCTGGATCTTGCAAAGAGTTGAGAGGTTAAAAAAACTAAAGTTGAATATATAACTCTAGTAGAACTAGGGAAGATGAGAGAAAATCTAAACAAAGCCACACATGAGGTAACTTATTTAGCAGGTGCCATTGAGCCACTCAGAGAAGAGTTGGAGAGGGAAAGTGCAATGCTAGAAGAAACATGGGAAAGGGTAGAAAAGTCTTATGCAGTAGTTTCTTCTCTGGAGGCTGAATTGAATCAAACAAGACAAGCAATTAAATCGGCAAGATGGAGAGAGGCAATCCAAGGAAGCTATGACAGAGCTTTACAACAAGCAGCTATTGAGGCAGATAAAGACAAGATTGAAGTTGAAGCAGCTAGAGAGGATATGCGCAAAGTAAAGGAAGAAGCTACACAATCAAAGGCCGATACTAGAACTATAGAGAGTAAGCTACAGGCAGCTATAAAAATGGCAGAAGCAGCTTGGGCATCAAAAGTATTGTCTCATGCTAGGATTGAGGATATGAATTTGGTGAGTCAATTGTTAGATATTTTGAGGCCAGGACTCTATCAGTTACACTTTCATTTAATCAGTACTTTGCAGTGACCAATCAGGAACATGAAGCTAAGGAACTTACTGACAAGCGGGTGGCAGCAAATAAAGAGATTGGAAATATTGAAGAGATTGGAAGAAGCAAATAAAGAGATAGTAGAAAGGAGGGTGGCTCTTCAATTTGCCTCACAAAAGGAAAAGAGGGAAAATCGAGTGAAATTAATAATTGAGGATCAGCTCAGAAAATGGATAGAACAAAGAGGACAACATAGAAAAGCTGGTGATTTAGCTACCGCGATGAAGAGATATGGTGCACCACACAACCGAGTCAGTAATTGGAAAAAACATGCATATTCTAATCCAAATGATCTGGACAATAGAAATGAGCAAGAAAATATTCCTGTCATGCCAATAACATCATTGGGTCAGGTGTTGAGCATGAAATCTTCCATGGCAAATAAGTTTGATGAAAGGACTTTAGATAAGCCACTTGTGTCTAAGAGGAGGACGTTCCGGTTTCCATGGTTTGCATTATCTATGGGAAATAAGAAAAAACATCCACTGAAATAAATGACACTTTGATTATTTTAGAAGCACAACTAGGTTGCTTATATTTAATTCGTTGCATGGGCCATCAAGGTCACTGGGTTTTTCATCTGGTCATGGATTCAGTTTTTAGTAAAAATGGGACGATGACAACCTTTTCCTGTGGAGGCAACCTTTTCCTATTTCTAAAAGATGCAAAGATTTTCTTTAGATACTTTGATATTAGTCATGAAAATGTCTATATGTTATACCTTTGTCATCTCATTGATTCATGATAGATCATGCAAAAGTTTGATGTATTACTCTGTAAACATGACACAATGAATTTGTGTGTGATATTCAGTTGGAAGATATTTATGCAAGTCTGTATCTGGTCAAGTGTGATATAACTCTTTCTAGAGCAGAGCATCAACTAGGTAAAAAGCGTAAGGCAAGGAAATTCTGCAATGGCATATGTCTATTCCTAGTTCTGATATGTGTCATTTGGGCTCCTATGTTGGTATATATATACTTCCCTATTTTTTCTTGTTAACACATTGAAGTTTTATGTGGGGAAGAATTTTACCTCATTCATAAGGCACCAAAGGATGGCCCTATTGAATCAACTAATGTAACACTATCTGTAGGGATAAGGCTTTATGACAAAACGAAGGCCAAGGAATTGGTGAGAAGATCACCCATTATATCCACACACTGTGAGACATAACCTAAGCACATCAATGTATCTTAAAGATGAAATAACAACGAACTCAATCATAGGATTTTTAAAGTCAATCTTCAACTTAAGGCATTGTTTCCATATCTCTCTAGCCCACTCCATTGCCTCCCAGGCTAACCAAACCCCTCGACAAACCTAGTCCCCTGCAGTCGCACTACATACTTGGAAACTCACTATGTCCTCAAGGCAAAAGTCTTTGCCACAAATTTTTAAGCAATGGTAAGAAAAGTAATAAGCTACAAAACACCTATAAAGTCTCTCATTGCATTCTTAGGAATAGGCTTCATCAATTGAGACTTAAGGTACTAAAAAAGGAACCTAGAAAAGAAAAATATACATCTAAACAACAAATATGATCCCAAATAAAGTCACACGTGAACTCAGAGACTTCATAACACAAACCACCCAATCTTTAGGACTTTCCATTTTGCATAGAATTAAAGGAAGCACACAAATCATATCTCATAATAAAATGAACCAACATATCATTCTCCCTAATAATGACCTTGGAAAGGATTATCATGCAATAAGCTTCTTGGGCAACACCCACACTATTTGTCAAAGCTAAAAGAGAAAATATAGACAGAGGGATACCACTGCTATATATGCACAATATATAAAGTCCATATATAAAACCCAACCTCCACACTTGTCTCCTTCGCACTCAAACATGTTTTGGTGCACCCTAAAGATGCATTAAGTTGTCAACAAAGAAGGGGTCATCCAATTCCACAACTATTCTTGCTCAAATCTAAGGATAGGGGCATACAAAACAGAAAAATGTATCACATGGTCCTAAATCAAGAAGATAAACCAAACACGCATGCCTACTGAATCCAAACTGCAAGCAATCACATGATTATACAAAGACAAAGAAAGAGAAATCACTATGCCTCTACTCCCTTGAAAATGGTCAAAATTCCTAAAATGGTCCATTCCAACAGTTGCTCGTTTGCTTATGATGCTCCAAACCAAATCCCCCTAGGTTAAAAAAACAAGTTTATGTCAACAAGTTTACAAGGGATATCATCCACAAATGTGGGGAAGCATCCCTTGGATTTCACATGTGATTTTCCTTCCAAAAAATAATAATAATGACTATATATGTGGGGTTCGTAATAGTTTCAAGTCTCATTACCAAAGTGGCACATTCCCATGTTGGGTTTGATTCCTTTGGAGTGCAGGTCCCAAGCATTATAGCATCCTCTTCCACTCTGCCATTAACATCACTAATGGTTTTGGTGTCATGCCTTGTGGGCCCTCTTTGGTTTGTGGTTGTTATCTATGTGACGCTCATAATAATTGCAGGTCTTACTACTACAATGCAGTATCCCTATGTTGGGAGTCCATTCCACATTAATAACTTTCTCCTTCCTCCTATGATTACTTTCCACTACTACAAGTGTACAATATATGAAGTCACAATGTAGGTCTCCAATGAAGTTGGGATATGAAGTCACAATACACGCCTCCAAGGAAGTAAAGATGGATAGGATGGAAAGTGAAAAGAAGAGGGTAAAGTATCATCCCTAGATCTATGAAAAAAAATCCCAAAAAGAATTAAATATATCATGGAAACATATACACCATAAATAATAACATTAATGAAAGAAAAATGCATGACTACCAACCTATGCTTTCACAAACAAATAAGTTTGGTCGAATAATATATTTAGAGTTAACAAGGAAAATGTCACCAATATATAGATGATTCATGGGAACATAGACACTACAGAGTTCTTCATCTCCACTCTCAACTTGCATATGACAATGGGAGAAAAGTAAGAACTACCTCCCATACAAATTGAAATAATATTTATTTAAATTGTAGTATGTCAAAAGACATTGCATGTTTACCAATAAACATGGAGTTTTATTTATGACAATAATGATAATGTGCAAATAGATATTAATTTGCATATATGCAAGAAACATTTCTGTCTGCCACTCAATTTCAACATTCATGTGGAATGCTTTAGTATTAACTCAACTTCAAGGATATCTAAAGCATAAGAAACAACCGGAAGGATAAGTGATGATGTAATAAAACCAGAGGCATATTCCCCTACATGTGGATGATGAATAATTGCAACCTCTTTAAAGGGCCTTGTGTTCTAATATGCAAACAATAAGCCATGTATAAGCTTTAAAATAACTTTCTAACAAAACAATAAAAAATTACCACCTCATCCACAATCATAACTTCAACTCTTCAATTAATAATACATGTGTCCACAAGTTTATTGTATTTGACCAATTCATATCTCAGTGAATGGAAAGCTAGGAATCCATCATATTTCAATCTATGGAAAAGCTTCAGAAATTAAATCAGATATATTTTCTGCAATATATTCAACAGTCACATTCTCAAGTGTTTGGTTGTCCATGTCTAATGCCTCAGATTCTTGCTTTACTTCTGAGTTGCTCTATGAAACCAAAGGAACGAAAGGTTCACTGACTTCTGAATCTTCACTCACAACTGATACAAACTTCTGCTCATGGTTGGGAATGACGGTAGTTTCAAGAATCTCATCAATGTCTACTACTTCAGTAGCATGTTCATTGATATTATTTTCTTCTTAAGAATGAACCATAGGTAGAGATTCCTCAGAAGCAGCATAAATGTCTATTCTATATGAAGAAGATGAGAACATAGATTCCCCAAAACCATTTTCTCTACCATATCTATCATTTTCATCATCTATGTCAGAGTAGGAGGATAAAGGTATGTCTAAATGAGGAAGGGTTTCTCGAGAAGATAATGGCATGAAGTCTCCATGTTCATGTGCTCCAACTTTATTCTCTTTTTCTTGCATTCCAGAGGATGATGGGTTCTAAGATGCACTGTGAAGATCAATTTCAAGCTTATTATTCCCCTCTAGAACATGCTCTCCATCCCTTGCACTAGATATTTGGGTGGACAGTTCATTATGAACTGAAGAGGCAACAAATTGATCAATTCCCTTCGAGTGGCCTCTATGCTACTCCCCTTCTCCATAAGCTCTCATCTGAGGAAAGGCTATGGTCCTAGATGTCTCTTTTTACAATAGTTTCGAAGCCAAGATGATTACCCATTCCTTCAATACCACTACTATGGGTTTTCTCGAAGGAGTTCTCCATGATTCTTTCCATCAAATAATTTGTTAGAGCCTTTAGCTTGGTCAAGGATGAATCAAACCAAAACTTAACATTCTCTACAATAACATCAAATTTTGTCCTTGAATACCGTAAAGGATAATGATTCATATCTTTGACAAAATCTTGCCTTCAAAACACTTCTACATCTTTAACAACATTCACTTTCCAGGCATAAAACTCACCTGTAGCCAATGCATTGTTATGCAAAGATGGTGGTAGAAGACGAGGGCTTCTGGATCCCAACAAAGCAACTGAAGCACACAACAAAACAAATACAAACAACGATGAAATTCTCAAACATCCAGAGGGCTTCTCCTCCTCCTCTTCATCTTCATCATCATACATTACCCGCTCTTTTTCAAAAATGTTCAACCTGGGTTTAAAGGCATCACCTCTAGTGTTGTAGGGCTTTTCTTTAGATTTATCAACTGCTGCTATTTATTTTTCTTCAACCTCATGGATTTTTCTACAATGAGTGGATAAACCTATAGAAGCCATTTGGTCTCCCAGGACTGTATTTCCTTAATCTCTATGACTTCGATAAGTCCACTTTCTGGTTTATATTCCAAAACCCCATGCTTCCCACAAGCTAGTCCCCTAACTTCCAACTCTAGGTCTCTTTCTGGATGATAACAAAGAAATCGAGGTCAGAGAGACAGATAATCAGTCTTAGCATTATGGGGTGGAAGGATTGTACGTTGGTTGCCAGGATCAGGAAACTGAGCCAGAAAGGCTAATGACTCACCTTCCTCGCTTAATTCAAGGTTAGGTTCCTTTTCTTCATTGGGATTGAAAACAACTGCAAGTTCAAAAAGAATCTTCCAAGCTTTGCTTTTCAGCTACAGCATGGATAGAACCTCATCCACCTCCATACAATCCACTGAAACTTCCTTACACTCTTCTCTAACATGGGGGCTATATTCCACCATAGGCTCATACATGGTCGAATTTTAAAACTCTCTCAAGTAATTGCAATAATTGGAATGACAAGTCTCGAAAACGAAATTGATGAAGCTACCAAGGACCACAGATCAACCTCTATGAAGTGTTTAACGAGGGTGATTCCCTGAGAGTATACAAAGCTACTTCCTAAATAACTGAAGGCCCTGATTAGTGAAACTGTTATGAGCAAATAAAAGTCCTATCTCGAGGAACAGTCTAAAGAAAATAACAGAATTGTTCTGTTTTGAGAATTTTTGATCTTCCAGTAAAACAAAATACAAATCCTTTTTAATTTGGCATCTTGGATAAGGGTTATAACACTCTTGAAGTGATCATTCATGAAGAACAGTTAGAATCAGAAGCCACTGGTGGAAGAGTTGAGCAGCGATGACCTAGTCTCATATATATACCCCATCCCTATCTTCTAAAGAAGCCTACCTATCAAGGGTGTTTGAATATGCTGGTATTCTTGTTTCTCCTTGAAGAAAAGGTATTAAATGTTTTAATTAGGTAATAACACCAAGAGCATGCATTGAAAAATCCTGAGACAATCCATCCCTATATAAATGATATAATGAGAGAAATCCCATTACAACCTATTGCACATGGAGATTAGTTGGTCTAAACTTATAATTTTTGTCGATACAATGCAGATATGAAATATAGAGACCAAGATCCTCTTTACAATTACATATCTTATGATGTAGGATGCATCATGACCTGAGATATAGAGACCAAGATCCTCTTTACATTTCCATATCTTATGTAGTAAGAAGGATCATCTGACCAAGAGGGAGTTGGTGCCTTCATTTGATCAAGCCCCAACAAAAAAAAGGGATTTTGTGTCTCAGTAAATATGTCCTTGAAGAGAGTATAGAAATTTGCCACACCCTCCTCTATTATCAGGTACATTTCTTTGTTAAAGAATATTTCTTATGACATTCATATCTAGATCTCTATTAAGGAGTGGTGCTTCACCTATACAAGCATGGCCTGACACCTTTCTTAGAATACAAGTTTGTTACTATATCTTTCATGATGTTCCAAGTAGGTGTTGTTGTTTATGTTTATGTAATAGTTGAAGGCAAAGTATTTGTCCACAAAAACCTTAAGATGGATAAATATATATGGTGACTAGTACTATAGTCATACTTCCATGGACTTGTGCGATGCAACATGGCAATGGTTCATAAACCGTAAGGAGGAAAATAATCCTAGTGTGGAGACAATATGTGATAAAAGCTAGATGAAGCCAAGGTTGGACTTGTGGTTGATCCTACCTTGTTGTGGATCATTGATGGTGGGTAAGGTTTCTTTATTTTACCTTTCTATAGTTTGGAGATATGGATATTGTACCAATTTTGTGATAACTTTTTTTTATTTTATTTCTTATATATATGTATAAATTATGTTTCTATCCAAAAATTAAGTGAATGCAAATTTGATTTTTTTTCTTGCATTCTCTTCATGATTAAGTAACTTTCTAGATTTTTCATTCATGTTGATTCAATATCACATAGGGTAGAATGCTTAATTTATTTAATATCGATATTTAAGTTATTGGAAAGTATCCTAAGGGACAAAACCTATTGAAATTTGTTTACGATCATCAACTATTGTATCACTAGGAATACGCTTAAATGACATATTTTTAAAAACCCAATCCAAACACCTTCATAAATAGAACCTGTAAGAATTCTCATTTCACAATTAGGGATACTGACATATTTTTAAAAACCCAATACAAACACGTTCATAAATAGAACCTATAAGAATTCTCGATACTGCATCATCACACCATAGGTACAAGTTCAAACTAACAATATAACACTTCAACATCATGTAAAAGAAACACTTTAATTCATGCATGCATACATAAATATGCATATACATATACAAGAATATAAACACACACACACACTCACAAATAAACACAAACAAACACACTCAAAATTGTCTCAAATGTACATATTTAACAAAATGGCACAATGTGTTGAATATACAAAACAACACCTCATGCCTAAACATGAAAGTATGACATGATTCTAATATACTAACAACATCTCATGTCTAAGCATGATCATTTGACATATGAGGTTGTAGATACTAAGTGGTTCTCTTGACCACTTCCACCATCACCACCATGATTTGCATAGTGGAAGAATACCCCTCTCTTCTTAGAAGAAGAAGGAGCTCAATTGTTTTCCCTTTGACTTCTCCTTCTTCACTCTGGAGTTTGCATAAAGAAAGAACATTCCCATTGGATTTTGTGCTAATACATTATAATTCAAACCCATAAAGGTAACACAATATGATTTAATCAATCAAGCCCATAAAAGTAACACAATATGATTTAATCCATCATCATAATGTTTTCCTTCTTCCTACCCCTAGCCTCTCTACTATACCACCTTTTAATAATTATAAGACTGAGAGCATAGAATTTAAATTGAAAATGCCTACAATGAGTTAAATTCACCATAATGAAAACAAGTAATGAATGAATGATCTCAACAACCATATTATTTAATATATTAAATATATATATTAAAAATAAATATAAAATATATAGTCTAGTAACAAACCATTAAATCAAAATTATATATATTTTTATACTCACATGACATTCTTGTTGTGAATATAAAAAACACCGAAATAAACACTATATCATTTAACAATCCCCTCATTAAACTCTGTTCAGGACATGTCAAACAGTAAAACATTAAACTGTTCAGTACATGTCAAAGTTAAGGCCCTGCTGCAAGTCCTATTAACTTCCAAGCAAATATAAACGATAATGGTGTCTTTCTTTAAGGTCTACATTAATACAGCATGCAACTGACCCTCAAGCTAGCGCAGCAGTAGCAATCTTCTTTCTCATTCTGATGCCCCTGCCCGCTGCTACAGGCCATAAACACAGACATCCAACAAGTTTAATTGGAATTGGATTAATTAGAATCACAGATTTGAATGGTAAGTAAATTCTATGTATCTTAAACTGTTTTGTTCAAAAACCCTAAAAATTCAAACCAGAAAAACCAGGGATACAGTTGTATTTCACCCCAAGGCGTCTACGTTGTCTGGGGTTTTCCAGAGGCTGTTACAGGAGATTACAGGAAGAAGGTGAAAATGCAACAAAACAAAACACTTTAAGATTGTCAATGAAAAAGAGCTTGGGGATGTTGTGGGCAGAGAAAAAGAAAAGAGCGGGCAGTGATATTTTACCTGTTGGTGTGTGCGTTGTATGCTGGTTTTCGAGAGGCTGTTACAGGAGATTACAGGAAGAGGGTGAAAATGAAATGAAACAAAACAATTTAAGATTATACAACAAAACACTTTAAGATTGTCAACGAAAAGAGCTTGGGGATATTGTAGCCAGAGAAAAAGAAAAGAGCCACCAGTTGGCGTCTGCGTTGCCCGCAGATTTTCTACCTTGTTTCCAGAGGCTGCATCATCCCGCAGGGCTGTTACATTAAGAGTTAGAAATTAAAATTATAATATTGCCATAAGCCAGCAACTCCAAGCTTAACCAAAAGACTCCAAAAGGGCGAAAATGCAAACAAAACAAAACACTAGCTTCAAAGCAGCCATTTTACCTGATGGCATCGGCCCTAAAACTGCTGTTACAAGAGATAGCAGGAAAAGGGAGAAAATGCAAACACCCCACACTAGCTTCAAAGCAGCCATTGGTATAGAACAAAAACAAAAAGAGAAATGAAGCACGAATGAGATGAGACGGTGAACAACACGATCCGACGTGAAAGTATAAATAGAAATATGGCGCATCCGAATTGTAGTAATTAACTAAATATAATATTCGTTATCATAATACGACGAAGGAACAGCACCTTTGAAACCAGGAAAAAGTTTGATGCAATTTTTCAATTAAAACCAATAAAAATGAAGACGGCTGACGCGAAATTAGAGCACAATGTCAAAAAAAATAATTTGCAGCATAAGCCTAGTTGCCTTAGGCTTTGGTAGCTCAACTGCCGCTGCAAAATGATCGGGCCACAATGTAAAAGGGGAGCATGGGAATGATGTCGTTACCCTTGACCACATATGAAAAATAAGAACGATCTCATTTGCTCCAAAGATCATCAATGGTTTCCATGGAACCCGGTGTCCCATACAAAGTAGTATGGAATTAATACCAAGTTTATTCAGTGGAAAATTGGAGAACCCAAATGTCACAAGTACATCATAATTTTCGAATACATCATCATAGTAATTTTTGGTGTGATCAGATTGTCATAAAAAATTGTACACTTATGTTGCTAGGTTGAGAGTCACTCACTACAAAATATTAGCTCCAAGTTAAGAGTCACAGTCAAGAACTAGTACTAAGACATATAATGAAATAGACCGATTTATAATATATATTTTATGGTAAGAAAAAAATTATCTGTAATTGTAATGTTTTTTGGTTTCAAAAATGTTGCTTATTTGGCTAATCAAATAGCAATTTTGAATGTGTTGAGTTGAGAGAGAAGGTATGATTTATAATATATATTCTATGGTAAGAAAAAAATTATCTGTAATTGTAATGTTTTGTGGTTGCAAAAATGTTGCCTATTTGGCTAATAAAATAGGGACTTTGAATGTGTTGCTTTCAGAGAGAAGGTACCATGAGGAAAGGAGTTGGGAGTGCTCAACCTATAAGACCGACAATAAAAATTGGCCCTACACCCATTGTAGGAGCTAACACAAAGATGTGGGTACAATTAAGAGGAGAACACCCAATCACCACTATCATGCTTTTGGAAATAGTTCAATATCTAAGGTATGCAATGTCTCATCTCGTTAGAGATAATGAGGGTTATGTGGGATCAATAACCAATCCTATAGAGCCTCCCTCATCCACAAAACCATAAACATTGCATAAGAAGTTTAGGTAATGAAGACAGAGAGGAAGAGCACAAATAGGGAAATTAAAATATAACTATGGGAAGCACACTTAGTAACCACGAGGAGATAAGAATGAAGATGATTCCTACTGCCACTTGTTATTCTATTTTTAAGTTCTTTTAAAAAAAATGCTATATGTTTGTATTTTTCTTTTCCCAATTAATGTTGGTTTATACATCTAATAAGTTATTATGCTTCATTTTTCTTAGGTTAGTATGTGTGACACCTGGTTTATTGATTTTAGTGAATCTTATAGCTTTCACTATTATGTGCCTTACACCTTTGTTCATGGTTGGTCATATCAACCCTACGAGATATTATGACTGTTAATAAATTAAACATGGTGCATACATTCTTGGTAAGTATTGACCATAATCCAACAATCTATGCTTAAATCTTTACAAATATTGCGAACATACCCACACAACTTCCTCGACCGAATTTCCCAACATTTTTGCCCATATCAAATCATACTTATTGTTATGTTAAATAGATCACACATCCTCAGTTTAATCAGAAGAATACAGGGTATCACTTTTGGGTTTTATATAAGAAAAACAAGAAACTATTGTGAAATATTCAAAAAATACCTTTATAATTTGGCACGTGTGGGAATCCATTTTTTTTTAGGTTCAAACTATATTTTTTTTAATGATAATCCAATTGTTGTACTTCTAATTTTTCTCATAATCTTCTAGAAACTTCATTTATTGATTTTCATCTACTTTTTAAGGTAATCCTAGCTTATTGTCTATAGTAATTTTAAAATATTAGTCATTATTTCTTTCTAATATTGAAATGTACAAGTCAATTGGAATGAAAATATCAATACTTGGTGCGAATCTAAACAATTATTATATGCTTTCCTTACTGAAAGTAAACATGTTAGAACAAGGACCTCATAGAGAATTTTTTACAAATGAGAAAACAATGTTGAAATCTACATTATCTAAATTGACATTTCCTTTTTATCATAATTAATGGAACCTTGCACCATGAGCTTAAGTCTTACAATAAAATGGGTTACATGTAAAAGAGTGTGTAATCTTGTAGTTTTGATATGCCTAGTTATACTAGTTCACCCATGTTATAAAAGTTTGACATTATCTCCAATGTTTTCCATTTCCTCAAGACACACATTATGTTTACTTCATAATGGCTATTCAGATTCCCTAGTGGTTACCAATTCCTCATGACACACATTATGTTTACCTCATAATAGCTATTGAGATTCCTTAGTGGTTACCTGAAAAATAATTATCTGAGAGATGTAGAGGACTCTTCCACCTATATAACAAGGGGAGATGTCACCCAATAAAAAAAAAAGTCTATTTCCATGGGATTAATAGTGTTCTGATTTAAATTTGAATAATCAAACCCCAATTGTATGAATAAGAAAGTAATATACTTTTCCGAAAGTTATGACCAACAAGTTCTCCACATTACTTTAGTTGATGTATCATTGTTCAATGACATGCTTTTTCTTAGTATCCACACCCTAACATTTGAATTTGTGATTATAAAATTACATGTTTTTCCCTTCTCCCTAATATATAGAAATCTGTAGTTATGGCCTACCGCTATCATTTCTATTGTCTAGTTGGGAATTGTTCATAGGATTCAGTGTTGCAGTTATGATTTCCATTATGATTATAAAACTTAGAGAAGAACATTTAGTATTTAAATGACATACATGATGTCAATATGACTTTGTAATTATATCACTAATAGTAGAGCTTTAAGAAACCCTTCTCGAAGACCTCCTTCCATGCAATTGAATTTTGAGGCTTACATTGATTTAAAGTGAAACATGAAATCTCTTCTTGTATAGTAATCAAATCTTATTGTTATTAAATTTATAAATTAGTCATGTCTTGTTTGCATCGACATGTATGCATACTCCTTTTTCCCCATTATGTCCGAGTGTTGAGCCTAAGTCTCCAATACCATTTGTGGTATCTCTGGTTCAAGGCCCCTTTTTTAATTTATTTCTTTACTTGTAACAGCAATACTCTATTTACATAAATATTCCAAATTTCTATTTTATTTTTCTCATTTTCTTTGATGGATGTAAGTCTGTGTTGACAAACCAATTATGATGTGATTTCCAGTGAAAAGCCTCTAAAAAAATATTTGAAGGTTGTAATAAAATATCACATAGAGACTAATTCAAATTACATATACTCATTCGAGTTGACTTACTCACTCCCTCTATATGTAACCATTGGACAAGTTAGCTGTAGTTATGGATGACACAATTAATCCAGAATTTTACTTTCTATATCACTGATATACATTGGCTTGGCTTAGGAAAGTGTCCCATACTTTCCTACCTTGACACCATTTAACCACTTAAATAAAATCATGTGGCACATGTACCAATTCCATGCCAGGTTGGAATTAATACAATAATTTTCCCTATTCAACCTTAACTCGGTATTTATACTAAGTTTATTTTCGCTAAATTTCAATAACGCTTATTAAGAACCATCAGTTCATCAACTTGGGAGATAACAGAAGTAGCGTATAGATGGGTCATTGCAGGGCGACTCCCCTTCTACGACACGCCCTCTATCACATGCTTCTCACATGGAGATGATCTCGGCGTCTACCTTGGGTTTCGGTGAACGATCTCCATTACTGGAGGCAATCCAATGGTTATTACTCCGTAACGCGTTCTTTTTTGAAAAAACGTTCTTGCTGCTCACTTCTTATCATTGTGTACCTTTAGATTATATGTTAAACGATTAAAAAATGTGAAGCCGTTGATCATCGGAGGTGAAGGCAGTTAAAATGAACCGTTATTAGTTGCGCTGAAAGTAGTTAAAGTTTTATCTGCATCGATGATCCATCATTGCCAACAACTGAAGAAGAAAGGAGAAGTTTTGCAGGCACTAAACTTTGTTATGGCAGGGGCAGAGCAGGGGCCGATGTTCGGCCGACCAGATAATCAAAAGACCATGGTAATAGGTCCGCCAAGGCTCTGATAATTGCGCGAAACCGTGACATTCAGGTGTATTTCCCACAATACGGCTGGTGCCTTTTAAATGGTTTTTCAGTCGCCGTAGGGTTTGAAATCTAATCCCAAAGTCTCGTGGGAATTGTTCATTATCTGTCTTAAAGGGACTTGTGTGTGTTTAATTGTTCATTATCTGTCTTAAAGGGACTTGTGTGTGTTTAATTGTTCATTATCTATCTTAAAGGGTCTTGTGTGTGTTTTTATGGATTTCTTTGCAGTTGGATTGTTTTCTCTGTTTGTAGAACTGGAGATCAAATCATAAGAAGAAAATATATAATGTTTCCAGAAGAAAATATATAATGTTTCCAGAAGAAAATATATAATGTTTGACTGTGTTTTAAGAAATTCTAAATTAGTTTATTTGATTTCCTTATGAGTTTAGTTCCCATTGAGTGATTGTTAATTCCAATCTGTCGAGAAAACGGATCCGTTCGAGGAATATAGGGTTCATCGTGTTGGCTAAAGATCTATCGATGTTATAGCTGATTGTAAATTTAGGATGGTGTGTTAGGAAACAATAGTTTTAAATTACTTTACAATGTGATCTTATATTTCTAGGTACAAGCAAGGGAGCTCAATGTTTCTACAGGAGGATTTGGCCTTTCGTTTCGATTGCCAGAGTATAGTCTGAGAATGTATTGCAGCTTGAATTACAGTCACGGTTTTGGTGCATGGAGCTGTGAAATTGAACGTTGGAGCTTTGAAATTTTGAATCAGTGTTAACATGATAAGTCATTTAAAAATTGATTTGAATTGCATTGTTTGAAAATAATTCTGCAGGCAGCCTTTTTTTGCTATCTTTTTTCTCTCGGACATTGCCCCTTTCTGTGTCAGTTGTATACGGTTATGCGATGTTTGTAACTTTGGTGCAGCCCATGGTAGCTTATTTAAGGTCACATTTTCAAAGTATTTAAGCCGTGATGCCAGTCTCGGCAGTTTATGCGATGTTTGCAACTTTGGTGCATCCCATGGAAGCTTCTCCAACGTTATATTTTCACAATATCTAAGCAGGGATGCCAGGATCGGTAGTCTCAACTCAATCATAGAATGCATTCGAAAGTTTGTTTTGGTTGGAGTCAAAACAACATGTGAACCCAGCGATGACTTATTGGTTCTTTGTCACAATGCGGTGACTGGTTTGTTTTGCATGAGTTATTATGGAAATTCACATGGGTTATGTTTTATGATATACAACTCAGTTTCATTGTGCATGGTTTGTTATGTCAGAAGCACCCAGTAGATGTCTCACTTAGTAATGCCCGTTAAAGTGTTCGCAAGTTTGTTTTGTTGGAGTCAAAATGCTATTTTAACGTATTGATGCTGGTCAATTTTTGGTCTTTTTGTTGGTTAACTGTCCTTTTCGCCCACGAAGTGTCGGTTTTGTATAGAATGGGAACAGTGGAGTACAACAAGCATGTAAATGTGCTTCTTTTTGAACTGTTTTAATGCATCCCTTTATCTGGTGGTAAGCGACCCTTCTTACTACTTACACCACACTGCCTAACCAACAAATTGATTCTTCTCCATAGCTGCGATGTGTTGATTTGCTTCTTTTGCTGGGAGTGATTACAGATATCTAAATCTAAATGAGATTTTATTTAGGTCGAAAAATGACCCTCTGACTTATTAAATAAATTTAAAGTAGTAATAATACGATGGATAATTTATGAATACAGGGTTTTGAGTTGAAAATACAAAAGATAATATATAAATACAGGGTTACGAGCCAGAACTGTAATCCCGTGAGATGGCCCGAGTACCAAGTTATCAACAATTCACAAAAGCTATGTCGAGCCATTAACAAATTAGCGGCTAATCTTTGAAAGATATATTAAACCGTATTTGGTAAAAGTATATTCAAGTGCAATTTGTAAGATAAATATTATATGTATTTTTGAATGATATACCAAACCATGTTTTGTAAAAGTATAATCAAGTGCAATTTGTAAGATAAATATTATATATATTCTTTTAAATGTGTTGTGCAATTATATTCACAATTTTTAAAGAAAAAAAATTTAAAAAAAATGGTGTGGAGGTCATGTTATTGTATTGTATGTTTAAATAACAGTAAAATAAATAGGAGTTACCTTTAAGTACTTAATATAATATATTAAAATCTGTGAATTTATGTTTAAATAGTAAAAAATTAAATATTAGTTACGTTTAAATATTTAATATACAACTATAATATCTAATTTTAGATTAATATACATTATAGATTAATTTAAGAAAATATTTTAGAAAGTGAATTCAGAAATTAAATTGGAAAACAAAGAAATACTGAAATATTTCTCTATTTAATTATATATAATTACAATAAAAAAAAACATTACAATTATATTTATATATATATATATATATATATATATATATATATATATATATAACAAATAAATAAATAAATAAAAATAAATAATATAAAAATTTAAATAAATTTAAATAATAATACTAATAATATATAATTACAATACAAAAAAAATTAAAATTAAAAATTCATTAAAATTACAATTTCATATATATATATAATAAAAAATTAAATAAAATATATAAAAAAATAAAATAATTATAATTAATAAAAAAATATAATAATATTTTTTAAATTAAAATGTAATTAATAAATATTGTAAACTTCATTGTGTATACATGGATAATAATATATTATCATATTAGAATGATTAATTATTAAATTAAACTAAAAATATATTGAGTTGTATTTTTGAAAAGAAGAATACATGAAAAGAAAAAGTATTAGATAAGTGTTACTAAAAAGTTTCATGTTTCAAATGAATTCTTAATAATTATTTATAAAGTAGTTTCGAATGTATGGTTTATGATAAATTAAAAAAAAACATGTAACATTTCAAATTTTATAAAACATATTCACAAACAACTTTTCAATATTATCAACATAACCATAGACAAATGGCAAAATAGTCCAATCAAAAATAGATTTTTTCTTGCTCCTTTCATTTTTGAAAAAGAGAATACATGAGAAGAAAGAGTATTAGGCACATGTGACTAAAAAGCTGGATTGACAATAATCATCTATAAACTAGTTGTGAATGTATTGTTTATGGTAAATTAAAAAAATCTTGTAACATTTCAAATTTTATAAAATATATTCACAAAAAGATTTCCAATATTATCAAAATAACTATAGACAAATGACATAAATAGTCCAATCATAAATAGTTTTTTACTTGCTCCTAGCTAATAATTTTAAACCCTTTTGAGCACTAACCACTAAGAACATATTATGTTAGCAAAACTCATGAAAAGAGATCTGGGTGTCAGCCCAAAATCCCCTTTCTTAAATAATTCTCAGCCCTTGACCTATGGTTAATACCCCACAAGGCCCTATCGGAAGCTTTCCTTAGGCTATAAGCCTTTTATAACCATGGACTTACATTAAAATCTTCCCCAATACAACTATCACACCTTTACATCATCCGCATATACATATATCATGCAAGCTTTAGGAAATAGGCATTAAGCCTTAAAACCTCGTGGCCACATATATAAACAATGCATGGGAACCAACATAAATCCTCGCCATCGCATATATATGTATATACGGGAAACATCAACATACGCGGATCTCAAATATTATGTCCCCGCCTTTATAAATATCAGCGGTTCCGGCTTTCGGCGATTGCAATAAACCCTTAACTCCAACCCCTGACGCCCTCACGAAACCGACACCTCTTATGCTCCCTTTTTTTATGGATTTCGGGTCTGATATATATCGGCGATTCAGTGTCGGCGAGTTATAGCGTAATGGGTCTACGAACCCGACAACCCATTAAGAAACTCTGTATAATATTTCGGCTCCGGCTGTCGGAGCGCACAATTAACTTGTGGACCCGATATGGCTTTATATCCTGCTTTATAAGATTTCGGCTCCGGAAGTCGGAGCTTCGCAATGCTTGAAGGCCCTCTCGGACCCGACGCCCTTTATGTTGGCTTCTATAATATTTCGGCTCCGGTAATTCGGAGCTTTCACATGACAGTTCTAAAGGCCCCTCTCCAATGCGATATTTGGTTTCGGACCCGATATGGGTATGGACCAATCTTAATAATATTTTCAATTTCGCCAATGTTCCGCCAAGGGAAAATATTAAGAATTCTCTGTGTAAACAGAGGTATTCATAAAACTGGTAAAATGACTTAAAGAGTCTGCATACGCCGGGATAAGAAAGAAATAATCCCCAAATCTTCAATCACATATCATGCAGGAAAATAAAGCGGCTCCAACCCTTTCAATACACAGTAAAATAATGTGTCTAATACATGCATAGACATATTAACAGAACACCATTAATTCTGATACACAGATGTAAAAGATTTCAAGAACACTGCTTCCGATCAGTCCTCCTCTCTCTCTAATCACAGGCACGCATTACCCATGTTCTGACATAGTCAGCAAACTCTGCTTATATTAATATAAAGGTATGAATTTACATTGAGAGACGTCGGTCTCAAGCACACACACTCTCAGGCCAGATTTTCCTCCCGAATGGCCTTCTCTCTCACAGGCCCAATTATCAACACTGGTGGCCTCCCTTGCCCGTAGGCTTACATACCTATATATAAAAACATTGAATCGGATCCTTGAAGCCTAAAGCTTATACATGCATGTATAAAATCCTCCTTTAGACTTTATTCCATCTTTTCTCTATTTTAAAGCAGAAAAGCCTCCTTATCACTTAATGGACCACATTCATTGCCTTTATGCCTAAAAGCTCTCCCTATGTTCTTATTTATTTATTTTGAGAATATCTAATTAATCACACTTAAAAGCCTAAATATTAAACTCACTTGTAACTTAGGAAAATAATTCTAAAAATCCTTGACCCTCTATGTCTATTATTTACAATGATTTCCCCTGGGCTGAATGATGCAGCTGCATCAGACTCCCAAGGTAGAAAAAATTCATGATCTCCTCATCATGTGTTCAGATCTATGTTTGCCTCGATCCCATATCTTGTGCTGCAACTTTCCATTTGTCGCTGCTTCTGTCTGTTCTTCTTCTCCAGGTCTCCACACTTTATGTTGTCTTGCTCCACTTGTTGCACTTTCACAATCTGTGCTTCTCTTCATTTTGCTGCTGCTACTTCTCTTCTTTGCTGATGTATGCTACCTCTGAGACGCCTTTATCATCAGTCTTCTCATGCTTTCAATCTCTATGTCCAGCCATTCCTCTGTATGGAAATTCCTTTTCCTGCTGCTGTTGTCTTCAAACTCTATTATTTCAGCTGTTGTAGCTGCTTTTGTTGTAACTATTGTTACTACTTGTCTTGTCTCCAACATTGATACTGCTGCTGTCAATGTTGCCTCATCTGCCACCATTAATGTTGCTAACATTAATGTTGCTTCAACTGCCTTCACAGATGTTCCTCCACATGTTGCTTCAGTTGCCCCCATATATGTTGTTGCCTCCCAAACTTCCTGTCCCTATGCAACATTCCTTTTCTCATCACCTGCAAATTCTTCCTCAGGTTTAAATGTCTTCAGCAAACATTTCAGCCATTTCTTCTTAAACATTTCATCAACATGCTGTGAATTAATTTCAGCATAACCTTCATCTTCCTCTTTGACAATCTTCAGAAATTGTCCATCACCATCTTGATTGATTTTGGCAATCACATCAAGTTCTTCAACCACTGTAGCTTCATCCTGTACTACTGTAGCAGCTTCAAAATTTTGTCCTCCAATCTTCTTTTGGCTATACAGAAAAGCCAACACTCTTTTGTCACCCATGGTAACAAACCTCTGCTTATGAGACATGACTGTCTCATCTTCTTTCTACAATTGTTCTCCTCCTTCCAAGACAATTCCAAATGATGGAATGTCCTCTTTCTTACCTGTAAACACAATCAAATTGTCAGCATCAAAATCACAAGACCCACTGGTATCACTTGTTGATTCAGTCACTAAGTTTTCTCTCTGTAGCTCCAAGTATTTTTCAGGAATCAAAAAATCTTCACTAGCTCTCTCCTTAGTTTTCTCTGGCAACACTTCAGTATGCTGCTCTGAGTTCTTTTCCGAATCCTCTATCAGCACATCAGTATGATGATTTTCCTTCACCATGAGACTATTAGCTATTCTCGCCTTCTTACCATCTTCTGCTTCATGACTTTCATTCATAAAAACTCTCTTCCCTTGCTTCTTCAACAAATTGACCTGCACATAAGTCCTCTGTCTCTCCAACTCTCTTCTCTGGAGATCTAGTTTCCTATACAATTCAACAACTTCATTAGGAGTAGAACATGGAAACTTCACACAATTTTCCATACCTTCCCTAGTGATTGACCCATCATCAGCTGGTCCTTCTCTTTCTGCATCAACATCCTGATTAGACTCCTTTGTCTTCATCTCCTTCTGAGATCTTGCTAACTCATCATCGATCTGAACAGCCTTCGGATTCAACTCTTCTTGAACAAACTCTAAAGCTTGTTTATCTCCCTGTACTATACCTACAAACATGCATAACTCATTAGTTCTTAAATCACAAGAATTTTCAGTCTTGACTGCTTCCTCCATTACTTGCTTCTGAACAAATCTGCATTTGGAATCTTCAAATTCCATCTCTGGCTCAAGAACTCTAAGTTCCTCTTTTAACAAGGCAATCACAATTTGCCTCAACCTCCTCCGCAATTGTCGCCAAATCACTCTCTTTCCCTTCAGTGGAAAGATCCGTTTCCTACTTTGATTTTCCTGCTCTTGCAGCCATTCTTTCAGTACCTGCAATTGTACCTTCATTACTGCAATCTCTCTTTCTCGAACTTCTGCAGTCATCTCTTCTCTGTGGCATTCCTCTCAACCTCTTCTCTGATCCTCCATGATCATCGTCTCCAGTTGTATATGAGATCTATCTACCTCGTGCTCTTCCAGAACAGAATTTTTATTCTGCTGGTCTTTTTCCTTCTTCATGGCAACATTAGCCAATTGTGCTTCACCTGCAAACATACACAAATAGTCAGATTTAAAACCATGTGACCCTTTGGTCCTACTTGAAGTTTTAGTCTTCAAGTCTTCATCTTCACTATCTCCCAGAAATTCTCCTTGTTGTGGTTCACAAATGGATTCTTCCATTTCAACTTCCTTGAGTTTCCCCTTCAACCATTTCACTTCCTTTTGTTGCAACCTTCTCTACAACTTATGCCACTTTACTGGTTTCTTACTTAAGACCCAACCTAGCCTCTGTCTTTCCTCAAGCATTCTCCTTAATGCATTGAGTTGTTCTTTTAATTCAGCAACCTCTTTGTCAATTTCCTCTTGACTCATCTTCTTGCCATTTGCATCCTCTTTATTATATCCTCTATTGTGGCTTTTCTCTGAACCTCTGCTATGACTATCAGTAGTCATCTTCTTCTCTTCTTTCTTCATGAGCTCCTTTGCAACAAGCCTCTGCAACAGCTAGTCCTCCTGGTTGCAATCTTACCTCACTAAGCTCTCCTCACTTAGTCTTTTGGTAAGCACGGGTCCTCTGTTTGGAACCTCTTCCTGAGCAACACCTTTGCTCCTTCTAGGCTTCTGTAATCTCCCACTCTCTCCTGAGAACACTTCAGTTGTCCTCTTTATCCAATTTCTTATTGGATTCTTTAGGTTCAGTGCCACTTCTCTATAAGAGTATTCTCCTTACTCTGTCTTTAAGAACTCACTTGGTTCTTCTCTCACAGCTTCTCTTGCTATCACCTGTGCATTGGCATAAAAACACACATTCTTAATTTAAAACAAAACATAACATATTACCTCTCTTTCAAGATCTCAGCATGATCTTGTTCCACCCATTCTTCTACACTTTGAATGGCTTGTCCTCTGGTTGGTTCTCAAGTCCTTTTTCCTTCAGAACTTCCATTAAGTAATCTTGCTTTCTCCTTTCTTTAAGGAATTCTCTATTCCTGTTTACTCCAAGCCTCTGTTTGAATTGCTACAATCTCCCTCTATAGTCTTTTATCATTCAGCTCATTGCCTTTTCTTGTGTGTATGTTCCTCTTCAAAGAAATCTTCCCTGATTTATTTCTGTTCTGACAGTAATGCTGCTTTTACCTCAATCCTTCTCTGATACCAACTTTTCCTTTCTGGAATCCTTCTCCCCGCAGGAAACTTTCCCTGCTCTGATACCACTTGATGAAAAGAGATCTGGGTGTAAGCCCAAAATCCCCTTTCTTAAATAATTCTCAGCCCTTGACCTGTGGTTAATACTCCACAAGGCCCTATCGGAAGCATTCCTTAGGCTATAAGCCTTTTATAACCATGGACTTACATTAAAATCTTCCCCAATACAACTATCACGCCTTTACATCTATCGGAAGCCACCACCCATCCGCATATACATATATCATGTAAGCTTTACGACATAGGCATTAAGCCTTAAAACCCCGTGGCCACATATATAAACAATGCATGGGAACCAACATAAATCCTCGTCATCACATATATATGTATATATGGGAAACATAAACATACGCGTATCTCAAATATTATGTCCATGCCTTTATAAATATCGGCGGTTCTGGTTTTCGGCGATTGCAATAAACCCTTAACTCCAACCCCCGATGCCTTCACGGAACCGACACCTCTTATGCTCCCTTATTTTATGGATTTCGGGTCCGATATATATATCGGTGATTCACTATCATCGAGTTATAACGTAATGGGTCTGCGAACCCGACAACCCATTAAGAAACTCTGTATAATATTTCGGCTCCGGCTGTCGGAGCGCACAATTAACTTGCAGACCCGATATGGCTTTATATCCAACTTTATAAGATTTCGGCTCCCGCTGTCGGAGCTTCAATGCTTGAAGGCCCTGTCAAACCCGACGCCCTTTATGTTGGCTTCTATAATATTTCGGCTCCGGTAATTCGGAGCTTTCATATGATAGTTCTAAAGGCCCCTCTCCGATGCGATATTTGGTTTTGGACGTGATATGGGTCTGGACCAATCTTAATAATATTTTCAATTTCGCCGATGTTCCACCAAGGGAAAATATTAAGAATTCTTTGTGTAAACAGAGGTATTCATAGAACTGGTAAAATGACTTAAAGAGTCTGCATACATCGTGATAAAAAGGAAATAATCCCCAAAGCTTCAATCACATATCATGCAGGAAAATAAAGCGGCTCCAACACTTTCAATACACAGTAAAATAATCTGTCTAATACATGCATAGACATATTAACAGAACACCATTAATTCCGATACACAGATGGAAAAGCTTTCAAGAACAATGCTTTCGATCAGTCCTCCTCTCTCTCTAATCACAGGCATGCATTACCCATGTTCTGACATAGTCAGGAAACTCTGCTTATATTAATATAAAGGTATGAATTTACATTGAGAGACTTCGGTCTCATGCACACACACTCACAGGCCAGATTTTCCTCACCAATGGCCTTCTCTCTCACAGGCCCGATTATCAACACTGGTGGCCTCCCTTGCCCGTAGGCTTACATACATATATATAAAAACTTTGAATTGGATCCTTGAAGCCTAAAGCTTCTACATGCATGCATAAAAGCCTCTTTAGACTTTATTCCATCTTTTCTCTGTTTTAAAGCATAAAAGCCTCCTTATCACTTAATGGTCCACATTCATTGCTTTTATGCCTAAAATCTCTCCCTATGTTCTCATTTATTTATTTTGAGAATATCTAATTAATCACACTTAAAAGCCTAAATATTAAACTTACTTGTAACTTAGGAAAATAATTCTAAAAATGTTTGACCCTCTATGTCTATTATTTACAATGATTTCCCCTGGGCTGAATGGTCGTGCATCAAAAACTGTATTTCTTAGTCAAGCCAAACAACAATATTATGCATAAGCTTAATTTGTACCATAATCTTCCACGAGTCCCTCACCATTGTCACTAATTGTCTTCACCTTGTGATTAGGTCTATGAATGAGCTAAGCACTAGCATTTAATAGGCTTATCAATTAGAATTTGGTGAAGACCATGGATGCAATTATTTCTCTATTTAATTATATGTCATTACAATACACAAAAAATTAAAATAAAAATCATTAGAATTATATATATATATATATATATAGATATATATATATATATATATATATATATATATATATATTAGATGATATAAAAATTAAAATAATTATAAATAATAAAAATAATATAATAGTATTTTTTAAATTAAAGTGTAATTAATAAATATTGTAAAATTTATTGTGTATAAATGGATAATAATATATTATCATATTAGAATGATTAATTATTAAATTAAATTAAAAGTATATTTAATGCATTTTTCAAAGAAGAATATATGAAAAGAAAACGTATTAGGTACATGTTACTAATCAACTCCTTGTTTCAAAATGGATTGTTAATAATTATCTATAAAGTAGTTGTGAATGTATTTTTTATGGTAAGTTAAAAAAAACATGTAATGTTTCAATTTTTATAAAACATATTCACAAAAAAAGAAATCAATATTATCAACATAACTATAGGCAAATGACAAAATTAGTCCAATCCAAAATAGATTGTTATTTTCTCCTTGGGTTTTTGAAAAGGAGAATACATGAGCAGAAAAAGTATTAGGTACATGTGACTAAAAAGCTTCATGTTTCAAAATGGATTGTCAATAATCATCTATAAAGTAGTTTTGAATGTATTGTTTATGGTAAATTAAAGAAAAAACATGTAACATTTCAAAATTTATAAAACATATTCACAAAAAACTTTCCAATATTATCAACAAAGCTATAGACAAATGACAAAAATAATCCAATCATAAATAGATTTTTACTTGCTCCTAGCTATTAATTTTGAACCCTTATGAGAACTACCCACTAAGAAAATATTATGTTAGCAGAAATGTATTACTTAGTCAAGCCAAAAAACACTATTTTTCATAAGCTTAATTTGTACCATAATTTTTCAGTACCTCACTCTTTTTTAAATAAAAGCATTGTCACTAATTGTCCTCACCTTGTCATTAGGTCTATGAATGAGCTAAGCACTAGCATTTGAGAGGCTTAGTGCATACCATGGACACAATCATAAGAGGAGAGCTAGAAATATTGTGAACTATATGAACCCATCATAATATACAATTATAGATTATTTTACAAAAATTTTAGTGAATTCAGAAATTAAGTTGGAGAATAAAGAAACACTGAAAGATTATTTCTCAATTTAATTATATATAATTACTATATACAAAAAAATAAAATAAAAAAATATATTCATTAAAATTATATATATATATATATGAAAATTAAAATAATTATATATAATAAAAAAATATAATAGTATTTTTTTGAATTAAAGTGTAATTAATAAATATTGTAAAATTTATTGTATATAAACGGATAATAATATATTATGATAGTAGAATGATTAATTATTAAATTAAAATAAATATATATTTAGTTGCATTTTTAAAAAGAAAAAGCATTGGGTAATATAAAGAGTTTTTTAGAAAGTGAATTAAGACATTAAATTGGACAATAAAGAAATACTAAAAAATTATTTCTCAATTTAATTCTATATAACTCCAATACAAAAAAAACTCAATTAGAATTATATATATATAATTATATATATATATATATATATATATATATATATATATATATATATATATATATATATATATATATATAATTTAAATAAAATGATATAAAAATTTAAATAATAAAAAGAATATAATAGTATTTTTTAAATTAAAGTGTAATTTATAAATATTGTAACATTTATTGTGTGTAAATGGATAATAATATATCGTCATATTACAATGATTAATTATTAAATTAAAATTAAAATATATTTAGTTGCATTTTTTAAAAGAAGAATAGATGGAAAGAGAAAGTATTAGGTACATGTTGCTAAAAAACTCCATGTTTCAAAATGGATTGTTAATAATTATTTATAAAGTAGTTGTGAATGTATTATTTATGGTAAATTAAAGAAAACATGTAATATTTCAAATTTTATAAAGCATATTCACAAAAAAACATTTCAATAATAGTAACACAACTATAGGCAAATGACAAAAATAGTCCAATCAAAAATAGATTTTTACTTGCTCCTTGCATTTTTGAAAAGGAGAATACATGAGAAGAAAATGTATTAGGTACATGTGACTAAAAAGCTTCATGTTTCTAAATGGATTGTCAATAATCATCTATAAAGTAGTTTTGAATGTATTGTTTATTGTAGGTTAAAAAAAACATGTAACATTTCAAATTTTATGAAACATATTCACAGAAAACTTTCCAATATTATCAAGATAACTATAGACAAATGACAAAAATAGTCCAATCATAAATAGATTTTTACTTGCTCCTAGCTATTAATTTTGAACCCTTATGACAACTAACCACTAATAACATATTATGTGAGCAAAAATGTATTGCCTAGTCAAGCAAAACAACACTACTTTGCATAAGCTTAATTTGTATTGCAACTAATTGTCCTCACCTTGAGATTAGGTCTATGAATAAGCTAAGCACTAGCATTTGAAAGGATTACCAATTATAATTTGGTGAAGACCTTGGATGCTCCTAAGAGGAGAGCTAGAAAGATTGTGAACTAGGAAGACCAATCATAAAAATTTATAAATGAGCATGACTATTTTTCCTAGTCATTACCATATTAGATTGAAGCATATGAAATAGTAAAAAAACGATATATTGTGTTTGTAATATATTTAATCATTTTACATGAAAACTAATCTATAAAATTAGCAAGCTATCTTATCCCATATCTATAATATTTATAATGATGTTCAAAACCATCATATACTAGTTTATTGATACCATAAATACAACTTAAATATTTACAAAATTATCAAAAACTTCTATGGTACCTACTTGGTAACTACAATATAAAACTACCAAGACTACCCTTATTGGGCCATAGCATTAGAAAATGAGATTCTAAATATATAATTTTTCCATTTATCTAAGAAATCATAGGTGATGAAGTCACTAGTTGATGATTACTCAAAACAATGTCCTAACTTATTAGACACTTATTACCCATAGGCTTATTGATCTTACATCATTACACTCATTATAATTTCACTCCTTTGCATGTGTATGTGGAGTTTTTTTGGCAAATGTCTATGTTTATCATAATGCATGCAAAACTTGACCAAAATTCATTGACTACAAAAGATGATCTTGAGCTTTTATCATAATTGAAAATTGGTTGTTTGATGTTTTTCTCAAATCTTAAAAACTTGAGAAGTTTATCTATTTTCCCGATCAAATTGAAAAAATTATCTAATATATGCATGTGACTTAACAGTCAAATGAATTTTAGTACCATATAACATATATTTCCAATTGAGAATGATGCACTATGGAAAAAAATGATAAAATTATATATTAATTACGTTTAAATATTTAATATAAAATTATAGATTAATTTACGAAATTTTTTTTAGAAATTGAATTTAAAAATTAGATTGGAGAGTAAAGAAAGACTCAAAAGTTATCTCTCTATTTAATTGTATATAACTGCAATATACAAAAATAAAAAATATTCATATATATATATATATATATATATATATATATATATATAGATAGATTATATAAAAATTAAAATAATTATAAATAATAAAAAGAATGTAATAGTATTTTTAAATTAAAGTGTAATTAATAAATATTTTAAAATTTACTGTGTATAAATAGATGATGGTGGTGGTGGTGGTGGTTAACATCCACTGAAACCAAACTTTAAATTAAAATAAAATTATATTTAGTTGCATTTTTAAGAAGGAGAATACATGAGAAGAAAAAGTAAAAGTAGTAGGTACATGTGACTAAATAGTTCCATGTTTCAAAATAGATTGTCAATAATTTTCTATAAAGTAGTTACTAATGTATTGCTTATGGTAAATTAAAAAAAACACATAACTTTTCAAATTTTATAAAACATATTCAATTTTTTTCCAATATTATCAACATAACTACACAGAAATGACAAAAATAGTCGAATTATAAAAAGATTTTTACTTGCTCCTTGCATTTTTGAAAAGGATAATACATGAAAAGAAAAAGTATTAGGTACATGTGACTAAAAAGCTCCATGTTTCAAAATGGATTGTCAATAATCATCTATGAAGTAGTTGTGAATGTATTGTTTATGGTAAATTAAAAAAAACATGTAACATTTCAAATTTTATAAAACATATTCACAAAAAACTTTCCAATATTATCAACATAACTATAGACACAAAAATTGTCCAATCATAAATATATTTTTTCTTGCTCCTAGCTACTAATTTTGAACCCTTATGAGCACTAACCAATAAGAACATATTATGTTAGCAAAAATGTATTTCTTAGTCAAGCCAAACAACACTATTTTGCATAAGCTTAATTTGTACCATAATCCACCAGAAGTCCCTTGCTCATTTCCAGGTAAACCCATTGTCACTATTTGTCCTCACCTTGTCATTAGGTCTATGAATGAGCTAGGCACTAGAATTTGAGAGACTTAACAATTAGAATTGGGTGAAGACCATGGATGCAATTGTAAGAGGAGAGCTAGAAATATTGTGAACTATGAAGATCCATCATAAAAATTTATAAATGAGCATGACTATTTTTCCCTTGTCATTACCATATTAAATTGAAGTGTATAAAATAGTAGCAAAATGATATATTTCATTTGAAATATATTTAATCATTTTACATCAAAGCTAATATAGAAAATTAGCAAGCTATCTTATGAGATATCTATAATATTTATAATGGTGTTCAAAACCACCATATATTACTTTAATCATACCATAAATACAACTTAATGACCAACATATACTACTTTAACGATACCATAAATACAACTTAATGATTTATAGAATTATCAAAAACTTCTATGGTACCTATTTTGTTACCACAACATAAAACTACCAAGGATACCCTTTATGGGCCATAGGATTACAAAATGAGACTCTAAATATATAATGTTTCCATTTATCTAAGAAATCATAACTCATGAAATCACTAGTTGATGATTACTCAAAACATTGTCCTAACTTATTAAACACTTATTACCCATAGACATATTGATCTTACATGATTACCCTCATTATAATTTCACTCTTTCTTTGCCTGTATATGTGAATTATTTTTGGCAAATATCTATGTTTTTCACAATGCATGCAAAACTTACCAAAATGCGTTGACTACAAACCATGATCTTGAGCTTTTGTCATAGTTCAAAATTGGTTGTTTGATATTTTTCTCTAATCTTAAAAACATAAGTTTATCTAATTTCCCCATCAAATTGAAACAATTCCCTAATATATGCATGTCCCTTAACATTCAAATGCATTTTTCTAGCATATAACATATATTTTCCAATTGAGACTAATGCACTATGGAAAAAAATCATCTTCTTAGCGGGATTGTAAATTTCCTCAAGCTCCACCAAATCCACACATTAGATTAACCTTACATGTGGACATTCTTATTATGTTCCTTCATTGTTTTTTAAGTGGGATTAATAAAATTTATATTAAGTGGGGATTAATATAATGTTTTTTACTTTCATATGGCTTTGCACAAGTCAATATATATTTCTTTGTTTAAAATTTTTGTGTTGATGGTAGATATACCTACCTTGATGTGGGTGTTGCCAAGCATCAGAATCAACATATAATATAGCAAAGCAAATTTGATGGGGTGGAATCCCTTCTATTAGCTAAGATGGACCCCCATGCAGCATAGTGAAAGCTCATAACTTTTACAAAGAATGTGGATTCAAAAATGTGGATTCAAAAATGTGAAGCAAAAATTGAAAATTATTTGGTTGAAGCAAGGAACGTAAAGATATGCATATGCAGAGTTCTATTTTTTTTTTTATCTTCTTTCATATATCAAACATTTTGTTTGAGTAACTTAATCTTAATTATGAAATTTTTCTATGACACCAATCCTTCTCCTTTATTGGACCTTGAGATACAATAATGCATAAATCAAAACATTTATAATCAATTAATGTGTAGGTAGAATGTAAAATACTGCAAGCTTTGGATTAAGCGAGATAGTTCCATATTGAAAAACCATCAAAAACGATTATGAGAGGAGAAAGAAATATGGACCAAACTTGTGTTGAATGAAACAATTTCAACATCAAATGTAGATTTCACAACCTTTTTACATTTTTTGGGAGTATATTCTACTTTCTAGAGGCATAAAAAGCCTTTTTCATTTAATTATAGGCCGTTGCCTTGTTAAATGCATAGCTAAGTCTCATAGAATATCGTACTGAACAAATGAAAGTTAGTGGTTGCTAACAATAGTTCACCCTGGTATCTTTTAATAACGAATTAAAGTTACTAAGTCACCTAAAAGAATTCTTTAATCAATGTTGAAAAAAAGATCCACATCTCTCCTATAAAATAATGTAAGGTTGCTATGTGAGAGACTAGTTTTATTGATATATCTATTTAGTGGTTGTGCTTTAAGCTAGCTCATCTAGTAGTAAATTTTGAATTTGTCAATTTTGGAAAAATCTTTGAATAAACCTCCTATGTCACGAACTTGTCTAAATTCCCAAAAGAAGTTCAACAAGAACAAGAAAAGAAAAATCCAAATCACCTTAAGATCAAGTGGTAAAAGATTGTAAGATTTTAATCAAGTGAGATAGTTCAATATTGAAAAAGATCATATTTTGTATCAAACATTTTCTATTTGAACTTCAAAGAACATCTTTGAAGATTGAGAGATAATCTATGTTGAAAACGTTATAGAATATGTAAATTTAGCATAATATAAGTGATATATGTCACAATTATTCTGGAATTATGGGTTAGGGCATTTCTATTGCAACATTTAGTGCAATTACTAGTATCTAGATCTACAAAAAATAAACTCGTAACCACCTAGTTTTCCTTAGTACGTTATGCGACACTCTTTTTATTTGTTTCTCGTAGCTATCCTAGTGAAATCTATCCGTGGTTACACGTAATGAGTGCATGTGTTTCTATGATTGGAATATGTCCTTCCTTGATATAAATACAACTCTCTTAGCAACTTTCTACACCCTTGGTAAATATTCCTTCGAGGCGATGTATATCTATATACAATTTCATTTATTTGCCTTGTATTATAGTTCATCCTCTTATCACTTACTATAGCTGTCGCTCCCACAACTAATGCATTTACAGTTGGGATTCAGATCCCTTTTGTACAAATTGCCGCTACAATATCAAATGAGGTACACTCTCCCATGTTAATTTCTTGGGCTATCCTTGGTAGGGATTTTACCCATATAAGTATATTAGGGTTCTTGATTTTTCATTTTTTGGTTTCCCATGCGAATCCTCTTCCTGATGATATCAATTATGGTCATAACTTGAGGGTTTTACAGTGAAAAACTGGCTCGATTGTAGAGAATGCACAAGTGTCCTCGTCTTTGGGGCTGCGATAGGTTTCGAACCATTTCTACCTAGCATTACCCTATTACATTCACAGTTTATGAGTATGTTGTTTGAGTATGTTTTTTTTATTTCCTTCCTTACTTCATATTTGTTTTTCTTGTTCCCTATTACTCACTATGAAAGGGTCTCGTTTCCTGTCCACCACACTACTTTTGTAGGTCTGCTAAGGATTTCAGATATGCACTCATGCTGGTATGCCTAAGCATGTGCCATTTTCCCCTATTCTTCCTGTGAGATGGGTTTTGCTGGGACTCAGATTATATGGTATACTTCAGTAGTGAATTCTATTGTGCTCTATTTAGGATTTAGGAGAACGCTGAGCTACACATACTTTCACTAGTGGGTATATGTGTCCTTATTATAAGTTTAGTTATGGGTTAACAATTTTGTGTGACCCTTCACATTGTGTGTGAGTTTGCAAGTGTTTTACAATTATTACTTACTATCATTCACTACCTTTGGTCCATTCGTTCTTGTGGAATTCATCCATACCCTTCCTCACTTAGTGTCATTACTTCCACGGTTATATTTTCAATTGGATACTTCCAGATATATATGTGTGTTGAACAAATCCATATTATTTTATCCATTTCTCTAAATAAACGATTGTTGAGCTTTTTTCCTTTTTTACTAGCATAGAATATTGTTCCCAATTCTTGTAAGGTAATGCAATTTCCTCATTTCCATTACTTTATCCTACCATAGTTGAATGAAAGGTGTTTTTTTTTTTTTTTTTTTTTCGGCCCGGGGGGCCTAATTTCTGAATATGTAAGTAGGCAATTTCAAAGCTGTTGTCATCAAATTATTTTTGTCATTCACTTATAAATTATCCTGTATTTCCGCAAGAAAGAAAATTCTGGAGTCTATACTCCTAGTGATTGTTTCAAGAAATGTTGTTGTAGGAAAGAAAATGAGGAAAGAAGGTATATACTTCCTTCCATTCCAAGTTGTTTTTAACTAGTCTTTTTCTATAGAATGGTTTTTCCTCATTCTTGAGGTTCACTCTATTCTAAATTCTTTTATTTCTAGACTCAAAGGTAGATGAAATGTCTTCAAATTTAGTTTTGTTATATCTTGATCGAGTCACTTTTAATCCCTAATTTGAATTCCATTGTGGTAGTTTGGTCTTCATAGTTCTTTTACAAGTTGATTGGTATAATTTTATTGGTATCTACTTTGTATCTAGATCTGGCTTGATCATGCTATTTGACTAGATCTGCAATTGTTATTTGTCAAATGTTATTATCATTAGAGTTTCAAGCTTTACTTATCAAAAGTTTTTTTTTGTTTATCTTTGATAGCCTAATGGGTCACTTCATATATTTTAACCTAAGTGGAACATAAAATTCATACTTTTGGAAATACAATTCTTAAGAGACCTAAATCTCTTGGATTCCCTCGTGGGTTAATATAATGGTTATTCTATTGTTTACTATATATTGAGTGTATTACAAGCCTTCTATTGCATTCCTAGTTAATCTGAATGTCACATGTTGTAAATCATTTCCTAGCATTCACATGTTGCTCATGGTTCCAATGTATGATACTGTGAAAGGTTCACATAGGCTATGGTATTCAATTGGTTCCATGTATTACTTTAGGTATCTAGTTTGTGAAGATACTTATACCCTTCTCATCTTTAATTTGAGATAAATCAACTATTTTTCTATGTAATCTTTGAGGCATGCGTGAGGAAGCATTTTCTTTTACTGTATAATGAAGTTTATTTATTTTGGATTCATGTTATATTTCTAAGTCCTAGTTTGTCACTAACTGAAAACATTTTCTTTTATTTTTTGTGAGAAACTAAGTCTCTTATAGTAGGGATCTCTCAAACTAGAACTCGATTTTATATTTTATATATGCTTAATATATTTCATCTAGCACTAGGCCATGGCCTACGTAGTTAGTTAATTATGTTTGCTAGTTTGTTTCCTCACTTTCATGCTTCAACAACATAGGTTGATTAATGAGATAGAAACCTATAATACAATTTTCACTTATATTCTACCTACAACAAGTGGAATGTCATAAACATACAATTCATAAACACTTGGTGTAGTTGTCATGTTGGTGTTTTTTCTTTTAGAACAACACTTCTCTGTACTTGAATTCTAGTGTAGTTTAAGATTTAACTTACATAACACAGTATGGTTATGTTCAGTAAGAACAACTTGGATAATTCATTGTGATTATTTTTTCTTGACTATAATAATTATTATAACACATTCTTGACACAATTTTCTATTGATCAAGGATGTCTCCATCATGAGTAGGGGTAACATATTTTCTATATTCACAACTATATTGCAGTAAGATAAGCCCTAAATTTGTGTAGATGGTAGCATATAGGAATGTATGCTATATAAGTGATTAATCAATAAAATTAAGTGGATATAATGAAAGAAACATGGAAATTTAGCACCCTGTACTCATTCTTCCATGTGATCCACATACTACGCTTGTCACACCATATATATAATCAGAGTATATCATCACATTAATAAAAATGTATTGATGTTTGCATAACAGAATTTAACTAGTGCAACTTATTTTCTATAAAGATTCAAATTCTAGGTTTATAGAACTTCACAATTTCATAAATATGCAACTAACAACAACCACTAAATACCTCAATGCATCTAAAATATCACTAGCATAAATTATAAAACCAAATATTAATTGAAGTTTCCAACCATAATCATTTCTTGGAACACACTTAGAATTCAAGCACCTTCCCTCTACCATGGATTGCCTATGCTAGTGCCCCCAAGGAGCTCAGATCTACTTAGCTTCACAATCAATAACCACTTTTTGATGCATCAATAGGTATTTAATAATTTTCTTTCTTGATAAAGTTTCCTTTAGCATTGTCGGTCTTTTGTACCCTTTTCCATAAAATATCCAACTTTGTGTACTTTTTTCTATCCACTTGGGTAGGATTTTCCATAAAATCTATCTGAGCAAAGCTTTTATTCTTTTCAGTGTTTAGTATCTTTTTCTATACAAACAACTTAATGAATATTTATCTCCCATCCATTAAGCTTATCTAGAATTTCATATATAATTATCATCATGAAGATTTCTAGCTATGTCATTCTCAAGTGCATATATCTCATTTATTTATGAATAAATATTGGTTTACATATGTATTCCAATATATTTTTTCCCATGGCTTTCCCTCCATTTTACCCCATCCAACTGAGTCAAATCAAAACACTACTATAACAAAGGAGGGATATTTGAGTTTTCTCATGTGATGCTAGTGTTTATGCTATCCACGTAGACCATATAGAAAAAAATAGCCATTGTGTAATCAATGACAATGAATATGGTGGATCTTGTTGTACTACATTTTATAACCTAGTACAAGACTTGGAAAATGAAGCTAACAACTTGAATGAGTTTAAAACCTCTTTCTTATGGTATGTGAGGCTAGGGAAGAATTATTATGAGATGAAATTGATGAGTCTTCAGCATGTTGTGATGCTTTTCTTACAATACCATTTTCTTACTATATCTTTCATGATGTTCCAAGTAGGTGCTGTTGTTTATGTTTATGTTTATGTAATAGTTGAAGGAAAAGTATTTGAGCACACCAACCTTAAGATGGAAAATTATATATGGTGACTAGTACTATAGTCATCTTTCAATGGACTTGTGTGATGCAACATGGCTAGGGTTCATAAACCCTAAGGAGGAAAATAATGCTAGTGTGGAGAGAATATGTGATAAAAGCTAGATGAATCCATGGTTGCACTTGTGGTTGATGCTACCTTGTTGTGGATCATTGATCATGGGTAAGGTTTTCTTGATTTTACCTTTCTATAGTTTTGAGATATAGATATTGTACTAATTTTGTGATAATTTTTTTGGCACATATTTTATTTCTTATATATATGTATAAAGTATATTCCTATCCAAAAATTGAGTGAATGCAAATTTGGACTTTTTTTCTTGAATTCACTTCATGATTAAGTAATTTTAGAGATTTTTCATTCATTTGGATTCAATATCACATAGGGTCTAATTTTTAAGTTATTTAATATAGAACTTGAGATAAAAATGTATTTTACATAAGTTATTGTAATAAACTTATTTGTAGATTTGGTATGTGCTTGGAAAAGTGTATCCTAAGGGATAAAACCTATTGAAATTTGTTTAGGATCATCAACTATTGTATCACTATGAATATGCTTAAATGACATATTTTAAAACCCAATCCAAACACCTTCATAAATACAACTTGTAAGAATTCTCACTTCACAATCAGGAATATTGGATCATCACATCATAGATAAAAATTCAAACTAACAATATAACACTTCAACATCATGTAAACAAAACAACTTAATTCATGCATACATGAATAAATATGCATATACATATACATATACATAAACACACACACAAATAAATACACAAACAATTACACTCAAAATTGTTTCAAATGTACATATTTGACTAGCTTTGCAATTGTTATTTGTCAAAAGTTGTTATCCTTAGAGTTTCAAGTTTCACCTATCTAAAGTTTTTTTTGTTTATATTTGATAGCCTAATAGCTCACTTCATATATTTTAAAATAAATGCGTCATACAATTCAGACTTTTGGAAATACTGTTAATAATTCTTAACTGACCTAAATCCCTTTGATTCCCTTGTGGGTTAATATAATGGTTATTAGGTTTTTTACTGTATATGGTGTATTACAAGCCTTCTCTTGTATTCCTAGTTAATTTGAATGTCATATGTCTTAAATCATTTCTTGGCATTCAGACATTGCTCATGGTTTCAATGTATGATAAGGTGAAAGATTCACATAGGCTATGGTATTTAATTGGTTCCATGGATTACTGTAGGTATTAGTTTATGAAGATACTTATCCCCTTCCAATATTTAATTTGACATGAATAAATTATTTTTCTATGTAAGCTTCTAAGCATGTGTGAGGAAACATTTTCTTTTACTATATAAATGAAGTTTATTTATCTTGGCTTCATGTTATATTTATGTTGAGTCGTGGTTTTTAACTTATATAATACCCTTTCTTTTATTTTTATATTTTTTGTGAGCAAGTGAGTCCCTCATAGCAGACAACTCTAGCCATAAAACTCAAAATAGAACTCGATTTTATATTTTATATATGCTTAATATATTTAATCCATTTTTCATGCTTCAGTGCAGAGGTTGATTAATCATATAGAAATCAATAATAAAATTTGCAATTATATTCTATGCTACAACAACACTCTGAATGTTTTAAGATATACAATTCATAAAAACATGGTATGGTTGTCATGTTGGTGTTTTTTATTTTAGAACTAGTCTACTTTTAAAAGCACATCTTGGATAATTCATTATGATTATTTTTTCTTGACTATAATAATTATTATATTGCATTCTTGAATCCTCACACAATTTCACACTAATCAAGGACGTCTCCATCTTGTGTAGGGATAACATATTTTCTATATTCACAACTATATTGCAGTAAGATAAGGGCTAAGTTTGTGTAGATGGTAGAACATAGGAATGTATGCTATATAAATGATTAATCAATAAAATTAAGAGGATATCATGAAAAAAACATGGAACTTTAGAAGGGTGTACTCATTGTTCCATGTGATCCACATATTAACTTAGTCACACCATATATATAATGAGAGTATATCATTACATTAACAAAAATGTAAGGATGTTTGCACTACCTAAATTAATCACTGCAACTTCTTTTGTGTAGCCATTCAAATTCTAGGTTTATCGAACTTCACAATTTCATCAATATGTAACTGACACTAACCATTAAATACCTCAATGCATCTAAACTATCAAGAAATATCAGTAGCATAAACTATACAACCGAACAATAATTGAAGTTTCTATCCATAATCACTGCTTGGCACACACTTAAAATTCAAGAACCTTCCCGAGAGCATGGATTGCTTCAGCTAGTCCCCCTAATTTGAGATCTACTTGGCTCTAGAATAAAAAACCACTTATTGATGCCTCAATAGATATTTAATACATTTCCTTCTTGATAATGTTTCCTTTGGAATTGTCTGAGTTTTTGTACCTTTTCTTATCCACTTGAGTAGGCTTTTCAGTAAAATCTAGCCTTTCTCTTTGTTAGAGCTTTTATTCTTTTCCACCTTTAGTTTGTTTCCCCATATAAGAAAGTTAATGGATCTTTATCTCCTATCCATTAAGCTTATCTAGAATTTCATCTATAATTCTCACCATGAAGGCATGTAAGGTATCTCATTTCTTCCAAGTGCATATATCTCATTTATTTATTAATAAGTATTAGTTTACTTTTTTCCAATATATCTTTCCCCCCATGGCTTTCCCTCCATTTTATCCAATACAACTCAGTGAAATCAAAACACTACTATAGCAACTAAGGGATATTCTAGTTTTCTCATGTGATGCTAGCGTTTATGCTATTCATTTAGACCATATAGAAAAAAAAAATAGACATTGTGTAATCAATGAAAATGAATATGGTGGATCTTCTTTTACTATATTTTATAACCTAGTAGAACGGGTGGAAAATGGAGCTAAAAACTTGAATGAGCTTCAAACCTTTTTCATATGGGATGTGAGGCTAGAGAAATATCATTATAATATGAAGTTGATTAGTCTTCAACACGGTGTGATGCCTTTCTTAACATACAATTTTGTCACTGTATCTTTCATGGTGTTCAAAGTAGGTGTTGTTGTTTATGTTTATGTAATAGTTGAAGGCAAAGGATTTGACCACAATGACCTTAAGATGGACAAGTATATATGGTGACTAGTACTATAGCCATGCTTCCATGGACTTGTGTTATGCAACATGGCTAGGGTTCATAAACCCCAATGAGGAAAGTAATCCTAGCCTCTAGAGATATGTGATAAAAGTTGGATGAATCCAAGGTTGGACTTGTGGTTGATCCTACCTTGTTGTGGATCTTTGGTGGTGGGTAAGGTTTTCTTGATTTTACCTTTCTATAGTTTGGAGATATGGATATTGTACCAATTTTGTGATAATTTTTTTGGCACATATTTTATTTCTTATATATGTATAAAGTATATTTTTATCCAAAAATTGAGTGAATGAAAATTTGATTTTTTTTCTTGAATTCTCTTCATTATTAAGTAAATTTCCAGATTTGTAGATTTGGTATGTGCTTGGAAGAGTGTATCCTAAGGGATAAAACCTATTGCAATTTGTTTAGGATAAACAACTATTATATCACTAGGAAAAGGCATAAGTGATATATTTTTAAAAATCCCAATCCAAACACCTTCATAAATACAACTTGTAAGAATTCTCACTTCACAATCAAGGATAATGCAACATCACAACATAGATACAAATTCAACCTAACAATATAACCCTTCAACATCATGTAAAAGAAACACTTTAATTCATGCATACATACATAAATATTCATATACATATACATGTACATAAACACACACACACACACATAAATAAACACACAAACAAACACACTCAAAACTGTATCAAATGTACATATTTAACAAAATGGCACAATGTGTTGAATATACAACACAACACCTCATGCTTAAACATGGAAGTATGACATGATTCTAATATACTAACAACATATAATGTCTAAGCATGATCATTTGACATATGAGGTTGTACATAAGAAGTGGTTCTCTTGACCACTTCCACCATCACCACCATCATTTGCATCCTGGAACAATATCTTTCTCTTCTTCTTATAAGAAGGAGCTCAATTTTTTTCCTTTTGGTTTGTGCTTCTTCTCCCTTGGGTTTGCATAGAGAAACAACATTCCCATTGGATTTTGTCCAAAATAAATTACACACTTAAAAGTTAATACATTATAATTCAAGCCCATAAAAGTAACACAATATGATTTATTCAATCATGAGAGTGTTTTCCTCCTTCATGCTCCTAGCCTCTCTACTATATTAGGCTTTAATAGTTATAAGACTTAGAGCATAGAATTTAAACACAAAATGCCCACAATGAGTGAAATTCACCATAATGAAAACAAATAATGAACGAATGATCTTATCATGTCTTGCTCTAGGATGAAAAATTACTAGCTAAGAAACTAGAGTAAACACCTACTCATAATTGTTGTTTTAGGAGAAATCTTGAACCATAAAGAGAGAAAACAACATTTACTGCTAGGAGACTGTCTCTGTGGCATCATCTGTGACCATGAAACAAATTTGTTTTCCAATTTTTCCATTCCATGTGCAATAAGAAAACCATCAATCAATGATCATGGACCTTCAATATTAAAGGCTATGGATAAGCTTCATCTGCACCTGAAACAAGTAGTAGTTAAACAAGTACCTTGAAATGAAATTTTTATGTGCCATCTCCAACATGGTGGTCCTATCCATTACTGCATGTTGGGGATGGAACTATGCCCCTCCCAACTAGAAAACACCCCATATAGGGATGTTAATTGTCAACCTTAATTTTACCTCATATTTATATACACAGATAAAGTACAGTAATTTATAGTGAAAAATCTCTAATTGCTTCTGTAATTGCCTCCTAATTTTTACTATAACAAAGATGTGTAAATTCTCCACTAGTCAATATGGAGTTCACATGTGCAACTTTATACCCAATATGTAAGAAATGTATAATTCATTTCATGCTACACATAGAGTTCCCATGTAATATTTTTAAAAATATATATTAATAACAAAAAAATGTTATCCATAAAGCACAATTCAATATCCATAATAACGTAATTTTATTTCAAATTTGACATATTATATATAAATATAAAAATAAAAAATATTATTCTATATATATTCCAGTACCAAACAATTAAATCAATATATTATATTATATATAAACACTCACCTAATATTTTTGTTGTGAATACAAAAGACACGGAAATAAATACAAAACATAGAAATAAATAGTAAAACATTTAACAATCCCGTCATTAAACTGTTAAGGACATGTAAAAATTAAAGCTAAGAACATAAAAATAAACAATAAAACATTTAACAATCCCCTCATTAAACTGTTGAGGACATGTCAAAATAAAGACCCTGCTGCACGTCCTATTAACTTCCAAGCAAATATAAACGAAAATGGAGTCCGTCTTTAACGGTCGCAGCAATACAGCGCGCAACTGACCCTCACACGAGCGCAGCAGTAGCAGTAATCTTTCTGATACGGATGCCCCTGCCCGCGGCTACTGGCCATAAACACAGACATCAAACAATTTTATAGTTTAATTGGAATTGGATTAATTAGAATTACAGATTTGAATTATAAGTAAATTCTATGTGTCTTAAACTGTTTTTTTTCAAAAACCGTAAGAATTCAAATACATTTAAAAAATCTATAATAGAAATAGTTTTAGCTGACATATTCTGCCAAGAGAAAAACCAGTGATTCAGTTGTATTTTACCCCAATGCATCGACGTTGTCTGCGGGTTTTCCAGAGGCTGTTACAGGAGATTACAGGAAGAGGGTGAGAATGCAACCAAACAAAACACTTAAGGTTATACAACAAACAACTTTAAGATTGTCAACGAAAAAGAAAAGAGCTGCCAGTGATATTTTACCTGTTGGTGTCTGCGTTGCCTGCAGGTGTTCTACCTTGTTTCCAGAAGCAGCATTATCGCGTAGGGCTGTTACATTAAGAGTTAGAAATTAAAAGACTCCAAGCTTAACCAAAAGACTCTACTTGGATTTTGTCCCCAGTATTTTACCTGAGGGCATCGGACCTAAAACTGCTGCTACAGTAGATAGCAGGAAAAGGGAGAAAAAGCAAACGCCCAACACTAGCTTCAAAGCAGCCATTGGTATAGAACCAAAAAGAAGAGAACCAGAAAATTTGGAAAATTTCCAATAAATGAAGCACGAATGAGATGAGACTGTGAACAACACGATCCGACGTGCAAGTATAAATAGAAATATGGCGCATCCGAGTCGTAAGAATTAATTAAATATAATATTCGTTAGCAGAATACGACGAAGGCACAGCACCTTTGAAACCAGGAAAAAGTTTGATGCCATTTTTCAATTAAAACAAATGAAAATGAACACATCATGTCAAAAAAAAAAAAAACATCTTGAACGTTCTTGTGTGAAAGCGATGCTCTATAGTTTAGTGGGAAAATAATTTGTAATTTAATGTTACATATTAACAAATTTTATTTAATTAATAGCTTCTGTGGGATTAAATTTTAATCTTTGACTTTTTGTTCGGTAAAGAGTTATTGTTTGATATTATATTAAAAATAATAAAATTATATTATTATATTTATATTGATAAATTCAAAAATAATAATATTTATAATAAAAATAATTTTAAATAATTTAAATATGATATGTCACATTTTAACTAATATTTATAATGAAAATAATTTTACAGAAAAGGAAAGTTTTATGGATATATATTTTATATTTCTAAATACAATTGGCTATCTATTAACATTTTAATATGTAAAATATAGGTTATAAATAAAATATTTCTATGTCAACTATATATATTATATAAAACAAAAAATAGAATATATATGTATATAAAATAAAATGTAAATATGGTCATTGCTTATAAGATTTAGTGATGAAAGATAAAGTAAAGAAAAACACAAACTCTAAGAAGTTAAAACTTATGTTTGTTTTCTTAAAATAAATGTTATACTCAATTATCCAATTGCCAAAAGTGTTAAAAAAAAAAAAAAACTTCTTTTATTTTTCCAATTAGTTGGGACAATTATCTCTTTCCCCCATAAAGATGAAAGATCTAAGTTTGGAAAAGAAGGCCAACAAGGAAAGAATGAGAAAGAATTCATAGGCTACAAGGAAGAAAGAAAGAAACCTTGAGGAGGAGGCTACTAAGTGAGTTAAAGGTGAGTAAAGGTGTTCCTCACCTACTCTCCAAGTAGTAGAAACCCTAAACTTGAGGCTTATGGGCTTCACACAAGTCTTGAGGTCCATCAATGGGTAGTGTCTTTGATACAACTTTTGAAATTGAAGAGGCTAGGGTGGAGATTTCGACTTAATTTCCAATCTCACTAGTTGGGTGGAAGAATCTTCTACCCCTATTATTTCCCTCATAATTTGAGTATGAAGATAAGCACAATAATTTGGAATTGATCATATTTTTACTAGAAAAATTGTATACATTTTATTTCTACTATGAAAATCTTGAAAGTTAAAAGTTTCATGTAACTGTGTTAAACTAATGTGCTAGAGTCACTATGATGGAAATGTAAATTTTCATGCTATGAAAAGTGAAAATACTACCAAGTGTGTTAAATAAATGTGATTTGAGTAGTGTATTGAAAATGTTATATAAGTTAAATTTTTTGTCCCCTTAGTGTATATCCCTCTTGTGTGTAAAAGCATGAAGTAAACTAGATTTTCAAAGTGTGTGACTTGAAATAGATTTGTCATTTCTCTTCAAAGGAGATAGGTAAAGAGTGGATGTACTCTTACCCTTAATAAGATAAGAAGAGAAGGTGTATTTGGAACCTTAAAAAGTTGGAAGAAACACTATAAGTTTAGTCCCCTCAAATTATTTGTGCATGATAGGAAAATAAAGGAACTGGTTTGGGTGGAGAGGGCTCTCATGTATGTAGAGGAATTAGTTCTTTAAAAATGAGCAATACATTAAACAAATAAAAGAAAACATAGATGTAATGAAAACCATGTTTAAATCCGCCTACTAAATTATAGAATAAATTAATGCTTCGTTTTGTAAATAAAATAACTAACTAGAGTGGGTTACCCTCATACTTGTGCGAGAGACCTATGTGAGGACAGTCCCACTTCTAGGCATAATTGTATGATATGAATAGACTGTGTGGACAAAATCCCACATGGTCGGGTCTCCTCTATTTAGTTGGTATAATTGTATTTTTAGAAACATAGTTTTAGGCAAGAATTCCACATGGTCAAGTCTCCTCTAATTAGTTGGTATAATTGTATTTTTCGAAACATAGTTTTAGGAAGGAAATGTAGGAAAGAGATTATCATGAATAAATTAATAAGCAAGATACAAATTAAAAATGTTGTCGTTGTGTAGTGTAATTAGTTGGTATAATTGTATTTTTAGAAACATTGTTTTAGGAAGGAAATGGAGGAAACAAATTAGCATGAACAAATTAATAAGCAAGATACAAAATAAAAATGTTGTTGTTATGTAGTCAATTGTCAAGGAATTAAGCCTTCGTAAGTCCCAATGGATTATAGTTCAAAGATTGATTAAGATTCGTGAGCATGTGGACACTAATGAACACCCAAACTGAGGATTTGAACCAGGATAATTAATCAAGAAAAATTCTTGAGCTAATCCTTTAATAAATGTATATCAGTTGAGAAGGAAACCAAAAACCTGTAAGAAATGCATTCACACAGTATATATTAACTTATTAACTCAACTTCTTTGCCTCATAACTTCAAATACTATTTCATATCAACTTTAGTATAATAAATTCAGAGTAGGATCGAATAAACCAAATTATCATGAAACACTATAATCAATTAAATGTAACATTACCCTTCACAATTATATAGATACCAAGAAACCCTCTAAGGGTATACTCATTCTATGGCCATAAGATCCCACCAAACTTGATTTGACCTATTAATCAATGAGAGCCTTAAACAAGGGTGCGACAAACATAAGAGTGGGCTCCCGGCCCTTCACAAACAAACATTTAGAATTCGACATAGAACCAAACCTCGAACATAATAAAAATTTGATTAAGGGTTGAATGCCATAGAATCATGTGTAACAATGTTCAAAATGATTGTGAAGTGATATTAAATGGAACCCCGATACTTGCAGGTGGAAGTGAAAATTTAGCCATAATATTTCTAATTAAATGGAAAATACACCTGTAGTGGAATCACTTAGGTAAGTAATAGAAACCTCAAAAACTACCTAGCATGAAGAGAAGAGGTGTTGCTCAACCAAATATATTACTTGCTCTAGATGAGAACCATTCCAAAGTAAGAAATGCTCAATCCAACACAAATGAGAGTAGGGTGAAGAATGGAAGATTTGAGTGCTACATGTAATGTTATCATGGCATGGGAGAACTAAAAACAACCAAACCTCTATGGAAAACACTTTAAGTAGCCTCTTACCTATGACAATAGATATCCTCTGTAAAAAATCCGTAATGAGGAAAAAAATAGTGATACAGAAGAACAAATGCCATTAATAAAAATTATTTGGAAAGAAGGATGGAAACCAAGGTCTAGAGAATACCAAGTTGCAGCATAAGCCTAGGGATTGGAACCCTCATTACCTTAGGCTTTGGTAGTTGAATTGTAGCTACAGAATGATGGGACAACAATGTAAAAGGGGAGCATGGGAATGATGTTGTTGCCCTTAACCACATATGAAAAATAAGAACAATTTCATTTGCGCCAAAGATCATCAAGAGTTTTCATGTAACCGAGTGTCCCATGCAGAGTAATATGGAATTAACACTATGTTCATTGAGTGGAAAATTCGAGAACCAAGATGTCACATTAACATGGGCTACAAATACATGTATATCATAATCTTCAAATACATCACAATAATAATTTTGTGTGTGATCCGATTGTCATACAAAAGTGTACAGTTATGTTTCTATGATCACCGCCACTTACTACAAAATATTCGATGCAAGTTAAGAGTCACATAGTCAAGATATAGTGCTAAGAAATATAATGAATTAAACCAAATTATAATATTTATTCTATGGTAAGAAAAACATTATCTGTAATTGTAATGTTTTGTGTTTTTTACTAGTTGTATTAGAGTCACGTTGCAAAAATGTTGCCTATTTGGCTAATCAAATAGTAACTTTGAATGTGTTGCATTCATAGAGAAGGTACCATGAAGAAAGAATTTGTGGGTGCTCAACCTATAAGACCAACAATGGAAACTTTTCCTACACCCATTGTAGGATCTAACACAAAGGTGTGGGCACAATTAGGAGGAGAACACCCAATCACCACTACTATGCCTTTGGAACTAGTCCAATAGCTAAGGTATGAAATGACCCATCTGTGGGAAGATAATGAGGGATTGATGTGGGATCAAGAACCAATCCTATAGAGCCTCTCTCATCAACAAAACCATAAACAATGCATACCAAGTGTAGGTAATGAAGACAGAGAGGAAGAGCACAAATAGGGAAATGAAAATAGAACTATGGAGAGTCACTTTGAGTGACCATGAGGAGATAAGAATGAAGATGATGTAGATGAAGAAGTACCTAATAATTCCTCCACCCCTAAGAAAAGGAAAAGACATAAAGTCAATTTACAAGGAGAATTCAAAAAAAATAAATCCCCAACCTTTGATGGGGTGGTAGAGGAAGTCGTTGAAGCTTGGATTATTAACATGAATAAGTATTTTCAGATATATGAGTATAATGACAAGTTGAAGGCAAGATTAGTTGTTTACCACCTAGAGGGGAAATCCACACTATGCTGGAAAGAGTTCAAAATGATACGCATATTTCACAAGTAGAAAGTAACTTGGAGTGAGTTTCAAAAATACTTTAAGGTGAAGTACATGATGGAATGTTTTTATGATGATGAGGTGAAGGAATTCCATGACCTTCGGCTAGGAGAGCTATCCATGGATTAGTTTGTCACAAAATTTACCTCCTTACTAAGATATGTTCCATATATACATGAGGAAAAGGCTAAGGTAAATTTTTTATGAGTCATTTACCAGTATATATGACAGAGAGCGTAGAATTTGATAATCCTAAAACCATGGATGAAGCGATTCGAAAGGCACAAATTTGGTACCAGTAGATGAAGGAGAAGGGGTAAGGCAGAAACAATTGGGTAAATAGGAAATGGAGGAAAAGCTTCCCCAACATGAAAAATACAAAAGCAAGGAATGCTAGAAATGAAGGGATCAGTTTCAAATATGTGGGGAGGATTCAACAAAAAATAAAACCACAAAATGAAACTAAACAAATAGAAGTATCGAGTAAACTTGAGCGAAATCAATCATAGTGACCACCATTTCAATTGTGGTGTTGCAGGGAGCCTCATTAATATGTAAATTTCCCCCGTCGTGCTAGAACAAAAAAAACTTCTAACATTTAGTTGGATTCTACTATGAGTGAGGTGGTGAGAATTATACCTAGGATTAACATTGCTTTGCAGGACCATCAAGATGAGTATCAACAAACCTGTTGGGTTGTGTTATATTCTTTCTATGACTAGCCCATGTAGTTAATCAGGGGGTTAGAAGGGGGTCATAGCCCGCCATTCATTACACTGATTGCATAGTGGGGGGAATCATAGGGGGTTTGAGGGGTGCAGGTAACCCCACTCTATGGGGTCTGGGGCAGTGCCCCGGAATTTTTATTTTTTTGGACCCTATGTTAGGTTGGGAAAACCTACCTATAGTTTTTTGCATGATTTTTTCACATGGTTCTGGATGTTATGGTTTTCGGTCCATGGTTTTGGATGCGATGGTTTTCGGTCCATGGTATTAGATGCTTCGACATGTATAAGTATGCATTGTAACATTGGAAGGAACACAATGAAATATGATTTCTATAAGCAAGCTGGATGATGGAGGTGTAAAAACAGTGTTCAAGAAGGATACATGAAAGATGGTTCGGGGAGCACTGGTATTGATGTGGGGAGTTTGGATTAGAACTCTGTACAAGCTGCAAGGTAGTACTGTTGTTGACAGGTGCAACAGTTCTGTGGTTCTTGAAAGTGGAACAAAAAATCTAGTGGTCTCTGGAGAGAAGACCATGATGTGGCATCAAAGGCTTGGACATATTGGAGAGAAGGGCCTTCGAATACTTCATGGTAAAGGTATGGTAAAAGGAATAAGTAATTTCTCTCTAGATTTTGATTTCTGTGAAAATTTTGTATATGGGAAGAAGAATCAGGTGAGTTTCCCCTCTGGTGGTAAGAGGGAGAAAGAGATAGTAGAGCTTGTGCACAGTGATGTGTTTGGACCTGTGAAGTTTCCATCACTGGGTAAGTCTATGTACTATGTATAATTTATAAATGAATTCTCAAGGAATACATTGATATATTTCCTTAAGAAGAAATCTGAATTTTTTGATAGGTTTAAAGAATTTAAGGCTTTGGTGGAAAACCAGACAGAGAAGAAGATAAAGGTGCTGAGGATACATAATGATGGAAATTTTTGCAGTAAGGAATTTGAAGAATTTTGTAAGAAGTGTGGTATAGCATGATAGAATACTACTCCATATACACCTCAACAAAATGGATTTGCAGAAAGAATGAACAAGACATTGATGGAAAGGGTAAGAAGCATGCTCAGTGTTGTCAATTTAGGATAGGAATTTTGGGCAGAGGTGGTGGAGATAGCATGTTACTTGGTCAACAAATCACCTTCATCAGTGTTGGAGGATAAGACTTCACAAGAGGTATGGACTGGTAAGAAACCCTCTCTTTCACATTTGAGGGTATTTGGATGTGATGCATATGTACATGTTCCAAAGGAGAAATGAACCAAGTTGGATAGTAAATCTGAAAAGTGCATATTTATTGAGTATAAGGATGGTTTAAAGGGTTATAAGCTTTGGAACCTAGTAACAAGGAAGGTTGTGTACAATTGAGATTGGGTGCTCAGAGAGGTAAAAGATGTTATTAAACATGAAGTCCAACCAAAGGAACCTGAGAAGATAGAGTTTGAGCTAAAGGAGGAAGAATCAGACTCTACAGCAGAGGAGGAATCAGAAGATGAAGAGCCAAAAACTCTGGGGGTGAGAAGATTAGTCCGAGAAAGAAGGCAACCATAAAAGGTATACTCCATCTACTTTCTATTCAAATTTTTCTTTATCTATTACTGATGATGATCCCAGAATTGTGAAGGAATCAGTAGATTCATAGGATGGAAAACTCTTAAAAGAGGCCACAGTTGATGAAATGGCATCTTTGCACAAAAATGAGTCCTGGGATCTAGTGGAGTTTCCGGCTAGAAGGAAACCCGTTGGTAGCAAATGGATGTTCAAGAAGAAGACAAATGCAAAAGGAAAGGTGGAGAAATACAAAATGCGGTTGGTAGTAAAAGGTTATTCCTAGGTGCGGGGAATTGATTTTGGTGATACTTTTTCTCCTGATGCCAAGGTAACTTCTATTAGATTACTTTTATCTGTTTCTATTGCTTTTGATTTTGAGGTAGATTAGATGGATGTGAAGACAACATTTTTTCACAGGGATCTAGAATAGGAGAACTACATGAAGCAACCTAAAGGCTTTATGGTGAAGGGTAAAAAAGAACTGGTATGCAAGTTAAAGAAGTCTTTGTATGGGTTAAAACAATCACCAAGGATGTGGTATTAGAAATATGATACATTTATATGGGGACTTGGCTTGACCAGAAGCAAAGTAGATCACTCTGTGTATTTTAAATTAATTGGTGATCGTGTTATTTATCTGGTCTTGTATGTGGATGATATGTTGCTGGTTGGAAATGACAAAGAAATTATCTAGGATTTGAAGACCCATTTGTCCTCCAAATTCGACATGAAAGATCTTGGTGCTGCAAACTATATTTTGGGCATGGAAATTAAAAGATATTGGACAAAGAGGAAGCTCTAGTTAAACCAGAGGAAGTATTTCAAGACAATATTGCAGAGGTTTAATATGCAGGATAGTAAATAGTGAAGGTTCCTATTCCTGTAGGTGTAAAGTTATCTGTTGAACAGTGTTGCAAGACACAAGAAAAGGAAGAGGACATGTCCTGTGTTCCATATGCAAGTGCAGTCGGTAGCCTGATGTATGTGATGGTCTATAGTAGACCAGACATTACACATGCAGTGGGAGTATTAAGCAGGTTTATGCAAAAACCAGGGAAGGAGCACTAGACAACAATGAAACGGGTTTTCAGGTATTTACATGGCACTAGTGATTATGGCTTGTGCTACCAAGGAAGACTAGGATTAGACATAGTTTTGGATATTTGTGGCTTTGTTGATGCAGAGTGGGCTAGAGATCTGGATTAAAGAAGATCTACAAGTGGTTATGTGTTTAACCTATTTGGAGGTGTAGTGAGTTGGATGAGTAAGAAACAATCTGTAGTGGCACTATCAACTACAGAGGCAGAATACATGGCAGCCACTCATGCAAGCAAGGAAGCAGTTTGGTTGTAGAGATTATGTTCAAGTATGGGGTTAGTACAGGGAGCTATAAGGATAGACTATGACAACCAAAGTGAAATTTTCTTGGCAAAGAACACTGCATATCATTCAAAGACAAAGCACATTGATGTTAAGTATCAATTTGCGAGGGATATGATAGAAGACAAAAAGGTGTTGTTGGTAAAGGTGGACACTTTGAAGAATATTATAGATGCATTGACAAAATCTGTGAGCTCTGAGAAGTTCTCTTGGTGTAGAGAAACAATGGGTATTACTAAGCTCTCTTGTGGCCCCCTATGGAAATAAAATAACAAGTGGGAGAATGTTGGGTTGTGTTATATTCTTTCCACGACTAGCCCACGTAGTTAACGGGGGGGTTAGAAGGGAATTGGAGCCCCCCCTTTGTTGCACCGATTGTGTAGTGGGGGTAGTCACAGGGGGTTTCAGGGGTGTAGGTTTTGGACCGTATATTAGGTTGGGTAGACCTACCTATGATTTTGTGAATGAATTTCACACATGGTTTTGGACGCGATGGTTTTTGGTCCATGGTATTGGATGCTTCTGCATGTATAAATATGTATTATAACATTGAAAGGAACATAATGAAAATCAAGCGGTAGTCCCAGTTTTGGGATCTAGGAGAAAATCTCTGTGTTTTATGTGTTATGCTCTCGCATTGTTTATTTTCTGTGTTTAAGAATTCGTATGCAGGTAATTTATGTACAAGGTTAAAACCTACATTTGGTACCAAAGTTGTTTTGGCTTCAAGGGGACGCCTTTGTTGTTGAGCGGTTTCGCTTGGGCCTATGGTAGACCCCGTTCAATGGGAGATCTGTTGGATTGATGCTGGTGGTGAAAGATGATGGCGAGTAGTGGAAAGATAGAGATCAAGAAATTTAATGGTTAAAATTTTGAGTAGTGCAAACTCATGATGGAGGATCTGTTTGTGGACAAAGATCAGTGGATCATGGTAGATCTGGGTACTAAACCAATGGGAGTGTCTGGTGAAGAATGGAAGAAGTTGGATTGGAAGGCAAAGAGCACAATATGATTGTGTGTCTCAGATTGAGTATTGTTGAATGTATGAGGGGAAGCTATGGCGAAGGCTTTGTGGGACAAGTTAGGGACTTTGTACCAATCTAATATTCTAATATTCGGTTAGATTCTACTATGGGTGAGGTGGTGAGAGATGCGATAAATGCTAGAAATGAATTAAGGGATTAGTTTAACAAATATGTGGGGAGGATTCAACAGAAAATAAAACCACAAAATGAGACTGAGAAATGAATTAAGGGATCAGTTTAATAGATATGTGGGTAGGATTCAACAAAAATAAAACCACAAAATGAAACTAAACAAATAGAAGTATGAAGTAAACTTGAGGGAAATCAATCATGTGACCACCATTTCAATTGTAGGGCTGCGGGGAGCCTCATTAATACACGAATTGCCCCCATTTGTAGTATACCTAGGGGGTATAATATGGGGTAGAAAGGGAGGTACCCAAGGGAATAATGTAATAATGGGATGGGCCATAGTAATAAATAAGGTGGCTAACCCATATCATGTAAGGGACCACAAGTAGTTAGTAATAATGTAATGGGCCCATGGTATTAGATAGATGGTATTGAGGGAACCATCGTAATTACCCATGGTATTGTATGTATGAGGCCTATATAGAGGCTAGAGACTCCACATTGAGAGATGTCAAGGAATATTGAATGAACAGGCATATGACTTGTGGAGTGTTCTCCTTCCTTAAGGAGTGAATGTATGGTGTTTCCCTAACTTAAGGGTTTTGATATCAATAAACTGAAGCATTTCTATATATTTCTATCTTATTGTTTCTGGGTATATTTTCATTTTCATATATTTGTGGGTCAGATCTATAACAAGTGGTATCAGAGCACTTTCTTGGGCAAAAGTGGAGATTTTTTTTTTATTTTTTGCAGGAACTTTCTGGATTGGCGAGAGTGTAGATCAGATCTGTATGATTTGGAGCAAAATCTACAAAATATAATTGTATATCTATATTTCGTATGAAAAAATACCCAAATTCAAAAAAAAAATAGTCGAATTGGAGTCCGGATGAGGGAGATATCGCTGATTTAAAATCAGCTCTTTTTTCAGAATTTTTGGTGACGACGGGAGAGTTGCAGCGCAAATATGAAATTCGAGTGCCTAGATCGAGATTTCTATCACATGGGAAGGTGCAGAATGGTCATTCAATTTCTAAAAATAGGTCATAATAAAGATTCTAAGCAATATTGACTAAACTGCGACCACTCTAAATTTTCACCAAGTGATTTTTTTTTCGTACCGTCTAGCAAGATGTTTTTATAGAAAAAGATAATGGCCCTACTATTGAAGAATTCATACAAAGACAAAATTTCACATATGGGGAACATTGGAAGGATTTAGTGTAGCTTGGTTTCAAAGATGAGGCTACCAAATAGTGGTTCTCAATTGACAACAAGAAGTTGACCAAACTTTCAGATGTAGAATTTGAAAGAGTCCTTTTAGCCAAATGGTCTCAGGCTAGAAAACAAGATAAGGGGAAACATGTTGAGTTATTTCCTACTGGTATATCCTTATTGTAGGTTCATGGATTGATTCAGAAGGAGAAAATCATTGTGTCTATAAATCTGAGTTGCAAGCAAAATCTCATAAATGTCAACTTGGCAAAAAAAATACAAATGCCAATGAAACACATGGAGCACACACATGTTAATAATGAGCAGGTGCAAGTTTATAAAGATTTGAAGATTTCTATGGACAAGTATGTATTGCATTCTTATTTTTATGCTTTAGATATGGCTAATGAGGATCTTGTTTTGGGATACCCGTGGATGGAATCAGTGGGTACTATAAATATTAATGTGCAAAAGAAATTCCTGAAGATATGGTATAAAAAGAAGAAAATTACATTGTTGTATCCCCATTTTCATTTTACTCTCACTACACTTCACTCATATCACTCTCCCTCCCTTTTCATTCTTATTTACCCACTCCCTAATCCCCACATCCCTAAAAAAACTAATCCTAAAACCCTAATTGCTATCCCAAACCCTAGTCAAATATCCCAAAACCCTAATTGCTATCCCAAACCCTAGTCAAATATCCCAAAACCCTAATTGCTATTCCCAAACTCTAAATATCATCCCCTAAACCCTTCTATTTCCCAAAAACTGTCAGCAACATTCCTAAACCCCTCATACACACTCCCTCCACATTCCCTCATATATTCATATCTTTGGCAGCAAAAACCGAAAGACACCATAAAATCTCTTCATACTCATCTAACATGGAGTCAGATTCTTCCTATGATAGAGATAAGGAGACAGTCAGTGATTCTTCTAGAGACATGCATGCACCAAGGAGGCCTCGCAAAAGTGGAAAACATAACCGGGAGGAGTCCACTTCACTTGCCGAGTTACAACAATATCAAAACGAGTACTATCTCCACCCAGGGTGGAAGGGGTCTCGTTTTCGCCATCATTTGAGCAGGTATAGGACAAGGGGAAGAATCCCTTGCATGATGATGGACCATCAAGAGGTCAAGAGGTAGATTTCGTCCTCATTCAGGATGATGACACAGAGTTGGGCTCATAAAGCTCAAAGCTCGAAGAAGTCATTCGGGAGCAGCAACATGACATGCATCATTTGTCTCTCAATTTGGAAAGAGCCAAGTGGATAATTAACTATTTGAAGTAGAGGAACAAACAACTAGAAGATCAGAAAATCATCATGGAGCTCCAAAACATGAAGGAAAAATGGCAAGCTACCAAGAAGAGGAAAACCAAGTTGACAACACTTGAACAAGAAATCCAAGCTGATCATGAATCTTGGCTTGAAAGGACAAACTTGCACTTGGAGAGGATGTTGGAACATATGATCAGATGATGCAAGATGCTTCTGTACCTTTTTGTTTTGAATCATTTCAGTTTCTGAAGGGAAAACTGCATAGTATATCTTCAAATGTGTAGCCTGTAGAAAATCATGTAATCTCATCGGAGCCAATAGAAAATGGGTTGTAGTAATCTTTTCAAGTTTTTCACGATCCAATAGCTGATTTGGTGGATAATGTCTATAGTCAAAGTCCTTCTCCTATCTGTGAGCTTGACAAAAGTATTGATACAAACTTGATCCGGCAGCCGGTTTCTTTGTCATTTTCAGGAAGAGTCTTGTCACAAAGCTCAGATCAATGTTTACATTCATGGTATGAAGAGAAGAGAAGTAATCCATTGGATGAGCTAAGTCCCAGTGTGCATGAATTTCTAGATCCCTATGCAGTGTTTTTGGAGGTGGATAGAGAATCAATAGTATTCAACGGATCTGTTCACAAGTTTTCATGGGACTTTCCTTTCAGTAGTTCTCTCTTGTTGTTCATAAGCAAGCACTTATGAATAATTCAAACAGAAGCTGGAATACTTACTTGGCTTCATTGGTTGTTTCATTTCACTTGATTAGGTGATGAATGGGACACCTAGAGTAGGTTGATGAATAAGCTCTACTTTGAGCATTATTTCGAGTTTGTCGGTTGTGTTTAAGTATCAAGTTAGTTTTAGTTGATTGAGAGTCAGTTTGTGTCGTCAAGTCATCAATTTTCAGTCATGCATTTTAGCTTGAGTTTTTGACTCCATTGCCCAATGGATAGGGCACTAGCCTGCTCTCCCAAAGATCTGTCATTCTTGGCACCTCTAAGGATCTACCATCCCCATTGGAGCCAATGTTAGTGTCAGTATTTGTAGCCTTCCTCCAGTGATCAAATATGCTCTTACAAAGTGATTTTAAGGTGTCAAGGTCAAATTTTGTCATTTCAGGGAGTCTTCAAGTAAAATTTGGTCACTAGCTATTAGCTCTAGGGTTTTCTTTTACTCCTGTCAAAGTTGTCCAAATGTCGATCCATGTCACCATTCAGCTGAGTGTACCATCATTTAGAGAGTTCTCATCATCATGTCAAGTTCCAATGGGTCACTTTACACCTTGTTCATGCTTCAGTTGTGCCTAGGTAAGGTTCATTTCCCTCTCTTAGGTTTTTGAAGGTAATTTCTCTTGGATGGTCAAATCATCAGCAAAAATTGTATCTTGATGTTCATACACCTTCCCGTATCCCTAATGTACCTTATTAAACACTTCACATCACTGATATCCCTCAAATTCCTCGTTTTCACACAAACCCTAGTTTCTTGCTACAATTTGACAATTTTCTAGGCTAGGCCTGTGTTTTGCCCTTTTGGACCCCTTCCCCTCACTTAATCTTTGAAATTCCACTTTCCCCTGCTTCCTAACATCCCTCCCTACTTCCAAAAATTTTCTCAAGAATTTAGAGGCCCCTTATCCCCTTCATTTCGCTTCATTTCGACAAATCCCCTGTTCAACACATCGGGATTAGTTTTACTCCAATGATGTTCCTAAGCAAGAAAAGATGAATTTGGGAAAACTGAGAGAGGTTTTTGTCCACATACCTTACAGGATATTTCCATCAATAAGTGGGTAGAATCCGTAGAGGGTGAAGTAGAGGATGTTCTAGGGACTGACATATCAGATGATGAGCCATTGATGGTCGACAACCAAACACAAATGTCAAACCAGGTATCAGAAAAATAGGTAGAATCCAAGGAGGCTATAGCAAAAATGTTACATCAGATGGGGATTCAGTCGTTGAAGTAATATTGGAAGATAAGAAACCACAGCAGGCACCACAACATGTACCAGATAACCATCAGGCTCCACTAGGTGGTAAATTAAAGAAAGATACATTGTTGGTTAAACCTTCAGCATATCACCACCCACATCACCCAGAAAGAAAACAAACAACAAGATGACAACAAATTAGCTACAAGGACAATCACCCCCACATGGCATATAGAGAGCAGTGACGATCCACCTACTATACATCAACATAGAAGAGCTACAAGGATCAACTTCCCTCTCAAGTGAGTGAGGCACCAGCTAGATCGATGGTTCACCTTTCTCTGGGATGGTTAGATGCACGTGCATGGTACCAGTGGACTACTCTTTTGAGTAGATCTTATTATTTGTGTTCTTCCCATTTTTCGGGGATGAAACTTGTTAAGGGGGTTGGAATGTAGTATACCTAAGGGGGATAATATGGGGTACAAAGGGAGGTATCCAAGGGAATAATGTAATAATGGAATGGGCCATAGAAATAAATAAGGTGGTTAACCCGTATCATGTAGGGGACCACAAGTAGTTAGTAATAATATAATGGGCCCATGGTATTAGATAGATGGTATTGAGAGAACCATGGTAATGACCCATGCTATTGTATGTACGAGGCCTATATAGAGGCTAGAGACTCCACATTGAGAGATGTAAAGGAATATTGTATGAACAGGCATATGGCTTGTGGAGTGAATGGATGGTGTTTCCCTACCTTAAGGGTTTTGATATCAATAAAGTGAAGCATTTCTATCTATTTCTATATTACTGTTTCTAGGTATATTTGTATTTTCATATATTTGCAGGTCAGATCTATAACACCATCATACTAGCACAAAACCAACTTCTAATATTCAGTTGGATTGTACTATGGGTGAGGTGGTGAGAAGTATACCCAGGATTAACACTGCTTTGCAGGACCATCAATATGAGTATCAACTGACCATGATTGAGTTCAAAGGTAATATGTATAACCATGATGTCTGTATTTTGATATATCCAACAAAAAACTTGAGTTATATCGGTCCTGAAATTCTAGAACTTTATCATCTACATTGATGAGGTGATCAAATTTTGGCTCAAAAATGAAAGTGCCCAGAAAGTCATGAAACTGGTGTCAAGTCGAAGTGCTTCTCATTCTGAATCCAACATCACTAATTTCACCTCAATCATACACCATATGATCAAGTTATTGCATTCCCATCATTTGGCCCAACAACTAAAAAAGGAGGAGGTTGCTTACTCGGCAACTAACTAGAATTTTGCACTGCTCACATCACCTACGGTGATTGTGCAAGTACAAACAAATTAGATGTTTCCAAGTTTGTTTTTTTGGTTCATCCATTTTTTTGTGTTTTTTATTGGTTTGTGGGATTTTGAAGTGGACCAATAGGATGGTGCCACGTGGCCCTCCAGGTTGGATTAAAATTTTGGCAATGGTCAGATAGAGGTTCACGCAGGATCGAACCCTCGACCACCCAGCCAACAGTCCAAGCATTTACCGACTCCACTTATCGTGGTTCTCAATAACCATAGGGAAACAAGTTTATTTAAATTTTAATTGGAATCGAATTGGAGAAAGGGGTTGGGGTTAAGCCCCAACCTTGAGTCATCATGTATCCCACAAGACCACAATATAAGAAGAGACCAAGGGGCTTGGGTCGTAGCCCCAACCGATTGTCATCATCCATAACACATGACCCCATTTGGAAGGTTTAATGGAGCTCATGGGAAAGTTTGTTGGGTCAGAGACCTAGCCCTAGGTTACATGGGCTTACAATAGACTATGATGGCTTTAGTCGAGAGCCAACGTGGGGGGGAACATATAAGCATTGGCCCCAGGTTCTATGAAGAGGTGTGCAACCACCATCAAGTGGATAGGGTTCTAGCTCGGTTGGGATGAGATGTTAGCTAGACCCCTCTCCTTATGGGCTCCAACATTACCATGGTAGGCAAAGTCAAGTGTCGAGTGGTGGGGGCGGTCAGTTAGCCCGAATCCCAACCACATGTGCCATAAAAGCAAGTGTTATACCTTATTATTCGAACTAAGGAATTATTGGGTAATTTAATTATCCAAGAAATTTCACCTTCGGTGGGTGAATTTGTAGGAAATTTAGACTGTTAGTCTCATTTGTATGACAAATAACAACAAAACTACGTGGAGAGCTTACGAAGCCATATATTTATGAGTTTCAGTGTTTTGGAGCTCAAGAAGAGTCTACCTAGAGGTTTTTGAACATTCTAGATCTAATGGTGACCTCTAATTTCTTATTTGAGCACATCTAAGGAGCCTTTTTATAGGTTGAAGACCGAGCATGTATGGATCAATCAGGTTTTGGAAGAAGTTATTGAAGGTGTTTGAGCATGGAGAAGGCCTTGTAGGGGCTTTCTTAACTTCAGAAGTCTATTATAGCAACAATTACTATAGGGTTCAACTTAAGTTTACTTTCATCGCTATGTTATGCTGAGGAAATATTTGTTTATGTGCTTCAATGTGGAATTGAAGTGCTCATATGCTCATGTAAGTTGATTTAAGTTGGAGTATAGGGTATTTGTAGGAGATGCCTTGTGTTGTTACTTTATGTGAGAGTTCTTTGTAGAAGAACATTTCCTTGAAGGAGAAATAGCCACATGTTTTCATCCAAAACCTTTTATGTACTCCCTTTTCTACTAAATATATGGAGTGGTCTAGCTATGTTGGTAGGCCTCGAGATGTAGCCAATGACATTTGAAGTCCATCAACAAATCCTTTGTTATGTTCTTCATGATGGCTATATGAGTTTGTGATATTATGCTACTTATGTTAAGTTTATATGTGAACATTATCTCATAATTTTAAGAGACATTGGAAATTGTGTTTTGTGTGAAGACCCATTTTTCCTTTCAAAGTATTAGAATGGCCCTTGCTTCTTTTGGAGAAGAGGAAATTGACTACCTCCTCCATTTTTAGATCAATTGGTATCAAGGAATAATCTGACTGAGTTGCAAGAATGGACACGAAGAGTCTCTAATAGCTAGATGAGATGTATTTATCTCTTCTTATGAAGAGCATTGAGTTGATAAGAATGATAGAAATGACTGAAGAGGATAGCATGCATATGCGCCTTCAGTTGCAACATGTGTTGGAGGAAGAAGTTGTTGAAAGTTCCACTATTGTGACAGCAAAACAAACCTCTAGAATGAAATCAATACATGGTCATGGTTCAAACAGTGGTTATGTACCATATGAAGAAGATGATGTATATGAATTTTGTCAGTATCTCCAATATTCTCACCATATTCTAGTTGGTAAGAGTGGGTGGTTAGAGTCATTTGTAATATCGTCATCATCATCAGAAGCTAAAAATTTGAATGGAAAGTTTAAGGAGGTAATAAGAATTTCATGTACAATTCCTTCTATTTATGTGCACAACAATTGAAATGAGATTACATGAGCATATGAGATTTCAAGTACAATTCCTTCTATTTATGTTCACAACAACTGAAATGAGATTACATGAGCATATGAGAACTTGAATTTGACATTGAAGCACATAAACAAAGCTTTACTCAACGTAACATAGTGTAAAAGTAAACTTGAGCTCAACACTTGATGAGTCCAACCCCTACGACCTTCGGCTAAGTGTTAACTATGATGGTTAATGATATATGCATTGAGTGGATTGTTTAATTATATGGTGGTTGGTTGAATTTAATGTGGTGTATCGTTGGTGTGTGGAGATGAGGACATGTGTCCAAGTCTCGGGCTCTACTCCTTCTCGCTCCTTCTATGCCTCGAAACACTAGTTGTTCATTTCATTTGTCATTGTTTGTTTTTGCTGTGTTGCTATGCTGCAGGTGAGGTTCCAGGGTCTATTGTGCAAGGGTTTACTCTATCACTTGTCTTCATTTTCATTCTTATTGTGCTTGGTCTATAGTATGATGTGGGTCTCTGCCTGTGAGCGATGCCTCGGTTCGTTCTGTGCTGGTTACGAAAAATGGGTATGAAACCCTCGATATTGGTTCCTTCTGTTGACTTCTACTCAGCTCTGCTTGTTTTCTTAGTTTTAGTCTCAGGTCATTTGTCTCTTCTCCATGCACTGTCTTAACAGGTTAATGGTGGTGTATTTTTGCTACATGTTGTAGCTATGGGGTCACTCGGCTTCTGAATTCCTTCAATAGTTTTCCGAAGGTATGTTCTCCTTCTCTACTATTTCTCTCTACTTCATTTCATTCAGGAACTGACAACCTCTTCTCCTCTATGGTAGTGGGCAACTTTTTGGTTGCGACCTTAGCTCTGCGGCTCCATTGGTGGTTTGCTCAAGCTTGACTCTACCCTGGTAAGTTCCCACAACTTCACTCTTTGTCCTAGTTGTTTTTCATTGCTATGGTTGTGGTTTCCTCCATGCTAATTAGAAATGGCCTGTTGGATGGTCTATGTAGGTGGACGATGCCCTGCTCATGGTCCTTGCACTAGTCTCCTACACCTTACACAAGTAGGGTCATCCCTTGGTATCTATTTCTTATTTGTTTGAGGGTTTACTGTTCATAGGGTTTTATGAGTTGTGGTTGTAGTCGAGCTTCCTTTCTACGGTTCTTGGCAATGCGCCTGTGGCTCCACCGTATGTGTGAAACTTTGTTGTTTATAACTTATACATGTATTTAAATGGCCCTGTAATGGCCTTGCAAGGATTTTGTAATATGGTTATATTGATATTGTTTTCTGGTCCTTGACCAATGTGCTATAATGTCTCAACTTCTTGACAAATATATTTATAATTGTAATTTTACTAGAATTTCATTTGTTTACATTCTGCAATGGAAATTTGGAATGTGTTCAATTTCAGTACCTAAATCTTGTCTCTGTAACAATGTCATGCTCGGCCCCTTTGTATCTTCGTTCTGTTGGCATTGTGGTTTGCCCGATAGCTCTCCTCGCCTTTATGCTTGTTGTTCGCCTGTGTATATTACCTTTGTTGATGGGAAAAGAGAAATAATTTTAATAGTATAAAATAGGAATGAATTTAGGACTGTAACATGAATGGTTTTAGATGTTTTAATATTCAAAAAAGATTACTATGTTTTCTCTGTATTTCTTCTATGATGGAAAAAAAAATTACATCAGTTTCTTTTTCCTTCTATTTTGTAGAGAACACACGGCAGTTAGCAGAACTGCCAGTGGTTAAATAATATGGTTACATTAAAATAGCTCCTGAATAACTGTCTTTTCTTGATTTGTAAATTAAAACAAATTCTAAATAAAACTAAAAGAAAAAAGCAATTACATAAGCAACCACTGCCATTGGTAGAGACAAGCATTCCTAGACAATAAAAAAAAACTAATGAAACTCAAACTGTTTTGAACAAGACAAACTCCTGCCATGTCCTTCCATGAGCTAGATGCTCTTGCATCAAGCTCTCGGGGTAGGTGAAAAACCATGGCTCCGGTCCATGAGCTCCTCGATAGAATACCCTGCATGTTGTATATGTTAGGCATTAAGCCACGAACTATCCTCAATAGGGTGGTTCCTCCACGTGACAAGGTACTATAGGTACTCCTTTCTCCATGTCTACCTAGCCACTTGCGTGTCAAGAATTTCTTCGATTTCGAGTGGCTGAGCCACAAACATTTGTCTTATCCATGAACCACTTCCTTCTTGGGTGTCCTGCTTTAGCTGTGTCGAACTGTCCTCTTCCAGATTGGCAGTGTATGGGAATAAATATGCCACATTAAAAATGGGTGATATTCCTATACCTGGAGGTAATTGTAGTTCATAAGCATTGGCAGAAAATTCGCGCAGAATTTTACTAGGTCCAATTTTTTTGAATTTCATCTTATTTTATTCACCCTTAGGAAATATTTCCTTGCGTAGATGTGCTAGAACCTGATCTCCAACATTAAATTGTATCTCACGTAGCTTCAGATCTACTTTCTGTTTGTACCTTTAACTGTTGTCCTGTAATTTCATTTTCACCTGCTCATGTAGGTCATTAATTGCTCTTGCAAAGTCTTCCCCATCAGCATTTCTTTTCTACAACTATCCCAAATCCCGTAGCTCATGCACTCCTTAGGGATGCATTCCATACAAGATCTAAAAAGGAATACTTCTTATGCTTCGATTTGGCAAATCGTTGTAAGCGAATTCTGCATGAGCAAGTACACGATCCCACATCCGTGAATTTTCTCCAACTAGACTCCGTAGCAGGTTTCTTAGACTTCTGTTCACCACCTCTGTTTTCCCATCAGTCTGTGGGTGATAAGCGAAGCTGAAATTTAACTTTGTGTCTAGCTTCTTCCACAAGGCGCACCAGAAGTGCTCTATGAATTTCACGTCCATGTTGGAAATTATAGACTTAGGTAAGCCATGTAGTCTGACAACTTTGGTGAAAAACAAGTGTGCTACATGGGTACCATCACTAGTTTTCCTGCAAGGGATAAAACGTGCCAACTTTGAGAATCGGTTCACCACCACCATGATGGAATCAAAACCTCACTGTGTCTTGTGCAGACCCAGGACAAAGTCCAGACTGACTGAATCCCATGGTGTGTTTGGAATAGGCAAGGGTTTGTACGATGCCATGTTCTGACTATGCCCTTTCGCCAACTGACATACCTTACACCTGGTCACATACTGTTGCACGTCTCTTCGCATCTTTGGCTAGTAATAGAAATGACTGAGCTGATCCAAGGTCTTATCAATGCCAAAATGTCCAGCTAGACCCCCACTATGTTTTTCCTGGATGATGTTCTCCCTCATCAAACATTCTGGGATGCACAACTATCCTCCCTTGAATAACAACTCCTCCTGCAAGTTATAGTCCAGCCACGGACTATTGTTCCTAAACAATGGATTCTGGCAGGCCTCATAAGCCTCCTTGAAATCTGCATCCGTTTGCTACAAGTCCTTGAAGTGTTAAAATCTCGACACTTGTATCATACTCACCTACAAGAGTAGAACTCTTCTGCTTAGTGCATCTTCTACCTTGTTCGCTTGACCACTGGTATGCTTCAACACAAACGTGTAACTCTGCAAGTATTCAACCCACTTTGCATGCTTGTGGTTCATCTTATGCTGCTGCATAACATAATACAATGCAGAATTATCAGAAAACAAAACAAACTCATTACCCAACAAATAGTGTCTCTAATGTTTCAATGATTAGACGACAACAAAGAATTCTTTGTCATAAGATGAGTACTTCTGCCTGCTTTCATTCAGCTTTTTGCTGAAATAAGCAACAGGTTTGTCCTCCTGGCTGAGTACAACTCTAATGGCTATTCCGCTAGCATCAAAATGAACTTGAAAAAGTTTGTTAAAATCAGGTAGCCTCAAAATTGGTCTCTCAGTGACCTAATTCTTCAATATATGGAAGCTCTTCTCTGTAGCTTCAGTCCATTGAAAAGGTTGACTTTCCTTCTTGATTGTATCCAACATAGGTGCATAGATTCCACTAAAATCTTTTATAAACTTGTGATAGAAACTTGCCAACCCATGAAAACTTTGAACTTCGAACAAACTTTTCGGGGATGGCCAGCTAATTATAGCTGGAACTTTTTTTGGGTCCATTTTCAGCTCATTCTCTGCAATCACAAAGCCCAAATAGACCAAATCCTTCTGAAAGAAAGTGCATTTCTTCAAATTTATCAACAACTTGTTTTGCTGCAACTTTTCCAGAACATATTTAACATGTCGAAAATGTTCCTCGGTTTTGTTGAAAATCAGTATATCGTCAAGATACATAATCACAAATTTCCCAATGAACTCTTTCAACATTTTGTTCATCAAGTGCATAAAAGTACTAGGTGCACTACTTAACCCAAATGGCATCACCAGCCATTCATACAACCCTTCATTAGTCTTGAAAGCTATTTTCCATTCATCCCCTTCCCAGATTCTAATCTGGCGGTATCCACTCTTCAGTTCTATCTTCGAAAAATATGTTGCCCTGCTCAAATAGTCCATCATATCATCCATTCATGGCAATTGAAACCTGTACCTGATCGTAATCTTGTTTATTGCTCACGAATCTATGCACATCCGCCATTCGCCTCCTTTCTTGGGAGCAAGAACTGTCGGAACTACACATGGGCTCAAGCTCTCTCGAATCAGTCCCTTATCTAGCAATTCCTATATCCAACAATACCTCTAACTGTTTTCTAATATCCTCATTGTCTTTGGGGATCATCTCGTAAGCAACTTTGTTCGGTAAACTAGCTCTAGGGATGAAATCTATATGATGACTGATACTCCGCTTTGGTGGCAATTTATCTGGTAAATCGTCCACCATAATGTCACTAAATTCCTGCAACATTTCCTGGATTTCTGCAAGTAAATCAGAAATTTTAGTGTGCAACAACACTGTTTTTGGTGTCCTTACAATAGCATATTTCCCTTTGTCATCTTCAATTTGTTTTAAAAAGTTTTTTCCACCCAACAATAGTGCTTTTGTTCCACTAGTCTCTGTTGTTTCCTCCTCCTTGATGGGCACTAGCATATGCTTAATCCCATCCTTAACAAACTTCTAAGAGTTTGTCTTCCCATCATGAACAACTTTCCGATCATACTACCACGGTCTACCTAGAAGAATATGGCACACATCCATGGGCATGATGTCACAAATAACTTTGTCCCCATATTTGCCAATATGGAATTCCACCTCACACTACTCATCAACCAAGAGTTGGTAACCTTTCTATAACCACGACACCTTATAGGGGGTTGGATGCTTTAGTCGTTTTAAACCCAGTTTCCATTGCAACCAGATTATCAATTCTTCCACTGTCTATAATCATTTTGCAGCATTTGCCATGTGACTTGCACACATTTTGCAATAAGGCCTTTCCTTGCATTTGTTAAGCTATTTTTTTTGCTGGTTTCAGCAATACCTTATTCAAAACTAAGGCCTCTCCTGTCTCTGGTGCATTTTCTACCTCCTGAGGCGGTGCCTCCGCTTCTTCTGTCTAAGCAACATATGCTCCTCTTTGACTAGCCTATTCTGCTTCAGGACACTCAAAGGATCTGTGCCCCCACTTGTGGCACTTATAGCACTGGTAGGCAGCTCCTTTGTCTCTGCCATTTTCCCTTCCTCTCTGGTATGGCCTTCCTCCTCTAGTGCTACCCTCTTTTTCTACTATCTTTGAGGTTATTGAACTGCTACCCTCTTCACTGTTGTTGGCAGTCCTTCCTCTGCCAAAGGATTGTCCTTTGCCTCTACCTACTCCACATCCTCTCCTGGCATTCTACTTTCTTGTGATCTTTTCTCCTGCCTTTAAGGCACTCTGGTATGCTTCCTCTATGGTTTTTGGAGAAAGAATACTTATTTTGTCCAATATTTCCAGCCTTAGGCAATTCAAAAATATTGCTATCATTTCTGGGGTGTCTTTAGTATAACCAGCTCTCAAGTTCACCTGATAAAATTCTTCATTATATTCTTTGACCGTCATTCCTATCTGTTTCAAATTCTGTACCTGTCAATGTACAGAAATCTGGAAATCTTTGGGCAAAAACCTACCCTTCATCTTGGCAACCATTCTGGTCCACTTTTTAATTGGTAACTTATTCAATCTTCTCCTCTCTACTTAGACACTGTCCCACCATAAGGCTACATGTCCTTTCAGCTTAGTAGCAATGAATTTAACTCTCCTATCTTTGCTGACCTCCTCACATTCAAAATACTTATCCAGCTCACTAATCCAGTCCAACAGCACTTCTATGGACAAATTGCTATCATAATTCAGAATTTCTAGCTTTGGCTTACTGCTAGCCAACAGGACTGACCTTAACAATTTGATCTCAAGTCCTTCTTCATCTGATCCATCTATTGTAACTACAACCTCACTATCATCTCCTACTTCCGAATCCCGTCTTCTTCCTACTTCTACTACCAACAAATGGGCATTCAAGATCCTAATCTCTTCCCTCAACCCCTCATCTGCTACTCTCTGAATAGCTCTACCACGACCTCTTCTTCCAGCTTCCATTTTATCAGTTAATTGTTCCTGCTCTGATACCAAAATTTGATGGGTCCAGCCCCTACAACCTTCAGCTAAGTGTTAACTATGATCGTTAATGATATATGCACTGATTGGATTGTTTTATTATATGGTGGTTGGTTGAATTTAATGTGGTGTACCGTTGGTGTGTGGAGACGAGGACATGTGTCTAGGTCTTGGGCTCTACTCCTTCTCGCTCCTTCTATGCCTCGAAACACTAGTTGTTCATTTCATTTGTCATTGTTTGTTTTTGCTGTGTTGCTATGCTGCAGGTGAGGTTCTGGGGTCTATTGTGCAAGGGTTTACTCTGTCACTTGTCTTCGTTTTTGCTGTGCTGCTATGCTGCTGGTGAGGTTCGAGAGTCTTTTGTGTGAGGGTTTACTCTGTCATTTGTTTTTGTTTTCATTCTTGTTGTGCCTGGTCTACTATATGATGTGGGTCTCCACCTACGAGTGTTTCCTCGTCTCGTTCTGTGATGGTTACGAAAACAAGGTGTGAAACCCTCGGTATCGGTCCTTTTGTCATCTTCTACTTGGCTCTGCTTGTTTTCTCAGTTTCAATCTCAGGTCCTTTGTCTCTTCTCTGTGCACTGTCTTCATAGGTTAATGGTGGTGTGTTTTTGCTACAGGCTACAGCTATGGGGTCGCTTGGCTTATGGTTTCCTTCAGCAGTTTTCTGAAGGTATGCTCTCCTTCTATGCTATTTCTCTCTACTTCATTTAATTCAGGCACTAACGGCCTCTGCTCCTCTGTGGCAGTGGGCAACTCTATGGTCACGACCTTGGCTCTGTGTCTCCAGTGGTGGTTTGCTCAAGCTCGACTATGCCCTCGTAAGTTCCCATAGCTCCGCTCTCTGTCTTGGTTGTTTTTTGTTGCTATGGTTGTGGTTTCCTCCGTGCTAATTACCAATGGCCTATTGGGTGGCCTGTGTAGGTGGAAAATGGCTTGCTCGTGGTCCTTGCGCCGGTCTCCTACACCTGAAATGGGTAGGGTCATCCCTTGGTATTTGTTTGTTATTTGTTCGAGGGTTTACTGTTCATAGGGTTTTATGAGTTGTGGTTGTAGTTGGGCTTGATTTCTATGGTTCTTGGCAATACGCCTGTGGCTCCACCATATGTGTGAAACTCTATTCTTTATAAATTATACATGTATTTAAATGGCCCAGTAATGGCCTTGCGAGGCTTTTGTAATGTGGTTATTTTGATACTGTTTGCTGGTCCTTGACCAATGCGCTGTAATGTCTTGACTTCTTGACAAATATATTTCTAAATGTATTTTTACTGGAAATTCATTTGTTTACATTCTACAATGGAAATTTTGAATGTGTTTGATTTTGGTACTTGAATCTTGTCTCTATAATGATGGCTTGCTCAGCCCCTTCATATCTTCGTTCTGTTGGCACTATGGTTTTCCCGATAGCTCTCCTCGCCTTTATGCTTGCTGTTCACCTGTGTATATTAGCTTTGTTGATGGGAAAAGAGAAATAATTTTAACAGTATAAAAGAGGAATGAATTTAGGACTGCAACATGAATGGTTTCAGATGTTTTTGTATTTAGAAAATATTTCTGTGTTTTCTTTGTATTTCTTCTATGATGGGAAAAAAAAAAATACATCAGTTGCTTTTTCCTTCTATTTTGTAGAGAACACTCGGTAGTTATCAGAAATGCCAGTGGTTAAATAATATGGTTACATTAAAAAAGTTTTATGAATAACTGTCTTTTCTTTCTTTGTAAATTCTAAATAACTAAAAGAAAAAAACAATTACATAAGCAGCCATTGTCATTGGTTGAGATAACCATTCCTAGAAAATAAAAAATAAAAAACTAATGAAACTCAAACTGTTTTGAACAAGACAACTCCCGCCATGTCCTTCCTTGAGCTAGATGGTCCTACATCAACACTACAAGTAATTATTTCTATAGTAGACTTTTGAAGTTAAGAAATCCCCTACAAGGCCTTCTCCATGCTCAAACACCTTTAATAACTTCTTTAAAAACCTGATTGATCCATACATGCTCGGTCTTCAACATATAAAAATACTCCTTAGATGTGCTCAAATAAGAAATTAGAGGTGACCATTAGATATAGAATGTCCAAAAACCTCTAGGTAGGCTCTTCTTGAGCTCTGAAACACTCAAAAATCTCAAAGATATGGCTCCATAAGATCTCCATGTAGTTTTGTTGTTATATGTCCTACAAATTAGACTAACAGTCTAACTGTCCTACAAATTCGCACACCGAAGGTGAAATTTCTTGGATAATTAAATTACCCAATAATTCCTTATGAAAAATAAGGTTTAGCACTAGGTTTTGTGGCGCATGTTGCTGGGATCCAAGCTAAACACCCACCCCCACCACTCGACACTTGACTCTACTTACCATGGTAACACTGGAGCCCATAAGGCCAGGGGTTAGGCTAACATCTCATCCCCACTGAGCTAGCACCCTATCCACTCGATGGTGGTTGTGTACCACTTCATAGAACGTGGGGCTGATGCTTATATGTTCCCACCCACCTTGGCTCCCAACTATCCCCATAATGGTCTGCAGTAAGGCTATTCAACCTAGGTCTAGGTCTCTAACCCAACACCCTTTCCCAAAGTTGTATTCCTCAGTTATATATTTCTAATGAGGTATTATGTGCATCAAACGAAGATCGTATGCCACAGTTATGACCCAAGGAAGTTGATGTTCCAATTTACCCAAAACGGGGTCCACAATTTTGTGCTTCATCTTCTAGGGTTAGGTTTTTTGATGTTTAGGGTTGTCCATTATTTCTCAATAATAAATGGGCCTTCGAGCCTCATTGTAAGATAGTTCAGAGGCATGTAGCCACCATATCTCTTCTCAGAGATAAGCTTCCATTGCCCTAGCTAATTTATTTCCATTTCTGTTTGTAAGCATATTTCAGTACTTTACATTAATGAAATGAAGTATTATTTCTGTTGCATCTTTGTATTTATGGTTATATCTATAATTTTGTGTGTTCCTATTTAAATCCAGATCACTTTCCTATTGAGACAATTATTACTGCCTTACCCCTTCTACTTCATCTACTGGTAACAAATTTGTGCCTTTCAAATCGCTTCATCCATGGTCTTAGGATTATCAAATTCTAGGCTTTTCATCATATATACTCGTAAACGTCTCATAAAACATTGTAACTTAGCCTTTTCCTCATGTATATATGGAACATATCTTATTAAGGAGGTAAATTTTGTCACAAACTTGTGCATGGATAGTTGTCTGAGCCAAAGGTCGTGGAATTCCTTCACCTCATCATCATAAAAGCATTCCATCATGGACTTCTCCTTAAAGTATTTTTGAAACTCACTCAAGTTACTTTCTATTTTTCAAGTGCATGTACCATTTTGAAATCTTTCAAGCACAACATGGATTTCCCCTGGAGCTCGTAAACAACTAATCTTAACTTCAAGCTGTAATTATACTCTTATATCTGAAAATACTTGTTCATGCTGATCATCCAAGATTCAACGACTTCCTCTACCACCGCATCAAAGGTCGGGTGTTTAATTATTTTGAATTCTTCTTGTAAATTGACCTTTTTTTATTTTATTTTTCTTAGGGGTGGAGGCATTATCAAGTTCTTCTTCATATGCATCATCTTCATTCTGATCTCCTCATGGTCACGAGTGTGACTCCCCATAGTTATATTTTAATTTCCCTATCTCTGCTCTTCCTCTGTGTCTTCATTACCTAAACTTTGTATGAAATGTTTATGGTTTTGTCGATGAAAGAGGCTCTATAGGATTGGTTCCTGATCCCACTTCAGTCCCTCATTATCATCGTGCAGATGAGCAATTTCATACCTTACCTATTGAACTATTTCCAAAAGCATGGTAGTGGTGATTGGGTGTTCGCCTCCTTATTCTACCCACATCTTTGTGTTAGCTCCTACAATGGGTGTAGGACAAGTTTCCATCGTTGGTATTATAGGTTGAGCACCCCCAACTCCTTTCCTCATGGTACATTCTTTGTGAATTCAACACATTCAAAGATGCTATTTGATTATCCAAATAGGCAACATTTTTGCAACGTGACTATAATACAACTCGTAAAAACCACAAAACATTACAATTACCAATAGTTTTTTTCTTACCATAAAATAAATATTATAAATTAGTCTAATTCATTATATGTCTTAGCACTAGCTCTTGACTATGTGAATCTTAACTTGGAGCAAATATTTTGTGGTAAGTGGAGGTGAGCATAGCAACATAAGTGTACAATTTTTTATGACAATCGGATCACACCCAAAATTACTATTATGATGTCTTTGATGATTATGATTTGCATATGTTTTTACCCCAAGTTAATGTGACATCTCGGTTCTCAAATTTTCCACTAAATAAACACAGTATTAATTCCATATTACTCTATACGGGACACCGAGTTCCATGGAAACCCTTGATGGTATTTGGCGCAAATCATATTATTCTTATTTTTCATATGTGGTGAAGGGAAATGACATCATTCCCATGCTCCCCTTTTACATTGTCGCCCCATCATTTTGTAGCTGCATTTTAGCTACCAAAGCCTAAGGCAACGAGGGTTCCAATCCCTAGACTTATGCTGCAACTTGGTATTTTCTAGACCTTGGTTTCCATCCTTCTTGCAGAATGGTTTTTATTGATGGCATTTGTTATTTTGTATCACTATTTTTTTCCTCATTATGGATCTTTTACAGAGGATATCTAGTGTCATAGGTAACATGATACTTAAAGGGTTTTCCATAGAGGTTCGATTGTTTTTATTTCTCCCATGCCATGAAAGTCTTACAAGTAACACTCAAATCATCCATTCTCCAGCCTACTCTCATTTGTGTTGGATTGGGAATTTCTTACAAGTTTGGAATGGTTCTCATCTAGAGCAGGTAATATATTTGGTTGCGCCACACCTCTTCTCTTCACACTAGGTATTTTTAGAGGTTTCTATTACTTACCTAACTAATTCCACTATAGGTATATTTCCCATTTAATTAGAAATATTATGGATAAATTTTTACTCTTCCACGTGCAGGTATGATGGTTCCATTTCATATCACTTCACAATCATTCTGAACATTGCTACACATGAATACACATGATTTTGTCCACGCAGTCTATTCATTTCATACACTTATACCTAGAAATGAGACTCTCCTCACATGTGTTTCTCGCACAAGTATGAGGCTAACCCACTCTAGTTAGTTATTTTATTTACAAAACGAAGCATTAATTTATTCTATAATTTAGTAGGCATATTTAAACATGGTTTTAATTACATCTATGTTTTCTTTTATTTGTTTAATGTATTGTTCATTTTTAAAGAACTAATTTCTCTACATACATGAGAGACCTCTCTACCCACACCAGTTCCCTTATTTTCCTATCATGCACAAATAAATTGAGGGGACTAAACTTATAGTGTTTCTTCCAACTTTTTAAGGTCATAAATAAACCTTCTCTTCTTATCTTATTAAGGGTAAGAGTACATCCACTCTTTACCGAGATTGTTGTGTGTGGAGCATGATTGTTCAGAGGTCTTTGTTTCAGCTAGATGTATATCCCAGGAAGTTTGTACACCCCTCCATGTGGGGCCGTTCATTAGGCTGATGACCTGATGGTAGAACTTATGTTTAGTTTAGGGTTTTTTGCCCTAGAAGGCAACCCCTCTCTTTATATGAGGGCATTGTATTTGAGGCTGAGAGATAGATGTGTATTCTGTGAGCGAGAAACAGAGAGGTGAGACTGTGAGAGAAAACAGAGGATATTACAGTGGATCTGCTGTAGGTTATGTCTCTTCATTTTGCTGGATAACAGAAAGGAAGGACTGGCTATTTGGGGTGGACGTAACCCAAACTGGGTGAACCACGTATATTTGTGTCTCTCTTGTTTTATGCATTTTCTGTGTTTATATTTCTGCAATATTTTATGTGTTCCATTGCTTCGTAATATATAATTTTATAACACTATCTCCTTTGAAAAGAAATGACAAATCTATTTCAGGTCACACACTTTGAAAATCTAGTTCACTTCATGCTTTTACACACAACAAGGATATACACTAAGGGGACAAAAAATTTAACTTATATAACATTTTGAATACACTACTCATATCACATTTATTTAACAAACTTGGTAGTATTTTCACTTTTCATAGCACGGAAATTTACATTTCCATCATGGTGACTATAGCACATTACTTTAACACAGTTACATGAAACTTTTAAAGTTCAAGATTTTCAAAGTAGAAATAAAATGTATACAATTTTTCTAGTAAAAAGATGATCAATTCCAAATTATTGTTCCTATCTTCATACTCAAACTATGACGGAATTAACAGCGGTAGAAGATTCTTCCACCCAACTAGTGAGATTGGAAATTAAGTCGAAATCTCCACCCTAACCTGTTCAATTTCAAAAGTTGTATCAAAGACACTACCCATTTTCTTCCACCCAACGAGTGAGATTGGAAATTAAGTCAAAATCTCCACCCTAACCTCTTCAATTTCAAAAGTTGTATCAAAGACACTACCCACTCATGGACCTCAAGACTTATCTGAAGCCCATAAGCCTCAAGTTTAGGGTTTCTACTAGTTGGAGACTAGGTGAGGAACACCTTTACTCACCTTTACCTTAGCCTCCTCCTCAAGCTTTCTTTCTTTCCTCCTTGTAGCCTATGAATTCTTTCTCCTTCTTTAGTGGTTGGCCTTTTTTTCCAAACTTAGATCTTTTGTCTTTATGGGAGAAGGATATAATTGTAACAACTAATTGGAAAAATAAAAGAAGTTTTTTTTTTTTTTTTAACTCTTTTCCCGCAAATGGGTAATTGAGTATAACATTTATTTTATGAAAATAAATATAAGTTTTAACTTCTTAGAGTTTGTGTTTTTCTTTAGTTTATCTTTCATCACTAAATCTTACCAAGTAATGACCATATTTACATTTTATTTTATATATATATATATATATATATATATATATTCTAATTTTTTGTTATATATAACATATATAGTTGATGTAGAAATATTTTATTTATAATCTATTATTTACATATTAAAATGTTAATAGATACCCCAATTGTATTTAGAAATATAAAATATATATCCATAGAACTTTCATTTTCTGTAAAATTATTTTCATTATAAATATTATTTAAAATATCATATGTCAAATTTAAATTATTTAAAATTATTTTTATTATAAATATTAGATTATTTTAATTTATTAATGTAAATATAATTTTATTATTTTTATTATAATATCAAATAATAACTCTTTATCAAACAAAAAGTCAAAGATTAAAATTTAATCGCATAGAAGCTATTAATTAAATAAAATCTGTTAATATGTAACATTAAATTACAAATTATTTTCGTACTAAACTATAGAGCATCGCTTTCACACAACAACGTTCAATATTTAAAATTATTTTTTTGACATGATGTGTTCTACTTTCGGGTCAGCCATGTTCAGTTTTATTTGTTTTAATTGAAAAGTGGCATCAAACGTTTTCCTGGTTTCAAAGGTGCTGTGCCTTCGTCGTATTCTAAAAATAAAATGTATACAATTTTTTTAGTAAAAAGATGATCGATTCCAAATTATCCTGATTATTTTTATACTCCAAAGAGGGAATTAATAGGGAATTAATAGGGGTAGAAATTTTTTCCAGAGATTAGAAATTAAGTCGAAATCTCTGCCTTAGCCTCTTCAATTTCAGAAGTTGTATCAAAGACACTACACATTGATGGACCTCAAGACTTGTGTGAAGCCCATAAGCCCTTAGGGTTCCTACTAGTTGGAGATGAGGTGAGGAACACTTTTACCCACCTTTAACTCACCTTGGTAGCCTCCTCCTCAAGGTGTCTTTCTTTCTTCCTTGTAGCCTATGACTTCTTTCTCCTTCCCTCGTTGGCGTTTTTTTCCTAACTTAGATCTTTCATCTTGATGGGGGAAGTGTATAATTGTCACAATGACTTGGAAAAATAAAAGAGGTTTTTTTTTTTTAACTCTTTTCAAGCAAGTGGATAATTGAGTATAACATTTCTTTTAAGAAAATAAACATAAGTTTTAACTTCTTAGGGTTTGTGTTTTTCTTTACTTTATCTTTTATCACTAAATCTTACCAAATAATGACCATATTTACACAATGAGGCAAGGTGTTACATTTTATATATATATATATATATATATATATATATATATATATATATACTTTTTATTTATATAATATATATATAATCAATCGTTTGTCTACGCGTTTCGAACCAACCAGTGTGGTTCATTGTCAGGACAAGTTCAACTTGTCCTCACGATGAACCACACTGGTTGGTTCGAAACGCGTCGACAAACGATTGATTATGTGATTTTGCCGAAGAGTATCTAAACAAGTTATGGATCACAGAAGTCTAAATTCCTTAATAATATATAGTTTGACATAGAAATATTTTATATAATCTATATTTTACATATTAAAATGTTAATAGATACCCCAATTGTATCTAAAAATATAAAACATATATCTATAAAACTTTTATTTTCTGTAAAATTATGTTCATTATAAATATTATTTAAAAGTCACATGTCAAATTTAAATTATCTAAAATTATTTTTATTATAAATATTTTTATTTTTTAAATTATTTTAAATTATTTTTATTATAAATATTATTATTTTTTAATTTATTAATGTAAATATAATTTTATTATTTTTAATATAATATCACATAATAACTCTTTACCGAACAACAAGTCAAAGATTAAAATTTAATCCCATAGAAGCTATTAATTAAATAAAATTTGTTAATATGTAACATTAAATTACAAATTATTTTCGTACTAACTATAGAGCATCGCTTTCACACAACAACGTTCAAGGCTTAAAATTATTTTTTTGACATGATGTGTTCTACTTTCGGGTCAGCCATGTTCAGTTTTATTTGTTTTAATTGAAAAATGGCATCAAACTTTTTCCTGGTTTCAAAGGTGCTGTGCCTTCGTCGTATTCTGCTAACAAATATTATGTTTAATTAATTCCTACAACTCGGATGCGCCATATTTCTATTTATACTTTCATGTCCGATAGTGTTGTTCACAGTCTCATCTCATTAACACGGTTACATGAGCAGATTACTTGAGCACAGTTACATGAAATTTTAAAAAAATTTAAAATTTTCAAGATTTTAATAGTAAAAATAAGATGTGTACATTTTTTTTAAGTAAAAAGATGATCAATTCGAAATTATCCTGTTTCTTTTCATACTCCAGAGAGGGAATTAACTGAGGTAGAAAATTCTTCCACTTAACCAGTGAGCCTTAGCCTCTTCAATTTCAAAAGTTGTATCAAAGGCACTACACATTGATGGACCTCAAGACTTGTGTGAAGCTCATAAGCCCTTAGGGTTCCTACTAGTTGGAGATGAGGTGAGGAACACTTTACCCACCTTTACCTCACCTTCGTAGCCTCCTCCTCAAGGTTCCTTTCTTTCTTCCTTGTAGCCTATGACTTCTTTCTCCTTCTTCCCTGGTTGGCCTTTTTTTCCTAACTTAGATCTTTCATCTTGATGGGGGAAGGCTATAATTGTCACAATGACTTGGAAAAATAAAAGAGGTTTCTTTTTTTTTAACTATTTTCAGGAAAATGGATAATTGAGTATAACATTTCTTTTAAGAAAATAAACATAAGTTTTAACTTCTTAGAGTTTGTGTTTTTCTTTACTTTATCTTTCATCACTAAATCTTACCAAATAATGACCATATTTACACAATGAGGCAAGGTGTTACATTTTAATATATATATATATATATATATTCTATCTTTTTATTTTATATAATATATATAGTTGACATAGAAATATTTTATTTATAATCTATATTTTACATATTAAAATGTTAATAGATACCCTAATTGTATCTAAAAATATAAAACATATATCTATAAAACTTTCATTTTCTGTAAAATTATGTTCATTATAAATATTATTTAAAAAATCACATGTCAGATTTAAATTATCTAAAATTATTTTTATTATAAATATTTTTATTTTTTAAATTATTTAAAAAATTATTTTTATTATAAACATTATTGTTTTTTTAATTTATTAATGTAAATATAATTTTAATATTTTTAATATAATATCAAATAATAACTCTTTACAAGTCAAAGATTAAAATTTAATCCCATAGTTAATATGTAACATTAAATTACAAATTATTTTCGTACTAAACTATAGAGCATCGCTTTCACAGAACAACGTTCAAGACTTAAAATTATTTTTAAGTCAGCCATGTTCGGGTCAGCCATGTTCAGTTTTATTTGTTTTAATTGAAAAATGGCATCAAACATTTTCCTGGTTTCAAAGGTGCTGTGCCTTCGTCGTATTCTGTTAACAAATATTATATTTAATTAATTCCTACAACTCGGATGCGCCATATTTCTATTTATACTTTCATGTCCGATAGTGTTGTTCACAGTCTCATCTCATTAACACAGTACATTAGCACATTACTTGAGCACAGTTACATGAAATTTTAAAATTTTTACTTCAACACAGTTACATGAAATTTTAAATTTTCAAGATTTTCATAGTAAAAATAAAATGTGTACATTTTTTTTTAGTAAAAAGATGATGAATTAGAAATTATCTTGCTTATTTTCATACTCCAAAGAGGGAATTAAATGGGGTAGAAAATTCTTCCACTTAACCAGTGAGCCTTAGCTTCTTCAACTTCAAAAGTTGTATCAAAGACACTACACATTGATGGACCTCAAGACTTGTGTGAAGCTCATAAGCCCTTAGGGTTCCTACTAGTTGGAGATGAGGTGAGGAGAACTTTTACCCACTTTTACCTCACCTTGGTAGCCTCCTCCTCAAGGTTTCTTTCTTTCCTCCTTGTAGCCTATGACTTCTTTCTTCTTCTTCCCTTGTTCGCCTTTTTTCCAAACATAGATTTTTCATCTTGATGGGGGAAGCATATAATTGTCCCAATGACTTGGAAAAAGAAAAAAGGTTTTTTTTTTTAAACTCTTTTCAGGCAAGTGGAGTGGATAATTGAGTATAACATTTCTTTTAAGAAAATAAACATAAGTTTTAACTTCTTAGAGTTTGTGTTTTTCTTTACTTTATCTTTCATCACTAAATCTTACCAAATAATGACCATATTTACACAATGAGGCAAGGTGTTACATTTTATTATATATATACACATATATATATATTCTATTTTTTTATTTTATGTAATATATATAGTTGACATAGAAATATTTTATTTATAATCTATATTTTACATATTAAAATGTTAATAGGTACCCCAATTCTATTTAAAAATATAAAACATATATCTATAAAACTTACATTTTCTGTAAAATTATGTTCATCATAAATATTATTTAAAAAGTCACCTGTCAAATTTAAATTATCTAAAATTATTTTTATTATAAATATTTTTATTTTTTAAATTATTTAAAATTATTTTTATTATAAATACTATTGTTTTGAAGCTATTTAAAATTATTTTTATTATACATACTATTATTTTTTAATTTATTAATTTAAATATAATTTTATTATTTTTAATATAATATCAAATAATAACTCCTTACTCAACAGAAAGTCAAAGATTAAAATTTAATCCCATAGAAGCTATTAATTAAATAAAATTTGTTAACATGTAACATTAAATTACAAATTATTTTCGTACTAAACTATAGAGCATCGCTATGACACAACAACGTTGAAGATTTAAATTTTTGTTTTTTTTTTGACACTATGTGTTCTACTTTCGCGTCAGCCGTGTTCATTTTAATTTGTTTTAATTGAAAATGGGATCAAACTTTTTCCTGGTTTCAAAGGTGCTGTGCCTTCGGATCGTGCTGTTCACAGTCGGATCGTGATGTTCACAGTCTCATCTCATTCGTGCTTCATTTCTTGGAAATTTTCCAAATTTTCTGGTTCTCTTCTTTTTGGTTCTATGCCAATGGCTGCTTTGAAGCTAGTGTTGGGCGTTTGCTTTTTCTTCCTTTTCCTGCTATCTACTGTAACAGCAGTTTTAGGTCCGATGCCCTCAGGTAAAATACTGGGGACAAAATCCAAGTAGAGTCTTTTGGTTAAGCTTGGAGTCTTTTAATTTCTAACTCTTAATGTAACAGCCCTACGCGATAATGCTGCCTCCGGAAACAAGGTAGAAAACCTGCAGGCAACGCAGACACCAACAGGTAAAATATCACTGGCAGCTCTTTTCTTTTCTTTTTCTCTGGCAGTCGTATAATCTTAAAATGTTTTGTTTTGTTGCATTTTCACCCTCTTCCTGTAACAGCCTCTGGAAAACCCAGACAACGTCGATGCATTGGGGTAAAATACAACTGAATAACTGGTTTTTCTCTTGGCGGAATATGTCAGCTAAAATTATTCCTATTATAGTTTTTTTAAATGTATTTGAATTTTTAGGGTTTTTGAAAAAAACAGTTTAAGACAAATAGAATTTACTTATAATTCAAATCTGTAATTCTAATTAATCCAATTCCAATTAAACTATAAAATTGTTTGATGTCTGTGTTTATGACCAGTAGCCGCGGGCAGGGCATCAGTATGAGAAAGAAGATTGCTACTGCTGCGCTCGTTTGAGGGTCAGCTGCCCGCTGTATTGCTGCAGCCGTTAAAGACAGACTCCATTATCGTTTATATTTGCTTGGAAGTTAATAGGACGTGCAGCAGGGCCTTTATTTTGGCATGTCCTCAACAGTGAGGGGATTGTTAAATGTTTTATTGTTTATTTTTATGATTTAAGCTTTAATTTTGACATGTCTTTAACAGTTTAATGACGGGATTGTTAAATGTTTTAGTATTTATTTTTATGTTTTATATTTATTTGCCTGTCTTTTGTATTCAAAACAAAAATGTTAGGTGAGTATTAATTATAAATATAATATTATATATATATAGTTTTGATTTAATTGGTTGGTACTGGAATATATATAGATTATATATTTTTTATTTTATATATATAATTTTTTATTTTTATATTTATTTTTATTATATATATAATTGATATTAAAATATATTAAATAATATGGTTGTTGAAATAACTTATTTAAAGATGCTGTTGAAATAATTTTAAATCATATATATATATATATGTCAAATTTGAACTAAAATTAGGTTATTCTAGATATTGCATTGTTTTTTTATGGATAATATTTTTTTGTTGTTAATATTTTTTTTAAATATTACATGAGAAGTCTTTGTTTAGCATGAAATGAATTACACATTTCCTACATATTGGGTATAAGGTTGCACATGTGAACTCCATATTGACTAGTGGAGGATTTACACATCTTCGTTATACTAAAAATTAGGAGGCAATTACTAGAGGAAAGTAGAGATTTTCTCTGTAAATTACTGTACTTTATCCGTATATATAAATTAGGGTTGACAATTAACCTCCCTATATGGGGTGTTTTCTAGTGGGGAGGGGTGTAATTCCATCCCCAACATGCAGTAATGGATAGGACCACCATGTTGGAGATGGCACATAACAATTTCATTTCATGGTACTTGTTTAGATGAAGCTTATCCATAGCCTTTAATATTGAGGATCCATGATCATTGATTCACTGTTTTCTTATTGCACATGGAATGGAAAGATGGGAAAAAAATTTTGTTTCATGGTCATAGATGATGCCTGAGAGACAATCTCCTAGCAATAAATGTTGCTTTCTCTCTTTATGGTGCAAGAGTTCTCCTAAAACAACAACTATGAGTAGGTTTTTACTCTAGTTTCTTAGCTAGTGATTTTCCATCATGGAGCAAGACATGATAAGATCATTCATTCATTATTTGTTTTCACTACGGTGAATTTCACTCATTGTAGGCATTTTGTGTTTAAATTCTATGCTCTAAGTCTTATAACTATTAAATCCTGATATAGTAGAGAGGCTAGGGGCATGAAGGAGGAAAACACTCTCATGATTGAATAAATCATATTGTGTTACTTTTATGGGCTTGAATTATAATGTGTTAACATTTAAATGTGTAATTTATTTTGGACAAAATCCAATGGGAATGTTGTTTCTTTATGCAAACCCAAGGGAGAAGAAGCACAACCCAAGAGGAAAAGAATTTAGTTCCTTCTTCTAATAAGAAGAGAAAGATATTGTTCCAGGATGCAAATGATGGTGGAAGTGGTCAAGAGAATCACATCTTATGTACAACCTCATATGTCAAATGATCATTCTTAGACATGAGATGTTGTTAGTATATTAGAATCATGTCATATTTCCATGTTTAGGCATGAGGTTTTGTTTTGTATATTCAACACATTGTTCCATTTTGTTAAATATGTACATTTGAGACAATTTTGAGTGTGTGTTTCTGTGTCTATTTGTGTGTGTGCGTGTTTATGTACATGTATATGTATATGCATATTTATGTATGTATGCATGAATTAAAGTGTTTCTTTTACATGATGTTGAAATGTTATATTGCTAGGTTGAATTTGTATCTATGATGTGATGATGTAGTATCCTTGATTGTGAAGTGAGAATTCTTACACATTGTATTTATGAAGGTGTTTGGATTGGGTCTTTAAAAATGTGTCATTTAAGCATATTCCTAGTGATACAATAGTTGATGAGCTTAAACAAATTCCAATAGGTTCTATCCCTTAGGATACACTTTTCCAAGAACATACCAAATCTACAAATAAGTTTATTACAATAACTTATGTAATAGAAATATTTTTTTCCATCTCAAGTTCTATATTAAGTAACTTAAAAATTCGACCCATTGTGATATTGAATCAACATGAATAAAAAATCTCTAAGGTCGCTTAATCATGAAGAGAATGCAAGAAAAAAAACCAAATTTGCATTCACTCAATCTTTGGATAGAAATATACTTTATACATACATATAAGAAATAAAATATAAAAAAATTATCACAAAATTCGTACAATATCCATATCTCCAAACTATAGAAAGGTAAAATCAACAAAACTTTACCCACCATCAATGATCAACAACAAGGTAGGATCAACCACAAGTCCGACCTTGGATTCATCCAGCTTTTATCACATATTCTCTCCACACTAGGATTATTTCCCTCCTTAAGGTTTATGAACCCTAGCCATGTTGCATCGCACAAGTCCATAGAAGCATGACTCTAGTACTAGTCACCATATATACTTGTCCATCTTAAGGTTGGTGTGCCAAAATCCTTTGTCTTCAACTATTATATAAACATAAACAACAACACCTACTTGGAACATCATGAAAGATATAGTAACAAACTTGTATTCTAAGAAAAGCATTACACCATGCTGAAGACTCATCAATTTCATCTCATAATGATTTTTCCCTAGCCTCACATCCCATAAGAAAAAGGTTTTAGACTCATTCAAGTTGTTAGCTCCATTTTCCACTTCTTATACTAGGTTATAAAATATAGTACAACAAGATCCACAATATTCATTGTCATTGATTACACAATACCTATATTTTTCTATATGGTGTACACGAATAGCATAAACACCAGCATCACATGAGAAAATCTAATATCCCTCCATTGTTAGAGTAGTGTTTTGACTTGACTGAGTTGTATGGGATAAAATGGAGGGAAAGCCATGGGAAAAAATATATTGGAATACATATGTAAACCAATATTTACTAATAAATAAATGAGATATATGAACTTGAGAATGAGATAGCTAGAAATAAGATGCCTTACATGCCTTCATGACGATAATTATAGATGAAATTCTAGATAAGATTAATGGATGGGAGAGAAATATTCATTAATTTGTTTAGATGGAGAAAGACACTAAACCCAAAAAATAATAAAAGCTTTGCAGGAGAGAAAGGATAGATTTTATGGAAAATCCTACTCAAGTGGATAAGAAAAGGTACAAAAAGTGGGACAATGCTAAAGGAAACATTATCAAGAAGGAAAGGTATTAAATACATATTGAGGCATAAACTGTAATACACCATATACATTAAACAATCGAATAACCATTATATCAACCCACAAGGGAATCCAAGGGATTTAGGTCTGTTAAGAATTCTTAACAGTATTTCCAAAAGGCTGAATTGTATGCCATAGTTAGGTTAGAACATATGAAGTGATCCATTCGGCTATCAAGGATAAACAAAAAAAAAAATTGATACGTGAGTCTTGAAACTCTAAGGATAAGAACTTTTGACAAATAACAATTGTAGAGCTAGTCAAATAGCATGTGTTGATGGTGTTGGACCTGCCAAAACTCAGGGGATCACCATAGTATGAAGTCCTAACTAGACCTCACACCATTTGGTGTCAGAGTCCCATCCGGTATGATTACCTGGTTACCATTGTCTTAAGGATTTTCCTCAACTCTTGCTTGTGAGCACAGGAGAGTGGTCTCATTTGCCTTCAAGAAGTGAGGCTCGCATTCTTGGTGAATTTTAGTGTAGTTTTGTTAATGGTTCTTTCACTGTAATAGGAGAGGGTGACAGTGAGTCCCAAGTTGGTTGGGATGAAGTCCCAACTTGGCTAGGAAAACACAACACAACACGACGTGCAGATCTTCCAGAGGAGTAGTCCACATGGATGCAGCAGTCACAACATAGAAGGTAAGATAACATGTACAACACTCAACGGATAAGTCCAAACGAGTGCAACATTTGTTAAAGTAAGCTTTATGTGAACAGTCTCCCTGATGCCTCGGGAGATAGCCACCACGTGCGAGACAAAGTTAACAACATATATAACACATTTCCATTAACACATTATCTATTACAACAAGTGAAATAGTTCAAGTGTTCAACACAGGTTAAAGCAACATGCATTATAAGTGTTCAAGATTAGTCTTTCAAGAGTTATAATACATGTTTGAAAACATGTTTTCCTGTTAGCAGGCAACTAAATTAAGGGAATGATCAAAGACACATTGTTACACCATACATCACTAACCCGTGAGCGAGGTGTTGGAGCCACTACTTACTCCTCAAGGAAAATATTACACACTCTCTTGGCTATATGGGAGGAGTGGAGGTGAAAAGTCCTTTCCATGTACAAATGAGGGTGTATTTATATCCAAGGGTGAAACTCGCCCTCGTGTTTGTTCGACTACCCTCATGACTATTTGACTTCCATGACTTTTTGACTTTACATGACTCTTCGTACAACAAGTGGGTCCCTTAGACTTCCACATTACATTACATTGATTGAAAACATAGCGCATAGTAGAGATGTGGACAACATGACCCATGACATAACTCGACATGATAGTGTTGGTACAGTCATGCTACCACTGGAGTGCATGTTTTGCTACAGTGCCACTAGGTGATGCATGTCTTCATGGTGTAGCACAAATTCAAATTTGCATGGCAAAGTGCATGGAGTATTTGATGGTATTTGGTTCATTGGATGATACTTTGGCACGTTTTTCCTTACTTGCATGTTGGAAGACTTGACAGGATTTTATGTTCGCGAAAGGTGCATGTTCATTCGTTCATCCGTCCGTGAGCACATCTTGCATGTTTGCTCATTCGTTCATCCACGAACACATCTTTTCATGATTATCCACTCGAGAGCACATCTATTCGCATGCATCATTCATTCGACCATTTGTGAACCTATCCTTCTACATGTGCTCCCTTTGTTCATCCCTTTCATTTTCGTACCATGTGTTGTTAGTGTACCTATGCATGCAGTTAGTCATGACGAGATGACATCAAATCCAAAAACCTCCTAGTCTACCATGACACATGATCATTTTTAATGCAGGTGACTAGGCAAGGTAGCAAGGTTCTGAAGTTGAATGATGGCTCTGGGCACTGCAGATGAAAACTGCACAAGAGTCACTAAGTGACGAAGATGGGAAATCCAAGTCAACGGTGACTGTCCGTGAGGTTCGGCTTGGCTGGAAGAAAAAATTACGCAAATTTTGGGAGGGATAGTTTGGGTTGTAGGAAGGAAAAGGTAGGTAGAACCTACGCAGTTTCCTAAATGAGTGGGCAGTAGGGGCCGAAAGGAAAAACTTGCACATCTTTCTAGAGGAACCGGCTGGGCTACAAGGAGGATGAGTAGGCAGAAACTGCGTAGTTTTTTGGAGGAACTCGTCGGGAACCTAGAAATCAAAATTTCACAATTACTGGAGGGAACTAGTAGTTGGTTGTTGGGTCACTAGCAGCAGAAACTGTATAATTCCTAAGGGGAACAAGCAGTCAGCTGCTGGGTTCTTGGTAGCAGAAACTGTGCAATTCCTAGACGAAACTGGAAGCCTGCTATTAGGAGCTACTCATGAGGAAAACTACACTGAGGCTGACATGATGGCCTTCTGATCATCTCTGCGTAGTTTCTAAGCTTAGCAGACTGTTCTCTAGTAGAAGGTCTTCTCATGAAAACTGCACAGTTTCCTAAATGAGAAATTGGTTAACTATGGGGAGGACTGACTCGAAAATTTGCGCAATTTTCTGAGGGAGACACAGATAGGAACTTGGTGTTTGTCTGACTTGTCTATGCAATTTCCTCAGTTAATATACTGGGCAAGGTCAGTAGCCTCTAGGAAAGTTTCTAGTGGAGTCAGTCCCGGGGTGGCTACTGGGTTCCACTGTCTCTGTGGTCAGCATGAAAGCTGGTTGGATTGCTTGCGATCAATGCAGCTTAGAAAGACTTGCTTTGTGCTATTCTCAATGACATTCGATCACATCAATGGCAGAGTGATGGTCTGTATGTCAGAGGGGGAGTCTGGTCATAAAAAATTCAACAAAATGACTAAGTGTGTTAATGATCAAGAGATGCATAGATGATCATGTAGACACACACTCATATGTCTTGATGACAAAATGACTCAAAACATACATACAAACATGTTCAACATGACTGACCGATAGTGTAAGTGACAAGTGCGACACTCATGATTGATTGTCAATCGACCATGACGACACGTGTGCAACATTGAATGTGACTCCATGTGTGAGTGTGACAAATGCATTCATAGCAAACACAACAAGTACACATGAAGTGAAGACTTTGAGCATAACCAGAGCATGGTTGCAAGTATGACTTAGACACCAACATGGAGAAACTTAGGTCAAATGAACAAGAAAGGCGGATGCAAAGACTCCTAAAGGGTTGATGTAGTGAACCTCAGGGTGTGTAGTCGTCAAGCGAAACTCCTAAGGGAGGCTTCAAAATTAGGTGCAGGCCAAAATTTTGGAAGGTGGTTGTAGCCGCTATAACACTTGGCGACACACTCGTAGAACTCAAGCTTCTCTATTTTGGTTCATTGCTAGCATGGGCCCTTGGTGTTTTGGGGAGTATTGAATTGCTACGTGGGTTACTTCGGCTTCCCCACTTACCCCATGGACATACATGGTTCACCCTTTGCCAACTTAGTCAAACACAATCAAAAGTTCAACTTAGATCTCAGTGTTTCAAATTTGGGAAGGGTAGTTTAGCTCATGAGTTGAAGATTTTCAGAGTATAAGTTTTTATCTCTGGTGTTGTTCCACTACCAGCAAGCTCGAACAGTGCCCCAACCAAGTCACACATGAACACACACATTGCTCCACTACTAGCGAGATTGGTTAGTACCCTAGTGGAGTTGCATGCTTCACCTCTCTATGCAGGAAGCCTTTCTCTTCATTTTCCTTTGTATTTTTCAAGAGGATTGTGCATAAGCACTTATTTATTTTTGGGGTAGAAGAGGGATCCCAACTTATTAAGAGCAAAAGAGGTTGTTCCTTGAGAGAGGCATGTAAGACCTCTAACATAGGTTTGCTCGTTTGGATATTCCTTTGCCTTTCATAGGTCAAGTGTTAGATGGTTTGGCGGGGAAAATGTTGTTCTCCTTCCTAGATGGATTTAGTGGGTACAATCAGATTCAAATTAGCCCGGAATACCAAGATAAGACCACCTTCACTTGTCCTTGGGGTACTTTTACATGTCGGGTCCCTCCTTTTGGTTTCTGCAATGCTCCAGCCACTTTTGAGAGAGCAATATTGAGTATATTTTCTGAACTGGTTCATGATGTAGTCGAAATATATATCAAGGATTTCACTCCTTATGGTTCTAACTTTCACGAAGCTTTATCTAACCTAGGAAAAGTCTTGGAAAAGTGTATTGAAATGAACTTATCCCTCAGTCCAGAAAAATGTGAATTTTTGATGACTGAAGGGACCATGCTAGGTCATGCAATATCTCAACAAGGACTACAGGTGGACCCCAACAAAGTTGCCATCATCCAAAGGGTCCCACCTCCTCAAAAGGTGAAAGATGTCAAAAGTTTCCTAGGCTTAGTTGGATATTACATAAGATTCATTAAAGATTTCAGCAAGCTAGCCTCTCAGTTGTTTGGTCTTTTAGGAAAAGATGTCAAATTTATATGGACCGAAAACTGTCAAGGAGCCCTAGATACCTTGAAAAGCAAACTTGTGACTGCCCCAATTTTGAGAGGCCCAAACTGGTCCCTGCTTTTCCACATTCACATGCATGCCTCGAACAAAGCAATAGGAGCAGCCTTAGGATAAATTGATGAAAATTTACCTTACGCCATATACTTTATAAGAAAAAATTCGTCGAAGGTAGAGTTAAAATACACGGTAACCGAGAAGGAACTCCTAGCTATGGTGCATTCCTTAAACAAATTCAAACATTATATTACAGGCTATCAAACCTTTGTGCACAATGATCATGCTACAATTAGATATTTAATGAACAAACCGGATGTAAATGCTTACATTATTAGATGGTTTCTTTTACTGTAGTAGTTTGATTTGACCATTGTTGATAAGCCTAGTAAAGAAAATGTTGTTGCTGACTTTTTGTCTAGAGTAAATTTTCCTGTAGGTGAAGAAGGAATGGTGGATGATCAAATGCCAGATGAACACCTTTTTTCTATCTCAGTACTCTCTGCATGGTTTCCTGATATAGAAAACTACTTGGTTTTAGCATAGTTTCCACCACACCTATCCTCAGAGGAGAAGAGTAGGATCCTGAGAAAAAGTGCCCCTTTCACCTGGATTGGGGACAATATTTACAAACATGGCCCAGTTCAGATCTTGAGAAGATGTGTCAGGGAGGAGGAAGTCTTTGACATTCTCCTGACTTGTCATGATGGGCCTTGTGGAGGCCATTTTGCAGCAAAGAGGACTGCCTTCAAAATACTACAAGCAAGCTACTGTTGGCCCACTCTTCATCAAGATGTGAGGAGATACAATAGCCAATGTGATTGGTGTTAAAGGATGGGGAAACTTACTCCAAAGGATGAGATGCCCATGCAACCTCAAGTGACCTTTGAGCCATTTGAGAAGTGGGGGTGGACTTTGTGGGTCCTATCAACCCTCCTTCAAAACAGAGGTAGTACATGATTGTGTGGACCGATTACCTAACAAAGTGGGTAGAAACAAAAGAAAACAAAGCAGCAATAGAGGAAAAAGTAGCTGAGTTTTTAAGAAAAAATTTTTTCTACAGGTTCGGGTATCTAAGAGAATTGGTCACAGATCAAGGCCGTTAGTTCACTTACAATTTGATTGAAGCCCTGCTCACACATCATAAAATCAAGCACAGGAATTCCACCCCTTATCATCCACAACCCAACGGGTAGGTGGAAGTCACTAATAGAGATTTGGAAGGAATTTTGACCAAGGTAGTGAGTAGCAATAGAAAAGATTGGGCAGACCGATTAGTTGAGGCCACCTGGGCCTACAACACAACATGGAAGACCACCACAGGGTTCACACCCTACGAAATAATCTATGGGAATAAGGCTTTGCTATCAATAGAATTTGAATACAATACACTAAGGATGGCAGCTCAGCTAGACCTAGACCTCAGCTATGCACAGAAGGAAAGACTACTCCAGCTCAATGGATTGGATGAACAAAGATTGTAGGCCCTCCTCCACACAGAGGTAGTTTAGCTTCAGAGGAACATATGGCATGATAAAAATATCAAGGAGAAGCGATTCCAAGAGGGAGATTGGGCACTGCTCTATGATTCAAGGTATAAAGACTTCAAGGGCAATTTGAGGACAAGATGGTTGGGACCCTACACTGTGGAAACATGCAATGACAATGGTTCAGTTCTGATTAGAACCATTGATGAGAAAGCCATCCCCATGCTTGTTAATGGACATAGGTTGAAAATTTACAAGAAGCCCCTCTCCAAGCAATAGTTCATTGAAGATCTAAATAAAATAGTGATGGTAGTGGGGCATGTCTCAGCCTCCACACACTGAAGAAACAGAAAAAAAAAATGGAAAAATAATAAGGACTCAAGTGAAAACCTCCATGAGGTGTTTGAGTCCCATCATTGGGTTGAAGCCCTCTTCTGAGGTGGCCCAGTGATGCAAAAAAGAGAGAGAAAAAGGAGAATAATATGCCTGGGTGAAAACCTCCCTTGGAGGCACCCAGGGTAGGCAATCAGGGTGAAAACCTCCTTGAGGCACCCTAGTTGTTTTTCAAAAAAAAAAAAAAAAACAGAGAAAAGAAGAAAAATAAAATTGAATTTTAATGTGCATTGCAGGTTACAAGAGGACCACGAGGAGCAAGAGAAGATTCCACAAATCCTATCTCATCTCCTACACACTCTTCTCCATCATTTTTGACCTTTCTTACACCCCCACTGTGTTCTCTTTTTAGAAACCGTGTGTTCTAGAGGAGGCTCCTATAGAAATCACCGAGAGACAAAAATGGTTCCAAAAGCAGTACTGAGGGGATGGGAAGCTTCATGAAGAGCATGTAAACCCTCCTATAGCTATCCACCCTCCTTGTTATCCATACCACACCTGCATCACATCATCATCATCATTTTTTCCTTCCTGTCATAGGGAAATACAGAAACCAGTTTTTAGAAAAAAAGAAAAAAATAAAGGGAGCACCACCTCAAATCTCACCTACAGCTTACCAAGTACCTCTCCATCTCCATCAGCATCTCTAGCATCATCCTCAACGCTCCCAGCACACAAATCAGCAAAAATTTTAAAGGGAGAAGCAGCTACAAGAGCTCCTGTAGGGATTCCTATAGCAGTTGATCCCATTAGAATCAAGCCACAATAGCAAAAGAAGTGCAACCATGGGATTGAAGGAGACATCTGAAGCTAGATCCAGCCAGAGGATACCTGCACAAAATAACTAGCCACACACTAGAAAGAAAAAAGCATGCAGTAAAGGAGATATACGCATGCAACAAAGGAAATACAAGCATGCAACGGTAGAAGGAGCCAAAATGCCTCACAACACATACATTCAACTCACAGGTAAGTGACTAACCCGCTCCTCTGTTGCATTGGTGTAAATGAAAAATATGCATAATAGGATGAGATGGTTAGGGTTGGATGAGAAAAGGTGGCCAATTAACTAGCCACCCTCATCCAATTGACTGCGCTCATCCGAAGATGCCACCACACGTGCATGTAGTCAAACTCAGAGAGAAATCCCAAGGACATGTAGTGGAGGGTTTGCAAACTCTGGTGCAATGATGGGAGGTGATTGCGGGAAGAAAGCATGATGTTAAGGTGACTAGGGACCAATGGTCCAAATATGGCAACGTACATCTTTTGCCAGCTCACCCCCTCACCGAAAATATCTAAAAGAAGAAATAAGTACTCCTCCTCGAAACTCCTTCACCACCATTTCCTTCATTTCATCCTCGTCCACTTAGTTGCAACAAGTTTTTTGTGACCACCACAACCTCAAAACCATCTTTCTCCATTGCTTCCATCCATCCTCCTACTATTGGTGTTCTACAGGAGCACCTACACGCAGTTTTATAGGAGGGGGAGTAAGCTGTTTTTAAGGAGAAAACATGGGGTTTTTGCTTGATTTCTGGCTTGAGGAGGTAGGTTCTGTGAATACCCACCTTGATCATCAATATGTTCAAGGAATGATATATTTTTAAGGAGGAATTGAGTCCATAGAAGAAGAGGAATTACATAAAAAAAAATTGCTTGTTTTCTAAAAAGAAAAAAAAACATAGTTTTTCTCTATTTTCCTATTTTCTACAAAATTCTTGTCTCCATCATTTGGTGTTCAAAAGGGGGTATAAGCATAATGATAGGGGGATTCATGATGAAGGAGCCCACACATTCAACCAGGCTCCATGAACACCACCAAGTAGTAGGCATATTCACCAGAGCAAATTGGATGCCATTTTTTGAGAAATTCTGAGGGTTTGATGAAGAAGTGGCTGAGGAGTTTGCCCTTTCTTTAGTCCCTCACTCAAGGACCCATGCCACTATTACTTTTAGAGGTCTCTCCATGGAAATCACCCCAAAATTTATCAGTAGGGCTACCACCCTTCCTCCTCGATCACCTTGGAGCAAAGATGAAAAGCCAATTGGACAGTTTGCCAAGAAAACCTTCTTCCAAAACAATGAACATCCCGTAGAAGACAAAAATGGCGTTAGAAGGACAAGCATACCTTACCCTTGGGATGAGGTCAATTATCAAATCATCAAATATATTTCCTGTGAAGGGAGGTATAGCATATTTTATGGCTACCATTTTAGACTTCTCCATGAGCTGAGATATGGCATGGACACTCTAACACCCCATAAACTCAACATCCCCTATTTTCTCCTGCAGTCCCTCATAGACTCCAGCTTTAAGTTCAAGGCAGGAGGTCCAGATCAGCTGGATCACCATGGGTTAATTAAAATGTTAGTGGAAGAATCCCTCCATACCTTCACAATCCCCATAGCATGGGAAATTTTTCCAAAACATGACCGCAAAAGATGACATAAAGGCCCTCACATATGATCTCAGTCCTTCTGATAGTGAGGAGGAAGAGTAGCAAGTGGGAGAAAGGGAAGAAACTAAGGAACATGAATGGAAGAAGGAAGAAACCAAAATAAAGGAGGAAGAAACCAAAATAGAACAGGAGGAAACAAAAACAACAGAGACAAAGAAAAAGACAGAAGGAGGAGAAAAAGGGGCAAAAAAGACTGAGGTGTCTCCTGAGACCCTAGAAAGAGAGGCAACAACTACTCTCATTCAGCACCCTAATTAAACCAAAACAAAAGAGGAAGATGCAGACCTCAATGTATTTTAGGGCTAGGAAGAGCATAAGGATCAAACAAGGTAAACCCTAGCCTTCTTCTAAAGTGCTCATTGTTATTGAAGATTCACCCTTTGCCCAAGGGAAGGAATCCCCTTCCAAGGCACCTATCACATATGAAAGGGGGACTCCTAGATCTCCCACATCGAAGGAAAAAGTAGAACTACAAGACTCAAAAACAGTTCTACAGGAAGCACAGACTATTCTACAAGAGACGCTGCCAAGACTATAGGAGACCAGAAAACTTGAAAGAAAGATAGAAGGATAGCCACAGGGGAAGGATGAAGCAACAGAGGCACAATAGCTTGACCCCCAGGCTAGTTTGGGCTCTTACTATAATCTTCTTGAGGGGGTGAGAATCATTGCAACAAAATTTGCAATATGTTTTTTCTTTGAGTTGGAGAAAGAAAGAATAAGAAGCCATAGGTGGATGCAAATCGCCAAATCCAAGGGACTTGAGGATATTGGCCATATGGAGAATCAAATGGGTAGAGAACTAAGTGCTGTCACACATAGAGAAGAAATCACAAAAACTCACCTTCAAACAAAAAATGAATTGCTAAAAAGACAGTTGCAAGAAAAAGAGACACAATTGGCATGCATGGCCAGCTGGTCCATGGAGGCAGTACAATGCAGAACCCCAGCAAAATCATATGGACTATACCTCAAGGACTAATGGCTACATTTTCAGATAAAGACTTTGGCACAGAGAGGCACAATGCCTTTCTAAGATTATAGATAGTTTATGGACCTATGTGACCAAATTTCATTAGAAGACAAGGCAGAAATAGTAGAGTTCTATTTGCATAACATGGCCCTCAACGACATGAATGTGTGGGACCCCAATGCTAGGCTAGGGGACCTACAACTAATGGCCATGGAATCATGGATGAATCATCAAGAATTAAGAGTAGTAGAGATAGGGAAGTCGATGAAAAAGGAGTAGAATGAGCCCCTAATGGTTAGAGCGGAGCCATCAGATCCCATGGATCTCATCAGCACACACCAACTACTTGCAAATAAGCCCCAAATTGCCCCTAAGTATATCAATGATTAGGCTCAGGCCATTGCACATTTTGAGGACATGGAAAGGTTACTTGGGGATGACTGTATTCGTGCTTGTATGAGGAGGTGGAACACCCTACCACACAGTTTGTAGATTAGGGAGTATCACTCCCAAACAAGGATAAAAGAAGCATTAAGGAGAGTGCCACTGTACAAGCGCTATATGCAGAATTTGAAGGTCAATTGGATTGGCCTCAAATTGAGTCCCCCACTGCTACTAAGCATGCTAGAAGGCATAAAAGAGGAGGAAGAGCAACAACAGTGGGAAGAAGTGGACAGAAAGGCAGGAATCCATGACAGATAAGAGGAGCTCACATAAGAAGCATTGGATGTCAGGGAGGCCATCAGGGCCATCAAAGATGAGGAGATGGACTAAGTTTCTCAAAGTATGAGCAACACCTTCAATAGGGGGGGTGATGATGAGCCCCATAAATGGGTAATTATATGGGCCCATTTTGCCTCCTAACATAGTTTAATCAACCATTCTCTTAGGTTATTGCATGTTTTTAATTATAATTATGATTATGGAGTGAGTTGGGTTGGTTATGTTTCCATGGAGTCTAATATGTGTTTAATGCAAATTTTCGTTGAATTTTAAAGACAAAGTAAAAGATTTAATGGACAGTTGGAAACAATAATCTGACATGGACAGAGAGGTTTTATAGGAGGGTATCCCCCTCATTTATGACTCCCCACTTTGAATTCTCCTTCATGCAGCTCGGAGCACAAACAACCAAATAAATGCACTAGGAGGAATCCGAGCAAGTGGAGGATAACTTATGTTTACCTCGAGTTTTGGGAGCCAAGCCTCCCTGATTTTAAGGAAGTTGTTGGGAGCTTCAGTTGTATAATTAGAAAGGCCTAGGACCTCATTAGGAAGTTAGTAAAATTTTCGAATTTTTTTTGGAACTTTGGTATGCTCAACTTCGAGCTTACTTTTGTTGACAGTTTCGTGTAATATTATTATTATTTTGACAATAAATATGAGATCCTTTTTGAGCTAGCACTGAGTTACCTTAGAGGGCTAAATATCTTTTGTTAGGGCCCAATCCAAGCAACCACACTCCTCTTGTTTGTATTTATATGCTTTGTTTCAGTTTATGGATTAGTTGCTGTTAGGTAAATTTCTTTCTTCGTTAAGAATATGTTGCTTCTAGTAATTTAGAAGGTTGTTTCCATTCGAGTTTTCTATAGCAGGTTGAACAGTGATCAAAAGAATATACAAAAAGGTCATAAACAAAGCCTTGGCCTCCTTTCCTCCCCTTGGGACCATGAACTAAGGCCAAGACCTTATCGCTACCACACAAACACAGATTTTCCTTCTCCATAGGATTTCTAGTGTTGCATTTTTTTAGAAGGTTAATGCTTTGCTTTAGATCTCTTTCACCATGCCCATGTCTTTCTTTCAATAAGTTTCCTTCCATGCTTCATCTCATTATAGCATTTCTTTCCATAGTTCACACCCTAGATTAGCTTGATGTGCAATTATGTTTTTTATGTACTTAGTTTCCTTGCTTGCTTGATTCCCTTGTTTGATTTTCAAGTCCTTTTGTAGCAAATCTCTTCTCACAACAAGTCAACCTACTAGCCATCACATTCTCTCCTTGATCTAGGCCCTACAGGTCGCCCAAAGTTCACCTCAAATTTGCCTTAGTTTTCTGCGTTTTTCCATAGGATTTCTTCCTCTCTCCCGACCATATTTTCCTCTCCTAACAATCCTTGGTGACCCCTAGGAACCTTAAGACATCATCCTAGCCTAGAGCTACCCTTTCCACCCACTCTCACACCTTCAGAACCTTCAAAACTGCTCTCGGCATCCTCTTGTAGACCTCCTATAGATCCCCTGCAGTCTCTTGTAGATTTTCCTGTAGGCTTGTTTTTGAAGTCTGATTGTGGGAAAAGCCTCCAGAAGGCCACCTGAGACCTCCTAGGACCCATCCACACCATATTACATCTTCTAATGTCCCAAAACCACCCTCCATCGCCACCTAATCACTGTCACATTCACAATCAAATAAATTACATGCATGACAATTTCACATAAAAATACGTAAAAATCCAAAAAGATGTTTTTTTCTCATTTACTTCTAGAAATACCTTGAGTAGATGTTGTTTACTTCTTGAGTAGGTAATGGCATTCATTTCATGGTTTTTCATCTCTCTTTCTGCAAAAGTAGGATTAGTGGGTTAAGTAGGGTTTGCTAGGTTTACATTACATTCCAGTCTTCTTTTCCTTTCTACAAGTAGAGTAGCCTCTCTAAAGTAAGCTTTCCTTTCTTTCATCACATATAGAGCTTCTTTTGGAATCCATAGAATTTGGCTTGAGCTCCTAGTGATCTTGTGCCAGCTGACCAAGTGACAACCTGCAGTAAGAGCTAATACTTGTGCATACAACATCGTCGCTTCCAAGTTTGTTACGAACTACCGGGTTGATAAAAGTAGAGTAGGAAGCCCAGGAGTTGCAACATTATTGCTGCAATACTGGTGCTCAACAATAATTTGGGACTATATTATTATTTTTTATTACATAAATTGATTTAAAAAAAAAGAGTGCTTGAATTTTACAATTGTAATAAAAACTATAAACTTCAAATATTTTTTTATTTAAATTTATTTTATTAACTAATTTTTCATTTTAATGAAGTATATAACATCAAATAAAAATAATAACATTTTATTGTTTTAAGATTATTATAAACAATCATAACATAATTTTTGACAACTAGATGGGTTAGTTGCATTACCTCATGCTACCACAGTAACTCTCATGTTTTTTCTTTTGTAGCATATGGATCTTGTTCTTTTTGTGGCCTTCTCCACTATGGGATCTTTGGTTACTCTTGTAGGGTTGGACAAGTTGTGGATTTTCTCAATTTATTTGTTATGCAATACTTGTATAATTTCCTTCCTAATGTGTTTATTGCTAGGGTATGACCTCTCTTTTTTTCCTATAGGTGGATTAGGAGGTATTTTGTGTGGCTTCTCTCTCATCGTGGCTCAACACATTAGAGGAGGTATTTTGTGTGGGTTCTCTCTCATGCGAGAAAATTTGGTCCATGGTCATAATTCATAGCTTTGAGAGCACAAGAATATTAGAAGAGTTGAAAAAACAATGATTCCTTGTACAAATACAAGACAATGTCTAACCTATATAAAAATCATAGTCACAAGTCATGGTTTCAGGGCTAGACCAATAGGAAAGGAGTGCAAAAATTGTTGTTTCTGGCTTTTATGGGTAATCCATAATGGTAATGACATATATTTGTGGTAGCATTAGGCAAGAAACATGCTAAGAGACTAATAAGTATTTCTTATTATTGGCAAAGAGTTTGTTTGGAAACAATGATTCATGTCTGATTTGGAATGGATGTCATAGCTTAGGTTTCATATTAGTATATATTTGTTGTAGAGACACAAATACAAGTGTTTCAATTAATCAATGTCCAACATTTTTCAAGATTTGTAGTAAGTGGGGTTTTTGTTATTTTTTTTTAATAATTTGGTAATATAATTTTGGATGATATTGTTATTTGTCAATACATAAATTAATTGAAAAAAAAGGACCCTTGAATTTCTCAAATGTAATACAAATTAATTGAAGTGTTGATTTACATCTATTTTATTAACTAATTTTTCATTTCTAAGAATGGTTAATTAAAATATATTTTTTAACTAATTTTTTATTTCAATGAAATATATAGCATCAAATAAAAATAATAGCATTTTCTTGTTGAGATACATAGATAATTGTTTTAATTACTCAATTTACAACATTTTGAAATATTTGTAGTAAGTGGGGACATTTTTTTTTAAGAATTAAGTAATATAATTATGGATGGCATTATTATTTTTTAATACATAAATTGATTTAGGAAAAATAGATGTTCGAATTTTGCAAATGTAATAAAAACTAAAAATTTCTAATAATTGTTGATTTAAATTTATTTTATTAGCTAATTTTTCATTTTAATGAAATGTATAGCATCTAATAAAAGTAATAACATTTTATCATTTTAAGGTTATCATAAACAATTATAACTTAAAGTTTGACATCGGGATGAGTTCGTTGCATTAAGTCATGCTACCATGGTTTTTGTTTTCAGTACCATATGGATCTCCTTATTGTTGTGGAATTTTCCACTATGGTCTCCCTTGTTACTCTTATAGGGCTCCACAAGTTCTAGCTTTTTTAAATTTATTTTTTATGCTATACTTGTGGCATTTCCTTATGTTGACTCTTAAGGTATGGTGTCTAGTTTTTCCTATAGATGGCATACGAGGTCTTTTTCGTGGCCTCTCTCTCATCATGGTTCACTTATTATACGAGGAATTTTGTGTGGATTTTATAAACTATACCCATGTTTACATAGAAGGAGATCAAGGGTATAATGTGTAACTATTTCATTGAAATCACTTAAGACCACAACAAGAATGGAACCCACTTAGGTAAACTCTATAAAACTCTATCAATATCACAATTAATTGTTTGTTCCATAGGAAATTTGGATTCTTTGTTATGATATAAGAACCCTGATTGGGAACAATAGAAGGTGTGGATATACAAACTTTTAAATGAGACTTGGTAATGAATATTGCATTTAATAATGCACATTGATAACCAAGAATGTGACAGGTACAATGCCCAAAGCTATACCATTTGGAATCTTCATTGTATACCATTTGGAATCTTCATTGTATACAATTCGATATTTTGACTCATGTTCCCATTATTTAGATGAACTATTATGGAAATGAGTGTAGACCCCATAATACCCACCAAGTAAATCATGTTTTTTCTACTTGGCATTGCTAAAATAAATTTTGGATCCCAATCCCAAGAGAAAATCTTCAAGATGACACTTTATAGTCACCCAATAAACATCTTATGGAATATATTGATTATAACCACTAAAATGATTAATATATAGCTTACCATCTATAACAATGCATGGCTTCCCCCATCCTTCATGTAAGCCCGACTTTATTTGTGACCATGTATCTGTAACAAGATAGTACTTTCCCCATTCATCTAAACTCTAATGTTCTATGGTATTGTTACACATAAATTCCCATCTACCACTGCTACATGTTTAAGAAGATTAGAAGGATTGTCAGCAATGGAACCTGGTGCACTTTTTGCATCCCTCCACGTGTTTTCAATGCGATCATAAAATTCCAAGCAAGGGAGCTAATAGCCTTTGAGAGGGCGCCTACTATAACCTCCAACTACATGCATTTTTTTGTTAATTACTCCTACAAGGAAACCAAAATCAAGAGTTGACATGGATGCATCCTTGTCCAATTATTCTTCCTTAGATCATACATTCATAGATCCATGTGCATAATCTTGAATGTTAGTGTGAAACAAAAATAACAACGGCTTTTGTTATACAAAAGTGAGAGTGACAAACAAAACAAATGAATCCACAACTGATCATATTTATTAGTGTGGAGCTAGGAAAGAAAATGGAACAGGTAATTTTTTTATAGGCATAAAGATAAAGAATATTTCAGTCGTGATGTTAAATTAGAGGTTTTGAAATGAAGAATTTCTCCCTCATTGATTTAAATATAGAATTCATTTTGCACTAAAATGACATTTAATTCATGTGCGATAGAATATAAATGCACTTTCCAAAGTTTAAATTACATTTGAAAACATGGATTTGTGGTTTAACACAATGCCCATTCAGATGAATGATTGAAACCATGCACTAACTCGAACTATTTTTGTATTTATCTTGAGTATTTTCACCTTGATTGTGATTTAAGGGGTTTTTAAATAAGGACCTTTCCCTAGTTTCTTTAATGTTGAAATACATTTGCCACTCAAATGACATTTTTTTAACATGGAATAGGGGATAAACTCACATTCCAAATTTTAAATTTCATTTGAAATGACCCTTCAGATGATTGAAAGCTTTATTACTTTTAAGATATGTTCATTGCATGGAAAGAAAATGGCATGATCAATCACCCAAGCAAGCATGCATGTCTAGTATATGATCATAGTTAAGTGCATTCCTTATATGTGGAAAAGATTGTGTTTAGAAACATTTTATGGGTGACTAATATTTCTTCTAAGTGGAAAATCTTATGTCCAATAACCTTCCATTATGTAACTAATTCAACCCATTTGGGATAACTTACAACTTCTAGATCAGAGTTGGTTGCTAGGAAAGAGTTGATTGTTGCTTTCCTTCCTTGTTGGATAGGGTATACGTATGTATTCTTGATGATGGACCTTTGTAACAAAAAATATCTAATACAATTTCCATTTAAAAACAAATAATGGGAAAGAAAAATCAGAAAGAGGGGGTTGAGAGAGAAAACTTTTACTATTATCAAAGGAATATCTACACACAGGTCATTTTCAATTATTACAGATCGATATGTATATCATATTTACATCATAAAACCCAATACATATCATATTTTACATATGAATTCAAAAAGAATCTCTTCCAAATAGTCCGAAGGATCTTAAGGAATCTATATTTTAAGTCTCAAGCATAATCCTGAGAGCATGAAAGAGGCTTGCAAGAAAACATAAACTCGGAAAGGAAAACCTTGATCGGGAACAATAGAACGTGACAATATACAGATTTTGAAACAATACTTGGTAATGAATATTATATTTAATCCACATTAATAACCAATAATATGTGAGGCACAATATGCTATCTAAAAATATTTACAGTTTGTAAGCTTCATTGTATGCAATTTGAGATTTTGACTGATATTCCCATTATTTAGAGGAATAATCATGGAAATCGATGGAGACCCCATAATATCCACTAAGTAGATCTTTTATTTCTTGCTTGACATTTCTAAAATCAATCTTCCATGCCAATGTATGGCTATGGCCCACCAAATGCAAATTATTAGCAATAGTAAATTATTCTTAAGGATGAAAAAGTTTAAAGAATTCAATTTCTATGTATGATGCATGAGGATTTCATTAAAAATTTTGAATGGATTGGAACTTGTTTTTGTAATGCAAGAAGATATGATTAATACAATAGTGAATTAGTTTGAAGCCTAAAAACATTGAAAGGATTCAAATTATCTATATGATGCATGTGGATTGGATCTAAAATTTTTAAAGGATTTGACCTTATTTGTGTGATGCATGTGAATTTGATTAGTATGAGACATGCTTCATTGGGATAAACCCTGATTGTTATCCTTAATTCATATTTATCATTTAAATATTCAATTAAATCCCATAAAGTATCACATAATATTTTATGCTACACTTTCCGATGCCCTACTGCGTTTCCTTTGCAACATATGGTGCAATTTATAGTTTATGTTATTTGACGCAACATGTTATCCTCAACATTGATGGATTACTAATAAAAACCATCCAATTTTAAGGTGAAAATAAAAGGAGATATCAAATAGGTGTATGAAACCCCTTTGTTTGTGTCTCAAGAGACCCACTTCTATATATCTAATTGCCAATGTCTAAAATCAAAGATACTCTACAATATTCTTTAATTGAAACTACCAACTGCGAACACATTTCTTAAACACTATACATGACAAACTATATATCGTAATTATTTTATGTGGGTCTAAAATAAATTTCTATGAAAATGAAATTTTATTTGTTTTATAACGGACAACATGCTATCAATAATTAGGATATTATGACTAACCTATATTCACCTTAAAATCAATTTTTTTTAACATTTGATTCTATATCATGCATGCATAAATTTACTTACCCACAACTATGCTTAAAACTTTTGGTCACGATGTAAACTCCTCTTGTGGGGAAGCCACTACTATGATTTTAAATCACGAGGAAAAAGAAATGACTCTAGTTTGCAACTACTGTAGCTTTCAATGGCTACGTTAAAAGAAACTACTATAGTTTTCGTGGGCTAGGCAGAATGAGTACCCATATTTTAATTTTTCTTTATTTATATCATTTAAATTTTTAGCAAAGAGGTTTAACTAGAATCCCATACTCTTCTTGTCAGAAAGTTTAACTAAAGTATAAACTCTTAGTCTAGAGATCTGAAGTAGAATATAAACTATGAACTAAGACATTTAAATTAGAAATAGAAATGGTAGAGACTCTATATCTAACAATATATTTCATCTTGGCTCTAAATCAATATCCCAATCTTATAAAAGGTAGAATGTGGTTTAATTATCAGCCACATAGTCAAACTATGAGGCTACATTTAAGAGATATAATAAAATTACAGTGTAATAATATAACAATATAGATGAAAAATACTTTATTTAAATAACAATATAACATTGTAAATGAATAACATCTCTTATCAAAAATTAGAATTTCATAGTTGACAATCCTCTACTCTTGAAAATATAGCATCCCCATTTATAAATTTAATAGGTCATGCACTACCTATAACATTATTCATTAATATTTTTTTATTGTTATAATATTAGAATATACATGAATATCACAATATAAGAAATATTTAACAATATAAGAAGTCTTTGTCTCCTTAAATTCAGGACAACATATATACCTATGAAATTAATTTATGGTCCAATTGGGTAACTATCTAGGAGACAATAATATACTTTATATAATTTACAATTACACATCTATATATAAAGAATTTTTCCTCTAACAATGTGTAAGTGGAAAATTTTAAAGAATGTTATCTTGATATTTTATCAATAACTTCCATTTTCATATTTTTTTCTATTCTTCATTTCTTTCAACTGCAACCGAGTTGATATGATTAAATGATTATATTGGACACATATACTATCCTGTTTGGAATCTTCAAAAGTAATGTGGTATTAACATTTCTTTACTTAATGTGTTTTTCTACATCTATTTTTCTATTTATTGCATTGCAATAAATTATAATGAACTTTCTCTAGATTATTTTCTAGTTCCATGATAGAAAACACATCATTTTCTCTAACCATAGTATAAATATTGGTGTAATACTTGTCAATCATAATGAATTCGTTGTCTATATCCTTATTACTCAACCTTGGATGTGGGGGCAATTGCTTAGTATATCCATGGTTTGACATTTTTGTTATTTTTGTTCACACACTCATTCTTGGACTTTATATACATGTAAGGAAAAATAAAATCTACTTTCATTTCTAGTTGATAATATATTTTTCAAATTCTCACATCTAAAAATAAAAAGAAATAAAATTATTTTATTTTTTGAATACAAATACTTTTAAACTATTTACAAAAAGGTTAGAGTTAATCAAATTCACTTTTAATTAATATTGTTTTAAAATATTTATATTAATAAAAACTTGATTACCTTACCTTTTACAGTTATATTACATATTTAAATTACTATGAAATAATAGATAAATATATGTCACTATAATATGATATTGAAAATAAAATATAAATGAGGCTTATGTCATGTGATGTTTCATTTCGTGTATTTTCTCAAGACCCTATGTTAAAGATGTCTAGTTTGGCTCTATGTTAATTTGGAAAAAGTAGAAATGGAGACAATGAAAATTTCTACTACTTGCCTTATCTTTGGTATAATTTTTTGTTTCGGCCTAAATATATTTTTATGTTAATGATGGAAGTATAGAAAATATGTTTCATCCCATGTTAAATAGCAAGCATATCTATAATGGGACGCTTTTCCTTGAATAATATTTTATATTGATTTGTTTTAATATGTAAGATCAATAGAGTAAAGAAGAGAAAGGAGAACTTAATTGAGAAGAATAATACGAGAGGTATATATATAAGAGTCCCTACAAAATTGTTGGAGAATGAAATGTGGAAGTTAAATTAAATCAAATGTTCCTCAACTTTAATATTTTCTTCTTAACTTTATTTATCTTCTTTTTCTTCTTTATTAGATATTCTTAATTAAACAATTATCAAGTGGAAAAATAATAAAGAGGGTGGGCACAAAATTAGGTTGAATTCTAGGGAAAAACCCCTTGAACTTCATAAACTCAGAATTTCTGCCCATAGCTTCAATATTTCGGACCCACAGTAAGTCTACAACTTTTGCCACTAAAACATGTGTGAGAGAGAGTTAGGGAAAATCTTGACCAAAATCTTGATTTTCACCTTGCCTTTCTTCACTTCCTTCTTGAATTTTGCACCTCATATCAAACTCCTTGATTGTAGATCAATCTTATTTACAAAGGAGGATGAACACCTTCTATTTATACTCATCTATGGAGGTCCAATAACCCTTTTCACCCAAACAACAATCTAAAAAACAAACAGTGTAAAAAGTTATAACTAGATTCTTAATAATCTAAACTTATTCAAGTTTGGCTAAACTAATGTTTGTGAATGTAGCGCTTGGGGAATTTGGCCTATTTGATGTTCATACATTCTTGGAGTAACCCCTTGGCTACCCCAAAGCAAGAAGTAATCCCATGAGAAATGTGATGTATTAGGTACTTCTTTCTTCTTTTGTATTAGCTTCTCAAGCAACAAGTGTATAGTGAGGGAGGTTTCACTCATGCAAATGTAGAAATTCCCACTGTAGATCACCTAGTAATGCAATGCATTAAAGAAAAACACTTGATCTACTTCTACAAACAATTTAGCGGAAGCTTAATTGAACATGAGAAACATCAAGCATGAACATATATAACTAAGAATGAGAAGTAATCAACCATAACATAGAAGATATATCAGTGGGGAAAGCATTAGCCTAAAACCCCAACTTTGTATTATCATACAAGTGGAAATCTTGTTCAAGTTACAAAAAGAATCAGCTCTAAAGCTATCCTGCTCTCTTTCTAATCAAAACAATACAGCTCATGGACTCAATAGACATAGAATATATCTTCCTCAAGCCCTCCAAGCCTCCTATTTCCATGTGCAGTTTTGTTTGGTGTCCAATGATATCACATGTGTGAATTGGCCTAATCACACTCACTATAACCTTAGGTCCAATTGCGCAATCCATAAGGAAAAACATTCCTTCTGCATGCAAGGAATATTCACTAAGGAATATCCTAGCAACTGATAGTACATTGTCCCTCCATCTAATCTCAACTGGGTCTCTGATTGAACTGACGTGCATGAGTTATCCATGAGTAAATACTCAGTTATCTGAATTACAGTAGTTATCTACATGCAAGCATTAATTAACTGAACTCTCACTAATTTAACAAACTGTTAAATTAATCTAACTGGACTTGAGTAAGTTAAACTAAGTCAACTGATTACAACTAAATATTACAACTTATCCTTATCTCTTTAACTGAAGGTTAAATTCCTCAATCAATGGAGAAATTGTTGCATGTCCTCACATAGACTTCAAGTTTGATTTTCCTTAACTAATTAACTCAAGATGAATTAATTAATTAATTTTCAAACTCTTGTTCATATCAAATTCGAATTTTACTTCCTATGTTTAGTCTAGGGACTAACTAAAATAAGAAGGGATCACGAAATGCTATTTTTAGAAAAATTATTTTTAACACTTTCGCATTTCACCCATTGTAGCTAAGGTCTCCAATGGCTGAACTTCTATTTATAGCCTGGCTATTTATAGCAGTGCTATTTTTAGCAATTTCTATTTTTAGCATTTCTTGTTGCACACTTTTCCATACTACCTCTCAATAAGAAAGGGATTATCAATAACCCCGATATTGTCTCTGTGGAAGTCGAACTTGCATTTTGACAATGGCTTAGTCAAAATATCTGCATCCTTCTCCTCGGTCAAAACATACTGCAACATCATGATCCTCTTGACCACATAGTCCGATAGATGATGGTAATGGATATATATATATATGCTTGGACCTATCATGAAACACTGGATTCTCAGAGATTTTTATGTAACTCTGATTATTATAATATATCATAGTAGGATCCATCATTTGACCAAACAATCCCACTAGAATCTTCCGCATCCAAATGACCTCACGTGTTGCCTAACCTGCAGACATGTATTCAGCCTCTGCTGAGCTAAGTGCAACTGATCTCTATTTCCTGCTATACCAACAAACTGCAGCTTAACCAAGGTTGAAGATTCCTCCAGAAGTGCTCTTTCAGTTTGTTGGACTACCTGCCCAATCCACATCCGTGAAGACTTGCAGCTTCACTCCCTTTGTCTATCTATACCATAATCCGTACTGTATAGTGCCTCTGAAATATCTAAACACATGCTTCGCTACCTTCCAAAATAGTTTGGTAGGTTGAACCATAACTTGACTCAATTGGTTCACTGCAAAGCATAAGTTAGGTCATGTGTTCACCAGATACATGAGTGAACCCACCAGCTACCGATAAATAGTAGTAGCTACTACCTCACCTGAAGTATCATCCTCCTTCCTATAGTTCCTAGCTAGAGGAGACTGCACGGGCTTGCACTTCTCTATGTGAAAGCGCCTGAGTATCCCATTGGCATACTTGCCTTGAGACACAAATACTTCGCCATCTTTCTACCACACTTCCATGCCTAGAAAGTAGTGCATGAGGCCCATGTCCTTCATCTCGAACTCTCTTGCAAGGTCCTCCTTGCAAGACTATATCACCTACTAATCAACTATCGAAATCAGATCATCAACATAAAGTAAAATAATCAATGGCTTACCATCTACCATGACGTGGTATAGGTTCACATATGCTTCACTCTTGGTAGAGCCCAACCCATTGAAATAGCTGTTGATCCTAGTATACCAAGCAAGGGATGCTTGCTTCAGCCCATACAGTGCTCGCTTGAGTCAGTAGACATGCGACTCGTGATTGAAGGTCTCAAATCCTTTGGGTTGCTTAATATATACCACGTCCTCAATCTTCCCATTGGGGAACATCGTCTTCTATCATCCATCTGATGGATATTCCAACCCATCTGAGCTAATAGAGCTAGCATCGATCTAATAGATGAGTACCTTTCTATGGGAGCAAAGGTCTCATCTTAGTCGATCCCCTCAACCTGTGAGAAACCTCGGGCAACAAACCTTGCCTTGTGTTTTTTAACACTGTCATCAGCTATCTACTTTACCTTGTAAATCCATCGGGAACTAACCACTGACTTGTCTGCAGGTCTAGGGACAACATCCCACACACTTTTCCATATCATAGAATCATACTCTTCTACCATTGCATCAACCTAGACTGGTTGCTGCACTGCCTCCTGAAAAGAAGAAGGTTTAGTCGCTAGACAGTCCCCAACCAAGGCCATGTAGCCAATGTATATCTTGAGAGATATCTTGTATCTGCGGTGAGAGTATGGCTACCCCACTTTCTCTCTTATATCCTGCATCAATATGTTAGCTTCCCGCAAGCATTTCCGCCCGTCTCTGGAACACTCTCCAGTAGTGGTGGTGTCCACTACTGGACCTTTTGCATGTGGCTGATCCACATCATTAGGAGGCTCCTCCTCCTTTGGAACTAAAGGTTCCTCATCGCCATGCAACCTGAGCTCCCTCTCAAGTGACACTCACATGGCTCTATGCTTGTCGAACTTCAGATCCCTGCACACTATGATCCTCTAACTGGCAAGAGGAAATAGACGATAGTTGTAGGGTGTATCTGTGTACACCACAAGTATCCCCAACTCAGTTGTTGGGTCTAGCTTCTTCCGAGCATCTTTGGTCACATGACAAAAAACTGGTGATCCAAAGATACGGAAGTGACTCACATTTGGTTGCTTCCTCGAGAAAGCCTCCATAGGTGTCTTCATCCCCAAAATACGATGATGAATTCTATTCTGAAGGTACACTACTGTATTGCGTGCCTCAACCCACAAATGAACTGATAAGCTTTGGTCATGCAACATCGTTGGAGCTGCTCCCACAATAGATCTATTCTTCCTTTCGGCCACCCCATTCTGTTGTGGGTTATGAGGTGCCATCATTTCCCGTTTAATTCCTTCTACAGCACAAAAGTCTTTAAACTATTGGGAACCATACTCTCCACCATTATCGCTACACAAGGATTTTACTTTCTTCCAAGATTCTTTCTCTGCCAAGGCCTTAAACTCACAAAACCTCAAGAAGGTATGATCCTTCTTTTGCATAAAGTAGATCCAACATCTATGAGAAAAATCATCAATGAAAATAACATATTACCTTTGTTTAGCGGTGGGGGCTATAGAGAATGGTCCCCATACATCTGAGTGAACTCACTCCACGATTGCTCCAGCTCTACTATCCCAATCCTGAAAGGAAGCTTTCACATACTTATGCAGGGTGCATCCTTTCCATGTGTCTATTTGCTCCATTTTTCCCTTGGATAAGTCGGTAGAAATTTGCTAGATGATCTTCAAGGCCCTGTGATACAAGTGGCCCAGTATTTTATGCCACAACTTGCCAACATCTTGGCTTTGTACTACCTCTACTTTGTAACTCAGTGCAGCACAGTCATCTTCCTCTAGCTTGTAGAGATTCTTTACTCGAATCCCTATTCTCTTGGTCTATCCGGTGTCGATATGCCTCAGGAACACTTTTCCTTTACTAAAGACCACATCATAGCCCTTATATTCTAGCATAGCAACAAACACAAGATTCTTTTTCAAACCTGGTACATATTTAATAGCAGATAGGGGGAGAGGAGCACCATGCTCCCCCTGAAACACAACTCTACCTTCACCCGAGACACAATATTTTCCATCATCGCCCGTCTCGATCCACATCTGGAGATCCTTCTCCTCCAATGTACTGAAAAAATTCTTATCACCCGACATGTGGAAAGAAGCTCCACTGTCTAGGTACCAAACACATCCCACCATGGATGAAACTGTGCATGCAATAAGCGAGAAATCTAGCTCAAATTGTGAAGCTAGTGCATCACCATTAGATCTCTTTGAGGAACCCTTAATGGATTTCTTCTATGGGCAATTCATAGCATAATGGCCCACTTCATGACAGTGAAAGCATCGCACCTTCGACTTGTCAACCTTCTTCCCACCATGAGAAGATTTGGATTGGGATGCCTTCCCTTTCCCTTTCTTAGCTTTACTCACTAAAACTAGATTTCTTCATCATCTTGTATTGATGAAGATCCATCCCTGGTGCTCCGCCTTATCTCCTCCTACATTAGGTCTGACCAAAGTCGTTCCCAATCTGGCAGTTTCTCTCTTCCATTAACTGAGTCCTAGTAGCTATGACAACTCTTTAGATGACCGAGGAGTGCTAGACTCACCATGTTGTCATCAGCAGTCATGACCCCTACACTTGCAAGCTCATCCCTACAGGTGGTGAGCTTGTTTAGGAATGTAGAGATTGTGTCACCCTTTTTGCACTTGATCTTTTGAGATTTGTCCTTTAGTGCCAGCTTCCTCTAATCACTTCTATTCTAATAAAGATCTTTCAATGTTTTCCACATCGAAAATGGACTCTCCTTCCCATGGAGGCTCGAGACAATGTGATCTTGAACTCCCTCCAGGAGGATTCTCCTTGCTCTAGCCACACACTTTTTCCATTCCGCTAGTTGAGTAGCATCGACTGGATTTTGGACTTCTTGATAAATGAAGTCCTTGAGACTATTATCTTCCAATACTTCCTCCATGCGATCCTTCCAAGCTATATAACTCGAGCTGCCATCAAGGTCATATTCGAGTCATAAACAACTGAACGCCATCAGTGAAATAGATGTGATAAGAACTCAATTCAATATTCAGAAACCAAACTTCGTACCTCTCCTGCTTGTATACTATCCTTCCCTGATCACCTTTGCTCCAATACCATGTATAAATTCCCATTGTAGATCACGTGGTAATGCAATGTACTAAAGAAAAACACTTTATCTACTTCTACAAACAATTTAGTGAAAGCTTAATCGAACATGAGCAACATCAAGCATAAACAGATATAACTGAGAATGAGAAGTAATCAACCATAACACAAAAGATATATCACTGGGGAAATCACCAGCCTAAAACCCCAACTCTGTATTATCATACAAGTGGAAATCTTGTTCAAGTTACAAAAAGAATCAGCCCTCAAGCTATCCTTCTCTCTCTGTAATAAAAACAATACAGCTCACAGATTCAATAAACATACACTATATCTTCCTCAAGCCCTCCAAGCCTCCTATTTCCTTGCACAGTTCTTATTGGGGTCCAATGATATCACATGTGTGAATTGGCCTCATCACATTGACTGTAACCTTTGGTCCAACTGCGCAATCCATATGGAACAACATTCCTTCTGCATGCTAGGAATATTCACCAAGGAATATCCTAGCAACTGATAGTACATTGTCCCTCCTTCTGATCTCAACTGGGTCTCTGACTGAAATGACATGCATGAGTTATCCATGAGTGAATACTCAGTTATCTAAATTGCAGTAGTTACATGCATGCAAGCATTAACTAACTGAAATCTCATTAATTTAATAAACTATTAAATCAATCTAATTGGACTTGACTAAGTTAAACTAAGTCAACTGATTACAACTCAATATTATAACTCATCCTTATATCTTTAACTGAAGGTTAAATTCCTCAATCAATGGAGAAACTATTGGATGTCCTCACATAGATTTCAAGTTTTATTTTCCTTAACTAATTAACTCAAGATGAGTTAATTAATTAATTTCAAACTGTTGTTGATATCAAATTCGAATTTTACTTCCTATGTTTAGTTCCAGGACCGACTAAAATAAGAAGGGATCTCTAAATGCTATTTTTAGAAAAGATATTTTTAGCACTTTCACTTTTCACCCATTGTAGCTAATATCTTCAATGGCTGAACTACTGTTTATAGCACGACTATTTATAGTAGTGCTATTTTTAGCAGTTTCTATTTTTAGCATTTCTTGTTGCACACTTTTCAACAGCAAAAACATTCACTGGCCCTCACTGTAACACCCCTACTTTGTGTACTACATTTTGTAAACCTAAGCTAAGTTAAAGCTAGGAGTGATATCCTCCCTTGTGCGTTAAATGTTGTAGATCTAAGAGAGGAAAGCTATGTTTGATACCCTCCTATGTGAGTTAAGCTATTCTAAACCTAACTTGAGGAAAGCTAGGTGATATGTAATATAAAAAGCAATGTATTATTGAATAAATTAATAAATAAATCACTTGGAGAGTGGAGGAGAGATGATTGCCAAATCCCATGAGGAATGGTATAGAGATGAATCTTTCATGATAAGCTTCTAGATGTGATTCTAGATAAGCTTGGATGGATTGGATATCCATCAGATGGATGGGAGATAAATATCCATCAAACATAAAATCTTTGCTGGAGATAAAGGTAAGCTTTTATGTGGAAAAGCGTCATGGGAGATAAAGACTAGATTTTTCAGATAAGACCTAGGAAATGGAAATATCCATATAGAGGGACGTCACTAATGGTAACCAAATCATGAAAGAGGGTATTAAATACCCAGTGCATTGGTCAATTAAGGACAATTGATCCTTGGAAAGATCTTCGGCTTGGGGGGAATCAGAGGTGATTCATGGCTGGGTGGTGGTGCTCCTCCCTCTAAGTGAGATTTAGTTGGTGTTATTTACATGGAATGTTTGTATGTGATTCTTACTCTCTCTCTCTTTGTTACTATTCCAATTTACTTATGAGTAGTTTTTCTTAGTTCTGATAATATTCGAAGGAATTCCGTGTCCTTGGATGTTAATAGATTTAATTATGTTCCCTCTATTCAAATGAGATTTACTTGCATGGTAGGTGATCATGTTTAAATCCTTACTCGATAGGATGTTAAATCATTATGGTTTTCTTAGTTCCCTCTCTTATGGAAATTATGGTCAGAGTAGTGCATGTGACTCACATGTGAATGCATATGAATGTCAAAGATATTATGATCATATCCATATTTGAAGTTTTATGCATGTGAAAGAGTAATGCAAAAATGTATCCCATAGAATTGTCGATTATTCTTGCATGCTGCTTAAAGAAAAGGACTGATGATGTCATGTATCCCACTCGTATTGGAATTTTTAACCATTGTTCTTAGCCTATTTAGCTACAACAAAACTCTCACATTTATTCCAAATATGATGAGATATGGATAACAAAGAGCTCTATTAATTGTATACTATAAATTAACCATGTCCTAGTTGAGTCTTAATTACTAAGGGTTCATCCAAAGAGTATTGTATCACTGTATCTGTAATGATTGATTAAATACACTCATGCTGGCTAGTAAAAACCCAACTATAAATGAAGAGTTTGTTAATTGAATGGAGCCTAAGGGCGAAATTTCTGGGTAGGCAAAATAGGTTTGTTACACTCACCCAACATTACATATAAGAATTTATAGTTATAAATGAATAATAAAATTTATAGTTATCTAAAATCAAAGTTATATACACATCGAAAATATGTACATGCAACCATAGTAGCATAAAATAGCATGAACTCAATCACCATCACAAGGAAAAACCATACACAAATTATGCTACTTGAAAAAATAACAGTACAAGAGGAGATACAATGGTAAGCATGACAAAACTTCTATGATATAACAATGGCTACAACCTATATAGACAAGTGTTACATCCTTTACAACCTACAAACTACAAGGAAAATAACAAACATAAAATATGTCCAAACAAGTGAGAGGGACTGCAATTCTTAGACAAGAAGCACCATAATCTTTCACATCTAGTTTTCCAAGGCATCTAAAAAGTCAAGTCCCCATACAAAGTACCTAAACTTGTAAATGAAATATTGATTAAAATTATTTACATGATATGAGTCATACTTGTATGTGACAAAAGAAGGAGAAGAGGTGGAATTCCATGTAGACACAAGGCCCATTAATCTCTCGAAGGAGGAGCTTGAACAATGAATATTATAGGCAAGGGTCAAAATAAAAAAAAGTTCTTGTGGAAACACACCAAACTTCGTATATAATAAATAATCTAAAAATAGCTTAAAGAATTGAGTCACAACAAAATATCCTACTCTACATAGATGCCTTGCAATTACAAGTTGAATAAATGGAAAAATGGTTTAGTAAATTGGCAACGCAGTCAATCTAGAGTGGAAAATGTGTAAAAAGAAGAATAATTTCAAATAAAAGCTAATGAGATATTTATTTCTTGATAGTCAAGCACAATATATTTATTTTGGAAAGATAATTGTTGGTTCCAATTAAGTCAAAGTCAAACCAAGTCAATAGATTGAAACCCTTCATAAACTCACAATTTATACCCATCGCTTCAATATTTCAGATGTTTAGTAAGTCTACAACTTTGGCCACTACAACATGTGTGAGAGAGAGCTAGGGAAAAGCTTGTCCCAAATCTATATTTTCCTCCCTTCTTGCTTCAACTTATTTTCTCCTTAACTTCCTTATTTAATTTTTCACTTCATATCAAACTCCTTCTATTTATACTCATCTATGGAGGTCAAATAACCCTCTTCATGCCAACATGTTTCGATTCTCTTCACTCGAAGTGTTTTGAAATTATCAACAAGGTTCAAATAGTTGTAAAAAGTTATAACTAGATTCTACAATAATCTAAATTTATTCAAGTTTGGCTAAACTAATGTTGGCATATGTAGCACTTGGGGGATTTCTACTATTTGATGCCCCTACATTGTTGGAGTAAACACTTGGCTAAATGAAAACAAGAAGTACTCCAATGAGAACGTTGGTGTACTAGGTCCTCAATTTTTATCTACTCTGACAACAAGTGGATAGTGTGGGGGGTTTCACTCATGCAAAAACATTGTTTGGCCCTCACCAAACATGACAAGCACGTCAAGTTATATAAAAATGTATACTTTTAAATGAATAATAAAATTTATATTTATATAAAATCACAATTATACACACATGGAAATACATACATGTTACCATAGTATCATTAAATAACATGAAGTCATTCACCATCACAAGGAAAAACCATACACAAATTATGCTACTTGAATAAAATAAGAGCACAAGAGGAGATACAATGGTAGCCATGACCAAAATTCTATCATATAAGAACTGTTGTAACCTATATAGACAAGTGTTACATCCTTTACAAACTACAAACTACAAGGAAAATCACAAGCATAAAATATTTCTAAACAAGTGAGAGGGACTACAATTCTTTCACGAGAAGTTCCATAATCTTTCACATCCGTCTTTGCAAGGGCATCTAAAAAGTCAAGTAGCCATGCATTAAAATTATTTACATGATATGATTCATACTTGAATGTGAAAAAAGAAGAAGAAGAGGTAGAATTCTATATAGACACAAGGCCATTAATCTCTCCAAGGAGGAGCCTCAACAATGGAAATTATAGTGAAGCGTCAAAAAAAAATTAACTTCATATGGACACACCCACCACCATAGCTCATAAATAATGTAAAAAATACTTAAAGAATTGAAGCACAACAAATCGTACTCTACATAGATGCCATACAATTACAAGTTGAATAAATTGGACAAAAGTTTAGTAAATTGTGAGAGAAAGCAGTAAATCCAAGAAGAACAAGAATTTCCAATAAAAAATAATGGGATCGTCATTTCTCAACGAGCATACACAATATCTTTATTTTGGAAATATAATTGTTGGTTACACATCAAACCATTAAAATAGTGATAGATCTAGAGTAAAACTCCCTCTTGACATATAATTCAATCTAATGATGAGAAATTAGCGACGACCTATGAGAGAAACGCCCCCAGCCCGACGTCATTCATTAGCCAATAGGTATGTAGCTTAGGTCTTCAGTTTACGATCCAATAGGGTTCAAGGTTAAAAAAAAATGTTTATTGTGAGGGATTTGACTTGAAAAAGATGGTGGATCTGGTTACTTTAACACTTTTGCTCCACGACGATGCAAACTCCTGTCGCGGGAAAGCCACTACTGTCATTTTGAATGGCCGGGAAAAAGCAACTACTCTAGTTTTCAACGGGTAGCGTAAAAGAAACCACTGTCGTTTTCTCCGACTAGGCCGAATGACTACCTATATTTCGATTTTTGTTTATTTATATTACTTAATTTTTTTCCCAGAGGTTGAACTAGAATTCCATACGCGTGAGAGAGTTTAATTAAAATATAAATTTTTATTCTGGAGATCTGAAGTAGAATTTAAACTATGAATTGAGATATCTCAAGTCTCGGTTGAGAGTTTATCTTAAAAAATATCTTTTACCAATTTTTTCATAGAGAATATATTACCCAATTTTTTTTATAGAGAATATTTATTAGAATCAAAAACTCAGTGGAATATAATTTCTCAATCCAAATTTGTGGATAGAATCTACATTTTTGGCTAAAATTTTTCTTTTCACATTTTTTTTCTTAAACCTTTAGGTAGAAAGTTCATTTAATTCCAAGGGGTTCCAACCATGGAATTAGCTAGAAAAAACTCTAAGCACATAAAAAATTTAACTCTTGGCTAAGGAAATATTATTGACTTTTTCTTGGATGAGAGTTCAATAAACTTAGCTTGACTTATCCCTACATACCTAATTTTGTTTCCCATTTGTTTTTGTTCACCATTTATTTTCTAGGAACCATAAAATAAATTCTAACCCCAAGGTCAGAAAAGTGGTAATATTCATGTCTATTTATCTAATTAGGTTGACAAAGTGTGATATATCAAATTGAATTATATAACAAAAGTGATTCCTATTAAACTATATGAATTTCCCATAAAAATATTCTCTTATTTATGTTATTTGACACAACATGTTATCCTTAAAATTAATGGGATATTAATAATAACAACCATCAACCTTTAAGGTCAAAATAAAAGGAGATATCAAATAGGTGTATGAAACCCCTTTGTTTGTGTCTCAAGAGACCCACTTAGAGCTGTCTAATTGTTAAAGTCTAAAAGTAAAGATACTCTACAATACTCTTTAATTAAAATTGAGGCCTCTTAGGAAGAAATACATATTTTTAAACATTATAGATGACAAACTATATATCTTAATAATTGTATGTGAGTATATATTAAATTTCTATGGAAATGACATTTTATTTCTTTCACAAAAGAGAGCATGCTATCAATAATTATGATGTTAACACTAACCTATATTCACCTTAAACTCAAATTTTTTTACCGTTTAATTCTATATCATCCATGCTTAAATTTACTTATTAAAAAATTTAATAAAATATTATAACATAATAATTTTATAAGTGATGTATTATATACCATTTATTTTATTTTTTATTTAACCATGTATATCTTAATTATAACACAACTCACTAGTCTCTCGCTGCACTTACACATACCACATACATTAATCATTATTCTTCTTGAACATTTCTCCCCTCCCAAAGCCCAGTAACTGTGCGCCTTTCTTCGCTTGCATCATAGTAATTGTGTTATCTAGCAAACCAGGATGGGAGGAGGCAGTAAGTCTACTGCGTGACTGAAGAGACTAATGCCTGATCTGAAGGGGTTGGAGGATGACGCCCCTGCAGGTGTTAAATGATGTCCGCGAGAGGGAAATATTGGAACATGAAGATGCTAATGGGAACTAGTGTACACAAGTAATTTTTGTAGAGATGATTAACGGTTTGTTGAAAGTTGTGGATACTCAAATTGTAAGCTCTAAAATTGTTAATTTAGCTAATAATTTAGAAAGGTGACATTTGGAGAGGGAGCCATGTTTTAGAGATGCAATTGCAAAAGTGATTAGAATTGTTGGGAAAATAGATTTAGAGAAAGGTTTAACTAATATTATCTTTTGTAAAGAAATAAAGAGTCTTTACATGGAGTTGTCTTTCAACCAGAAATCCCAAAGATGAAGAAATCTCTTTGGTAGAGAGAAATTTTTCATGTAGTTCCTCCAAAAATCCATAGTTTGGGTCACAACAATCATATGTTGTCTCCTATACACCTTCTATTTCTTTTGTTTCTTCTATTTTTCTATCTGTTAGGTCTGATGCACATAATGAGTGTGGTAGAGTGGAAAATTGTAGCCTCGCTAGTGTGTTTAAACAAATGAAGCTTTAGAATGAGAGTGAAGATATTTCACTGAAGGATGGTATACTCTATGAATGTAACAAAATATGACACCGATGGAAGAAATGGAGAATCATGGTATACTCTATGAATGTAACAAAATATGACACCCATGGAAGAAATGGAGAATCCAAAACAATCTACTCACATATTCATACTGATCATGCCAAATGATCAGTCTAAAAGAATCACAAATAATTAGGTCAGATGATTTTCATGGATTCACACAATTTACCACTGTGAATGAACATAAAGTTTCAAAGAAAAGTTAGAGGCCAACCATACTTTATTATAATTGTATATTTTCTACCTACAATCAAGCTGTAGAGGTGAATGCAAGTCAAATACAATTTCTCCACGGACCTCCAATTTATGTGGCAACACTCAATACACTCCCTTGCAAGAAGCCTATACTAATGAGGTATGTCACTTAAGTTATTTATCTTTAAAGGTTTAATATTGTCCTTTTCCATTTTTCATATTTAGCTTTAAAGGTTCAATATGGTCTTTTTCCATTTTTTTTATTGAGGTTTTGATTTTGGATTCATTTGTTTTGTGGGGTTGGTATTGTTTTTAATCATTTTTTTAGAATTCAAAGTTCTAATGTTGCCCATATTTTCAAATGTCAACGTCCCCATTGACAATTCAGAATTTAAATTTTTACTTCACCAAGAAAGATTTTCATGACTTAGGAGCACTCTAGATGGAGACTCCACTACATAGTAGATTGCATGACTTCCAATGGTATTAATTATGAAGTAAGGAAGACATTGCAAAGGAGGGCAGGTGTTCCTCTGGAAAGGTGGGGCATTGCTTTACAAGTTCTCTGACATGGTTAATGAAAATTATAATGGAAATGTTTAAGAAACAAACTTACTGGAGTCCAGTTCTATCTAGACAACTGTCCAAAGAATTGAATCTATATCAACAACCTTTTATGGTTATCCTTGCATGGATCATAACCCAAAACAACAATTACCAATTGTCATGCCACCACATGCCCTTGAAAGAGATGCGAGTGTGAAATCAAAGAGGTTTTAATTTATTTTTAGATCCATATTTGATGTGCTATTTGTTTTTTTCTGCAGTGATGATGATTGTAAAGTACTTGAAATTTCAAGGGGAAAACCATCTCCTTGTTCTTACTTAATAAACAAAACCATCTCCTTGCATCAATATTTTCTGATAGCCTATTTTATCTTAAGACTATTAAAGTCTTTCTATTATGCAATTTGGTAGGACACATTTTACCTTATTAGTGTTTCTTCCCATTTATAATGAAAAGCCAATATAAAAGGTTTCTTCTCTCTTCTAATATGGGAAGTATGATTTTTGTTTCATTGATATCATTGATCCATCATTTTTATTATTTCCAGAATATATATTTGGAATTTCTACTTCATAATGGATAAAGTATAAAGCACATCATAAAAAAGGGAAGCAAAAGAGCACATCACCAAGAAGATAAGGTATAAATCATACCACAAAAAATGGTAGCAAAGGGCACTTCACATCACTGAGAACGAACAAAACCTTCACAATTGTTAGGGTGCTCCAAAGTCCAATATATACTATTAAATTGTCCTATTAATATGGAAATAACAGGTGAGTATTAAAAAAAGGTTGAGATGGAAGCTCATTACAAACTTTCACATGTATTATTTTTTTGTTTGTTTGATCTGTTTTTGCATCCCCAAATTGTTGATGTTATATTGCTTTACATTATGTAATGGTTTGAAAGAGTTATTGAACCTATGCATTTTAATGGTAGCCATATATACCTTAATTAGTCTCTCTGCACGTACACATACATTAATCATTATGGTGCAAAACAGATAGATGCTTTACCTCCACAAACTACAAACATTAAGACCTAATGGTTTCAGATTAAAACAATGAAAAATTTGAGTCACAATTGCTTGTTCCGCATTAGCTATAAACTTTGGCTTAATGCAATGGTGCTGGGGTTATAGTTTTCTTCAGCGTTCCTTCTCGGCTTCTTCAATTCGCACGGTTAGCCACCTCATACGCCACTAATTAGTGTTGGTTGATTTATTTTGTATGGCTTTGTGGCTTTGACTTTTTAGTTTTGGTTGTTCAATTCTATTTATATTGCTCTAGATTCTCTTATGTTTTTTTTTTCAAGCTTCTCTTTCATATTATCCACATAAAAATGGCCTGGGACTCATTTCATTTTTACTCCATTATGACTAGCCTTTGTTAGCACACATCAACAAAGAAAACTTATCATCTGTATAAAAATGTGGCTCTAACTTTAGTGATGAATAAACATTTATTCACACTTTGTATGCTTAAAGGAGGCATATTCTTCTCCATTGGTTGTTAAAATCAAATTATAGATGAATTTATTTTAAAGAAAATTTTACTATTTACTTGAAGAGCAAGGGCAAAGCAAATTTGAAATCCCTTTGACAACCTTTCCACCAGATGAATATTCCTTCTCTTTAAAATCCCTTTGACAACTTTCCACCCAATGAATATTCCTTGTGACTCTGTATGCTTAAAGGAGTCTTTTCCTTGTCCATTGGTTGTTAAAATCATATTGTGGATGAATTTATTTTAAAGTAGGTAAATTTATGATTTACTTGAAGAGGAAGGCCAAAGACAATTTTAAATCCCCCTAACTGGAATGGTTAGCCACCTCATGCCCCACCAATTTAGTGTTTCTTGTATTATTTTTTATGTGTTTCTTGGTTTGAATCTTCTGTTTTTGGTTGTTCAATCTTGTTTAGATCCTATTCTTATGTTTTCTTTTTAAAGCTTTTGTGTGGCAGGTTTGTCATCCACACCAAATGGTCATCAACTTTACCATCAACTCATTATTTTTTGGTGATTTTTACCCTTAACTCATTTCACTTTTACTCCATTATGACAAGTCTCTCTTAGGAGAGGTTAAGAAATAAAACAATCTCTCTTAGGAGAGGTTAAGAAATAAAACTGAATAGCTACATAAAATTATGGCCCTAACATTAGTGACAAAAAACATTAATTCACACTTTGTATCCTTAAAAGAGTCATGTCCTTCTACATTGTTTATTAAAATAAGATTATGGATAAGTTCATTTTAAAGTAGGTAAATTTATGGATGAATTTATTTTAAAGCAAGTAACTTTATGATTTACTTGAAGAGGAAGGGAAAGGTCAGTTTGAATTCCCTTTGACAACAAAGACATTTTGAAATAGCTTTGACAAATTTTCCATGAGATGAATATTCCTCCTCACTTTGTATGCTTAAAGGAGTCATGTTCTTCTCCATTCTTTGTTAAAATCATATTATAGATGAATTTATTCTAAATAATGTAAATTTACTATTTACTTGAAGGGGAAGGGAAAAGACAATTTGAAATCCCTTTGACAACTTTTCCAAACCATGTAAACTTTGACCATAGGTTCATGTTTGGGGTGAGAATGGTTTTCAGCACATTAATAAATTTCATAATTTCCTACCAAACAAGATTTTCTTATGCAAACCATCCCAGTATATTAGCGGTTAATGCTACATATATTAGTGTCCCATATGGATCATGCCTCACTTACCTGGACAACCTTATGGACTCAACTTTCCCCAGTTATTACTTAGCACTTAATTCTTACAGAAAAATCTCAATATTTCCGAGTTATCCCCCTTTATTACTTAATTCCTACAAAATATTTTTGGTCCATTTATTACTTAATTTCCACATAAGATTTTTTTCCCATTTATTATTTAATTCCTACATAAGATTATCAATATTTTCCAGTCCGTTTATGGAGAAAAATATTGTTTTTATGTATTTTTATAGTTTCACTCTATGATACCCTTTAGTCTATGGATACCATGAATGTTTCAATTTCTAATGCAATAAACATTTTTTTTAGAAAATATGTATTAAATAAGATTATATACTCTCTTCCTCCATTTCTTTTCTATTAAATCAAATTGGAGGCAAATTACTATATTTTGGAATCAAACTCTTATAAATTTACAGGAAAGTTGTAGCTATGTTTAATGTTATCTTCAAAGAAAATTTATTTATGATTTATGTATTTATAAGAATATAATAGAGCTCTTGGAATGATGTATTTATGATTTATTTTACATTGATAAATGATGTTTCTAAGATTTTTACCAATTTTGAATAGTCACCATACATTCACTTGCTCGGAGGAATATGTACATGGAAATTTGTTATTCCACTAGAGATGCCATAGGGATGAATGTGCTGTCCAAGGGCATGCAAATTTTTGTATATTTAATTCAAATTGAGTTTAGTTTTTTGGTGAGTGTTTTTATGAAAAAAAAAAAAATGTCCAAGGGCATGCAAATTTTTGTATATTTACTTCAAATTGAGTTTAGTTTTTTGGTGAGTGTTTTTATGCAATTATTTTTTTTTGTGCTTTTGATTAGTAATTAGGTTTTGGGTCATCTCCTTGCCAATAGGCTTTGTGGGCTCTTAGTTTACTCCACAGAATTTTATTTTTTTTTGGTCTTAGCTGTGATTTTAGTCTGTTTGCTTAATGCCTTGGCCTATCACTAAGAAATTTATGGGCAGATAAGAAGACCACAACAGTGAATTAGATTAAAGGAAGAGACTATCATCAGTCACGTCGTTGTTTGCAGCGAACTGGATTTACGACCATGGTAAATCAGTTATGTTTGAGGCTGTTATCAATGAGGTGGTTGTCAGCAAGGCTTTGAAGACCACAGTTCCATCTTTTTTACGATTGAACATGCTTAAAACTTAACTCGATATGCTACGGCTGGTTCCATGGGAGGGTTCAATGCCCATTCATCCAATAGTATATTTCTTGTGTTTATTGCAACATACCAAGATCCTGCCCAGAATAGTGAGTGTTGCATTGTATTACAATGATGGAGGCTTCAACATCCAATGGTGGAAAGGATTTACATGTCTCGGTCACAATGCCTTGTCTTGAGGTAATAAAATTTTAGCTAGTTAAGATTTCCACCCGTCGAGAAATGAAGATGAAGGGACGAATTATTTAAATTTCAGCTTTTATAGTAGTGAAGAAGATGGATCACAAAGGAAGAAAACACAGTTACTCTCCCTCCTTCGAATCTACTTAGTTTTAACTAAGATGTGAATGCGTAGATAATTAGAAATTGCTGGGTTGGTTGCAGGTGGGAACAATGGGAGGTGGAACAAAGTTGGCTTCATAAGTTTCTTACTTGAATATGCTTGGATTGAAAGGAAATAGTGTGGAACCTCCTTGAGCTAACTGTCATAGGTTGGAAAGAATTGTGGTTGTAGGCCAACCCTTAAGCAACAATGCCATTTTGGAGTATGCGAGGAATTTATCATCGGTACTTCAAACTAGATTTTCTCCCCTATAAAACATAGCCTTTTAGGGCATTTATCTTGTATAACACGTATTTTCCCAACCATTGATGCCAATAAGGCTCCTAACTCTTTTCCTTCTCGAAACCAAAACCCCCAGAGGCAACATTGTTGGGGTTAGTAGCTTAAGGGACAACAAACAGATGAGCTAGCCAATACCCCAAGAGCCAACATTGTTGAGGTTAGTAGCTTAAGGGCCAACATAACGATGAGTTAGCTGTATTAGGTAGGTGGTGCAATTGAGAAAAAATATCTCATATGCTTATCTCTTATGTTGTTGGTCCTCCTTCAATAAAACAAACCAACCATACCTCACACATCTCGGGTGGATTTTCTGTGCAACGCTCTCACAATGGACACAATTTGCAAACATTCTCTTTGTCCGAGGGAATAATGGTTTTCTGTGGGTATCACCATGAATGATCTCATACAATACCAACTAGCATTCCCTAATCTTATTTTTATTTCACCATGTTTGTTTGAATTCAATTCATGGACCACGTTCGCAAAAAGGGTTTCATGTTCTTGTGTTTCCAAAGCCTCCTAGCTAAGGATATCATTGATATTGAATTTAGTGTTTCCATATTTGTAAGTGCAATACTTCAAAGCAATTACTTGACAGTAGATTCATGTTTTTCCATTGACCTCACATGTTGTTAAACTAATTCTGAGATGAACATGAAAGCGAACAAATCATTTTAAATGAAATGTCAGAAATTTTCTTAGGAATTCTATTGATTTATTTCTAATTGTCATACATTGAAGTGATTAAAAGAGAGTAAATGATATTTTTCCGGTGGACCTCAAAAAGGTGAATGTGTTTACTGACCTCAAAAAGGTTGTTAAACTAATAGCTTTACCTACCTAAAAAGGTTGTTAAACTAAATCTCAAAGGAATATAAAAACAAATAATGAATTTTAAATTAAAGGATATATTTTCGTTTAACATTACTTAATGTGCAGATTAATATTTCAAATATAGTTTTAGGAAAATATTTTTGGGTGTTTTTGGGTATATTTGGTTTATTAATTAATCTAATATTTAAATTTTAAAATATATTTTGCAATAAATAATTCTTTCAGTTAATGACATATATATATATATATCATCCTTTTGCATCTAAATATTTTGTGATATTATTGATTTATATTAAATATTATTACAAATATATTAAAAAATAAATAATATATATATATATATATGTGTTAAAAATTATGTAATGTTAATTATTAAATATATTTGTTTATATCATATAATATTAACATAAATATCTTAGAATATTATATAATATTATGAAAATGTTTATAAATGAAAATTTTCAAAAATAAAATGATATTTATGACAAAATGGTAACACTTCCATTTTTTTAACCAATGTTATTAAAGTAGAGAATCAAGTTTAAAAGAAAATTTCTAAAAAAGTCACAATAATTTACAATTGTTCATAAATTATATGTTCACTTAGAAATGCACATCACTACTCTCCATGTATGGTATATAAAGAGTTTAAGGTAGAGTAATAATGTTTGTTAGTGATTTTAGGGTGATATTAGTGTTTTTGTTTGTTCATAGAATATTAGTCAACATTTGTAGGTCTTTTTGTTTTGTTGTAAATGTCATAAATTGATATTCTAGATTTGTTGGTAAATTTGAAGTAGTACTTGCTAAGATGGGTAAATTTTAAATTTAGAGTTAATATAATGGTTTAGAATTCCAAAGTTGTTAAGTCTAGATGACAATATTATTGGGGAATTTTAGAAGTAGAAAATGAATCTAGGTATGTTTTTCTATAATGTTTGTACTCAGTATTGTGAATTTATGAAACAAGATGTCTCATTTAAGCTTAGTGTCAACCAGGATCATAGATGATGTATTTATCATTGCGAACGAATTCAAGGTCCAACTTTAGATATAATAACATTATCATGCAAGAAGATTGGGTCCATGGTGATAAGTCATGGTTTTGAGGTCAAGCCAATATTAGCAGAGCTCAGAAAATAATGTTGCTTCGTAAAAAACAAGACAAAGAACAACCTATATAAAAATCATAGTCACAAGTCATGGTTTCATGGGCATACAAGTATGAAAACAATGGGAAAATTGTTGTTGCTTTTAAGTATGAAACCAATGAGAAAATTGTTGTTGTTGGGTTTTACCCCTAATCCAAAATTGTAATGATACTTATTTTTTATTATTGGAAAAGAATTTGTTTGAAAACCGTGATTCACTTGCTATTCAAAATGGATGTCATAGCATAGGTAGTATGTGGGGGCTTTTTGTTATTTTTCTTTAAGAAGTTGGTAATATATTGTTACTTTTAAATGCATAAATTTAATTTAAAAAAATGGATGCTTGATTTTTGCAAATGCAATACAAACCATACATTGAATTGTTTATTTGAATCTATTTTATTAACTAATTTTTCATTTCTAAAAATTATTGATTTAAACATATTTTAGCAACTAATTTTTCATTTCAATGAAATGTGTGACATACAAATAAAAATAATAGCATTTTATTGTAGACATACATATCAAATTGTTTTAATTACTCAAAGTCCAATATTTTGGGAATTCCTTAATATAATTTGGGACTATATTGTTATTTTTTATTACAGAAATTGATTTAAAAAAAAAGTGCTTGAATTTTGCAAATGTAATACAAACTATAAACTTGTAATAATTTTTTATTTAAATTTATTTTATTAACTAATTTTTCATTTTGATGATATATAACATCAAATAAAAATAATAACATTTTATTGTTTTAAGATTATCATAAACAATTATAACTTAATTTTTGACCACTCGATGAGTTAATTACATTACCTCATTCTACCACAGTAACTCTCATGTTTTCTTTTGTAGCATATGGATCTTGTTCTTTTTGTGGCCTTCTCCACTATGGGATCTTTGATTACTCTTTTAGGTTTGGACAAGTTGTGGGTTTTCTCAATTTATTCGTTATGAAGTACTTGTAGAGTTTCCTTCCTAATGTGTTTATTGCTAGGGTATGACGTCTCCTTTTTAGTATAGGTGGCTTAGGAGGTCTTTTGTGTGGCTTCTCTCTCATTCTGTGTCAACACATTAGAGGAGGTATTTTTTGTGGCTTCTCTCTCATGAAACCAAAATTTGTCCATGGTCATAATTCATAGCTTTGAGAGCACACGAATATTAGAAGAGTTGAGAAAACAATGTTTCCTTCTACAAATACAAGACAATGACTAACCTAGAAAAACATCATAGTCATAAGTCATGGATTCAAGGGCACACCTGTATGAAAATAGTGAAAAAAAATTTGTTGTTGGGTTTTATGGGTAATCCATAATGGTAATGACATATATTTGTGGTAGCATTAGGTAAGAAAGATGCTAAGAGACTAATAATTATTTCTTATTATTGGCAAAGAGATTGTTTGGAAACAATGATTCATGTCTCATTTGGAATGGATGTCATAGCCTAGGTTTCATATCAGTATACATCTGTTGTAGAGACACAAATATAAGTGTTTCAATTAATCATGTCCAACATTTTTGAAGATTTGTAGTAAGTGGGGTTTTTCTTATTCTTTTTAATAATTTGGTAATATAATTTTGGATGATATTGTTATTTGTCAACACATAAACTAATTTAAAAAAATGGACCCTTGAATTTTTCAAATGTAATACAAATTATTAATTGAATTGTTGATTCAAATCTATTTTATTAACTATTTTTTTTCAATGAAATATATAACATCAAATAAAAATAATAGCATTTTCTTGTTGAGATACATATATAATTGTTTCAATTACTCAACTTCCAACATTTTGAAACATTTGTAGTAAGTGGGGTCTTTTTTTTTAAGAATTAAGTAATATAATTATCGATGACATTATTATTTTTTAATACATAAATTGATTTAGGAAAAATAGATGCTTGAATTTTGCAAATGTAATACAAACTAAAAATTTCTAATAGTTGTTAATTTAAATTTATTTTATTAACTAATTTTTCATTTTAATGAAATGTATAACATATAATAAAAGTAATAACATTTTATTGTTTTAAGGTTATCATAAACAATTATAACTTTAAGTTAGACATTTGGATGAGTTGGTTGCATTAAGTCATGCGACCATGGTTTTTGTTTTCAATACCATATGGATCTCCTTCTTGTTGTGCCATTTTCTACTACGGTCTCTCTTGTTACTCTTATAGGGCTCCACAAGTTCTAGCTTTTTTAAATTTATCCTTTATGTGGTACTTGTGGCATTTCCATGTGTTGACTCTTAAGGTATAGTGTCTAGTTTTTCCTATAGATGGCATACAAGGTCTTTTTTGTGGCCTCTCTCTCATTATGGCTCACTTATTATACGATGTATTTTGTGTGGTGTTTGTAAACTAATGGGTAACTATTTCATTGAAATCACTTAAGACCACAACAAGAATGGAACCCACTTAGGAAAACTCTATAAAACTCTATCAATATCACCATTAATTGTTTGTTCCATAGGAAATTTGCATTCTTCATTGCGATATAAGAACCTTGATTGGGAACAATAGAAGGTGTGGATATACAAATTTTGAAATGAGACTTGGTAATGAATATTTCATTTAATAATGCACATTAATAACCAAGAATGTGACAGGTACAATGCCCCAAGCTAGCTAAAGAAGCTATACCATTTGGAATCTTCATTGTATACCATTTGATATTTTCACTCATATTCCCATTCTATAGATGAACTATTATGGAAATGAGTGCAGACCCCATAATACCCACCAAGTAAATCATCTTTTTTTCTGCTTGGCATTGCTAAAATCAATTTTGGATCCCAACAGAAAATATTCAAGATGACACTTTACAGTCACCCAATAATCATGTTGTGGAATATATTGCTTATAACCACTAAAATGAGTAGTATAGAGCTTACCATCCATAACAATGGGTGGCTTCCCCCATCCTTCATGTAAGCCGGATTTTAGTTGTGACCATGCATCTATAACAAGATAGTACATTCCCCATTCATCTAAACTCTAATGCTCTATTGTATTGTTACAGATAAATTCCCATCTACCACTGCTACATGTTTAAGAATATTAGAAGGATTGTCAGCAATGGAGCCTGGTGCACTTTTTTCATCCCTCCATGTGTTTTCAATGGGATCATAAAATTCCAAGAAAGGGAGCTAATAGCCTTTGAGAGGGCGCCTACTATAACCTCCAACTACATACAATTTTTTGTCAATTACTCCTACAAGGAAACCAAAATCAAGAGCTAATATGGATACATCCTTGTCCAATTATTCTTCCTTAGATCATACATCTATAGATTCATGTACATAATCTTGAACATTAGTTTGGAACAAAAATAACAATGGATTGTCTTATACAAAAGCGAGAGTGACAAAAAAAACAAATGAATCCACAAGTGATCATATTTAATAGTGTGGAGCTAAGAGAGAAAATGGAAGAGGTAATTTTTATATAGGCATAAGGATAAAGAATATTTCAGTTGTGATGTTAAATTAGAGGTTTTGAAATGAGGAATTTCTCCCTGATTTCTTTAAATATAGAATGCATTTTCCACTAAAATGACATTTAATTCATATGCAATAGAATATAAATGCACATTCCAAAGTTTAAATTACATTCGAAAACATGGATTTGTGGTTTAATACAATGCCCATTCAGATGAATGATTGAAGCCATGCACTAAATTGAGGGTATTTTTTGTATTTACCTTGAGTATTTTAACCATGAATGTGATTTAAGGGGTTTCTAAATGCGGAACTTTCCCTAGTTTCTTTAATGATGAAATACATTTACCATTCAAATGACATCTATTAACATGCAATAGGGGATAAACTCACATTCCAAATTTTAGATTTCATTTTAAATGGCCCTTCAGATGATTGAAAGCTTAATTACTCTTAATATATGTTCATTGCATGGAAATAAAATGGCATGAAAAATCACCCAAGCAAGCATGCATGTCTAAGATATGGTCATAGTTACTTTCATTCCTTATAATTGGAAAAGATTGTGTCTAGAAACACTTTATGGGTAACTAATATTTCTTCTAAGTGGAAAATCTTGTGTCCAAAAACCATTCATGAGGTAACTAATTCAGTCCATTTGGGATAACTTACAACTTCTAGATCATAGTTGGTTGCTAGGAAAGAGTTGCTTGTTGATTTCCTTCCTTGTTGGATAGGGTATACCTATATCTTCTTGATGATGGACCTTTGTTATGAAAACTATCTCATACACATTCCATTTAAAAACAAATAATGGGCAAGAAAAATCAGAAAGAGGGGGTTGAGAGAGAAAGATTTTACTATTATCAAAGGAATATCTACACACAATTCATTTTCAATTATTACATATGGGTATGTACATCATCTTTACAACATACAACACAATACATATCATATTTTACATATGAATTCAAAAAGAATCTCTTCCAAATAGTGTCAAGGTTCTTAAGGACTCTATATTTTAAGTCTCAAGCACAATCCCCATAGCATGAAAGAGACTTGCAAGAAAACATAAATAGTGAAAGGAAAACCTTGATTGGGAACAACAAAACATGACAATATACAAATTTTGAAACAATACTTGGTAATGAATATTGTATTTAATCAACATTAATAACCAATAATATGGGAGGTACAATAAGCTATCTAAACATATTTACAGTTTGGAAGCTTCATTGTATGCCATTTGATATTTTGACTCATATTCCCATTATTTAGAGGAATAATCATGGAAATCACTGGAGACCCCACAATACCCACTAAGTAGATCTTTTCTTTCTTGCTTGACATTGTTAAAATAAATCTTCCATCCCAATGTATGGATATGGCCCACCAAATGCAATTATTAGCAACAGTAAATTATTCTTAAGGATGAAAAAGTTTAAAGGATTCAATTTCTATGTGTGATGCATGAGGATTTCATTAAAAATTTTGAATGGATTGGAACTTGTTTTTGTAATGCGAGAAGATATGATTAATACAATAGTGAATTAGTTTGACGCCTAAAAAAATTGAAAGGATTCCAATTATCTATATGATGCATGTGGAATTGGTTTAAAATTTTTAAAGGATTTGACCTTATTTGTGTGATGCATGTGAATTTGATTAGAATGAGACATGCTTCAGTTGGATAAAGCATCATTATTATCCTTAATTCATATCTATCATTTAAATATTCAATTAAATCCCATGGCATATCACATAATATTCTACGTTACTCTTCATGATGCCCTACTGCGTTTCCTTTGCAACATATGGTGCAATTTCTAGTTTATGTTATTTGACACAACATGTTATCCTAAAAATTTATGGGATACTAATAATAACAACCATACAATTTTAAGGTGAAAATAAAAGGAGATACCAAATAGGTGTATGAAACCCCTTTGTTTGTGTCTCAAGAGACCCAGTTCTATCTATCTAATTACTAAAGTCTAAAAGTAAAGATACTCTACAATACTCTTTAATTGAAACTACCAACTGGAAACACATATTCTTAAACACTATACATGATAAGCTATATATCCTAATAATTTTATGTGGGTCTAAAATAAATTTATATGAAAATGAAATTTTATTTGTTTTATAAAGGACAACATGCTATCAATAATTATGATATTATGACTAACCTATATTCACCCTAAAATCAATTTTTCTTAACATTTGATTCTATATCATGCATGCATAAATGTACTTACCCACAACTCTGCTTAACACTTTTGGTCACAATGCAAACTCTTGTCGTGGGGAAGCCACTAGTGTCATTTTAAATGGTGAGGGAAAAGAAACTACTCTAGTTTGTAAATACTCTAGCATTCAATGTATAGGATAAAAGAAACTATTGTAGGCTAGGCATAATAAGTACCCATATTTCATTTTTTCTTTATTTATATCATTCAAATTTTTACCAAAGAGGTTTAACTAGAATCCCATACTCTTCTTCTCAAAAATTTTAACTAAAGTATAAACTCTTAATCTAGAGGTCTGGATTCGAATTTAAACTATGAGCTGAGAGATCTAAATTAGAAATAGAAATGGTAGAGACTCTACATCTAACAATATATTTCATCTTGGATCTAAATAAATAGCCCAATCTTATAAAAGGTAGAATTTGGTTTAATTCTCAACCACATAGTCAAACTATGATGCTACATTTAAGAGATATATCAAAATTACAGTGTAATAACATAACAATATAAATGAAAAATACTTTATTCAAATAACAATATGACATTGTAAATGAATAACATTTCTTCTCAAAAATTATAATTTCATAGTTGACAATCCTCTACTTGTGAAAATATAGCATCCCCGTTTATAAATTTAATAGGTCATGCACTATCTATAACATTATTCATTAATATTTTTTTATTGTTATAATATTACAATATACATGAATATCACAATATAACAAATATATAACAATATAAGAAGTATTTGTCTCCTTAAATTCAAGACAACATATATACCTATGAAATTAATTTATGGTCCAATTGGATAACTATCTAGGAGACAGTAATAAACATAATATAATTTACAATTACACATCTATATATAAAGAATTTTTCCTCTAACAATGTGTAAGTAGAAAATTTTCAAGAATGTTATCTTGATATTTTATCAATAACTTCCATTGTCATTTTTTGTCTATTCTTCACTTCTTTCAACTGCAACCTAGTTGCTATGACCAAATGACTATATTGGACACATGTAACATCTTGTTTGCAATCTTGAAAAATAATGTGGTATTAAAATTTCTTTACTTAATGTGTTTTTCTACTTAGTGTGGTATTAATGTGTTTTTCTATTTATTGCATTGTAATAAATTATAATGAACTTTCTCTAGATTATTTTCTAGTTCCATGGTAGAAAATGCATAACTTTCGCTAACCATAGTAGAAATATGGGTGTAATACTTGTCAACCATAACGAGTTCATTGCTATATACTTATTAGTCAACCATAGATGTGGGGGCAATTGTTTAGTATATCCATGGTTTGACATATTTTTTATTGTTGTTCACACACTCATTCTTGGACTCTATATACATGAAAGGAAAAATAAAAACTACTTTCATTTCTAGTTGATAATATATTTTTCATATTCTCACCTCTAAAAATAAAAAGAAAGAAAATTATTTTATTTTTTGAATACAATTACTTTTTAAACTATTTATCAAAAGGTTAGAGTTAATCAAATTCACTTTTAATTAGTATTTTTTTCAAATCTTTCTATTAATAAAAACTTGATTACCTTACTTTTTATAGTTATATTACATATTTAAATTACTATGAAATAATAGATAAATATATGTCGCTATAATATGATATTGAAAATAAAATATGAATGAGGCTTATGTCATGTGACATTTTATTTTGTGTGTTTTCTCAAGACCCTACGTGAAAGACGTCTAGTTTGGCTCTATGGTAATGTGGAAAATGTAGAAATGGAGACTATGAAAATTGCTAGAACTTGCCTTATCTCTGCTATATTTGTTTGTTTCAGCCTAAATATATTTCTATGTTAACGATGGAAGTACAGAAATTATGTTTCATCTCACCTTAAATATCAAGCATATCTATAATGGTTCATTTTTTCCTTAAATAATCTTTTAAATTGATTTGTTTTAATATGTGAGATTAGTAGAGTAAAGAGAAAGGAGAACTTAATTGAGAAGAATAATATGATCTATATATATATATATATATCAGGGAAAATTTTAAGAACCCCCCCCTAAATGGGCGAATCTCCATGGTATATAGGAAAAATGGAAGGCGATTTTATCAATAATATAATATGTATATATAATTTTTTGGCGAATCTCTCACCACGCATGGCGAATATTTTACTCAATTACAAAATCATGTAAGATCTTGGCGAGTCTTTCACTAAATAATAAAATTTTGTAAAGTCCTAGTGAACCTTAGCATAGGCTACATGCTGGTTTAATTCCCCCATTTAAATAGGCTACATTCCATGTGAATACCATGCGTCAATACCATGTGTCATTTTGGTGAATACCATGGGCCAATACCATGTGCCATTTTTATTTTTATTAATTCTAATATTAGGGTTAATAATGGTTTTTTGCATGGTATTAATAACAATCTAGTCCATGGTATTTGTCCCATAGTATTTTGGCCATAGGTTTCACCTAAATATAACCCATTTTTTGAGTGTTCATAAATATAAGGTGACTTATGGAGTAAATATAAAAAAATGTTTTATTTGTTTACCATACCTCTCGTTTATTTATATTTTTATTAATTTACCATACCTCTTTTACAAATATGGTATTTGGCCCATAGGATTCACTTAAATAAAACCTCTTCCTTGAGCCTTCATAAATAGAACGAGGGTTGTGGACTAAATATAAAAAGAGGTTTTATTTATTTACGATACGTCTAGTTTATTTATATTTTTATTTATTTACCATACCTTTTGAGTAAGTATAAAAAGACATTTTATTTATTTACCATACCTCCACTTTACTTATATTTTTATTTGTTTACACCCTTACATGTATATAAGGTGACTTATGGAGTAAATATAAAAAATGTTTTATTTATTTACCATACCTCTCATTTATTTATATTTTTATTAATTTACCATACCTCTTTTGTAAATATGGTATTTTGCCCATAGGATTCACTTAAGTAAAACCTATTCTTGAAAATGGGCGAATGGAAGGTTGTAAGTCCTAATTCAAGGGCTAAATTTACCTTTTTTACCCTCTCCCTTAAAATAAGGTGGGCTATTTGAGGTGATTTGTAAAAATGTACTATGTTACAAAATATTCGCCCACTAAAAATTTAAAACCCCTTAATTTCGCCAAAGGGCGAACATTCGCCCCTAAAATTATCCTTGATATATATAGATAGATAGATAAATATATAGGAGTCCTTACAAACATTACAACACAAGGGGGGGTTTAAGACAATATTCGGGTAAATTGTCTTAACTTGAGACAAAAAAAAACTTGTGTATTGTCTTAAATATTTTCTTTAAGTGGGTGTCTCAAATTAAATTGTCTTAAAATATTGTCTTTATAAGGACAATATATAACACAAGCATTTTTGTCTCTGGAGAGACAATTTCATTCTTCTCTTTCTAGAGACAATAGTTGGGATTAAAGACATATTGTCTTTAAAGAGACAATATCTTTGATCCTAACTATCTTCTCTCTAGGGACAATAAAAAATTACATTCAAAGATAATAGAACATCACTTTTGTCTCATTAAAGACTATAAAATAATCAATCTAGAAAATATCTCGTCATTGAAATAAACTAATATTAAAAGTATTTAATTAAACATAAACTACAATATCATTGATTAATTCATATTAGGACACAGTGGAATCGAACCACCAACCTCCTCATTATAAAGCATATGCCCTTCCATTGAGCTAGTACCCTTTAAAGAATTATGTGAGAGTTATGGTAGTCCTTGAAATTGCATATATAGGCATTGATTTTAAAACGAAGTGCAAAGGAACATTGATAGAAGTGGGAGTGTGCAAGCCAATAAGAAAGTGAATAATATGGAAAGTGAAATACAATCAAAATTTGAGTTTCTATATATCTTCTAAATCATGTAGCAAGGAGGTTAAATTTAAAAAGAAAGTTACACACATAAATGTCCAAGAACATTGGAAATCATTACATGCACAAAGTATATCAAGGTTTGATATAATCCCAAAAAAATGGAAATTTTGTAGAGATGTTACACAAATCGAAAGGATAGTGGAAATCATGTGTTTACTAATGTTGGGGATGTCCAATCCCCCTTGATCACTTGGTAATGTGCAATTAAAAAAAACTCGGAGACACCGTATCAATCTTTTTTACCTCACCTTACTTTCCCAATAATTTTTTTGGAGTACCTGTTCCAACATTTTATAGGCTACTTGAGAAGAAAAAAAGACAAAAATTTTTGGAGTACCTATTCTAGCATTTTATAGGCTACCTGAGAAGAAAAAAAGACAGAAACCAATCTGACCCATGGCTAGAAATTTATCAACAATTGCGATATTCTTGGAAGGAAGTAGGTCAATATTACTCCAATATTGAATTTTTCTTTTTTAAAACTTTTCTATTATCCATCTCCAATAATCAACAGCTGAAAAACTATTTACCGAAGGACCTACCCAAATAAGAAATAATCTCCCGGATATTTATAAGCTTTCATTTGTGATTCAACCAAGTAGGGGATTCATCTTGGCCAAAACGAAACCCTGTTTTTCCTCTCTAACAACTACTCTTGCTCCTTTTGCGAAAGTGTCAGAGCAAAATTATTACCCTCAAAAATTTGTTGAATCAACGAATATGTTAAATCTGAGGCATCTGCAAAGTGGAAATCTGGGTATATTACAATACATATCCTGATATTTGATATGATATGAATAACTTGTATAGGAGAAATAATGAAAATATTTTCAAGTGAGGTTTCCATGGCTGAATGTCAATTATCCAACACCTGTATTAGAGGTAGAAATACTTTGATATTTTTTCAAAAGAATATCTAATACTGAAATAATGAGGTCAAGATTGCAAGTTACACTTAAACTTGCATTCATCACTCATTCTAGCCACTAAAATGGTCTATATATCAATGCATGTTTTGTACATAGTAAAAGTGGTCAGCTTTTAGGAGCTCTTTGTGGTGGACAAAGACAAATTCTTGGACTAGCCATACTAAAACATCCTGGAATATTTATGCAGAATTAAAACCGCCGTGAGAAGCAAAGAGATTACATGTACCTTGAATCATATAATGGAACTAATTTATATTTATGTAGAATTAAAACCATAGTGAGAAGCAAAGAGATTTCATGTACCTTGAATCATATAATGGAACTAATTTCTAATTGAAATATTTACAAGCAGAAAGATTAATGTAAAAGAAGGCTTGGAGTATCTAACACTGTCAGGAATTTTGCATGGTTGCTTTAGCAAGGTCATTCAAGGATTTTTTTGTATATAAATAGAAGCATCAACTAAAGAAAGAGGCTTCTCTACTCACAGTTTAAGGTTCTACAAAGTTTTTTTCACTCCTTGGACTTGTTCTTCTCGGGGTGAAATTTGTGGATTATAATCCACATCACAAAGACATAAGCCAAAAGCTAGAGTTTCTTCCTAAAGGTGTGCTTTTGAATAGAGGACAATTGTATGCATGTGATTTGGCTAAAATGGCACCAAGGCTCACATGCACAATAGCTTTAAAGATTTACGTGGGATTTTCTCAACCTTGTGGTTGAAGCCATTTTTTGGCATGCGATATGTAACCTCATATGTTAATGCCTTGTTGCAACTATTTGTAAAGCACTTGGTAATTAATACTTCTAATAACTAGGATAGCGGATCTTTGCTTGGGTTTAGTTTAGTAGTGAATGCATTTATTCAAGCCATCTACCTCGTCCTTTATGTCCCATGATAATCACTGCCCTGAGCTCGTCGTGACTAGCCTGCCAACACTATCATAAGACCTAAGGTGCCCTTAATGATGAAGTGTATGCCTGATTTCAGACCTTTTAATCGATATTTCAGAGGGGCTAAAAACTAAAAGTCCTCTATCTAATAGCCTATTAGATAGAGGACTTTTAGTTTCTAGCTCCTCCAAAAGATGGATTAAAAGTTCTGCAATCATGCCTAGCCTTCATCATTAAGGGCACCTTAGGCCTTATGATAGTGGTGGTAGGCTAGTCAGGGCTAGCTCAGGGCAGTGAGTGTCATGGGACATAAACGACGAGGGAGATGGCTTGAATAAATTCATTCACTACTAAACTCAACCCAAGCAAAAATCCGTTATCCTAGTTGTTAGAATTATTCATTACCAAGTGTCTTTAAAATAGTTGCAACAAAGCATTAACATCTAAGGTTACATATGGCATGCCAAAAAATGGCTTCAACATTATGAAGCAAATTACTTATTTATCATTTTAAGTTTGTTATTCTTCATGCAATTAAATATATTATATAACAAAAAAATTATTCACAATCTAAACCTTTAAACTTCTGATTGCAATGGATATCATAAAAATTGTGAATATGATAAGATGTATGTATACTAAATTACTTACCGTTATAGCTTGAAATTCATCAAAATTGGTTGTTATGGATTCCCACTAGCAAGGACAAATGACATTTACCCTAGTCTTATTTTTTACCTCAATCTTTCAAATATCCCTGTATAAACAGTGACCAATAATGGAATCATCCTCGTCCCTTAAAATCAATCCAACATATAAGTATTAGAATCAATTTATCACAACTTCCTAAACAAATCAAATAAGTAATACAACATGATGAACACATCAACTATAACAATAGTAAATACTCGAATAAAAATACCTAGAATGAACCAAAAAGAAGCAAAAAGATAGGTTTGGCACAACAAGCCCTAGAGCTATGGCTCTTTAATAACACTTGTCATGATCCTACCTATGGTCCCACTCAACAAAGCAGACACCCACATACTTAAAATTTTGTTTCTTTTGTGCAATATATTTCCAGAATCTCCACCTTATAACAATTAAGGCTTAGGGTATAAGTTCTAAAATTGTAACAAATGAAATCATAATAAGGCTATGATGGCCTTCAAATCATGAGAATCACAATAGTATATAAACAAGAATGCAACATTAAAGACTCCATGATATCTTCAGCTTTAACAGTAGGAAGTTCCATGTGAATCCCCATCGATCCACTTATTACAAAATGCTGAGATCTGAACTCCATGCTTAAGAGAATTATAGATATGGAGTTGAATGTCCTCTTGCTCTCATGTATGAAAGGCCAAAAGATAATGGTCACATTAATTAGTTGTTCTCACAAAGATTAAATGTAAGAAAAATATGGAACTAAAGAGAATCTGAAAAAACATGGATATAGATGTAATGGTTTTCAAGTATTGGCACCACCAAACAAGCACCTAATGAATTTTTTGACTGCAAAAATAGAGATCTTGTTATCTATGAGCTATTTTAGAAGCACTACAATGGAAGTGGGATGTTCATCATTTGGCAACCAAGAACAATTTTACCTAGGAAAAATGCAATTTTATTTAAAAATATATATGATCACCAAAAGTACACCAAAGTTAAAATACCAGCAAATTCATGCATTTATTTAAACTTGGTCACAACATATGATGAATGGAATCATTTCATTTTGATGATACCACCAAAATAGAAATGAAAATATGTTTTATACCTCAACTTGAATCTCACATAGTGCTTTCAAAATCAACACCCGGAACGAGGATCAAGTTACTTTTATGCTATGTTCTCCTTTCCACACAAGAGGGGAAGCCAAAGATCACAGAAAAATAAAATCCATACATTCACAAAAATATTTGAGGCTTAAACACTCACCCACGGGCTGCAATAATTGGAAATTCCCCTTTAGCTACCTATATATGAAAGTAAATAAGCTACTTCAATCACAACACATATAAAAATTTGATTGCATTCAACATGGAATAATAGATTCCAGAACTATGTTGTTGAACTACACCGATCATGTCCTATTATTATAACCTACCTAGTACCAGCGATCCTTAAGCTTTTTACATAATGTAGACACCCACATGTCACACCCAACGACACTTCTGATTACAAGAAGAATCACCTTCAAAACAAATAACTAGAGGTTGAGATGTATTTCAATTGATATGTTCAAATGATCTTATTAAAATCTACATTAATAACAAAGAAATTCCCAAAACATATTGATTCTCTACCCTTCGAGCCATATTCCTAAAGCATTCAAAACATAGCCAAACAAAAGAATAGGCCACAAACAACCGCATCCTCTTGTTCTCTTGTAGTTCTTCTCCTTCACACTACATGTCTATAATAATCTCTCTAGAATCCAAACTCATTTTCTCCAAAGGTTCCATCTTGTGGATTGTCTCATTGCAGGTAGTCTTGATTTCTAGCCTGGCATCCCATATTTAAACATTCACAAACAGTTCCCTTCCCCATGCTGATCACGCATACACCCAGCTTATATGGACTAAATTTCTTGCCTTAAATTCCATTCTTGGCATACCAATAAGAAATTATGTCAACCCAAAGAACTACCAAGAGCTACCACTAGTGACAATGACTAGTAGTAAAGAACAAATGATACATACATAGATTGAAATATATCTATTCCCATTGATACCATCAACTTAGGGAGAAGTCTAATGAAATGGCCTTTCAAAGAAACAAAATTCTTCCAATCCAAGTGTGTCATCAAGTTAGATTTTTCTATGGAGGAATCTGGAAACCTATTAACATAAAGCTTCCTAGAACTCTAAAAATTCTAGAAATATATTTGTATATGGCGTGGGGATCCTTTGATGGTGTCAAGGATCCCCAAATATGTGTGAAGTAGGGGACATCCCATTCTTGAATGAAAAGGGTTTTATTTCTTTCAAACCTTTTATTTGGAAAGGGGCTAACAATCAAGCGAAATGTATGCTTCATTGTTGAATCTATAACATACCCAGCTGTTAACGAGAAAAGTGTCTACTCAGAACGACCCTATCCCACTAAGGTGTGACAGTGACCTTAGAAACAAACAAGTAAAACTACTTTCGTATTCTTCTTTATGAACTATAAACAAAGAGGGATAGGATGAACCAACCTGTGTCTTGCGCTAGTCCTTTGATCCAATCTCTCTCCTCTTTGACAGCTTCCAGCTACCTGCTCCCTTACTTGCCCAGCTTCACCAAGTTCCTGTAAGATCACAGAAGAAGAAAACTACACAAAGACATGGATTTATATTCATAAATAGCTTAGGATCAGATTTAAGCTAAACATACAAATGTAACAAACATCAATGAAACACAAGCATGTAGGAGAAACTCAAATAGTTTTATTGATATAACAAGATGATCCAGGAGGAGTTACAACCGATGATTCCTGATCCAGCATCAACCTCCCAGCAAAGGAATCCCCTCTTCACCTCCAACAAAGCATAAATCATCCAATACTCTGATATCTATCTCAAAACCAACAGAAATTCTCTGCAATGTCCAAAATTCCAGCCTCTGGATCTCTGGGATGAGGGATCCATATATAGATGTATGCAAAGAGGATGAGTCAGCTTATGATTTGACTAGTGGCTTCTCTCTGTCAGTTCTTGCTTCCACTTGGAGACTGAGAGCCTCTTACTCATCCTTGGTCGAACTCATTGAGGCAAGTGTCATTGGGGAAGATTCTGGAAGCTTCCATTGTCTGTCCACCTCGGGAAATGACACTGCCATTTGTCATTTCCCACTCAACGCACCCTGGTAGTGCATTTAGGTGCGTTGCAACACACCTAGCTAGTGTACTTGGGTGCTATGCAACGCAGTTAGCTAGTGGAGCAACTGAAATGATCCTGATTTGACTGATTCTGAGCAGTTTCTGGTGGAGAACTTCTGGGAGAAGCTCTAATTTGTTGACCTTGTTCCTTTAGGGGCTGGAACAACACTTTTAGGGACTTAGGATCCCTTGGTTTATGGACATTTCATGATTAGAGCTGTAAGGCACAAAAATGTCTATAACAGTTGCCCCCTAAAGTATGAGGCCGTTTATCGGGTGAAATGCTTTATTAGGAGGATCCGAAGTTCATTTAATGCTGGGAGGAGACCTGTAATAAGATACAATACAATACATTATCTTCATATTGTTTTCATGATCTAGCTGAGGCGGGCATTCCCATGCTCAGCTTTATAAATTAATTTTCATGTACATAGGACAGACAATCGTCTGATGGTAGACTGATGATTCTGATAGAGCCATCATCCTCTTGGTAGGATGATTATTTGTGCTGCAATGTTGTACATTTCAATGTCTTTATTTTCCTGAATATATATCGCAGCCCGAATGGATGAAACTAGATCCGGGGTCTTCAATCTCATCCGATCTTCACTCGAAGTACAAGTCAATCCATGTGAGAAATGTTTTGAAGTCGAACATGGAAAGACATCGCTTGATTACCAGTCAATGATGTAAACTGTTAACAAGCGCGAGAGGAATCACCGATAATGATAATGACCCTCAAGGTACTGCAGTACAATTCAAGTGGTGTGAATAAAGGACTTGGCGTCGAACACCACGAAAAATCTTTCGGTCGAAGGTCATTGATGTATACCTGTCGCCGGAAGTGAGAAACTTGCCATTGAGGCATGCAAGCTTCAAAGTACTGAATGGGGTGTTCCTAGATCAACTTCTTCGATAATGAGCTGGTGTCGAAAAGAAGCGATCCGTCAAAGGAGGGCCTTAATGAATCCCACATCAATGACACGGAACGAAGCAAATGATTTTGATGGTGAAAACGATCTGATGATATATGGTTCAGGATGGCGGTCATGAAAGAATGAAGTATAATGTATGGTAGTGGATGGGACACGGATGACTTCTCTGGATGACTTCTCTTGAACATGTCGGCGACACATATGTGATGGACTGGTAGCATTTACCCCAAAGGTGGATGGTATGGCGTGACCATGGTGATGTGACCGGTGAATGAAACAACCCAACCCGACTCAGGCACGGAGTGGAAGTGTCATGTTCAAGAGCGACTTGCTACCAATAAAGATTCTTTGAGTTTCTTCCCAATTTTTCCCTAGTCATTGCTGACCAGTACCTCTTTATTTTTGTCAAGCTTGAGGAGGATAACATATGCTTGTTCTATAATTTTCCCTTCGGGCAAACCCATCGCTATGTTTTAACGAGCCTAGCGATAGTGAAACTCGTTCTCGTCTAAAGACAAGTTTGTCGCTATTAATCTTTTTAACAAGTTTAACGACAAAGATAACTCGGTCCTTTTCATTTTTAGAGAGTCTGAAAAGGTACATAAAGGTAACTCCAAAATTCCTTTTTCGTCATCTAATCCCTTAAGTCCGAAAAAGTATAAAACAATACAGAAGGGATGAATTTTCGATAGTTTTAACGAGCCGAACAAAACAAGCGCTCGATCTTTTTGTGCAATAATCCCTCAGGTCCAAAAAGATTAAAATCTAGAGGAGGGATCGTGCTTCCGGTCGCTTTAACGAGTTGGAAGGCCAAAACTCGGCAATCTTTTCATATTTTACGAGTCAGTTGAAAAGAGCTTAAAGAAGACTCGTCTTTTGAGGAACGAGTGATAAAATGGGTAGCAACTGATTCCAGGTAAGGGTTGGAATTTTCTAATCACGACAGTGTCACATGGATGGCTAGTGAAATCACTCTTCGCAGCTGTTCCTCAAAATGGGTAAACAATCAAATGGAGGTGAATGATCAGCCAATGGAAAAGTGGAGGTGACAGTGCAAACACGACCAAGGCTTTAATGGCTGAAATGCTTCATTCACGGTGGTTATTTACTGGGGAATAGTTCATTTTTTAACGAGCTTAAACGCGGGTGGAAACATTTGCTCATGTCTTATGTTTATTTTTTAACGAGCTTGAACTATGCACTAAAACTGCTCGATTAATCTAGTCATATGATAAGAATGTCTCATATAAAACGGCAACTTTTAGATTTTTGCCCCACATCCTTTCTTTATGCAAGTTAGGAAATGACTAATCCAAAAAACAGATAAATAATCGCTCTTTGCTTGCACTCCAAAAGGTTTGCATGGCCCCAGGTATAAAATATGGTTTCAAGGTTACCCCTTATTTAGTCCAATAAAACATTTGTTTTACCGGGAGAGGCCTACCTCTTACAGGTTACCCAAAGATTGTTTGATTCGCGGTGCAAACAAAACACTTCTTCGGTGATGTCCACCGAGATAAACAAAGGTGAGCAACGACGTCCGCCACTCACATAAATTTGACAAGAGAATCTTATTCTAGAATAACCCCTCTTCCACCGATGGACGGGGTACAGACTAGTCATATTCATCCGTGGAAACCTACCTTATACCCGAAGTTTTCCTGCCGAAGCAGACCAGGATGCATGCCCCCTGGGTTTCAGTCATATCCCTCTAAATTACTCGCGCTCATCGGGAGGACGGACTGGGGATTGAGACATTTCTTACGTGAAGAGACCATTTAGGGATGGTATATGACTATGTGCTACGCGTGATCCAGGAAATGAAAGCTGGTCCACGAGCTTGACCACTCTTCCTTCGTGCGGAAAACACATTACTCTAAAGAGTGAGGAGATGATGGCTCCCATGCAATAAATATAGTCTCGTCCAAGGAGTAGATTATAATCCAAGGGTCCTTGAACTACCATTACGTTCATTTGAACTGTCTTCCTTCTCAATGTTATGGGCACATCGGGAAGGATCCCTAAAGGTCGACTGGTTCCTTTATCAAAGCCTGTCAGATTTCTCATCTTAGGCAACAGCGATGGCGAACCAAGCGCTTTCCAAGCAATAGAGGAAAGGATACTCACAGAAGCCCCCTCATCTATGATGGTACCAACCATGACCATTCTATATATTTGAACGATAATTTGGAATGGTACACTTGCTGGTAAACGAGGTCTGCCTAGTTGATTCCAGTCGAAGGAGACAACTAGGTTGCTTGGAGGTGGGACCGAGTAGACGGCCGGGTATGGCTCTGACGAACTTCCCTCATGCGGTAAGGGAATGGGTAGATTGCCCCCATGTTCGTCGGAGTCTGTGTTGATGAAGAGAATTTGGACGATGTCATCCTTGTTCTCTTCAGTGACTGTATCATCCAAAGATAAAACCTCTGAAGGCAAGACCAGGTCAACTGCCGCCTCGACCTTTTGACTTTCGTCTGGCATGGATTCAGATGGTTTATCTTTGATGATAGGCGCTTCAGCTGACCACTTGAGTGGGCCAGCTGGATTCTCAACTAGCGACGGACTCGGCAAGAGTTTTTTATATCCAGGAGGAAGTCGTAACGGTGAAACCGAACGATCATCCAAAACTCTTTTCGCTTCGTCTAAGAAGGGACAACGGTGGACGGCATGATTGCCTTCGCACATTTTATAGGGAAATCTAGCTTTCCCTTTTTGTCCTGGGGCTTCACTTTCACTAGTTGACGGTGTGCTTTCAACATGATCATCAGAGGTTGATGACACCGGATTGTGCAAACGAGGAGACCAGTCCCTTAGTATCTGAGGGATGCAAGGACAATCTCTGTTAAAGTGGTCTCCTTTGCAAATGACACATGGCGATTTAGGCCTGGTCGGTGCAGTGTGTGGATTTTCGTTAGAGGACACTCGTTTTCCCCCATTCGCCTTTGGCTCCCTCTTCTTCTTCTCTTTCTTCTTCTTCTCCTTCTTCTCCTTAGGAACATGACTTTTGGCTTTCCCGGCCCCATCAAGCGAAGAAGAAGGAGGAGAGGAAGAATTAGAGGAAGTAGAAGGTTGGTGGGTAACTCTGGACTCGTCTGGTTGCTGATTCGATTGTTCAGGAATAGTGGTGTTCTGAACGACGTTGGTTGAGAAGAGCCATACTAACAAGCCAATTGTTAGTCCTGGAAGCGAAAATGTGGCCATATGGGGTGCACCAACATCTCCCCAAGAGGAGAAGGGACTAGGATTTCCACCAAGGGTAATTCCTTGGTTGGTAGACTCCATTTTCTCAACCTAAGATCAACGTAGGAAAAGGGTATGAATATTCTGTTTAAAATAAATTTTTAGACGCTTTGACACAACTTTTTTTTCAGTTTTAAAGAGTCGAGAAAAAACAAAAGATGACTCTAGTCTCCTTCGATTTTTAATGAGCCTGAAGTGACAAGTGCTCAGATGGACCTTTTCCGTTAAGGAGTCTGAAAAGGAACGAAAGGAACTGCTCTGGAGATCTAGGTAGAGGGACTACCAAACCAATCACAAAACTGCAGAATACTTTTTATGGTACGGCAGTCAATCTTCCCGAATGTTGTGTTCGGTGCATTGCGATCAGTAGGGCGACCGACACGGCTTCCTATGGATAAAAGGTTTTAAGCCTATAGGGGTCTCCCAATATATACTCGACGGTACATGGGAGCACAAGTTCGTACTGGCACTTATCGTCTCAAAGTGGAGGAATCACCCAACCATCAGTGAGGACAACAGTTACCAGGCTTTACGACGCCGGAATACGTCTCTAGCCTAGACCTCTAAATGTTGTGCGTTAAGTTCCAAAGCGTTGTTAGATTCATTCAATTTATTTTAAGTTGATCTTTCTTATGAAGTTTGCATTTTGGGTTCACCACGAGATGTAGATGTAATTCCTAAAATGCAATCTAAAGATGATAAGCAAACTTTTATCTCTTTTCAACAATGAAAATCCTAGCTACAAGGGGAAAAGAAAGACACAATCTTTTCTCAAAGAGCAAAGAGCACACTGTAAATGCACTTTTCCTAAATCAAGACAAACAGACTGTCAATATGAAAATGCACATGTGCATGTATTTGTTTTCACTTTCTTAATATTGATGCCTAAAAAGAAAGTTGATGTACAAATCTGAATTTGCTTTCAAGTGACAAACACAAACAAGCTTCTTTTCGAAATCAAAAGGTAGAGATGATTACGACACTTTATGATTTTGAAATAAATACTCGTTTCAACACTAGAAAGTCATAAATTCAAACCAAAGGCAAAATTAAAAGCATAATCTACTGTCAACAGCAAATAAACTTTCTCCTAAGATCAAAATCGACACTTACGATAGATCTAAATCAAAGGATGACAGTATGACTATTGTACTTTTTCAATGGAAAACTGTAAATGATGTAACAAACACACAAAGAACATCTACAGTCTTTTTGTACAAAGGAGGCGGAATTAAGGCAAAGAAAAGGGGTATTTAAACAGACACACACTGATCACATGCTACAAAAATCAGAGAAAAAACTGAAAAAATGAAGCAAAGAACCTCAGCTGCACAGGGCTAGGCTGATCAGCGCACCTGTTACACAAAGAAACTAGATTGCAGTGCAGGTAGCCCTCTCGGGAACTGCATTGAAATGCAGAATCTCTTCACAGAGCCTGCGTTAGGGCAGAAAAGAGAATTCTATCCGGGTTCTGGGTCACGGTTTGTAGTTTAATCTATGTTTTTGGCCGAGTAAAAGCAATCAGTAATGCACAATCAGAGGGTAGATTTAAAGGAGGTCTAAGAGCTATCACAAAGGGCAATCAGATCATTTGTGAATCAGATGTTCAAATCATAAACAGATCCAGTGAATAGATTGAAGTAGCAGATGTCTACTTTGCATTTGTTAATGGCAAATGCAGTTCGATTGCTACTTCTATGTTTATGAAACAAACAATAAGAGAAACACAAACAAACTAATTAGACACGATCCCCAGTGGAGTCGCCATTTTGTTAATGGGAAAAGTGTCTACTCAGAATGACCCTATCCCACTAAGGTGTGACAGTGACCTTAGAAACAAACAAGGAAAACTACTTTCGTATTCTTCTTTATGAACTATAAACGAAGAGGAATAGGATGAACCAACCTGTGTCTTGTGCTAGTCCTTTGATCCAATCTCTCTCCTCTTTGACAGCTTCCAGCTACCTGCTCCCTTACTTGCCCAGCTTCACCAAGTTCCTGTAAGATCACAAAAGAAGAAAACTACACAAAGACATGGATTTATATTCATAAATAGCTTAGGATCAGATTTAAGCTAAACATACAAATGTAACAAACATCAATGAAACACAAGCATGTAGGAGAAACTCAAATAGTTTTATTGATATAAAAAGAATATCCAGGAGGCGTTACAACTGATGATTCCTGATCCAACATCAACCTCCTGGCAGGAATCCCCTCTTCACCTCCAACAAAGCATAAATCATCCAATACTCTGATATCTATCTCAAAACCAACAACAACTCTGTACAATGTCCAAAATTCCAGCCTCTGGATCTCTGGGATGAGGGATCCATATATAGATGTATGCAAAGAGGATGAGTCAACTTATGATTTGACTAGTGGCTTCTCTCTGTCAGTTCTTGCTTCCACTTGGAGACTGAGAGCCTCTTACTCATCCTTGGTCGAACTCAGTGAGGCAAGTGTCATTGGGGAAGATTCTGGAAGCTTCCATTGTCTGTCCACCTCGCGGAATGACACTGCCATTTGTCATTTCCCGCTCAACGCACCCTGGTAGTGCATTTAGGTGCATTGCAACACACCTAGCTAGTGTACTTGGGTGCTATGCAACGCAGTTAGCTAGTGGAGCAGCTGAAATGATCCTGATTTGACTGATCCTGAGCAGTTTCTGGTGGAGAACTTCTGGGAGAAGCTGTAATTTGTTCACCTTGTTCCTTTAGGGGCCGGAACAACACTTTTAGGGACTTAGGATCCCTTGGTTTATGGACATTTCATGCTTAGAGCTGTAAGGCACAAAAATGTCTATAACAGTTGCCCTCTAATTAGACACGATCCCCAGCAGAGTCGCCATTTTGTTAACGGGAAAAGAGTCTACTCAAAATGACCCTATCCCACTAAGGTGTGACAGTGACCTTAGAAACAAGCAAGGAAAACTACTTTCGTATTCTTCTTTATGAACTATAAACGAAGAGGAATAGGATGAACCAACCTGTGTCTTCCGCTAGTCCTTTGATCCAATCTCTCTCCTCTTTGACAGCTTCCAGCTTCCAGCTCCCTTACTTGCCCAGCTTCACCAAGTTCCTGTAAGATCACAAAAGAAGAAAACTACACAAAGACATGGATTTATATTCATAAATAGCTTAGGATCAGATTTAAGCTAAACATACAAATGTAACAAACATCAATGAAACACAAGCATGTAGGAGAAACTCAAATAGTTTTATTGATATAAAAAGAATATCCAGGAGGCGTTACAACCGATGATTCCTGATCCAACATCAACCTCCCAGCAAAGGAATCCCCTCTTCACCTCCAACAGAGCATAAATCATCCAATACTCTGATATCTATCTCAAAACCAACAACAACTCTCTACAATGTCCAAAATTCCAGCCTCTAGATCTCTGGGATGAGGGATCCATATATAGATGTATGCAAAGAGGATGAGTCAACTTATGATTTGACTAGTGGCTTCTCTCTGTCAGTTCTTGCTTCCACTTGGAGACTGAGAGCCTCTTACTCATCCTTGGTCGAACTCAGTGAGGCAAGTGTCATTGGGGAAGATTCTGGAAGCTTCCATTGTCTGTCCACCTCGCGGAATGACACTGCCATTTGTCATTTCCCGCTCAACGCACCCTGGTAGTGCATTTAGGTGCATTGCAACACACCTAGCTAGTGTACTTGGGTGCTATGCAACGCAGTTAGCTAGTGGAGCAGCTGAAATGATCCTGATTTGACTGATCCTGAGCAGTTTCTGGTGGAGAACTTCTGGGAGAAGCTGTAATTTGTTCACCTTGTTCCTTTAGGGGCCGGAACAACACTTTTAGGGACTTAGGATCCCTTGGTTTATGGACATTTCATGCTTAGAGCTGTAAGGCACAAAAATGTCTATAACACCAGCACCCTTTGTCAACCATTGAGGATAGGGGGTACTTCTGAATTTTACATTTTTTTCATTTTTCTATACTACTCTAATACCAATTTCTCCATTGCCCTGCCATGAATATAACAATGCATGTGACAATAAGGCATATGCAAATATAAATAGAATAGAATACACTTTGATCATCAATACCTATAGGATTTTTTTATAAGATCAAGCTGGTGGATTATGCATATTAGACTATGTGTTTACAGTTGCAATGATACCAGTCTATGCATTTAATCTTATGGAATAATCATGACCTTATTGAATAATACTAATACTTATTACATTGTGTACAAGCCATCCTATGCTTTCCCTTATTCTATATGGGTATCTATCATCAGTCAATCAAGGTAAGGTTGTGACGCAATTATGGTCAGAGTCATGGGATTTAATACCCTTATGAATGATAGTATAGTTCAGGTTCAATACACTTAGCACAATCATGCCCTATTGCTTTACCACTATAAGAATTGAGTACACTAGTTTCCATAATAAATGATCTTCACAACCCACAACCCATATTCACAAGTTTGTACATGGTTAACATAGGTGTAACCTTGACAATATGGATAAGCCATATTAGGTGGTCACACTAGTTATTAGTATAAGCCTTTCTATTAAGCCCATATAAGGTGACAATATTGATTTTGGTTGGTATTACTATTATTAACACTTTTACTCGAATGGAGCTTGTATCTTATAGATAAGAAATCACTTCATACTCTTCATGTAACCTGCAATACCATAGTTATGAGTGAATACAATTATGACTCTAAACAAAAACTTCAAGAAAGATGTATTTTCTTCAACATTATTTCTTGCAACTATTATAATTTACATACAAGATGATATTCTAGACTTTATATTAGGTGGTACAAAATAACACAAAAAATGTATGTACAGAGATGCCACTATGTAGCAGCCGAGCTTCAAAAGACAGAGGAAGAGCTTATAGAACTGAAAAGACTTCTGATTGCAACAAAATATGAACAATCACAGGTTATATTAGATATGGGCAAAAGCATGTGTCTCATAAAGGAATTAACATTAAATTTGGAGAGTGATAACACTTTAGAAAGGCAAGTAACATTTGACTCTGAATTTGCAAGGCGAGGAGTTGTGGAGAAGGACAATGTTGATTTGCATGAAGAAAATATCATTACAAAGAAACAACTAGAGGTTGAAAAGGAAATAAATGCATAAGCAATATTATAACTACAAGTTGTCAAACAAGAGCTTGAGCATGATATTTCAAAATACCTATGTTCAGTTAAATTGAGCAACATTGCTCTTGAAAATTCAATCAATGCATTGGTAGCTTTTGAAGAGGTGCAGAAATAGGCAGATGCATTAACCATAGAATTTATGACCACAAAGAATTTATTGGATAAGCTCAGAGCTTATATATCGAAACAAAAGAAAAGAAACATGTTGTAGCTATGGCCAAAGACCAAGAGTATGAGGAGAAGGGGAAAGAAATGGAGCATGTCGACGAGGAACTCATTAGGCTGAATCTTGAAGTAGTTCTTGTTAAGGATCTGATGTTAAAGCTCGATGCCTCATCCTCTTTATTGTAGAGCTTGAAACTAGAATTAGCAGCTGTTAAAGAGTCAGAACTTAAACTAGGAGTAGATATGCATGAAGTTGAAAATGCCCTCTCTAAAGCATTGGATCACTTGTATCTTGCAAAGAGTTGAGAGGTTAAAACAACTGAAGTTGAATATATAACTCTAGTAGAACTAGGGAAGATGAGAGAAAATCTAAACAAAGCCACACAGGAGGTAACTTATTTAGCAGGTGCCATTGAGCCACTCAGAGAAGAGTTGGTGAGGGAAAGTGCAATGCTAGAAGAAACACGAGAAAGGGTAGCAAAGTCTTATGCAGTAGTTGTTTCTCTAGAGGCTGAATTGAATCAAACAAGACAAGCAATTAAATCCGCAAGATGGAGAGAGGCAATCGAAGGAAGCTATGACAGAGCTTTACAACAAGCATCTATTGAGGCAGATAAAGACAAGATTGAAGTTGAAGCATCTAGAGAGGATATGTACAAAGCAAAGGAAGAAGCTACACAATCAAAGTCTGGTACTAGAACTGTAGAGAGTAAGCTACAAGCAGCTATAAAAATGGCAGAAGCAGCTTGGGCATCAAAAGTATTGTCTCATGCTAGGATTGAGGATATGAATTTGGTGAGTCAATTGTTAGATATTTTGAGGCTAGGACTCTATCAATTACACTTTCATTTAATCAGTACTTTGCAGTGACCAATCAGGAACATGAAGCTAAGGAACTTGTTGACAAGCAGGTGGGAGCAAATAAAGAGATTGGAAATATTGAAGAGATTGGAAGAAGCAAATAAAGAGATAGTAGAAAGGAGGGTGGCTCTTCAATTTGCCTCACAAAAGGAAAAGAGGGAAAATCCAGTGAAATTGATAGTTGAGGATTAGCTCAGAAAATGGACAGAAAAAAATGGACAACATAGAAAAGTTGGTGATTTAGCTACCACGACGAAGAGATATGGTGCGCCACACAACTGAGTCAGTAATTGGAAAAACCATGCATATTCTAATCCAAATGATCTGGACAATAGCAATGAGCAAGAAAATATTCCTGTCATGCCAATAACATCATTGGGTTAGGTGTTGAGCATGAAAGCTTCCATGGCAAATAAGTTTGATGAAAGGCCTTTAGATAAGCCACTTGTGTCTAAGAGGAGGAAGTTCCGGTTTCCACGGTTTGCATTATCTATGGGAAATAAGAAAAAACATCCATTGAAATAAATGACAGTTTGCCTATTTTAGAAGCACAATTGGGCTGCTTATATTTAATTCATTGCATGGGCCATCAAGGTCACTGAGTTTTTCATCTAGTCATGGATTCAATTTTTATTAAAAATGGGACGATGACAACCTTTTCCTGCAGAGACAACCTTTTCCTATTTCTAAAAGATGCAAAGATTTTCCTTAGATACTTTGATATTAGTCATGAAAATGTCTATATGTTATACCTTTGTCATCTCATTGATTCATGATAGATCATGCAAAAGTTTGATGTATTACTCTGTAAACATGAAACAATGAATTTGTGTGTGATATTCAGTTGGAAGATATTTATGCAAGTATGTATCTGGTCAAGTGTGATATAACTCTTTGTAGAGCAGAGCATCAACTAGGTAAAAAGCGTAAGGCAAGGAAATTTTGCAATGGCATATGTCTATTCCTAGTTCTGATATGTGTCATTTGGGATCCTATGTTGGTATATATATACTTCCCTATTTTTTCTTGTTAGCACATTGAAGTTTTATGTGGGGAAGAATTTTACCTCATTCATAACGCACCAAAGGATGGCCCTATTGAATCAACTAATTTAACACTATCCGTAGGGATAAGGCTTTGTGACAAAAAGAAGGCGAAGGAATTGGTGAGAAGATCACTCATTGTATCCACATAGTGTGAGACATAACCTAAGCACATCAATGTATCTTAAAGATGAAATAACAACCAACTCAATCATAGGATTTTCAAAGTCAATCTTCAACTTAAGGCATTGTTTCCATATCTCTCTGGCCCACTCCATTGCCTCCCACACTGACCAAACCCCTCGACAAACCTAGTCCACTGCAGTCGCCCTACATACTTGGAAGCTCACTATGTCCTCAAAGCAAAAGTCTTTGCCACAAATTTTTAAGAAATGGTAAGCAAAGTAATAAGCTACCAAACACCTATAAAATCTCTCATTGCATTCTTAGGGATAGGCTTCATCAAACAACAATTGAGACTTAAGGTACTCAAAGAGGAACCTAGACAAGAAAAATATACATCTAAACAACAAATATGATCCCAAATAATGTCACACGTGAACTTAGAGACTTCATAACGCAAACCATCCAATCTTTAGGACTTTCCATTTTGCATAGAATTAAAGGAAGCACACAAATCATATCTCATAATAAAATGAACCAACATATCATTCTCCCCAATAATGACCTTGCAAAGGATTATCATGCAATAAGCTTCTTGGGCAACACCCACACTATTTGTCAAAGCTAAAAGAGAAAATATAGACAAAGGGATACTACTGCTATATATGTACAATATATAAAGTCCATATATAAAACCCCACCTCCACACATGTCTCCTTCACACTCAAACATGTTCTGGTGCACCCTAAAGATGCATTAAGTTGTCAAAAAAGAAGAAGTCATCCAATTCCACAACTATTCTTACTCAAAGCTAAGGATAGGGGCATACAAAACAGAAAAATGTATCACATGGTCCTAAATCAAGAACATGACCCAAACACACATGCCTACTGAATCCAAACTGCAAGCAATCACATGATTCTACAAATACAAAGAAAGAGAAATCACTATGCCTCTACTCCCTTGAAAATGGTCAAAATTCCTAAAATGGGCCATTCCAACAGTTGCTCGTTTTCTTCTGAAGATCCAAACCAAATCCCCCTAGGTTAAAAAAACAAGTCTATGTCAACAAGTTTACAAGGGATATCATCCACAAATGTGGGGTAGCATCCCTTGGATTTCACATGTGATTTTCCTTCCAAAAAATAATAATAATGACTATATATATGGGGTTTGTAATAGTTTCAAGTCTCATTACCAAAGTGGCACATTCCCATGTTGGGTTTGATTCCTTTGGAGTGCAGGTCCCCAACGTTATAGCATCCTCTTTCACTCTGCCATTAACATCACTACTGGTTTTGGTGTCATGTGTTGTGGGCCCTCTTTGGTTTGTGGTTGTTATCTATGTGACGCTCATAATAATTGCAGGGCTTACTACTACAATGCAGTATCCCTATGTTGCGAGTCCATTCCACATTAATAAACTTTTTGCTTCCTCCTATGATTACTTTCCACTACTACAAGTGTACACTATATGAAGTCACAATGTAGGTCTCCAATGAAGTTGGGATATGAAGTCACAATACACGCCTCCAAGGAAGTAAACATGGATAGGATGGAAAGTGAAAAGAAGAGGGTAAAGTATCATCCATAGATCTATGAAACAAAATCCCAAAAAGAATTAAATATATCATGGAAGCATATACACCATAAATAATAACAGTAATGAAATAAAAATGCATGACTACCAACCTATGCTTTCACAAACAAATAAGTTTGGTCGAATAATATATTTAGAGTTAACAAGGAAAATGTCACCAATATATAGATGATTCATGGGAACATAGACACTGCAGAGTTCTTCATCTCCACTCTCAACTTGCATATGACAATGGGAGAAAAGTAAGAACTACCTCCCATACAAATTGAAATAATATTTATTTAAATTGTAGTATGTCAAAAGACATTTCATGTTTACCAATAAACATGGAGTTTTATTTATGACAATAATGATAATGTGAAAATAGATATTAATTTGCAGATATGCAAGAAACATTTCTGTCTGCCACTCAATTTCAACATTCATGTGGAATGCTTCAGTATTAACTCAACTTAAAGGATATCTAAAACATAAGAAACAACCGGAAGGACAAGTGATGATGTAATAAAACCAGAGGCATATTCCCCTACATGTGGATGATGAATAATTGCAACCTCTTTAAAGGGCCTTGTGTTCTAATATGCAAACAATAAGCCATGTATAAGCTTCAAAAACACTTTCTAACAAAACAATAAAAAATTACCACCTCATCCACAATCATAACTTCAACTCTTCAATTAATAATACATGTATCCACAAGTTTATTGTATTTGACCAATTCATATCTCAATGAATGGAAAGCTAGGAATCCATCATATTCCAATCTATGGAAAAGCTTCTGAAATTAAATCAGATGTATTTTCTACAATATATTCAACAGTCACATTCTCAAATGTTTGGCTGTCCATGTCCAATGCCTCAGATTCTTGCTTTATTTCTGAGTTGCTCTATGAAACCAAAGGAACGAAAGGTTCACTAACTTCTGAATCTTCACTCACAACTGATACAAACTTCTACTCATGGTTAGGAAGGACGGTAGTTTCAAGAATCTCATCAATGTCTACTACATCAGTAGCATGTTCATTGATATTATTTTCTTCTTAAGAATGAACCATAGGTAGAGATTCCTCAGAAGCAACATAAATGTCCATTCTATATGAAGAAGATGAGAACATAGATTCCCCAAAACCATTTTCTCTACCATATCTATCATTTTCATCATCTATGTCAGAGTAGGAGGCTAAAGGCATGTCTAAATGAGGAAGGGTTTCTCGAGAAGATAATGCCATGAAGTCTCCATGTTCATGTGCTCCAACTTTATTCTCTTTTTCTTGCATTCCAGAGGATGATGGGTTCTAAGATGCACTCTGAAGATCAATTTCAAGCTTAGTATTCCCCTCTAGAACATGCTCTTCATCCCTTGCACTAGATATTTGGGTGGACAGTTGATTATGAACTGAAGACGCAACAAATTGATCAATTCCCTTTCAGTGGCCTCTATGCTACTCCCCTTCTCCATAAGCTCTCATCTGAGGAAAGGCTATGGTCCTTGATGTCCCTTTTTACAATAGTTTCGAAGCCAAGATGATTACCCATTCCTTCAATACCACTACTATGGGTTTTCTCGAAGGAGTTCTCCATGATTCTTTCCATCACATAATTTGTTAGAGCCTTTAGCTTGGTCAAGGATGAATCAAACTAGAACTTAACATTTGCTACAGTAACATCAAATTTTGTCCTTGAATACTGTAAAGGATAATGATTCATATCTTTGACAAAATCTTGCCTTCAAAACACTTCTACATCTTTAACAACATTCACTTTCCAGGCATAAAACTCACAAGTAGCCAATGCATTGTTATGCAAAGATGGTGGTAGAAGAGAAGGGCTTCTGGATCCCAACAAAGCAACTGAAGCACACAACAAAACAAATACAAACAACGATGACATTCGTAAACATCCAGAGGGCTTCTCCTCCTCCTCTTCATCTTGATCATCATACATTACCCGCTCTTTTTTCAAAAATGTTCAACCTGGGTTTAAAGGCGTCACCACTAGTGTTGTAGGGCTTTTCTTTAGATTTATCAACTGCTGCTATTTATTTTTCTTCAACCTCATGGATTTCTCTACAATCAGTGGATAAACCTACATAAGCCATTTGGTCTCCCAGGACTGTATTTCCTTAGTCTCTATGACTTCGGTAAGTCTACTTTCTGGTTCATATTCCAAAACCCCATGCTTCCCACAAGCTAGTCCCCTAACTTCCAACTCTAGGTCTCTTTGTTGATGATAACAAAGAAATTGAGGTTAGAGAGACAGGTAATTAGTCTTAGCATTATGGGGTGGAAGGATTGTACGTTGGTTGCCAGGATCAGGAAACTGAGCCAGAAAGGCTAATGACTCACCTTCCTCGCTTAATTCAAGGTTAGGTTCATTTTCTTCACTGGGATTGAAAACAACTGCAACTTCAAAAAGAATCTTCCAAGCTTTGCTTTTAAGCTGCAGCATGGATAGAACCTCATCCACCTCCATACAATCCACTGAAACTTCCTTACACTCTTCTCTAACATGGGGGCTATATTCCACCATAGGCTCATACAGGGTCGAATTTTAAAACTCTCTCAGGTAATTGCAATAATTGGAATGACAAGTCCCGAAAACGAAATTGATGAAGCTACCAAGGACCATAGATCAGCCTCTATGAAGTGTTTAACGAGGGTGATTCCCTGAGAGTATAAAAATCTACTTCCTAAATAAATGAATCCCTTGATTAGTGAAACTTTTATGAGAAAATCAAAGTCCTATCTCGAGGAATAGTCTAAAGAAAATAGTAGAATTGTTCTCTTTTGAGAATTTTTGATCTTCCAGTAAAACAAAATACAAATCCTTTTTAATTTGGCATCTTGGATAAGGGTTATAACACTCTTGAAGTGATCATTCATGAAGAACAGTTAGAAGCAGAAGCCACTGGTAGAAGAGAAGGGCAGTTATGACCTAGTCTCATATATATACCCCATCCCTATCTTCTAAAGAATCCTACCTATCAAGGGTGTTTGAATATGCTAGTATTCTTGTTTCTCCTTGAAGAAAAGGTACTAAATGTTTTAATTAGGTAATAACACCAAGAGCATGCAATCCATCCCTATATGAAATCATACAATGAGATAAATCCCATTACAACCTATTGCACATGGAGCTTAGTTGGTCTAAACTTATAATTTTTGTTGATACAATGCAGATATGAAATATAGAGACTTAGATCCTCTTTACAATTACATATCTTATGTTGTAGGACACATCATGACCTGCGATATAGAGACCGAGATCCTCATTACATTTCCATATATTATGTAGTAAGAAGGATCATCTGACCAAGAGGGAGCTGGTGCCTTCATTTGATCAAGCCTCAACAAAAAAAGGGATTTTGTGTCTCAGTAAATATGTCCTTGAAGAGAGTATTAGAAATTTGCCACACCCTCCTCTATTATCAGATACATTTCTTTGTTAAAGAATATTGCTTATGACATTCATATCTAGATCTCTATTAAGAAGTGATGCTTCACCTATACAAGCATGGTGTGATACCTTTCTTAGAATACAAGTTTGTTACTACATCTTTCATGATGTTCCAAGTAGGTGTTGTTGTTTATGTTTATGTAATAGATGAAGGCAAAGTATTTGTCCACACTAACCTTAAGATGGATAAATATATATGGTGACTAATACTATAGTCATACTTCCATGGACTTGTGTGATGCAACATGGCTAGGGTTCATAAACCCTAAGCTGGAAAATAATCCTAGTGTGGAGACAATATGTGATAAAAGCTAGATGAATCCAAGGTTGGACTTGTGGTTGATCCTACCTTGTTGTGGATCATTGATGGTGGGTAAGGTTTCTTTATTTTTCCTTTCTATAGTTTGAAGATATGGATATTTTACCAATTTTGTGATAACTTTTTTATATTTTATTTTTTATATATATGTATAAATTATGTTTCTATCCAAAAATTGAGTGAATGCAAATTTGATTTTTTTTCTTGCATTCTCTTCATGATTAAGTAACTTTCTAGATTTGTCATTCATGTTGATTCAATATCACATAGGGTAGAATGTTTAAGTTATTTAATATAGATATTTAAGTTATTGGAAAGTATCCTAAGGGACAAAACCTATTGAAATTTGTTTAGGATCATCAACTATTGTATCACTAGGAATACGCTTAAATGACATATTTTTGAAAACCCAATCCAAAAACCTTCATAAATAGAACGTGTAAGAATTCTCATTTCACAATTAGGGATACTGACATATTTTTAAAAACCCAATCCAAACACCTTCATAAATAGAACCTATAAGAATTCTCATTTCACAATCAGGGATACTGCATCATCACACCATAGGTACAAGTTCAACCTAACAATATAACACTTCAACATCATGTAAAAGAAACACTTTAATTCTTGCATGCATACATAAATATGCATATACATATACAGGTATATAAACACACACACACACACTCACAAATAAACATAGAAACAAACACACTCAAAATTGTCTCAAATGTACATATTTAACAAAATGGCACAATGTGTTGAATATACAAAACAACATCTCATGCCTAAACATGAAAGTATGACATGATTCTAATATACTAACAACATCTCATGTCTAAGCATGATCATTTGACATATGAGGTTGTAGATACTAAGTGGTTCTCTTGACCACTTCCACCATCACCACCATCATTTGCATAGTGGAAGAATACCCCTCTCTTCTTATAAGAAGAAGGAGCTCAATTGTTTTCCCTTTGACTTCTCCTTCTTCACTCTGGGGTTTGCATAAAGAAACAACATTCCCATTGGAGTTTGTGCTAATACATTATAATTCAAACCCATAAAGGTAACACAATATGATTTAATCAATCAAGCCCATAAAAGTAACACAATATGATTTAATCAATCATGATAGTGTTTTCCTTCTTCCTACCCCTAGCCTCTCTACTATACCACCTTTTAATAGTTATAAGACTTAGAGCATAGAATTTAAATTGAAAATGCCTACAATGAGTTAAATTCACAATAATGAAAACAAATAATGAATGAATGATCTCAACAACCATATTATTTAATATATTAAATATATATATTAAAAATAAATATAAAATATATATTCTGGTAACAAACCATTAAATCAAAATTATATATATTTTTATACTCACATGACATTCTTGTTGTGAATATAAAAAACACCGAAATAAACACTATATCATTTAACAATCCCCTCATTAAACTCTGTTCAGGACATGTCAAACAGTAAAACATTAAACTGTTCCGTACATGTCAAAGTTAAGGCCCTGCTGCAAGTCCTATTAACTTCCAAGCAAATATAAACGATAATGGTGTCTTTCTTTAAGGTCTACATTAATACAGCATGCAACTGACCCTCAAGCTAGCGCAGCAGTAGCAATCTTCTTTCTCATTCTGATGCCCCTGCCCGCTGCTACTGGCCATAAACACAGATATCAAACAAGTTTAATTGGAATTGGATTAATTAGAATCGAAGATTCGAATGGTAAGTAAATTCTATGTATCTTAAACTGTTTTGTTCAAAATCCCTAAAAATTCAAACCAGAAAAACCAGGGATGTTGTATTTCACCCCAAGGCGTCTACGTTGTCTGGGGTTTTCCAGAGGCTGTTACAGGAGATTACAGGAAGAGGGTGAAAATGCAACAAAACAAAACACTTTAAGATTATACAGCAAAACACTTTAAGATTGTCAATGAAAAAGAGGTTGGGGATGTTGTGGGCAGAGAAAAAGAAAAGAGCGGGCAATGATATTTTACCTGTTGGTGTGTGCGTTGTATGCTGGTTTTCGAGAGGCTGTTACAGGAGATTACAGGAAGAGGGTGAAATTGAAACAAAACAAAACAATTTAAGATTATACAACAAAACACTTTAAGATTGTCAACGAAAAAGAGCTTCGGGATATTGTGGCCAGAGAAAAAGAAAAGAGCCACCAGTTGGCGTCTGCGTTGCCCGCAGATTTTCTACCTTGTTTCCAGAGGCTGCAGAGGCTGCATCATCCCGTAGGGTTGTTACATTAAGAGTTAGAAATTAAAATTATAATATTGCCATAAGCCAGCAACTCCAAGCTTAACCAAAAGACTCCAAAAGGGCGAAAATGCAAACAAAACAAAACACTAGCTTCAAAGCAGCCATTTTACCTGATGGCATCGGCCCTAAAACTGCTGTTACAAGAGATAGCAGGAAAAGGGAGAAAATGCAAACACCCCACACTAGCTTCAAAGCAGCCATTGGTATAGAACAAAAACAAAAAGAGAAATGAAGCGCGAATGAGATGAGACGGTGAACAACACGATCCGACGTGAAAGTATAAATAAAAATATGGCGCATCCGAATTGTAGTAATTAACTAAATATAATATTCGTTATCATAATACGACGAAGAACAGCACCTTTGAAACCAGGAAAAAGTTTGATGCAATTTTTCAATTAAAACCAATAAAAATGAACACGGTTGACGCGAAATTAGAGCGCAATGTCAAAAAAATTAATATGCAGCATAAGCCTAGTTGCCTTAGGCTTTGGTAGCTCAACTGCCGCTGCAAAATGATGGGGCCACAATGTAAAAGGGGAGCATGGGAATGATGTCGTTACCCGTAACCACATATGAAAAATAAGAACGATCTCATTTGCTCCAAAGATCATCAAGGGTTTCCATGGAACCCGGTGTCCCATACAAAGTAGTATGGAATTAATACCAAGTTTATGCAGTGGAAAATTGGAGAACCCAAATGTCACATTAACCGAGGGTACAAATATTTGTACATCATAATTTTCAAAGACATCATCATAGTAATTTTTGGTGTGATCAGATTGTCATAAAAATTTGTACACTTATGCTGCTATGTTGAGAGTCACTCACTACAAAATATTATCTCCAAGTTAAGAGTCACAGTGAAGAACTAGTGCTAAGACATATAATGAAATAGACAGATTATATATTCTATGGTACGAAAAAAATTATCTATAATTGTAATGTTTTTTGGTTGAAAAAATGTTGTTTATTTGGCTAATCAAATAGCAACTTTGAATGTATTGAGTTGAGAGAAGGTATGATTTATAATATATATTCTATGGTAAGAAAAAAATTATCTGTAATTTTAATGTTTTGTGGTTGCAAAAATGTTGCCTATTTGGCTAATCAAATAGGGACTTTGAATGTGTTGCTTTCAGAGAGAAGGTACCATGAGGAAAGGAGTTGGGAGTGCTCAACCTATAAGACCAACAATAAAAATTGGCCCTGCACCCATTGTAGGAGCTAACACAAAGATGTGGGTACAATTAAGAGGAGAACACCCAATCACCACTATCATGCTTTTGGAAATAGTTCAATATCTAAGGCATGCAATGTCTCATCTGGTTGAAGATAATGAGGGTTATGTGGGATCAATAACCAATCCTATAGAGCCTCTCTCATCCACAAAACCATAAACATTGCATAAGAAGTTTAGGTAATGAACACAGAGAGGAAGAGCACAGATAGGGAAATTAAAATATAACTATGGGGAAGCACACTTAGTAACCATGACGAGATAAGAATGAAGATGATTCCTACTGCCACTTGTTATTCTATATTAAGTTCTTTTTAAAAAAATGCTATATGTTTGTATTTTTCTTTTCCCAATTAATGTTGGTTTATACATCTAATAAGTTACTATGCTTCATTTTTCTTAGGTTAGTATGTGTGACACTTGGTTTATTGATTTTAGTGAATCTTATATATTTCAATATTATGTGCCTTACACCTTTGTTCAAGGTTGGTCATATCAACCCTATGAGATATTATGACTCTTAATAAATTAAACTTGGTGCATACATTCTTGGTAAGTATTGACCATAATCCAACAATCTATGCTTAAATCTTTACAAATATTGCCAACATACCCACACAACTTACTGGACCGAATTTCCCAACATTTTTTCCCATATCAGATCATATTTATTGTTATGTTAAATAGATCACACATCCTCAGTTTAATAAGAAGAATACAGGGTATCACTTTTGGGTTTTATATAAGAAAAACAAGAAACTATTGTGAAATATTCAAAAAATATCTTTATAATTTGGCACATGTGGGAATCCATTTTTTTTCAAGTTCGAAATATTTTTTTTAATGATAATCCAATTCTTGTACTTCTAATTTTTCTCATAATCTTCTAGAAACTTCATTTATTGATTTTCATCTACATTTTAAGGTAATCCTAGCTTATTGTCTATAGTAATTTTAAAATATTAGTCATTATTTCTTTCTAATATTGACATGTACAAGTCAATTGGAATGAAAATATCAATACTTTGTGCAAATCTAAACAATTATTATATGCTTTCCATACTCAAAGTAAACATGTTAGAACAAGGACCTCATAGAGAATTTTTTACAAATGAGAAAACAATGTTGAAATCTACATTATCTAAATTGACATTTCCTTTTATCATAATTAATGGAACCTTGCACCATGAGCTTAAGCTTTACAATAAAATGGGTTACATGTAAAAGAGTGTGTAATCTTGTAGTTTTGATATGCCTAGTTATAACAGTTCACCCATGTTATAAAAGTTTGACATTATCTCCAATGTTTTCCATTTCCTCAAGACACACATTATGTTTACTTCATAATGGCTATTCAGATTCACTAGTGGTTACCAATTCCTCACAACACACATTATGTTTACCTCATAATAGCTATTGACATTTTTTAGTGGTTACGTGAAAAATAATTATCTGACAGATGTAGAGGACTCTTCCACCTATATAACAAGGGGAGATGTCACCCAATAAAAAAAAAATTCTATTTCCATGGGATTAATAGTGTAAATTTGAATAATCAAACCCCAATTGTATGGATAAGTAAGTAATATACTTTTTCGAAAGTTATGACCGACAACTTCTCCACATTACTTTAGTTGTTGTATCATTGTTAAATGACATGGTTTTTCTTAGTATCCACACCCTAACATTTGAATTTGTGATTATAAAATTACATGTTTTTCCCTTCTCCCTAATATATAGAAATCTGTAGTTACGGCCTACCGCTATCATTTCTATTGTCTAGTTGGGAATTGTTCATAGGATTCAGTATTGCAGTTATGATTTCCATTATGATTATAAACCTTAGAGCATAAAATTTAGTATTTAAATGACATACATGATGTCAATATGACTTTGTAATTATATCACTAATAGTAGAGCTTTAGGAAACCTTTCTGGAAGACCTCCTTCCATGCAATTGAATTTTGAGGCTTACTTTGATTTATAGTGAAACATGAAATCTCTTCTTCTATAGTAATCAACTCTTATTGTTATTAAATTTATAAATTAGTCATGTCTTGTTTGCATGGACATGTATGCATACTCCTTTTTTCCCATTATGTCCTAGTGCTGAGCCTAAGTCTCCAATACCATTTTTGGTATATCTGGTTCAAGGCCCCTTTTTTAATTTATTTCTTTACTTGTAACTGCAATACTCTATTTACATAAATATTCCAAATTTCTATTTTATTTTTCTCATTTTCTTTGATGGATGCAAGTCTGTGTTGACAAACCAATTATGATGTGATTTCCAGTAAAAACCCTCTCAAAAATATTTGAAGGTTGTAATAAAATGTCACATAGAGACTAATTAAAATTACATATACTCATTATAAATTACATATACTCATTATAGTTGAATTATTCACTCCCTCTATATGTAACCATTGGAGATTGGACAAGTTAGCTGTAGTTATGGATGACACAATTAATCCAAAATTTCACTTTCTATATCACTGATTTCTATATCACTGATTTACATTGGCTTAGGAAAGTGTCCCATACTTTCCTACCTTGACACCATTTAACCACTTAAATAAAATCATGTGGCACATGTACCAATTCCATGCCATGTTGGAATTAATACAATAATTTTCCCTATTCAACCTTAACTCGGTATTTATACTAAGTTTATTTTCGCTAAATTTCAATAACGCTTATTAAGAACCATCAGTTCATCAACTTGGGAGATAACAGAAGTAGCATATAGATGGGTCATTGCAGGGCGACTCCCCTTCGACACACCCTCTATCACATGCTTCTCACATGGAGATGATCTCGGCGTCTACCTTGGGTTTCGGTGAACGATCTCCATTACTGGAGGCAATCCAATGGTTATTACTCCGTAACGCGTTCTTTTTTCAAAAAACGTTCTTGCTGGTCAATTTTTGGTCTTTTTGTTGGTTAACTGTCCTTTTCGCCCACGAAGTGTCTGTTTTGTATAGCATGGGAACAGTGGAGTACAACAAGCATGTAAATGTGCTTCTTTTTGAACTGTTTTAATGCATCCCTTTATCTGGTGGGATGCATGTGTTCACCGTGGTGGTAAGCGACCCTTCTTACTACTTACACCACACTGCCTAACCAACAAATTGATTCTTCTCCATAGCTGCGATGTGTTGATTTGCTTCTTTTGCTGGGAGTGATTACAGATATCTAAATCTAAATGAGATTTTATTTAGGTCGAAAAATGACCCTCTGACTTATTAAATAAATTTAAAGTAGTAATAATACTATGGATAATATATGAATACAGGGTTTTGACTTGAAAATACAAAAGATAATATATGAATACAGGGTTACGAGCCAGAACTGTAATCCCGTGAGATGGCCCGAGTACCAAGTTATCAACAATTCACAAAAGCTATGTCGAGCCATTAACAAATCAGCGGCTAATCTTTGAAAGATATATTAAACCATGTTTGGTAAAAGTATATTCAAGTGCAATTTGTAAGATAAATATTATATATATTTTTGAATGATATACCAAACCATGTTTTGTAAAAGTATATTCAAGTGCAATTTGTAAGATAAATATTATATATATTCTTTTAAATGTGTTGTGCAATTATATTCACAATTTTTAAAGAAAAAAATTCAGGAAAAATGGTGTCGAGGTCATGTTATTGTATTGTAGGTTTAAATAATAGTAAAATAAATATGAGTTACCTTTAAGTACTTAATATAATGTATTAAAATCTGTGTATTTATGTTTAAATAGTAAAAAAATAAATATTAGTTACGTTTAAATATTTAATATACAACTATAATATCTAATTCTAGATTGATATACATTATAGATTAACTTAGGAAATATATTTTAGAAAGTGAATTCAGAAATTAAATTGGAGAACAAAGAAATACTGAAAAATATTTTTCTATTTAATTATATAATTAAAAATATCTATTAGAATTTTATATATATATATATATATATATATATATATATAATAAAAATTTTAATTAAATGACATAAAAATTAAAATAATTATAAATAATAAAAAGAATATAGTAGTTTTTTTAAAAATTAAGGTCTAATTAATAAATATTGTAAAATTCATTATGTATAAATGGATAATAATATATTATCATATTAGAATGATTAATTATTAAGTTAAATGAAAAATATATTTAGTTGCATTTTTTGAAAAGAAGAATACATTAAAAGAAAAAGTATTAAGTAATATAAAATTATAGATAAATTTAAGAAAAGTTTTTTAGAAAGTGAATTTAGAAATTAGATTGGAGAATAAAGGGATAATGAAAAAATTATTTCTCTATTTAATTATATATAATTACAATATACAAAAAAAATCCATTACAATTATATTTATATATATAACAAATAAATAAATAAATAAATAAAATTAAATAATATAAAAATTTAAATAGTAATTAGAATAAAAAAAAAAAAAAATTCATTAAAATTACAATTTCATATATAAATATATATATAATAAAAATTTAAATAAAATATATAAAAAATAAAATAATTATAATTAATAAAAAAATATAATAATATTTTTAAATTAAAATGTAATTAATAAATATGGTAAACTTCATTGTGTATACATGGATAATAATATATTATCATATTAGAATGATTAATTATTAAATTAAATTAAAAATATATTCAGTTGTATTTTTGAAAAAAAGAATACATGAAAAGAAAAAGTATTAGGTACTTGTTGCTAAAAAGTTTCATGTTTCAAATTGATTCTTAATAATTATTTATAAAGTAGTTTTGAATGTATGGTTTATGATAAATTAAAAAAAACATGTAACATTTCAAATTTTATAAAACATATTCACAAACAACTTTTCAATATTATCAACATAACCATAGACAAATGACAAAATAGTCCAATCAAAAATTGATTTTTTCTTGCTCCTTTCATTTTTGAGAAAGAGAATACATGAGAAGAAAGAGTATTAGGCACATGTGACTAAAAAGCTCCATGCTTGAAAATGGATTGACAATAATCATCTATAAACTAGTTGTGAATGTATTGTTTATGGTAAATTAAAAAAACTTGTAACATTTCAAATTTTATATAACATATTCACAAAAAGCTTTCCAATATTATCAACATAACTATAGACAAATGACATAAATAGTCCAATCATAAATAGTTTTTTACTTGCTCCTAACTAATAATTTTAAACCCTTTTGAGCACTAACCACTAAGAACATATTATGTTAGCAAAACTGTATTGCTTAGTCAAGCCAAACAACACTATTATGCATAAGCTTAATTTGTACCATAATCTTCCACGAGTCCCTCACCATTGTCACTAATTGTCTTCACCTTGTGATTAGGTATATGAATGAGCTAAGCACTAGCATTTAAGAGGCTTACCAATTAGAATTTGGTGAAGACCATGGATGCACATATTTTTCTATTTAATTATATATAATTACAATACGCAAAATTAAAATAAAAATCATTAGAATTATATATACAAATATATATATATAAATTAGATGATATAAAAATTAAAATAATTATAAATAATAAAAAGAATATAATTGTATTTTTTAAATTAAAGTGTAACTAATAAATATTGTAAAATTTATTGTGTATAAATGGATAATAATATATTATCATATTAGAATGATTAATTATTAAATTAAAATAAAAATATATTTAATGAATTTTTTAAAAGAAGAATACATGAAAAGAAAAAGTATTAGGTACATGTTACTAATGAACTCCATGTTTCAAAATGGATTGTTAATAATTATCTATAAAGTAGTTGTGAATGTATTGTTTGTGGTAAGTTAAAAAAAACATGTAATGTTTCAATTTTTATGAAACATATTCACAAAAAAAAATCAATATTATCAACATAACTATAGGAAAATGACAAAATTAGTCCAATCCAAAATAGATTGTTATTTTCTCCCTGCATTTTTGAAAAGGAGAATACATGAGCACAAAAACTATTAGGTACATGTGACTAAAAAGCTCCATGTTTCAAAATGGATTGTTAATAATCATCTATAAAGTAGTTTTGAATGTATTGTTTATGGTAAATTAAAGAAAAACATGTAACATTTCAAAATTTATAAAACATATTCACAAAACACTTTCCAATATTGTCAACAAAACTATAGACAAATGAAAAATACTACAATCATAAATAGATTTTTACTTGCTCCTAGCTATTAATTTTGAACCCTTATGAGAACTACCCACTAAGAAAATATTATGTTAGCAAAAATGTATTACTTAGTCAAGCCAAACAACACTATTTTGCATAAGCTTAATTTGTACCATAATCTTTCAGTCCCTCACTCTTTTCTAAATAACAGCATTGTCACTAATTATCCTCACCTTGTGATTAGGTCTATGAATGAGCTAAGCACTAGCATTTGAGAGGCTTACCAATTAGAATTTGGTGAAGACCATGGATGAAATCATAAGAGGAGAGCTAGAAAGATTGTGAACTATATGAACCCATCATAATATACAATTATAGATTATTTTACAAAAAGTTTAGTGAATTCAGAAATTAAATTGGAGAATAAAGAAATACTGAAAGATTATTTCTCTATTTAATTATATATAATTACTATATAAAAAAAAATTTAAAAAATATATTATTAGAATTATATATATATGTATGAAAATTAAAATAATTATATATAATAAGAAGAATAAAATAGTATTTTTTGAATTAAAGTGTAATTAATAAATATTGTAAAATTTATTGTATATAAACGGATAATAATATATTATCATAGTAGAATGATTAATTATTAAATTAAAACGAATATATATTTAGTTTCATTTTTGAAAAGAAAAAGTATTGGGTAATATAAAAAGTTTTTTAGAAACTTTTTTAGAAAGTGAATTAAGACATTAAATTGGACAATAAAGAAATACTAAAAAATTATTTCTCTATTTAATTCTATATGATTACAATATAAAAAAAAACTCATTAGAATTAATTTTATATATATATATATATATATATATATATATATAATTTGAATAAAATGATATAAAAATTTAAATCATTATAAATAATAAAAAGAATATAATAGTATTTTTTAAATGAAAGTGTAATTTATAAATTTGTAACATTTATTGGGTGTAAATGGATAATAATATATTGTCATATTACAATGATTAATTATCAAATTAAAATAAAAATATATTTAGTTGCATTTTTGAAAAGAAGAATAGATGAAAAGAGAAAGTATTAGGTACATGTTACTAAAAAAACTCCATTTTTCAAAATGGATTGTTAATAATTATTTATAAAGTAGTTGTGAATGTATTATTTATGGTAAATTAAAGAAAACATGTAACATTTCAAATTTTATAAAGCATATTCAAATAAAAGCATTTCAATATTAGCAACACAACTATAGGCAAATGACAAAAATAGTCCAATCAAAAATAGATTTTTACTTGCTCCTTGCATTTTTGAAAAGGAGAATACATGAGAAGAAAATGTATTAGGTACATGTGACTAAAAAGCTTCATGTTTCCAAATGGATTGTCAATAATCATCTATAAAGTAGTTTTGAATGTATTTTTTATGGTAAGTTAAAAAAAGCATGTAACATTTCAAATTTTATAAAACATATTCACAGAAAACTTTCCAATATTATCAACATAACTATAGACAAATGATAAAAATAGTTCAATCATAAATAGATTTTTAATTTCTCCTGGCTATTAATTTTGAACCCTTATGACAACTAACCACTAAGAACATATTATGTGAGCAAAATGTATTGCCTAGTCAAGCAAAACAACACTACTTTGCATAAGCTTAATTTGTATTATCACTAATTGTCCTCACCTTGTGATTAGGTCTATGAATAAGCTAAGCACTAGCATTTCAAAGGCTTACCAATTAGAATTTGGTGAAGACCTTGGATGCTCCTAAGAGGAGAGCTAAAAAGATTGTGAACTAGGAAGACCCATCATAAAAATTTATAAATTAGAATGACTATTTTTTCCCTAGTCATTACCATATTAAATTGAAGCGTATAAAATAGTAAAAAAATGATATATTGTGTTTGTAATATATTTAATCATTTTACATGAAAACTAATGTATAAAATTAGCAAGCTATCTTATGCCATATCTATAATATTTATAATGATGTTCAAAACCATCATTTACTACTTTAATGATACCATAAATACAACTTAATGATTTACAAAATTATCAAAAACATCTATGGTACCTGTTAAACACACATGGGAAACATAGAATAGGAAAGATAAATCATGTGAGTTCATTTTTTTATTAACAATAGATATACATTTATAGTACAAATATGTGACTCTTGGGTTTCAGATCCCAAGGTCTCTTGGACTGCTTTTGTCCATTCGACTTCCACACTAACCCATTTAGGATGAGGTGTCCAACATTCCCCCCCTTAATCCGAAGGGTTATGTATGAGTCCAAGAAGAGAGCTGTAAAATGTGCAAAAAATGCATGGCAGCACTAGGCTGAATGTGCTCTATGAGATGTTGGTAAAAAGGGCGGTGGTTTAAGGATGACCACCAACACTGGAACGCTTAGTGCAGTTCCCGGAACTCTTCCAAAACTGGCAAGAAACTGAAGTTTTCTGCTAGAGGAAGTGATCCTATTGTTTTAAAGAGGGAAACCTTCAACCATAAAAGGGAGGTCTCACCCCGCATAAAAGGTAAAACTTCAACCTGAAGAGGGAAGTCTCAACCTGTGATGGTTTAAGGATAACCAACAACTCTGGAATGCTTAATGCAATTCCTGGAACTCTTCCAAAGCTGGCAAGAAGCTAGTGTCTTCTGCTAGAGGAAGTGTTCTCAATTGTGTTCTTGGAATTCTTCCAAAGCTGGCAAGAAGCTGAAGTCTTCTGCTAGAGGAAGTGTCCCAGATTGCCAACTGAAGGCATGTTCACGAGCATCTTTGTCTCTGGCTACAACTCTGAAACTGGTGTGGCAGGTTGTGGCTCAAGCTCGCTTGATGTGACTTTGAAGCTTGTAGATGACCATCATTTTCCCCCTTGTCAGGTACAAGGTGAGAAGATGGAGAAAGCTCAACTGCAAGACTGTTCAATACTCTGGAACAAGTTCTGACATGTGTTTAGAATATCTTCTTGGCTGTTGATGCCCATTGCCAAGAAGCGATCCATCCAAGATGAATCTTTGTTCTTACAGGATGTTTGTTTTTGAAGCATCTGTGTGAAGAATGACTGGTTTTATGACAGTGCTTACATGGATGAAGATCAAAACAGTGATCTTTCAAATGGCCAACTCGATCACAGTGTTGGCATTTCACAATCTGTTGTTGTTGTTGTTGCTATGGAAGAGGGGCAGAGTCTGGAGCAGCTGAAGCTGCACTGTCATAGGGAGCAGGTGAACTGTCATGAATGAATCCAGCACTCTGAAACTGAATGGGCTTGGCATAGTCTAGAATATGAAAGGACAAGTCTTTGTCATATCCAAGACGAGTTTTGTGCATGTTGTGGACAAGCTGTTCCCAAGGTCTGATGATGGGCTTGGGAAGTGCAGACTGAGTTTCTGCATCTGCATGTACCACTTGCTGGTTTAACCTTGAACAACATATTTTTTTGAGCAGAAAACAATTTGGAATGACAAATCTGTTGAAGCTCATCTTGCTGGAACTGAGATTCTAGTTGCAAAAAATCAATCTTTTCTTGTGCATCATGCAGGCAGGTCTGAATGTTACAAAGAGTGTCTTTGCTAACATTTACCTTCCCATCAATAGTGGAGTGTATTAGTGTATTCAGTAACTATAATACATCATCAAATCTAGCCATTGTCTCAACAAAGAAATGAACACTCAACTAATTCCAGCTAAGAATTTAGCCAATCACAAACAGATTTGTGTCCAGCAAGAATGAGAGGCTCAAAGTCCTTCCAACACAGATACAATAGATATGTTTCACCCTTAAAATGCTCAGGTATACCAAGATACGCTTTGTATGGATGCACAACTAAATGACTTCTTCCTTCTTTGAAATTCGAACTTCAACTACAGGAATGGATTACATATACCTCTGATATATCAATTCTAATAATAACAGAGATCTGAAGTAGAATATACCAGCAAATGTTAGGAAGAACAGTGGCTGTAGATAAGTGTTATAACATCAAAGAAGCTCCATAATTACAGAGAAAACACCACAGTGATAATATATGCAACGTATTCAGCCGCAAGACAGAGAACTAAATATGGAGTGGTTTCAATATATTCACAGCCACACATCCAATGAGATGAGGAAGTTTGAGACCCTCTATAGTAGAGGTACATCACCAAACATCACTTCCAATAGTCTATACTCATTAAGATTTCAAGCACAGGTACAGTGATATGCTGCTCAACTGAAACAACCACGGAAAATACAAGTTTGTAGCCTTGGGGCTAGATCATTCTTTATGCTTTACAGCCTTGGGGCTAGATCATTCTTTATGCTTCTACTCAACTAAAACAACCACAGAAAATACACGATAATACAAGCAATATACTACATATCATTGCATCAAGCCACGAAGAAAAGTTTCATGATATACTACGATGCACCATAAATCTCATATTCTCCACGATCCTGCACAGTGATAGCTTCTTTAACTTTACCCAGAATAAGGCATCTAAAAATTTATTTAGTCAGCTGCCCGCCTTGCAGTAATGAGCAGCCTGCATAGTTCTCAAGTCAATAATCAATAAAAATGAGAAGCCAGCACACTCTAGCACGAAGCTTTGATTTAGGAGCAGCTTGACCCGTTAAATTCTTCTCCCCGGATTGAGCTATAGGTACGACATGCCCGGCCACAAACTGTAATATATTGAATACTAAAATACAACGTGACGATGGTTGTTGGACCATTCGAACTCGGGACGTGGCTTAAGTCGTCGCCATTACTAACCACCGGAATAATGAGAGGCTCAAAGTCCTTCTTTTATAGTATCAGCAGCAAGCTTTTGGAGTAAGAAATATGTGTATATCAGAGACCCCGACTTCAGCAAATAACCCAGATTTAAGAGGAAGATCGAATAGGAATTTCATAGGGTAGTTTGACCTCCACTAATCAGCAACAATCCTTCACTAACTTGTTACCAGCATGCACAGAGAATATTAAGGAGGATAGAGGAACCTGGTGTGTTTTTTTATGGCACTGTCCAGCAATACAATACTCAGAGAATAAGCTTCAGGATAGCTGTAATACCCAACTTAAAGCCCAACCGGAAGAAATCAAATTCCCTTCTTCGTATGCCTTCTAGAAGATTACCAGACGCCAGAAAAAACTTTAATTGGTTTCTCTCTGTGATCGCTTCGTCTTCCAAAGACTAAAGCTTGAAATCAAATACTGAAAAATAAAGTGGTCTTCCAGCAATCCAAAATGGGTATCCGCGGGTTGGAAAGACTTTATGGACCATAAGAAATTGAAGGTCAGTGATCTGCCTCTCTTTAAGAGATTGCGCTCATCGAATATACTCACCGTCATTCGGGATGAGAAGGAGGAATATCATGGCCAATCAGTCCAACCCCAACGTGAAACCAGTCATGGTCAATCAGTGCAGCTTCAAGGTGAAAACAGTCATCGGAAATCAGTCCAGCCTCAAGTTGAAATCAACAACTCGAGTGGTAAAATGCACGGCAAAATGGGTATCGGCTCTGCAATGCGAAATTTCAATTCAACTGAAAATTCATTTTATTAATGGAGACATGAATCTCGCTCTTTCAGTGGGATGGAATCGGCTCTTATTCAGTCTGGCCGTCTACCAATCGACTGGTTCCACTGTACCCTGTATACTTCCGCTGACGATGTCTATCCAGTTAATAGGAAACGGCTGATGACCAACCAAGTCCAAGTATCATCTCTTCACGTATCAATGGCAAGCTTACTGCTTTCCCCGCTTGCATTTTATTTAAAAACCCCATACAAAATTCGCCGCATTCTGCACAGATATAGCCGACCCAGCCACGACTCCAGAGAGGGGCGTCGCCACGGAGTTTTTCATTAACAAATGTGGTTTAACAGATGCAGAAATTACGAAAGCCTTTAGACATTGCAAGGCATATCCTCCTGCGAAATTACCAAGCCGAATAGACTGTTTCAAAGGCGTGAACTGTTATCTGACAGGACAGAGCAGCGCATGCATAGGGATAGCATACTAAAAATACCATATGGCAGAGAGGAGCAGCGAACAGTCACCTTCTGGCAGACGTTTATGAACAGTGAACGTTTATGGACAGACGGGTCAGCCAGAGACCAAAAATAGAGGCCTGCGGATTTCAGAGGTCAGGAATGTCGGGATGGCAGAGCCAGCACGCCAGGGCTTTTAACGCACACATTGTTGTATTCATTCAAATGCACCGAAAATTGTACATATGCCAGCACAAATATATATAACGAATTCAACACCAGCACATAAATTAATCAAACAACAATATCACCAAGAGTTCACAACCCACATAACATTAATGGTCAATGCATAGGTCAGGTGAGAGAAACACAACAAAAGGCCACAAGCAAACAGTGACTCAAATATGAGCAGGGCCAGAATTCGCTTGCTCTCATACCATGTTAAACACACATGGGAAACATAGAATAGGAAAGATAAATCATGTGAGTTCATTTTTTTATTAACAATAGATATACATTTATATTACAAATATGTGACTCTTGGGTTTCAGATCCCAAGGTCTCTTGGACTGCTTTTGTCCATTCGACTTCCACACTAACCCATTTAGGATTAGGTGTCCAACAATACCTACTTTGTAACTACAATATAAAACTACCAAGACTACCCTTATTGGGCCATAGGATTAGAAAATGAGATTCTAAATATATAATTTTTCCATTTATCTAAGAAATCATAAGTGATGAAGTCACTAGTTGATGATTACTCAAAACAGTGTCCTAACTTATTAGACACTTATTACCCATAGGCTTATTGATCTTACATCATTACACTCATTATAATTTCACTCCTTTGCATGTGTATGTGGACTTTTTTTGGCAAATGTCTATGTTTATCATAATGCAAGCAAAACTTGACCAAAATGCATTGACTACAAAAGATGATCTTGAGCTTTTATCATAATTGAAAATTGGTTGTTTGATATTTTTCTCAAATCTTAAAAACTTCAGAAGTTTATCTATTTTCCCGATCAAATTGAAACAATTATCTAATATATGCATGTGCCTTAACAATCAAATGAATTTTAGTACCATATAACATATATTTCCAATTGAGAGTGATGCACTATGGAAAAAATTGATAAAATTATATATTAATTACTTTTAAATATTTAACATAAAATTATAGATTAATTTACGATTTTTTTTTAGAAAGTGAATTTAAAAATTAGATTGGAGAGTAAAGAAAGACTAAAAAGTTATCTCTATATTTAATTGTATATAATTGCAATATAAAAAAATAAAAAATAATCTCTCACACACAGACATATATATATATATAAATATAAATAATTAATGATTATTTTTTATTTTTATATATTGTAATTATATACCATTATATCTATATATATATATATATATATATATATATATATATAGATATATATATAGATTATATAAAAATTAAAATAATTATAAATAATAAAAGGAATGTAATAGTATTTTTAAATTAAAGTGTAATTAATAAATATTCTAAAATTTAATGTGTATAAATGGATGATGGTGGTGGTGGTGGTGGTGGTTAACGTCCAATGAGACCAAACTTTAAATTAAAATAAAAATATATTTAGTTGCATTTTTAAGAAGGAGAATACATAAGAAGAAAAAGTAAAAGTAGTAGGTACATGTGACTAAATAGTTCCATGTTTCAAAATGGATTGTCAATAATTATCTATAAATTAGTTACTAATGTATTGTTTATGGTAAATTAAAAAAAACACGTAACTTTTGAAATTTTATAAAAAATATTCAATTTGTTTCAAATATTATCAACATAACTATACAGAAATGACAAAAATAGTCGAATTATAAAAAGATTTTTACTTGCTCCTTGCATTTTTGAAAAGGAGAATACATGTGACTAAAAAGCTCCATGTTTCAAAAAGGATTGTCAATAATCATCTATAAAGTAGTAGTGAATGTATTGTTTATGGTAAATTAAAAAAAAACATGTAACATTTCAAATTTTATAAAACATATTCGCAAAAAACTTTCCAATATTATCAACATAACTATAGACACAAAAATTGTCCAATCATAAATATATTTTTTCTTGCTCCTAGCTACTAATTTTGAACCCTTATGAGCACTAACCAATAAGAACATATTATGTTAGCAAAAATGCATTTCTTAGTCAAGCCAAACAACACTATTTTGCATAAGCTTAATTTGTACCATAATCCACCAGAAGTCCCTCACTTGTTTCTAGGTAAACCCATTGTCACTATTTGTCCTCACCTTGTCATTAGGTCTATGAATGAGCTAAGCACTAGAATTTGAGAGACTTAACAATTAGAATTGGGTGAAGACCATGGATGCAATTGTAAGAGGAGAGCTAGAAATATTGTGAACTATGAAGACCCATCATAAAAATTTATAAATGAGCATGACTATTTTTCCCTTGTCATTACCATATTAAATTGAAGTGTATAAAATAGTAACAAAATGATATATTGTATTTGAAATATATTTAATCATTTTACATCAAAGCTAATATAGAAAATTAGCAAGCTATCGTATGATATATCTATAATATTTATAATGGTGTTCAAAACCACCATATATTACTTTAATGATACCATAAATACAACTTAATGACCACCATATACTACTTTAATGATACCATAAATACAACTTAATGATTTATAGAATTATCAAAAACTTCTATGGTACTTATTTCGTTACCACAACATAAAACTACCAAGGATACCGTTTATGGGCCATAGGATTACAAAATGAGACTCTAAATATATAATGTTTCCATTTATCTAAGAAATCATAACTGATGAAATCACTAGTTGATGATTACTCAAAACATTGTCCTAACTTATTACACACTTATTACCCATAGACATATTGATCTTACATGATTACCCTCATTATAATTTCACTCTTTCTTTGCCTGTGTATGTGAATTATTTTTGCCAAATATCTATGTTTGTCATAATGCATGCAAAACTTACCAAAATGCATTGACTACAAACCATGATCTTGAGCTTTTGTCATAGTCCAAAAACATAAGTTTATCTAATTTCCCCGACAAATTGAAACAATTCCCTAATATATGCATGTGCCTTAACATTCAAATGCATTTTTCTAGCATATAACATACATTTTCCAATTGAGACTAATGCACTATGGAAAAAAGTCATCTTCTTAGCGGGATTGTAAATTTCCTCAAGCTCCACCAAATCCACACATTAGATTAACCTTACATGAGGACATTCTTATTATGTTCCTTCATTGTTTATTAAGTGGGATTAAGAAAATTTATATTAAGTGGGGATTAATATAGTGTTATTTACTTTCATATGGCTTTGCACAAGTCAATATATATTTCTTTGTTTAAAATTTTTGTGTTCATGGTAGATATACCTACCTTGGTGTGGGTGTTGCCAAGCATTAGAATCAACATATAATATAGAAAAGCAGCTTTGATGGGGTTGAATCCCTTCTATTAGCTAAGATGGACCCCCGTGCAGCATAGTGAAAGCTCATAACTTTTCCAAAGAATGTGGATTCAAAAATGTGAAGCAAAAATTGAAAATTATTTGGTTGAAGCAAGGAAGGTAAAAATATGCATATGCAGAGTTCTATTTTTGTTTTTATCTTCTTTCATATATCAAACATTTTGTTTGAGTAACTTAATCTTAATTATGAAATTTTTGTATGACACCAATCCTTCTCCTTTATTGGACCTTGAGATACAATAATGCATAAATCAAAACATTTAGAATCAATTAATGTGTAGGTAGAATGTAAAAGACTGCAAGCTTTGGATTAAGTGAGATAGTTCCATATCGAAAAACCATCAAAAATGATTATGAGAGGAGAAAGAAATATGCACCAAACTTGTGTTGAATGAAATAATTTCAACATCAAATGTAGATTTCACAACCTTTTTACAATTTCTGGGAATATATTCTACTTTCTAGATGCATAAAAAGCCTTTTTCATTTACTTATAGGCCCTTGCCTTGTTAAATGCATAGCTAAGTCTCATAGAATATCATACTGAACAAATGAAAGTTAGTGGTTGCTAATAATAGTTCACCCTGGTATCTTTTAATAATGAATTAAAGTTACTAAGTCACCTAAAAGAATTCTTTAATCAATGTTGAAAAAAAGATCCACATCTCTCCTATAAATTAATGTAAAATTGCTATGTGAGAGACTAGTTTTATTGATATATCTATTTAGTGGTTGTGCTTTAAGCTAGCTCATCTAGTAGTAAATTTTGAATTTGTCAATTTTGGAAAAATCTTTGAATAAAACTCCTATGTCATAAACTAGTCCAAATTCCCAAAAGAAGTTAAACAAGGACAAGAAAAGCAAAATCCAAATCACCTTAAGAGCAAGTGGTAAAAGATTGTAAGCTTCTAATCAAGTGAGATAGTTCAATATTGAAAAAGATCATATTTTGTATCAAACATTTTCTATTTGAACTTCAAAGAACATCATTGAAGATTGAGAGATAATCTATGTTGAAAAAGTTATAGAATATGTAAATTTAGCATAATATAAGTGATATATATGTCACAATTCTTCTGGAATTATGGGTTAGGGCATTTCTATTGCAACATTTAGTGCAATTACTAGTATCTACATCTACAAAAAATAAACTCGTAACCACCTAGTTTTCCTTAGTACATTATGCGACACTCTTTTTCTTTGTTTCTCGTAGCTATCCTAGTGAAATCTATCCGTGGTTACAGGTAATGAGTGCATGTGTTTCTATGATTGGAATATGTCCTTCCTTCATATAAATACAACTCTCTTAGCAACTTTCTACACCCTTGGTAAATATTCCTTCGAGGCGATGTATATCTATATACAATTTCATTTATTTGCCTTGTATTATAGTTCATCCTCTTATCACTTATTATAGTTGTCGCTCCCACAACTAATGCATTTACAGTTGGGATTCAGATCCCTTTTGTGCAAATTGCTGCTACAATATCAAACGAGGTACACTCTCCCATGTTAATTCCTTGGGCTATCCTTTGTAGGGATTTTACCGATATAAGTATATTAGGGTTCTTGATTTTTCATTTTTTGGTTTCCCATGCGAATCCTCTTCCTGATGATATCCATTATGGTCATAACTTGAGGGTTTTACAGTGAAAAACTCGCTCGATTGTAGAGAGTGCACAGGTGTCATGGTCTTTGGGGCTGCGATAGGTTTCGAACCGTTTCTACCTAGCGTCACCCTATTACATTCACGATTTATGAGTATGTTGTTCGAGTATGTTTTTTTTATTTCCTTCCTTACTTGGTATTTGCTTTTCTTGTTCCCTATTACTCACTATGCAAGGGTCTCGTTTCCTGTCCACCACACTCCTTTTGTAGGTCTCCTAAGGATTTCAGATATGCACTCATGCTGTTATGCCTAAGCATGTGCCATTTTCCCCTATTCTTCCTATCAGACGGGTTTTGCTGGGACTCAGATTATATGGTATACCTCAGTAGTGAATTCTGTTGTGCTCTATTTAGGATTTAGGAGAACGCTGAGCTACACATACTTTCACTAGTGGGTATATTTGTCCTTATTATAAGTTTAGTTATGGGTTAACAATTTTGTGTGATCCTTCACATTGTGTGTGAGTTTGCAAGTGTTTTACAATTATTACTCACTGTCATTCACTACCTTTGGTCCATTCATTCTTGTGGAATGCATTCATACCCTTCCTCACAAAGTGTCATTACTTCCACGATTATATTTTCAATTGGATACTTCCATATATATATGTGTGTGTTGAACAAATCAATACTTATTTTATCCGTTTCTCTAGTTAAATAAAAGATTGTTGAGTTTTTTTCCTTTTTCCTAGCATAGAATATTGTTCCCAATTCTCGTAAGGTATTGCAATTTCCTCATTGTCATTACTTTATCCTACCATAGTTGAATGAAAGGTGTTTTTTTTCTTTTTTTTGGGGGGGGGGGTAATTTCTGAATATGTAAGTAGGCAATTTCAAAGCTGTTGTCATCAAATTATTTTTGTCATTCACTTATAAATTATCCTTTATTTCCTTAAGAAAGAAAATTCTGGAGTTTATACTCCTAGTGATTGTTTCAAGAAATGTTGTTGTAGGAAAGAGAATGAGGAAAGCAGGTATATACTTCCTTCCATTCCAAGTTGTTTTTAACTAGTCTTTTTCTATGAAATGGTTTTTCCTCATTCTTGAGGTTCACTCTATTCTAAATTCTTTTATGTCTAGACTCAAAGGTAGATTAAATGTCTTCAAATTTAGTTTCGTTATATCTTGATCCAGTCACTTTTAATCCCTAATTTGAATTCCATTTTGGTAGTTTGGTCTTCATAGTTCTTTTACAAGTTGATTGGTATAATTTTATTGGTATCTACTTTGTATCTAGATCTGGCTTGATCAGGCTGTTTGACTAGATCTACAATTGTTATTTGTCAAACGTTATTATCCTTAGAGTTTCAAGCTTTACTTATCAAAAGTGTTTTTTTATTTATCTTTGATAGCCTAATGGGTCACTTCATATATTTTAACCTAAGTGGAACATACAATTCATACTTTTGGAAATACAATTCTTAAGAGACCTAAATCCCTTGGATTCCCTTGTGGGTTAATATAATGGTTATTCTATTGTTTACTATATATTGAGTGTATTACAAGCCTTCTCTTGCATTCCTAGTTAATCTGAATGTCACATGTTGTAAATAATTTCCTAGAATTCACACGTTGCTCATGGTTTCAATGTATGATACTGTGAAAGGTTCACATAGGCTATGGTATTCAATTGGTTCCATGTATTACTTTAGGTATCTAGTTTATGAAGATACTTATACCCTTCTCATCTTTAATTTGAGATAAATCAACTATTTTTCTATGTAATCTTTGAGGCATGCGTGAGGAAGCATTTTCTTTTACTGTATAATGAAGTTTATTTATTTTGGCTTCATGTTATATTTTTGAGTCCTAGTTTGTCACTAACTGAATACCTTTGCTTTTACATTTTTGTGAGCAACTGAGTCTCTTATAGTAGGGTTCTCTCAAACTAGAACTCGATTTTATATTTTATATATGCTTAATATATTTCATCTAGCACTAGGCCATGGCATACGTAGTTAGTTAATTATGTTTGCTAGTTTGTTTCCTCACTTTCATGCTTCAACAACATAGGTCGATTAATGAGATAGAAACCTATAATACAATTTGCACTTATATTCTACCTACAACAAGTAGAATTTCATAAACATACAATTCATAAACACTTGGTATGGTTGTCATGTTGGTGTTTTTTCTTTTAGAACAACACTTCTCTGTACTTGAATTCTAGTGTAGTTTAAGATTTAAATTACAGAACACAGTATGGTTATGTTCAGTAAGAACAGCTTGGATAATTCATTGTGATTATTTTTTCTTGACTATAATAATTATTATAACACATTCTTGACACAATTTTCCATTGATCAAGGATGTCTCCATCGTGAGTAGGGGTAACATATTTTCTATATCCACAACTATATTGCAGTAAGATAAGCCCTAAATTTGTGTACATGGTAGCATATAGGAATGTATGCTATATAAGTGATTAATCAATAAAATTAAGTGGATATAATGAAAGAAACATGGAAATTTAGCACCCTGTACTCATTCTTCCATGTGATCCACATACTACTCTAGTCACACCATATATATAATCAGAGTATATCATCACATTAATAAAAATGTATTGATGTTTGCATAACAGAAATTAATTAGTGCAACTTCTTTTCTATAAAGATTCAAATTCTAGGTTTATAGAACTTCACAATTTCATAAATATGTAACTAACAACAACCACTAAATACCTCAATGCATCTAAAATATCCATAAATATCACTAGCATAAATTATAAAACCAAATATTAATTGAAGTTTCCAACCATAATCATTGCTTGGAACACACTTAGAATTCAAGCACCTTCCCCCTACCATGGATTGTCTATGCTAGTGCCCCCATCTACTTAGCTTCAGAATCAATGACCACTTTTTGATGCATCAATAGGTATTTAATACTTTTCTTTCTTGATAAAGTTTCCTTTAGCATTGTCAGTTTTTTGTACCCTTTCTTATCCACTTGAGGAAGATTTCCCATAAAATATCGACCTTTTTGTACTTTTTTCTATCCACTTGGGTAGGATTTTCCATAAAATCTAACTGAGCAAAGCTTTTATTCTTTTCAGTGTTTAGTATCTTTTTTTATATAAACAACTTAATGAATATTTATCTCCCATCCATTACGCTTATCTAGAATTTCATATATAATTATCATCATGAATATTTCTAGCTATGTCATTCTCAAGTGCATATATCTCATTTATTTATGAATAAATATTGGTTTACACATGTAATCCAATATATTTTTTCCCATGGCTTTCCCTCCATTTTACCCCATACTACTGAGTCAAATAAAAACACTACTATAACAATAGAGGGATATTTGAGTTTTCTCATGTGATGCTAGTGTTGATGCTATTCACGTAGGCCATATAGAAAAAAACAGGCATTGAGTAATCAATGACAATGAATATGGTGGATATTGTTGTACTATATTTTATAACCTAGTACAAGACTTGGAAAATGAAGCTAACAACTTGAATGAGTTTAAAACCTCTTTCTTATGGTATGTGAGGCTAGGGAAGAATTATTATGAGATGAAATTGATGAGTCTTCAGCATGTTGTGATGCTTTTCTTAGAATACCATTTTCTTACTATATCTTTCATGATGTTCCAAGTAGGTGTTTATGTTTATGTTTATGTTTATGTAATAGTTGAAGGAAAAGTATTTGAGCACACCAACCTTAAGATGGAAAATTATATATGGTGAGTAGTATTATAGTCATCCTTCAATGGACTTGTGTGATGCAACATGGCTAGGCTTCATAAACCCTAAGGAGGAAAATAATGCTAGTGTGGAGAGAATATGTGATAAAAGCTAGATGAATCCAAGGTTGCACTTGTGGTTGATGCTACCTTGTTGTGGATCATTGATGGTGGGTAAGGTTTTCTTGATTTTACTTTTCTATAGTTTTGAGATATAGATATTGTACTAATTTTGTGATAATTTTTTGGCACATATTTTATTTCTTATATATATGTATAAAGTATATTTCTATCCAAAAATTGAGAGGATGCAAATTTGAACTTTTTCTCTTGAATTCACTTCATGATTAAGTAATTTTAGAGATTTGTCATTCATGTTGATTCAATATCACATAGGGTCGAACTTTTAAGTTATTTAATATAGAACTTGAGATAAAAATGTGTTTTACATAAGTTATTGTAATAAACTTATTTGTAGATTTGGTATGTTCTTGGAAAAGTGTATCCTAAGTGATAAAACCTATTGAAATTTGTTTATGATCATCAACTATTGTATCACTATGAATATGCTTAAATGATATATTTTTAAAAACCCAATCCAAACACCTTCATAAATACAACCTGTAAGAATTCTCACTTCACAATCAGGGATATTGGATCATCACATCATAGATAAAAATTCAAACTAACAATATAACACTTCAACATCATGTAAACGAAACACTTTAATTCATGCATACATGCATAAATATGCAGATACATATACATATACATAAACACACACAAATAAATACACAAACAATTACACTCAAAATTGTTTCAAATGTACATATTTGACTAGCTTTGCAATTGTTATTTGTCAAAAGTTGTTACCCTTAGAGTTTCAAGCTTCACCTATCTAAAGTTTTTTTTTGTTTATCTTTGATAGCCTAATAGCTCACTTCATATATTTCAAAATAAATGCGGCATATAATTCAGACTTTTGGAAATACTGTTAATAATTCTTAATTGACCTAAATCCCTTTGATTCCCTTGTGGGTTAATATAATGGTTATTAGGTTGTTTACTGTATATGGTGTATTACAAGCCTTCTCTCGCATTCCTAGTTAATGTGAATGTCATATGTCTTAAATCATTTCTTGGCATTCAGACATTGCTCATGGTTTCAATGAATGATAAGGTGAAAGATTCACATAGGCTATGGTATTTAATTGGTTCCATGGATTGCTGTAGGTATTAGTTTATGAAGATAGTGATCCCCTTCCCATATTTAATTTGACATGAATAAACTATTTTTCTATGTAAGCTTTTAAGCATGTGTGAGGAAGCATTTTCTTTTACTGTATAAATGAAGTTTATTTATCTTGGCTTCATGTTATATTTATGTTGAGTGGTGGTTCTTAACTTATAGAATACCTTTTCTTTTATTTTTATATTTTTTGTGAGCAAGTGAGTCCCTCATAGCAGACAACTCTCGCCATAAAACTCAAAATAGAACTGGATTTTATATTTTTTATATGCTTAATATATTTAATCCAGCACTAGGCCATGGCCTAAGTAGATAGTTCATTATGTTTTCCCTCTTGTTTCCTCATTTTTGTGTTTCCTAGTTTTCATGCTTCAATGCATAGGTTGATTAATCAGATAGAAATCAATAATACAATTTGCAATTATATTCTATGCTACAACAACACTCAGAATGTTTTAAGATATACAATTCATAAAAACATGGTATGGTTTTCATGTTGGTGTTTTTTATTTTAGAACTAGTCTACTTTTAAAAGCGCATCTTGGATAATTCATTGTGATTATTTTTTCTTGACTATAATAATTATTATAATGCATTATTTAATCTTCACACAATTCCACACTGATCAAGGACATCTCCATCTTGTGTAGGGATAACATATTTTCTATATTCACAACTATATTGCAGTAAGATAAGGGCTAAGTTTGTGTAGATGGTAGAATATGGGAATGTATGCTATATAAATGATTAATCAATAAAATTAAGAGGATATCATGAAACAAACATGGAACTTCAGAAGGGTGTACTCATTGTTTCATGTGATCCACATATTACCTTAGTCACACCATAGATATAATGAGAGTATATCATTACATTAACAAAAATGTAAGGATGTTTGCACAACCTAAATTAATCACTGCAACTTCTTTTGTGTAGCCATTCAAATTCTAGGTTTATCTAAGTTCACAATTTCATCAATATGTAACTAACACTAACCATTAAATACCTCAATGCATCTAAACTATCAAGAAATATCACTAGCATAAACTATACAACCAAACAATAATTGAAGTGTCTATCCATAATCACTGCTTGGCACACACTCAAAATTCAAGCACCTTCCCGAGAGCATGGATTGCTTCAGCTAGTCTCCCTAATTTGAGATCTACTTGGCTCTAGAATAAAAAACCACTTGTTGATGCCTCAATAGATATTTAATACATTTCCTTCTTGATAATGTTTCCTTTAGCATTGTGCCAGTTTTTGTACCTTTTCTTATCCACTTGAGTAGGGTTTTCAGTAAAATCTAGCCTTTTTCTCTGTTAGAGATTTTATTCTTTTCCACCTTTAGTGTGTTTCCCCAAATAAGAAACTTAATGGATCTTTATCTCCTATCCATTAAGATTATCTAGAATTTCATCTATAATTCTCACCATGAAGGCATGTAAGGTATCTCATTTTTCCAAGTGCATATATCTCATTTATTTATTAATAAGTATTAGTTTACATATTTTTTCCAATATATCTTTCCCCCCATGCCTGTCCCTCCATTTTATCCAATAGAACTCAATGAAATCAAAACACTACTATAGCAACTAAGGGATATTCTAGTTTTCTCATGTGATGCTAGTGTTTATGCTATTCATGTAGACCATATAGAAAAAAAATAGACATTGTGTAATCAATGACAATGAATATGGTGGATCTTGTTGTACTATATTTTATAACCTAGTAGAACGGGTGGAAAATGGAGCTAACAACTTGAATGAGCTTAAAACCTTTTTCATATGGGATGTGAGGCTAGGGAAATATCATTATAATATGAAGTTGATTATTCTTCAACACGGTGTGATGCCTTTCTTCACATACAATTTTGTCACGGTATCTTTCATGGTGTTCAAAGTAGGTGTTGTTGTTTATGTTTATGTAATAGTTGAAGGCAAAGGATTTGACCACAATGACATTAAGATGGAGAAGTATATATGGTGACTAGTACTATAGTCATGCTTCCATGGACTTGTGTTATGGGACATGGCTAGGGTTCATAAACCCTAAGGAGGAAAATAACCCTAGCCTCTAGAGATATGTGATAAAAGTTGGATGAATCCAAGGTTGGACTTGTGGTTGATCCTACCTTGTTGTGGATCATTGGTGGTGGGTAAGGTTTTCTTGATTTTACCTTTCTATAGTTTGGAGATATGGATATTGTACCAATTTTGTGATAATTTTTTTGGCACATATTTTATTTCTTATATATATGTATAAAGTATATTTCTATCCAAAAATTGAGTGAATGAAAATTTGTTTTTTTTTCTTGCATTCTCTTCATTATTAAGTAAATTTCCAGATTTGTAGATTTGTATATTTGGTATGTGCTTGGAAAAGTGTATCCTAAGGGATAAAACCTATTGCAATTTGTTTAGGATCAACAACTATTATATCACTAGGAAAAGGCATAAGTGATATATTTTTAAAAATCCCAATCCAAACACCTTCATAAATACAACTTGTAAGAATTCTCACTTCAGAATCAAGGATAATGCAACATCACAACATAGATACAAATTGAACCTAACAATATAACCCTTCAACATCATGTAAAAGAAACACTTTAATTCATGCATACATACATAAATGTTCATATACATATACATGTACATAAACACACACACACATAAATAAAGACACAAACAAACACACTCAAAACTGTCTCAAATGTACATATTTAACAAAATGGCACAATGTGTTGAATATACAACACAACACCTCATGCTTAAACATGGAAGTATGACATGATTCTAATATACTAACAACATATAATGTCTAAGCATGATCATTTGACATATGAGGTTGTACATAAGAAGTGGTTCTCTTGACCACTTCCACCATCACCACCATCATTTGCATCGTGGAACAATATCTTTCTCTTCTTCTTATAAGAAGGAGCTCAATTTTTTTCCTTTTGGTTTGTGCTTCTTCTCCCTTGGGTTTGCATAGAGAAACAACATTCCCATTGGATTTTGTCCAAAATAAATTACACACTTAAAAGTTAATACATTATAATTCAAGCCCATAAAAGTAACACAATATGATTTATTCAATCATGAGAGTGTTTTCCTCCTTCATGCTCCTAGCCTCTCTACTATATTAGGCTTTAATAGTTATAAGACTTAGAGCATAGAATTTAAACACAAAATGCCTACAATGAGTGAAATTCACCATAATGAAAACAAATAATGAATGAATGATCTTATCATGTCTTGCTCCATGATAAAAAATCACTAGCTAAGAAACTAGAGTAAACACCTACTCATAATTGTTGTTTTAGGAGAAATCTTGCACTCTCTGGCATCATCTGTGACCATGAAACAAATTTGTTTTCCAATTTTTCCATTCCATGTGCAATAAGAAAACCATCAATCAATGATCATGGATCCTCAATATTAAAGGCTATGGATAAGCTTCATCTGCACCTGAAACAAGTAGTAGTTAAACAAGTACCTTGAAATGAAATTTTTATGTGTCATCTCCAACATGGTGGTCCTATCCATTACTCCATGTTGGGGATGGAACTATGCCCCTGCCAACTAGAAAACACCACATATAGGGAGATTAATTGTCAACCTTAATTCTACATCATATTTATATACACAGATAAAGTACAGTAATTTACAGTGAAAAATCTCTAATTTCTTCCGTAATTGCCTCCTAATTTTTACTATAACAAAGATGTGTAAATTATCCACAAGTCAATATGGAGTTCAGATGTGTGACTTTATACCCAATATGTAGGAAATGTATAATTCATTTCATGCTACACATAGAGTTCCCATGTAATATTTTAAAAAAATATTAATAACAAAAAAATGTTATCCATAAAAGACAATTCAATATCCATAATAACCTAATTTTATTTCAAATTTGACTCTCTATATATATATATATATATATTTCAATGTCGTCTTTAAATAACTTATTTCAACAACTATATTATTTAATATATTTTAATATCAATTATATCTATATATAATAAAAATAAATATAAAAATAAAAAATATATAATCTATATATATTCCAGTACCAAACAATTAAATCAAAAGTATATATATAAAAAATACTCACATAATATTTTTGTTGTCAATGCAAAAGACACGGAAATAAATACAAAACATAAAAATAAATAGTAAAACATTTAACAATCCCGTCATTAAACTGTTAAAAACATGTAAAAATTAAAGCTAAGAACATAAAAATAAACAATAAAACATTTAACAATCCCCTCATTAAACTGTTGAGGACATGTCAAAATAAAGACCCTGCTGCACGTCCTATTAACTTCCGAGCAAATATAAACGAAAATGGAGTCTGTCTTTAACGGCTGTAGCAATACAGCTGGCAACTGACCCTCAAACGAGCGCAGCAGTAGCAATAATCTTTCTCATACGGATGCCCCTGCCCGCGGCTACTGGCCATAAACACAGACATCAAACAATTTTATAGTTTAATTGGAATTGGATTAATTAGAATTACAGATTTGAATTATAAGTAAATTCTATGTGTCTTAAACTGTTTTTTTCAAAAACCGTAAAAATTCAAATACATTTAAAAAAACTATAATAGTGATAAGTTTAGCTGACATATTCTGCCAAGAGAAAAACCAGTGATTCAGTTGTATCTTACCCCAATGCATCGACGTTGTCTGCGGGTTTTCCAGAGGCTGTTACAGGAGATTACAGGAAGAGGGTGAAAATGCAACAAAACAAAACACTTTAAGATTATACAACAAAACACTTTAAGATTGTCAATGAAAAAGAAAAGAGCTGCCAGTGATATTTTACCTGTTGGTGTCTGCGGTGCCTGCAGGTTTTCTACCTTGCTTCCAGAAGCAGCATTATCGCGTAGGGCTGTTACATTAAGAGTTAGAAATTAAAAGACCCCAAGCAGCCTCTTCTTTTTGGTTCTATACCAATGGCTGCTTTGAAGCTAGTGTTGGGCGTTTGCTTTTTCTCCCTTTTCCTGCTATCTACTGTAGCAGCAGCTTTAGGTCCGATGCCCTCAGGTAAAATACTGGGGACAAAATCCAAGTAGAGTCTTTTGGTTAAGCTTGGAGTCTTTTAATTTCTAACTGCAAAGAAGAGAACCAGAAAATTTGGAAAATTTCCAAGAAATGACTGTGAACAACACGATCCGACGTGCAAGTATAAATAGAAATATGGCGCATCCGAGTCGTCGCAATTAATTAAATATAATATTCGTTAGCAGAATACGACGAAGGCACAGCACCTTTGAAACCAGGAAAAAGTTTGATGCCATTTTTCAATTAAAACAAATGAAAATGAACACGGCTGACGCGCAAGTAGAACACATCATGTCAAAAAAAAATTTAAATCTTGAACGTTCTTGTGTGAAAGCGATGCTCTATAGTTTAGTAGGAAAATAATTTGTAATTTAATGTTACATATTAACAAATTTTATTTAATTAATAGCTTCTGTGGGATTAAATTTTAATCTTTGACTTTTTGTTCGGTAAAGAGTTATTGTTTGATATTATATTAAAAATAATAAAATTATATTATTATATTTACATTGATAAATTAAAAAATAATAATATTTATAATAAAAATAATTTTAAATAATTTAAATTTGATAAGTCACATTTTAAGTAATATTTATAATGAAAATAATTTTACAGAAAAGGAAAGTTTGATGGATATATATTTTATATTTCTAAATAAAACTGGGTATCTATTAACATTTTAATATGTAAAATATAGATTATAAATAAAATATTTCTAAGTCAACTATATATATTATATAAAATAAAAAATAGAATATATATATATATATATATATATATATAAAATAAAATGTAAATATGGTCATTGCTTATAAGATTTAGTGATGTGGGATAAAGTAAAGAAAAACACAAACTCTAAGAAGTTAAAACTTATGTTTGTTTTCTTAAAATAAATGTTATACTCAATTATCCACTTGCCAAGAGTGAAAAAAAAAAAAAAAACTTCTTTTATTTTTCCAATTAGTTGGGACAATTATCTCCTTCCCCCATAAAGCTCAAAGATCTAAGTTTGGAAAAGAAGGCCAAGAAGGAAAGAAGGAGAAAGAATTCATAGGCTACAAGGAGGAAAGAAAGAAACCTTGAGGAGGAGGCTACTAAGGTGAGTTAAAGGTGAGTAAAGGTGTTCCTCACCTACTCTCCAAGTAGTAGAAACCCTAAACATGAGGCTTATGGGCTTCACACAAGTCTTGAGGTCCATCAATGGGTAGTGTCTTTGATACAACTTTTGAAATTGAAGAGGCTAGGGTGGAGATTTCGACTTAATTTCCAATCTCACTAGTTGGGTGGAAGAATCTTCTACCCCTATTATTTCCCTCATAATTTGAGTATGAAGATAAGAACAATAATTTGGAATTGATCATATTTTTACTAGAAAAAATGTCTACATTTTATTTCTACTATGAAAATCTTGAAAGTTAAAAGTTTCATGTCACTGTGTTAAAGTAATGTGCTACAGTCACTATGATGGAAATGTAAATTTTCATGCTATGAAAAGTGAAAACACTACCAAGTGTGTTAAATAAATGTGATTTGAGTAGTGTATTGAAAATGTTATATAAGTTAAATTTTTTGTCCCCTTAGTGTATATCCCTCTTGTGTGTAAAAGCATGAAGTGAACTAGATTTTCAAAGTGTGTGACCTGAAATAGATTTGTTATTTCGTTTCAAAGGAGACAGGTAAAGAGTGGATGTACTCCTACCCTTAATAAGATAAGAAGAGAAGGTTTATTTGGAACCTTAAAAAGTTGGAAGAAACACTATAAGTTTAGTCCCCTCAAATTATTTGTGCATGATAGGAAAATAAAGGAACTAGTTTGGGTGGAGAGGGCTCTCATGTATGTAGAGGAATTAGTTCTTCAAAAATGGACAATACATTAAACAAATAAAAGAAAACATAGATGTAATGAAAACCACGTTTAAATCCGCCTACTAAATTATAGAATAAATTAATGCTTCGTTTTGTAAATAAAATAACTAACTAGAGTGGGTTAGCCTCATACGTGTGCAAGAGATCTGTGTGAGGACAGTCCCACTTCTAGGCATAAGTGTATGATATGAATAGACTGCGTGGAAAAAATCCCACATGGTCGGGTCTCTTCTATTTATTTGGTATAATTGTATTTTTAGAAACATAGTCTTAGGCAGGAATTCCACACGGTCGAGTCTCCTCTAATTAGTTGGTATAATTTTATTTTTCGAAACATAGTTTTAGGAAGGAAATGTAGGAAAGAGATTATCATGAATAAATTAATAAGCAAGATACAAATTAAAAATGTTTTCATTGTGTAGTCTAATTAGTTGGTATAGTTGTATTTTTAGAAACATAGTTTTAGGAAGGAAATGGAGGAAATACATTAGCATGAACAAATTAATAAGCAAGATACAAAATAAAAATGTTGTTGTTATGTAGTCAATTGTTAAGGAATTAAGCCTTGGTAAGTCCCAATGGATTATAGTTCAAAGATTGATTAAGATTCGTGAGCATGTGGACACTAATGAACACCCAAATTGAGGATTTGAACCAGGATAATTAATCAAGAAAAATTCTTGAGCTAATCCTTTAATACATGTTTATCCGTTGAGAAGGAAACCAAAAAACTGTAATAAATGCATTCACACATTATACATTAACTTATTAACTCAACTTATTTGCCTCATAACTTCAAATACTATTTCATATCAACTTTAGTATACTAAATTCACAGTAGGATCGAATAAACCAAATTATCATGAAACACTATAACCAATTAAATGTAGCATTATGCTTCACAATTATATAGATACCAAGAAACCATCTAAGGGTATACTCATTCTACAGGCATAAGATCCCACCAAACTTGATTTGACCTATTAATCGATGAGAGCCTTAAACAAGGGCACGACAAACATAAGAGTGGGCTCTCGGCCCTTCACAAACAATCATTTAGAATTCGACATAGAACCAAACCTTGAACATAATAAAAAATTGATTAAGGGTTGAATGCCATAGAATCATGTGTAACAATGTTCAGAATGATTGTGAAGTGATATGAAATGGAACCCCGATACTTGCAGGTGGAAGTGAAAATTTAGCCATAATATTTCTAATTAAATGGAAAATACACGTGTAGTGGAATCACTTAGGTAAGTAATAGAAACCTCAAAAACTACCTAGCATGAAGAGAAGAGGTTTTGCACAACCAAATATATTACTTGCTCTAGACGAGAACCATTCCAAAGTAAGAAATGCTCAATCCAACACAAATGAGAGTACGGTGAAGAATGGAAGATTTGAGTGCTACGTGTAAGGTTTTGATGGCATGGGAGAACTAAAAACAACCAAACCTCTATGGAAAACACTTTAAGTAGCCTCTTACCTACGACAATAGATATCCTCTGTAAAAAATCCATAATGAGGAAAAAAATAGCGATACAGAAGAACAAATGCCATTAATAAAAATCATTTGGCAAGAAGGATGGAAACCAAGGTCTAGAGAATACCAAGTTGCAGCATAAGCCTAGGGATTGGAACCCTCATTGCCTTAGGCTTTGGTAGTTGAACTGTAGCTACAAAATGATGGGACAACAATGTAAAAGGGGAGCATGGGAATGATGTTGTTGCCCTTAACCACATATGAAAAATAAGAACAATTTCATTTGCGCCAAAGATCATCAAGAGTTTTCATGTAACCGCGTGTCCCATGCAGAGTAATATGGAATTAACATGCAGTTCATTGAGTGGAAAATTTGAGAATCGAGATGTCACATTAACGTGGGCTACAAATACATGTACATCATAATCTTCAAAGACATCACAATAATAATTTTGTGTGTGATCCGATTTTCATAGAAAAGTGTACACTTATGTTTCTATGGTCACCACCACTTACTACAAAATATTCGATGCAAGTTAAGAGTCACATAGTCGAGAGATAGTGCTAAGACATATAATGAATTAAACCAAATTATAATATTCATTCTATGGTAAGAAAAACATTATCTGTAATTGTAATGTTTTGTGGTTTTTACTAGTTGTATTAGACTCACGTTGCAAAAATGTTGCCTATTTGGCTAATCAAATAGTAACTTTGAATGTGTTGCATTCATAGAGAAGATACCATGAAGAAAGAAGTTGGGGGTGCTCAACCTATAAGACAAACAATGCAAACTTGTCCTACACCCATTGTAGGATCTAACACAAAGGTGTGGGCACAATTAGGAGGAGAACACCCAATCACCACTACTATGCCTTTGGAACTAGTCCAATAACTAAGGTATGAAATGGCACATCTGTGGGAAGATAATGAGGGATTGATGTGGGATCAGGATCCAATCCTATAGAGCCTCTCTCATCAACAAAACCATAAACAATGCATACCAAGTGTAGGTAATGAAGATAGAGAGGAAGAGCACAAATAGGGAAATGAAAATAGAACTATGGAGAGTCACATTGAGTTACCATGAGGAGATAAGAATGAAGATGATGTAGATGAAGAAGTACCTGATAATTCCTCCACCCCTAAGAAAAGGAAAAGACATAAAGTCAATTTACAAGGAGAATTCAAAAAAATTAAATCCCCAACCTTTGATGGGGTGGTAGAGGAAGTCGTTGAAGCTTGGATGATTAACATGAATAAGTATTTTCAGATATATGAGTATAATGACAGGTTGAAGGCAAGATCAATTGTTTACCACCTAGAGGGGAAATCTACACTATGCTGGAAAGAGTTCAAAATGATATGCGTATTTCACAAGTAGAAAGTAACTTGGAGTGAGTTTCAAAAATACTTTAAGGTGAAGTACATGATGCAATGTTTTTATGATGATGAGGTGAAGGAATTCCATGACCTTCGGCTAGGAGAGCTATCCATGGATTAGTTTGTCACAAAATTTACCTCCTTACTAAGATATGTTCCATATATACATGAGGAAAAGGCTAAGGTAAATTTTTTATGAGTCTTTTACCAGTATATATGACAGACAGCCTAGAATTTGATAATCCTAAAACCATGGACAAAGCGATTCGAAAGGCACAAATTTGGTACCAGTAGATGAAGGAGAAGGGGTAAGGCAGTAACAATTGGCTAAATAGGAAATGTTGGAAAAGCTCCCCCAACATGAAAAATACAAAAGCAAGAAATGCTAGAAATGAATTAAGGGATCCGTTTAACAGATATGTGGGGAGGATTCAACAGAAAATAAAACCACAAAATGAAACTAAACAAATAGAAGTATCGAGTACTTGAGGGAAATCAATGATAGTGACCACCATTTCAATTGTGGGGCTACGGGGAGCCTCATTAATATGTAAATTGACCCCATCGTGCTAGAACAAAACAAACTTCTAACATTCAGTTGGGTTCTACTATGGGTGAGGTGGTGAGAAGTATACCTAGGATTAACATTGCTTTGGAGGACCATCAAGATGAGTATCAACAAACCTGTTGGGTTGTGTTATATTCTTTCTATGACTAGCCCACGTAGTTAATCAGGAGGTTAGAAGGGGGTCATAGTCCCCCATTCATTGCACTGATTGCGTAGTGGGGGGAATCACAGGGGGTTTGAGGGGTGCAAGGTAACCCCACTCTATGGGGTCTGGGGCAGTGCCCCGGAATTTTTTTTTTTGGACCCTATGTTAGGTTGGGCAGACCTACCTATAGTTTTGTGCATGATTTTTTCACATGGTTTTGGATGCTATGGTTTTCGGTCCATGGTTTTGGATGCGATGGTTTTCGGTCCATGTTATTGGATGCTTCGACATGTATAAATATGCATTGTAACATTGGAAGGAACACAATGAAAAATCAAGCTCGTAGTCTCGGTTTTGGGATCCAGGGGAAAATATTTGTGTATATGTGTTTTATGTGTTATGCTCTCGCATTGTTTATTTTCTGTGTTTTAGAATTCGTATCCAGGTAATTTCTGTATGGGGTTAAAACCTATATTTGGTGTCAGAGTTGTTTTGGCTTCAAGGGGACGCCTTTGTTGCTGAGGGGTTTCGCTCGGCCCTGTGGTAGATCCCATTCAGTGGGAGATCTGTGGGATTGATTCTTGTGGTGAAAGAAGATGGCGAGCAGTGGAAAGATAGATATCGAGAAATTTAATGGCCAGAGTTTTGAGTTGTGGAAACTCAAGATCGAGGATCTGTTGGTGGATAAAGATCAGTGGATCACAGTAGATTTGGGTACTAAACCAATGAGAGTGTCTAATGAAGAATGGAAGAATTTGGATCAGAAGGCAAAGAACACAATGCGATTGTGTGTCTCAGATTCAATATTGCTGAATGTATCAGGGGAAGCTACGGTGAATGCTTTGTGGTACAAGTTAGGGACTTTGTACCAATCTAAGTCTCTCGTGTACAAACTATTCCTATGGAAAAATCTGTATAACCTGAGGATGAAAGATGGGGACTCGGTGACAGAGCATCTGAATGAGTTTAATATTGTGGAAAGTCAATTATCATCTGTTGATATCAAATTTTCAGATGAAGATAAGTGCATTAGTTTGTTTTGTTCTCTATGAGATTCGAGGGATAGTCTGGTTATTGCAATAGGTAGCAATGCAATTGCCTTGTAGTTTGATGAAATAGTCTCATCCTTGGTGATGGAGGAGATGAGATGGAAAAATATGGAGAGCCAAAATGGTGATGCCTTGTTTGTATGAGGATAGTCCTAGAATAGAAACAAAAATAAGTCACGAGTGGGAGATCTAAATCTAGAGGGAGATCTAAATCTCTAGGAAAACCTATAAAGGTGGTGTGCTAGAAATGCGGAAAGGAAGGGCACTACAAAAGGGACTGTAAATCTAATGATCCTGATAAAGGAAAGGGATTTGATGATGCTCCTTCTGCAGAGGGGAAAACCACCTGAGATGAAGGTGGGGATGTGTACTTGGCTTCTTCAAGTACACATGTAGATCATGAGGCATGGTTGATTGACTCTAGTGCATCCTTTCACTTCAGTCCCCATAGAGAGTGGTTCTGTGAGTATGAGAAATATGATGGTGGTGATCTCTTCTTGGGGCATGATAGGAAGGCTAGAATCATTGGTTGTAGAAAAGCAAAGTTGAAGTTGCAAGGTGGAAGGGTTAGAACACTTCCAGGTGTTCTGCATATTCCTGCATTGGCCGAAAATATGATTTCTGCAAGCAAGCTGGATGATGGAGGTGTAAAAACAGTGTTCGAGAAGGATACATGAAAGATGGTTCAGGGAGCACTGGTATTGATGTGGGGAGTTTGGATTGGAACTCTGTACAAGCTGCAAGGTAGTACCGTTGTTGATGGGTGCAACAGTTCCGTGGTTTTTGAAAGTGGAGCAAAAAATCTAGTGGTCTCTGGAGAGAAGACCATGATGTGGCATCAAAGGCTTGGATATATTGGAGAGAAGGGCCTTCGAATACTTCATGTTAAAGGTATGGTAGAAGGAATAAGTAATTTCTCTCTAGATTTTGATTTCTGTGAAAATTTTGTATATGGGAAGAAGAAATGGGTGAGTTTCCCCTCTGGTGGTAAGAGGGAGAAAGAGATACTAGAGCTTGTGCACAGTGATGTGTTTGGACCTGTGAAGGTTCCATCACTAGGTAAGTCTATGTACTATGTATAATTTATAAATGAATTCTCAAGGAATACATTGATATATTTCCTTAAGAAGAAATCTGAATTCTTTGATAGGTTTAAAGAATTTAAGGCTCTAGTGGAAAACTAGATAGAGAAGAAGATAAAGGTGCTGAGGACACATAATGATAGAAAGTTTTGCAGTAAGGAATTTGAAGAATTTTGTAAGAAGTGTGGTATAGCATGACAGAATACTACTCCATATACACCTTAAAAAAATGGATTTGTAGAAAGAATGAACAAGACATTGATGGAAAGGGTAAGAAGCATGCTCAGTGTTGTCAATTTAGGATAAGAATTCTGGGCAGAGGTGGTGGAGATAGCATGTTACTTGGTCAACAAATCACCTTCATCAGTGTGGAGGATAAGACTTCACAAGAGGTATGGACTCGTAAGAAACCCTCTCTTTCACATCTAAGGGTATTTGGTTGTGATGCATATGTACATGTTCCAAAGGAGAAATGAACCAAGTTGGATAGTAAATCTGAAAAGTGCATATTTATTGGGTATAAGGATGGTTTAAAGGGTTATAAGCTTTGGAACCCAGTAACAAGGAAGGTTGTGTACAACCAAGATTGGGTGTTTACAGAGGTAAAAGATGTTATTAACCATGAAGTCCAACCAAAGGAACCTGAGAAGATAGAGTTTGAGCTAAAGGATGAAGAATCAGACTCTACAGCAGAGGAGGAATTAGAAGATGAAAAGCCAAAAATTCTGGGGGTGAGAAGATCAGTCCGAGAAAGAAGGCAACTAGAAAAGGTATACTCCATCTACTTTCTATTCAAATTTTGCTTTATCTATCACTGATAATGATCCCAGAAATGTGAAGGAAGCAGCAGATTCAGAGGATGGAAAACTCTTAAAAGAGGCCACAGTTGATGAAATGGCATCTTTGCACAAAAATGAGTCTTGGGATCTAGTGGAATTGCCGGCTAGAAGGAAACCCATTGGTAGCAAATGGGTGTTCAAGAAGAAGATAAATGCAAAAGGAAAGGTGGAGAAATACAAAACTCGGTTGGTAGTAAAAGGTTATTCCTAGGTGCGGGGAATTGATTTTGGTGATATTTTTTCTCCTGTTGCCAAGGTAACTTCTATTAGATTACTTTTATCTGTTTCTATTTCTTTTGATTTTGAGGTAGAACAGATGGATGTGAAGAAAACATTTTTTCACAAGGATCTAGAATAGGAGAACTACATGAAGCAACCTGAAGACTTTGTGGTGAAGGGTAAGAAAGAACTGGTATGCAAGTTAAAGAAGTCTTTGTATGGGTTAAAACAATCACCAAGGATGTGGTATTAGAAATATGATACATTTATATGGGGACTTGGCTTGACCAGAAGCAAAGAAGATCACTCTGTGTATTTTAAATTAATTGGTGATCGTGTTATTTATCTGGTCTTATATGTGGATGATATGTAGCTGGTTGGAAATGACAAAGAAATTATCTAGGATTTGAATACCCATTTGTCCTCCAAATTCGACATGAAAGATCTTGGTGCTGCAAACTATATTTTGGGCATGGAAATTAAAAGATATTGGACAAGGAGGAAGCTCTGGTTAAACCAAAGGAAGTATGTTAAGACAATATTGTAGAGGTTTAATATGCAGGATAGTAAACGGTGAAGGTTCCTATTCCTGTAGGTGTAAAGTTATCTACTGAACAGTGTCGCCAGACACAAGAAAAGGAAGAGGACATGTCCTGTGTTCCATATGCAAGTGCAGTCGGTAGCTTGATGTATGTGATGGTCTGTACTAGACCAGACATTACACATGCAGTGGGAGTATTAAGCAGGTTTATGCAAAAACCAGGGAAGGAGCACTAGACAACAGTGAAATGGGTTTTTAGGTATTTGCATGGCACAAGTGATTATGGCTTGTGCTACCAAGGAAGACTAGGACTATACATAGTGTTGGATATTTGTGGCTTTGTTGATGTAGATTGGGCTAGAGATCTGGATCAGAGAAGATCTACATGTGGCTATTTGTTTAACCTATTTGGAGGTGCAGTGAGTTGGATGAGTAAGAAACAATCTATAGTGCCACTATCAACTACAAAGGCAGAATACATGGCAGCCACTCATGCATGCAAGGAATCAGTTTGGTTGCAAAGATTATATTCAAGTATGGGGTTAGTACAGGGAGCTATAAGGATAGAATATGACAACCAAAGTGAAATTTTCTTCGCAAAGAACCTTGCATATCATTCAAAGACAAAGCACATTGATGTTCAGTATCACTTTGTGAGGGATATGATAGAAGACAAAAATGTGTTGGTGGTAAAGGTGGACATTTTAAAGAATATTATGGATGCATTGACAAAATTTGTGAGCTATGAGAAGTTCTCTTGGTGTAGAGAAACAGTGGGCATTACAAGGCTGGATAAATGACTAAGCTCTCTTGTGGCCCCCTATAGAAACAAAACAACAAGTGGGAGAATGTTGGGTTGTGTTATATTCTTTCCACGACTAGCCCACATAGTTAACGGGGGGTTAGAAGGGAATCAGAGCCCCCCCTTTGTTGCATCGATTGTGTAGTGGGGGTAGTCACAGGGGGTTTGATGGGTGCAGGTTTTGGACCCTATATTAGGTTGGGCAGACCTACCTATGATTTTTTGCATGAATTTCACACATGGTTTTTGACACGATGGTTTTTGGTCCATGGTATTGGATGCTTTTGCATGTATAAATATGTATTATAACATTGAAAGGAACATAATGAAAATCAAGCTAGTAGTCCCAGTTTTGGGATCTAGGAGAAAATATCTGTGTATATGTTTTTTATGTGTTATGCTCTCACATTGTTTATTTTCTGTGTTTAAGAATTCATATGCAGGTAATTTATGTACAAGGTTAATACCTACATTTGGTACCAAAGTTGTTTTGGCTTCAAGGGGACGCCTTTGTTGTTGAGGGGTTTCGCTTGGGCCTGTGGTAGACCCTGTTTAGTGGGAGATCTGTTGGATCGATTCTGGTGGTAAAAGATGATGGCAAGTAGTGGAAAGATAGAGATCAAGAAATTTAATGGTCAAAGTTTTGAGTAGTGGAAACTCATGATGGAGGATTTGTTTGTGGACAAAGATCAGTGGATCATGGTAGATATGGGTACTAAACCAACGGGAGTGTCTGGTGAAGAATGAAAGAAGTTGGATCGGAAGGAAAAGAGCACAATATGATTGTGTGTCTCAGATTGAGTATTGTTGAATGTATCAGGGGAAGCTACAGAGAAGGCTTTGTGGGACAAGTTAGGGACTTTGTACCAATCTAATATTCTAATATTCGGTTAGATTCTACTATGGGTGAGGTGGCGAGAAATGCTATAAATGCTAGAAATGAATTAAGGGATTAGTTTAACAAATATGTGGGGAGGATTCAACAGAAAATAAAACCACAAAATGAAACTAAGAAATGAATTAAGGGATTAGTTTAACAGATATGTGGGGAGGATTCAACAAAAATAAAACCACAAAATGAAACTAAACAAATAGAAGTACCAAGTAAACTTGAGGGAAATAAATCATAGTGACCACCATTTCAATTGTAGGGCTACGGGGAGCCTCATTAATACGCGAATTGCCCCCATTTGTAGTATACTTAGGGGGGATAATATGGGGTAGAAAGGGAGGAACCCAAGGGAATAATGTAATAATGGGATGGGCCATAGTAATAAATAAGGTGGTTAACCCGTATCATGTAAGGGACCACAAGTAGTTAGTAATAATGTAATGGGCCCATGGTATTAGATAGATGGTATTGAGGGAACCATGGTAATTGTAGAGCTATAGAAAGGGTATCTTTCACCTCTAATTACTTCACATTAATATGTCAATCCGGGAGCGTTTTGTTATTTCAAAGAGTGTCTCAGTCTGAGGCTATCATTTGCCAGAGTAATGCTAGTAGTACAGCGTTCAAAAATACAAGAGTAAACGGATGCTTGTCTAGAACTAAGTTACTTTAAAGGAATAAATCACACACTCAAAAGTTGGGAAACATATCAGTCAAGGGTTCGGCAGCGATAGCCCATCCCTTTGGAAACTGATGGAAAGGAAATTAGATCATGGACCTGTTGTGCTCTACAACAACCCCCCATTTCATATCATTTTTACTTATAAACATTAACGTATGAAATGGGTCCCTTTAAAATTTGATTTGGTATCAATGCTATTATAATCCAAACAAGTCCAAAAAAATGAATAAATGCACTTTATAAAACTTTTTGGGCAAAACCCTTAAAAGAAATCATGTAATGATTTGTCATTGCGATAAAGTGATCGCAAGATCGCATATCGCAATGACACATGAATTATAATTAAGCACCCAAAAGTTTTCCGCCGATGCGCATTCGGCGCATTCGGCGATCGGCGATATTCCATGTACATGTTATAATGCCCCATGCCAATAGTCCCGACGCGATACACATTCGGCGAATTCGGCGATCGGCGACACACTACAACAATTGTGATGTTCCCAAAGACTTGTCCCGATGCGATGCGCAATCGGGAATCGGGTATTGCGGCAATCTCACCCAAATCCTTATTGCGCTCAAAGCTTTTCGCCGATGCGATATCGCATTCGGTGATTGGTGATATCCAATACACGCCATTAAAGTGCACTAATTACTTCCCCGATTGCGATCCGATAAAGCGCGGTTTTCAACGAAGAGCCGTTAAGTGATGGGATGGCACAATTCAATTGTAATAAAAGCTTGATCTCTCACGCAATCCTTCATCTATGCTCAACCGCCAAAACGTCCATTGCATGCTTAAGTGAATCGTTCACCCGAGTAACGATATAATGGGCATTTAAGGAATGACGGAGTAAAAACGGCTAATTAATAAGATCATGTCCTAAAATCTTTTCACGGATTGTATACGCGCCCATTTTAAAAGCTAAATCCTTCAGTTACGCATCTATTCATATATGTTGTATCACTTAAGAGTTTTTCATCGCTATCTCTGTGTATTACGCCCAATTGCCTCCTTGTGCAGAATTCATTCACAGAAGCTAGACCTGAGAAGATGGGAAAGAAGTCCAAGAAGACTGCAGGTGGTTCTGCAACACCAACTGCAGGACAAGCGGCCGCAAATAAGAAGAAGGGACTAATATCCGATACCACATGCACGGGGCTCACCAGAGTGACTTGGCAGGGCACTTATAACCTAATTGAAGCTGAGCAACCACAAAGGATAGTGACAGAAGCTAGTGTGGACTTACTCAAGAAGTCTGATGCAACTCTCAAAGATTTGGCCGACTCTTTCCTTCACAGGATAGCGGCCAGAGATCAAATCCTTCCTTATACAGACGTTGTGCGATGGGCGATTGAAGAAATCCCCATTTTGGACAGAACTTTTAATACCAGAGATGGGAGGATTTTCGGATCATTCAAGCCAGATGACCTAAGGCAAATGTATCATTTGCCCGAGCCAGAGAAAATATATAACAAGGACTTCCTGGAGAAGTTTGCAAGCGAGAATGAGATCGAATCTGAACCTATCAAGGATTGGAGGCAAAATCCCAACAAACACAAGCACGAATCCTCCGGTAGGTACTCAGTCGATTCTTTAGCTTCTCCTTATTGTTATGCGGGGATTATGATGTGTAGGCTGTGGGGATTGCATGATTCTGCCAATTTTACCATTGAAATGGTTCCTTTAATGGAGGCAGCAGTAAATAGTTGGATTATGGATTGGGCTACTATCCTTTCGGATAAATTAGCAGTAGCTGTTTGTGATTTTAGGTCTCAGTCTGTTGTTTCAGAAAGGAAAATGCCCCCGTTCTACTATAGTGCATATATCCTAGACACTCTTTGTTTTAATTCCGAATTTCCTGTTCTCGGGTGGAGGTGGACTGCACAGGACCCTTCACCCATTCATATATATCATCAAAAATTGTGGAAGTCTTCTTATAAAGACCACCTGTATCAAATCTGTAATGGTTTCATGGTGCCCATTTACTATTCCATTTTTGATAAACCCATTTCAAAAATTTCCTATCAAGCTTCCTTTGATTTACCAGCAGTAGCAAGTTGGTTTGGAGAAGAAAATTTCACCTATATCAGAGTTTTCGGCAGCAAAGCCGACCCACATGTTCTTCCTCTTTATGTTCCAGATAAGCTGCTAGCAAGGGAGATTGCATATCAGATCATGGCTGAGAGTACTACACAGACTCTCAAAATAGAAAAGAAGAAAGGATGGCCATCTTTTCCCTTCAGATGTGGCGTTTATACTCTGCATGATCTTAAACATGCAGAAAAGGAAGCCACGAAGCTCCAGTCTTTAACGCTGGCCACAATCCCAAACAGACCATACGACCCAAAAAAGACTGCTTACAATGCATTAGAACAGGCCAAATTAACGAGGTTTGAGCATCAGAAAGACATGTTTGATGACCTGTTCATTGCCTCTGAGACAATAGGTCATGTTAAAGAACTCGCTAGGATGCGATATAATGATGAGGGATTAACTGAGTTCAATAAACTCAGAGAACAGAGGTTGCAAACTCTGCCTTTGCATTTACTGGCAACATCCCCAGCAACGTCATCAAGCTGACCTGTTCAAGAACAGGAGGAGCAGCAGAAGAAGCAACAGGAGGAGCAACAGAGAAAAGAATAGGCAGAAAGGCTAGAGAAAGAACAAGCCGAGAAACAGCATAGAACACAAATGGAACAAGAAAAAAGGGAGCAAGAAGAACAGCAAAAGAAGGAACAGGAAGAAAAACAGAGGAGAGAAAAAGAGGAGCAGCAGAGGAAAGAGCAGCAGAAGCAAACCACCAATGTAGACACTACTATAGACCCCACTTTATTACAAGAATGGCAGCAATTTCACTCCTTCATCAGTGGATTGGAATGTTCAAAAAATGGGGATAATTCTAAGACAAACGATACACATGATGTTACCTCTCCTCAGGTTCTAAGTGGGACCAGCGGCCCACCAAGTTCTAAAGAAGTTGAAGTTATTCCAAAAGACCCCTCTGACCAAATTATTCTATAGATAGAATATATTCCGCCATTGGATGTTTTCTACAGCCCAAGACACAGGGCAGTTGTAAAGCGGTCAAGGAAGAGACGAAGGATTGATCAACCTTCTATCTTCCCCGAACAAACGGTCACGGGTAATGTAGTATGGAAGGAGGAAATGGATCCCTCCGATGACTTAACAAAGCTATCACAGTATGCAGGCGCTTATTCGGCGGCAACAATTGACAAAGCATCGGAGGTGAGCCTTCTATTGAAGAATAAGGACCAGTAAATCTTTGCGTTACAGGCAGAATTGGTTGAAACCAGGCAAAAGGCAGCACAAGCCGAAGAACAGTTGCTGGCACAACAGCAAGAGAACAATCAGTTGACTCAGCAATTGCAAGCAGAAAGGCAAAGGATCGATCAGGGTGCGATCCAGAAACAAAAAGAATTGTCGGAGGCGTTGGAAAATTTGAGAGTGGCGAATGAGCAAATGATAAAGACCAAAGATGAGCAGATTGCTCAAATGTCATCGCAGCTGGAAAAGATGAAGGGTGCATCACAGGTAAAAGAGTTTAAAACAGAGGCATTATTGATAAACAATGCATTGATAGCTCAGGTCAGACTCTTGTGTCAACAGATGGATCAAGCTGAGTCCCTATGTGAGCTAACTACAACGATAAATCAACAGGTAGAAAAGGCCAGGACTGAACTAGATCAAGCGGACGAGGCCATTACTGCACATCTTGACTGGCAAGATACTGATTTGGGAAAAGCAGCAAAATTGCCCAGGATTAATGAAACACAGAAAGATATTCTTTTCACAGAATGGCACACTCAAGTGATGAAAGCAGAAAGGGCGGCTTCAAGATGTAAAACAACCGCCAGCAATCTAGTGGATCTAGTCAATAACACCCTTTACCAGGCCAATATGATTTCTCAATGTACACTGGGAAAGATAACAACTCCAAATGCATTAGAGCAAACATGCTACCCTGAATTAGAGGAAAAAGGAAGATTAATCGCTGGAGTTAAAAGCTTGTCCTTAGATGCATATTGGCTCTTTTTAATCAAGACACATACACAGAGATCTGCCCTAAAGTGCCTTACAGATGCAATCGGGTGTATAATTCCCGATATCCAAGATGCCACCTACGCTGCACAGCTCAGTTCGCGCCTCAACAAACCTCCGGAAGTTGAGCCAATGCTTGCAATTAATCAACTCAGATTCAAAGGAAAGCAGCCGACTTAATGAGTCACCCTCCCGCTTGCCAGATCGCCAGCCAAAACAGGATCAAGAGTTATTGATACCAGCTTAGTAGGATTTCTGTTTAAGTAGATATTTAAATTAGATTAGTATTTATAGACCCTTTCATTGTTTTGGAAAGGGTCGTAAAATTTTGTAACAGACTTAATAGGCTGAAGTTTGCACTACTGTGCTTCAGTCACTATTCTTTTATGAAATTGGACCAGTTGTTCTGAATTCGACATTAATTTTTTTTTTATGCAATTGCGCACTATTGCCTTTGTTGAGGACGATTTTTGTGTTGAAGGAAGAACTGCTAATAGCAATTGATATTTGGGAATGTGCTCCAGCTCATATGGTACTTTTATCTATGTCTGAATTCATTCTTTTTATATGAAATGTTATGCCATTTATTCTTGCTATTATTGAATACATGCATGCGCTATAACAGCAAATCTCTGTCTCAACCCACTATTGGATGTTTTGTGATTTGCATTTCTTTTAATTATGTATGTAACAATGATATAAATGATAGTGTAGTAATTTCGCTATTATCACTTTGTGTAACTATTTATGCACAGCAATCTTGAACAATTTAAATATCTATGTTTGAAGACAGAGTCATCTATATGCCTGTCTAAAAGCTCAGATCATCAAACGCTACACTTTAGAGATCGATAAAACCCCGGGGTAGATTATAGTTATTATATTCCTGCCGATAGTTGTAGTTATTCGCTTATCACTAGCATAATCTATAAGTCGCGCATCCATCCCATTTTATCCATTTTTGGGAAACTGGTCCCATTATCCCCAGTCGGAGCCACTATTCCAAACGGAAAAGGAGCTGTACTAAGGTCCGGACTGGGTGGTTTCCCCTATGTTGTTGCAGCGATTTTCGAGGCCTCAACAGGACCACAGGTCTGGGAGCTTAGACAGTAAATGTCGAGGCTCACTACAGCCACAGATCGTCTCTCACACCAAAACAACAAATGCGAGTAAATGAAACGGCAGATAGAAAAATGGAACAGCAAATAAGAAATCGAACAACAAATTTGGAATGGAACAACAATGATAAAATGGAACAACAATTCTGAAATGGAACAACAATCAAACAACTAAGTCTCGTGAGCAGTAATCAAACTCTATTCTACTAACTCAAATGCACTCATTGTAATCAAACAACAATCTTTCATTCTTAAGGCAAATCAAGCATCACACACTAATGGAACAACACTAATTTCTGATAAATTATGGAACAATGCTTGGAAATCATATACACACACAACAAGCTTGAAGAGTAATCTGATCTAGCATTAATCTTAATTAATAGGAATACGACTGCATTTCAAAATGGAACAACATTACTCCTGAATCGTAAAGAACACAACTTTCGTATAAATTCTATAACATTCAATCAACTCTTAAAGGATGAATAATATAATGCAGAGTCAATACACAGTTCTGTCTGTAAAAACCTTAATGAATGAATATTAACAGAGCATGTGACGTCAACTTATAAAGCATGTTAGATTACCAAATAATGACGATAAGCAAACCACGCAGAAATCAAATTGTAGTGATACAGAAGCAAGTGTCCTCCAGGGCGAGGCCGTTAGCCTCCAAGGGTACACCGCTTTAAGTTAATCCAGACACAGAAATAAGATAATCACCAAGTTTACATTAATGCATAAAACAAAAGTACAATGAACCAGTTCTCAAAGAGACTCGATGATCAAAGTTTGATCTTTCACAGAAAATTACATAAAAGCATAATCCCCCAAAGCTAACAGTGTCGTGCCTTTATATAAGGGTGAAGGTGGAGATGTCTAAGTAACAAGATAAATAAAGCAGCGATCCCTCAGGATCAAAGATCCTGAGGGATTCGCCAAACTGTTAATCCTTAATCACTTCTTTTCTCCTCCTCCGAGCTGGTGTCTTCTCCTCCTTTTCCGGACCGGTTTGCTTCGATCTGCTTAGCCTTGTTTTCACTCGTTCCTCTCTCAAAGGGACATCAGTTACCATGTTCTTGTCTTTTTCTTTGGAACAACAGCTCCTCTTTTTCACCCTTTCCTACACAGGAGAATGACAACTATCAGCGGTTAAGTCTTGCGTATTAATCCCACATGTTTTGTTATAATTCTTTATAGTTTTCCAAGTTCATGATGCAAAAAGGTTCACAAGTTCCACTGAAAAGCCACTGAAATGATCATTAAAAACATACCCTTTTAGTACTCCACACACCCCCATGCTTACCCTATTTCATGCGCTCATGAAAACGTTGTAGTTGACATGCAAGGCAGTGAGAGAATAGGCTGGAGAAGGAATCTCATGCGGAGGCCTACAGTTGTGCTGAGTGACTAGGTAATCAAAGAACTGGCCTGTTTGACCCTTAGGCATCTCATACAGGGCTTGATATCTGGGTGCAAGGTGCCAGATAACTGGAATGCGGAATCTATATCCTAACCAGGATGGCCCTGCTCTCAAAATGCTTTTGCCATAGAGGTTCAAACGGTTGGTAGCTAATTCAAAATTCTCATACTTAAACGGTTCCCTGAGCTGGATGTTTGGATTAGAGATTCGGTACCGAAATTTGGCTGCATCAATGGTGAGGTCTTTGATAGAAAGAAAATATTCTAAACTTTGTCGAATGAGTGCCTCATGCATGGGTCCTAATGTTTCAATGGCACCCAGAGTCCTCATGAGGTTTGTATGTGCTTTCCATGATCCGAATGGAAAATGGCATCAACCCATGGTACTCATCCACCCATATTATTCATTGACCCATGGAATTTACCCATGGTATCGTAAATGGAATCTGCCCATGGTATTGTAAAATCCACCCATGGTACTCATCCACCCATGGTATTGTAAATGGTATCCACCCGTGGTATTGTAAAATCCACCTATGGTATTCATTCCCCCATGGAATTGACCCGTGGTATTGTAACTGAAAAATACTATAAGTAACAAGTCACATTTTGTAAAAGGAAAGATTGTCTGCCAGAGGCCCCCAAGATCTAAAAGATTGAAATGGATCTTGGGAGGAGAGACCCCCAAGATCTGAAAACTTGCATTGCCAGAAGAAAAATAGGAGAATGCCAAATAAACCAAACCACAAAGAAACTTTTATTTAAAATAGTAATGAAAATAAACCAGCTAGGGCGATGGTAGCTTATCTCTGAGAAGAGATGTGGTTGCTACATGCCTCTGAACTGTAAAGGCTACATTGTGGCGGACAAGCTGTCCTTTTACAAAATGTGACTTGTTACTTATAGTATTTTTCAGTTACAATACCACGGGTCAATTCCATGGGTGAATGAATACCATGGGTGGATTTTACAATACCACGGGCGGATGTCATTTATAATACCATGGGTAAATTCCATGGGTGGATTTTACAATACGACGGGCGGATGCCATTCACAATACCATGGGTAAATTCCATGGGTCAATGAATAATATGGGTGGATGAGTACCATGGGTTGATGCCATTTTCCATTCGGATCATTCCTCCCTCCTTAAGAAGCAATGGTCCCCATTGCGTAAAGTTCCCTCCTGCGAAGCCTTTGTGGAATATGAAGAGCCACTGAAGATAAGGGATTTATGTGGTTAACCGAAAACCCTGAAAAAACGAAGATCTGAGGATAGAGATACCCTGTAATGCTTGTGACCAACTGTGATTCTAACAGTGTGCGGCCTAGCAAATGGACTTTGATGACAAGGATTTTATGCAGTTGACCCATAACCATGATATTGGTTGCTGATGAAGTAGCAGGTGCCTACATAGCCTGGGGTGGGAGGGCACATCTCCAAATCACCCAAGCCGAATGCTGCTATGCTGAAATTGATGAATGTGAAGTAGGTGCCTACTAAAGTGGGGTGGGAGGGCACGTCTCCAATAGGAACCCACTCCAAATGCTGCTCTAGAATTAAAATGGGCATAACTCAGTCAATATAACTCAGAATATTTATTATAACCTGTTTTTCGAAGCAGAAGGATCATTTTGCATCTTCTCATGAGTTGGAAATCCTTATCTGGACACTCTGAGATCTCAGATTCGCGCTGCAACAGTTCCACCGTCACAAAATTTTTGATAAAATAACTGATTTTAAATCAACGATATCTTCCACATCCGAACTCCGATTCAACCCCTTTTTTTTTTTAAATTGGGTGATTTGTCGAGAGGAATCCATATCTAATATTTTTTTTTTGTAAATTTTGTACCAAATGTTTCAGCTCTGATCTGCAATGTCGCCGCCCAAAAAAATTCCTGCAAAAAATGAAAAAGAAAAATTCTTCCTGCTTGACCCAAGAAAGTGCTCTGTGGAGGTTGTAGCACATGCCTGAAGTTTGGTGAATATTGCTGCAAAATTTGAAACTGAAGTATGCATCAAACCCTCATTCCCATGGAATCATAACCTGCTCTGATACCACTGATCCGGATCTTGGGGGGAGGCCCCCAAGATCTAAAAGATTGAAATGGATCTTGGGAGGAGAGACCCCCAAGATCTGAAAACTTGCATTTGCCAGAGGAAAAATAGGAGCATGCCCAATAAAAAAAACCACAAAGAAACTTTTATTTAAAATAGTAATGAAAAATAAACCAGTTAGGGCGATGGTAGCTTATCTCTGAGAAGAGATGTGGTCGCTACATGCCTTTGAACTGTAAAGGCTACATTGTGGCGGACAATCTCTCCTTTTACAAAATGTGACTTGTTACTTATAGTATTTTTCAGTTAGAATACCACGGGTCAATTCCATGGGTGAATGAATACCGTGGGTGGATTTTACAATACCACGGGCGGATGCCATTTACAATACCATGGGTAAATTCCATGGTTGGATGAGTACCATGGGTGGATTTTACAATACCATGGGCAGATGCCATTTACAATACCATGGGTAAATTCCATGGGTCAATGAATAATATGGGTGGATGAGTACCATGGTTTGATGCCATTTTCCATTCGGCTCATTCCACAACTACACTGGGTTCCTAGGCTCAGCCCTTACCCACAAATCTAGGCCATTTTCCTGCCTCTCGAAAGTATTATAGGCTTTGAGCCATTTAATCTGATTAACCCCGAATGAGATGAATGCTTGCAATTGGATGTCTCCAACAAAAGGGCCAGGGTTCAGCTCAGTCTCCTGATCTAGCACGAGGTTATGTAAATAGAATTCACACAGCAATCTCTGGACCTTCACCCCATAATGTTTACAACAGTCTATAAAGTCATTGACAGTGTTAATTTGTATAGGGGCGCCTGCTTTAACAGCTTTTATTTTTAATTGTAAATATCGTTCCAGTAAAAACAGAGCATAGTTTTTGGCAGGGGCCCTACATGCTAAAATGTCATTGTATAAAGAACACAAGGTATCCATCTGCTTGATAACAGTATCTAGCCTACGAGTTACCTTTGCAACTTTTTCTTGTTCCTTTCGCCAACCTTCAAAGGCCTAGCTTTCGGATTGATTGACGTTCCTTAGTTGCTGTTATAGTTCTTCATACTTCTCGCGAGGGACTGTTTTCTCTCTAAGCTTTTCTGCTTCTTGCTGAGCCTGTTTCAATCCCTTGCGCACAGTCACTCTCTTTGGATCTCTTCTCCATGCAGTAGTGGAGGCTAGGAGTTTTACCTGAACTTTCTTATTGTGTTGTTTCGAGTTGAGAACCCTTATCATCCCTGAGGGTGGTGCCTCCGTCTGAATTTTCTTGTTATCCGTTTCTTTTTTAACATGAATATCAGCTTGTTGCGGTTCCTTTTCAAATGTAATAGCAATCTGTTCCTCAGCATCAGTTGGAACAATAGTTGGATTTTCAGCAGGGTTTTGAACAATAGGGCGATTTTTAGTCCTCGGCCTTTTTGCCTTCCGGAGTTTTACTGGGATGGTCACCTTTTTCTTCCCTGCGGTCTTCCTTAACCTCTGCCTTGCTTTCAGGATCCTGATCTATTGGTGGAGCTGGGCTATTATGCTCAATAATCTCTGTTGTTCCTTTCGCAATTCCCTGATTTCCAGCGTTTTATTAGAAGGAACAGCAGGTTGTCTACTGCGATTTGGGTTGTGACTAGTCCCTGGATCTTTCTCCTGGGGTGCTTCTTCGTTGTTCTATTCTGGGTGTTCTAGGGTAGGAACCTTAACTGGTTCCGTCACTTCCTGGGTAACTTCTTTTTCTACTCCTACTTCCTCCAGAATTTCCTCTGGTGCCTTGGGAACAGATTGTTCCCGTTTAGTATCTCTTATCTCCTCTTCATCATGTACAGGTAGATTTCCTTCTTCTGCCTCTTCTGCATGTGGTTTTTCAGCTGCATTTTCTTCCTAGGGTTTGTCGTGGAGGTCTGATGGAGTTGAATTTTGGCCATACTCACCCATATTGGCCAAAACTACAGCCAATTCATCTTCTCCCACTGGGTCCTATGGTGGGCTACCTTCCTGCTATCCCATTTCCTCCTCCTACTTGGATTGTTCAGCTTCTGCCTCAGAATGCTCAGCTTCTGTTTCAGAATGCTCAGCTTCTGTTTTAGAATGCTCAGCTTCTTCCTCATTTTCCTCTTCAGATTGCTTGGCCTCCTCGGCCTCTCCTTTCTTTTCTCCTTCAGCTTGCTCTACTTCTACTTCTGGCCATGAGGATTGCTTGTCCTCAATTTCCACTGGCTAGCTGGTGCTTTCCTGCAGCTTTTTCGGCCTTCCTCGTATCTGAGCTAACTGGACTGATTTTCTGCATTTCTCTAGCTGTTCGAGTGTACCGGTGGCATGCTTACGCTTGGCCGATTCCTGGCATATTTCTGGACGTTCAGATGTACTAGCAACATGTTTTTGTTTTACTAATTCTCTCCATTTTTCTGGACGTTCTGGTGTGCTTGTAGTATGTTTACGTTTTGGGGATGGTGTTGTCGCCCTTCCCTCAATTATTGCACTTAGCTCTTCCCAGCTGCTTTGCTGCTAGGTGAGGCTATGATTAACAATTAATCGAATTAACCCGTGGTGAATAACGACTGACTCTACATGCTGTGCCCTTTTTAGGTTTCATGCAACATCATGAAGTAGTGAATTCAAAAGTGCAGGCAGATTTACAAAGCATTTCTGCTTTAGAATAGCTAAGAGTTTAAGATGTTGTGGTCTTACCACGTCTTTTCTCCCCTCGCAGGTGATGTAGCTTTGCACGGTTCTTGCTAATTCTGCCCAGGGTTCTCCTAGCATTGCTGGTAGAACTCCCTTCCCTTTAATTGTCAAGCTCTGGCCTTCGTCCTGGAAGATTTCTATAATCTTCTATAATCGTTCCTTCTTTAGTGTCCATACAGGTCCGGTGGCTGGTAGTCCCGAGACTTCTGCGATTATATCGTCGGTGACCGCTATCTGCTTCCCCCTTACTATGGAGTAATCCTCCTGCAGATTCTGCAGGAATTCAATCGCCACTATTTCATTAGACTCCTGCAAGCGGTTCAGATAAGTCAGCCACCCTGCTCTTTCCAGGGTCTCCCAGGCAGTAGCGGAGACTGTCAACTCCTGAGGTTCCCTTCAAATTGCTCTTTCTCCCATGGTTCCACTGTGGATTCTCAATGGAACAACAACTGCTTGTGCTATTTGAAACACAGAGAGGGTAATAATCGCAAGATTTCGAAAAAACACAGAGTATGCAACAGAAATGGCTTATGAATAGCGACTTGTGTAAAAAATAGAAATATCATGCCGTTAAGCCGTGCCATACCCTAGTACGCTATCTTTCCCGAATAGTGAGTTGACACATAATTCGGGGAATAATGAGGTTAACCTCCCCCCCACAATGTGATAGGTTGTCCCAGCCGTCAAAGAAAGGAGCAGCACCTGATCTGCAATAAGGTCATAAAGGAATAGCGTATGAAAATATGCCATGTTTAGAAAAACAACGAATTACCGAAATCGAGGCATAAAGTTGGATCGCGTATTACGTAAGAGGCTACTGTGATATGATGCAAGGCTAGGGGATAGGACATCTGTCGTACTTGCCAAATCTCAAGTGGTCATTGTCACTTCCTTTGCCATGATTGGTGGTAATAAATTTTCATGCGATATATAAGTCGGGAGATAATGTATGATTAGTTCCTAGGATATAAGAAACAAAAGAGTATTAGTATCTTACCTATTGGTGTAACCAATGTGACTTCAATACCATTAATAGTGCTCTGCTGCCGACAGGTGTCCATAACCTTGGCAGAGTTGTTTATTTCACCCCTGGAACCATGATCCTTTATGTGCATATTAAGGAATGTAATGTCAAAGTGTAGGCCATTCTGCTGGCTTGCTAACCAGTTAGCCATAATGTCATTCACGAGGAGGGAGCGAATAGTGGGTAGGCCATCTCGTGATGAGACCTCCTGTTCCAAGGTTTGTTTTTTTGATGTACCTTTTGGACCATATCCCTGGTGTGGTGGCCATAGTGGGAATGCCACTTCACTTTCATCCTCATGATCATGGTAGGCTGGCTCTTGATGAGACCCCCTATCCTGCATTTGACAATTCATCATTTTACTTTTTCCTTTTTCATAAAACACTTTTCCTTATTTATACACAAAGGGTGGTTCAACACTCCTTAAGAGTAGGAATGGTGGAAGAAGTCTTATTATCTCAATAGGAGGATATAAACCCTTTGCTCTTATTCCTAAACAATAATCAAAGAGGATTAAAGGGAATGTCATGATAAAGATAACCAATCAAAGAAAAATTAGTAAGACAATGACAACAGAGGATAATGAATAAGTGTGTCCTTCCTTTTGTCCTCTTACCAATATAGAGCCTTATAAAGATAGTGATTTATAATTTGCGGATTTTAGTATGTTTTGATTTTGTGTTCATTGCATAAGTGCATAGCTGTCTCTTAAAGACTTTGAAAGAACAGGAGCAAAGTGCATCCTCAATTTAGGTCAGCAAAAGGAATGAGCTGTTTCACAAGGAGAGAAAAAGTATGCTAGAAGTGTTCCTTTTGGAAAGGGGAACAACAAAGGAGCATAGATCTCAAGAGTGAAAATGCCGTTCCTTTTGAAAAAGGAATAGCAGAACACCCTAATGTCGTTCCTTTGAAAAAGGAACAACATAAATTAAAAAAAATGCTATTTTCTTGGAAAAAGACAACAAAACACTCGAAATGACGTTTCTTTTGAAAAAAAGGAACATCGAAAGATGCAAAAATGTCGTTCCTTTGAAAAGGAACAACAAAAATAAAAAATATGCTCCACCTTTGAAAAAGGGACAAAAAACACACCGCAGTGCCGTTCCTTTTGAAAAAGGAACAACAAAAATCAAAATGTTGTTCCTTTTAGAAAAGGAACAGCAGAACAAGCAAATGCCATTCCTTTGAAAAAGGAACAGTAGAAAAATCAAGGTTGGTGTTCCTTTTGAAAAGGAACAGCAAAAAATCCAGAATGTTGTTCCTTTTGAAAAGGAACAACAGAAAATCAAGAATGTTGTTCCTTTTGAAAAGGAACAGCAGAAAAATCAAGGATGTTGTTCCTTTTGAAAAGGAACAACAAAAAATCAAGAATGTTGTTCCTTTTGAAAAGGAACAACAGAAAATCAAGAATGTTGTTCCTTTTGAAAAGGAACAACAGAAAATCAAGAGTGATGTTCCCTTTGAAAAGGAAGAGCAGAAAATCAAGAAAACATTTAGTTCAAACATATGTACAAGAACGACTCAAAGAAAAGAACTTATGTACAAATTGTAAAAAGAAATGAATTCCTTAATGAATTAAAGGTGAGGAAGACTTCTCTTCCTCTCCTAAGATCTCCATACCAATGTCCCGGCGTAGCTGCTGGCAGAAGGATTCCCGAGTGAGTGGTTTATGATAGAGATGAACTCGGTGGCAATTTACTTTGAAGGCATATCCAGAATCGTCAATGGTGATTAAAGTAAGGGTCCCATTTTCATGTACCTTCTGGATTTCGTATGGTCCCAACCAATGAGTCTGTAGTTTCCCAGGGAAGTTCTGAAACCGAGAGTCGTACAACAGAGCCCAGTCTCCCTCGTGGAAGACTTTGTTTTTGATGAGCGCATCATGCCATTTAGCTCGCTGCTGTTGAATCAGTGCTGTATTTTGAAGTGCAGAGAGCCTAATTTCATCCAACTCATTGATCTGCTGTAGTCGATTAATCTGTGCCTGGCTTAGATCTAAGCCAACTTCCTGTGTTGTTCGTAATGTTTGGATTTCAAATTCTATGGGAAAATGGGTTGTTTTCCAAACACTAATTGATAAGGTAGGTAACCAGTGGTGCTTCTCCATGTTGTTCTATAGGCCCAGAGTGTTTCAGGTAGTCTGGCAGCCCAATCACGCCTATGTGACGCAACGGTTTTCGTTAGGATTGATTCTATTACCTTATTTCTGCTTTCTACTTGTCCATTCGCCTGTGGGTGGTATGGAGTAGTGATTTTATGCTGGACATGATAATTATTAAGTGTTGCAGCTAATCTATTCCCAGCAAATTGTGGTCCTCCATCTGTAATTATTTCCCTTGGAAGGCCATAACGTACAAATAGATGGAATAGGAACTGTATGAAAAATTCCTCTGTGGCTCTTGGCAATGCTTCTACTTCAACCCATTTGGTGACATATTCTGTTGCCACCAAGATATATGTTTTCTGATTTGATGAGGGGTTGATGGGTCCAACGAAGTCAAGAGCCCATCGCTCAAATGGTTCAATGACTAACTGTGGTTTCAGGGGCATCTCTTCAGCTTGACCAGGACGTCCTGCTCGCTAGCAGCTATCACAGGCTTGGACAAATTTCTTTGCATCTCTAAAAATCGTGGGCCAATAATATCCTGTCTCCAATACATTACGTCCAGTTCTACGCTCAACAAAGTGTCCACCACATGGTCCATCATGATAGGCTTTTAGGATGTCAAAGATTTCATCTTCTCAAACACATCTCCTGATATGCATGTCTGCCCCTGTGTGAAACAAGTAGCCCCCAATCCAGGAGAATTGAGTACTCTTCTGAACAATCTGTTTGCGCTCATTAGGGGTTAGGTGTTTTGGTAGTTTACCAACTGCAAGGTAGTTGGCAACATCAGCATACCAGGGTGTTTGAACGGAAACAACAAACAGATGTTCGTCGGGAAATTGATCTTCAACTGCTGTTGCATCGATTGGCTTTGGCATTCTTGAGAGAAAATTAGCTACATGGTTTTCTTTGCCAGGCTGATCCTTGATTGTGATATCGAATTCCTGCAATAAAATCAACCATCTAGTTATTCTGGCATTTGTGACAGGCTTATTTGCTAAATATTTTATAGCAGAATGGTCTGTATATAAGATAACATGATAGCCTGTAATATAATGTCTAAACTTATTGATAACATGTATTACAGCTAGGAATTCTTTTTCAATAATAGTGTAATTTAATTCAACAGGGGATAAATTTTTGCTGATGTAATAGATAGCGTATGGTTTTTTATCCTCTTCCTGCCCAAGGACTGCGCCAATGGCTATATCTGAAGCATCAAATGATATCTGGAATGGTAAATCCCAGTTTGGTCCTCAAAGGACTGGGGCTGTGGATACGAGCTTCTTTAAATCCTTGAAAGCACGCTCACATTTTTTTGTCCAAAGAAAATCAACGTTACAAGTTAGTGCATATAAAGGTGCAGCAATGTGCGAATAATGTTCTATAAATCGTCTATAATAACTAGAAAATCCAAGAAAGTTGCGTACCTCTGTTTGAGTAGTAGGAGTGGGAATAAGCAAAAGTATTTCAATTTTGGCCGGGTCTACCTGAATGCGGCTGCTGAAACATAGTGTCCTCGGATAAGTCCTTTAGTCATCCTCATGTAACATTTTTTGTGGCTTAAGCAAATCCTGGTAGCTATGCAGCGTTGTAGGACTTTTTCTAGGGTGTCTAGTGTTGGATCAAAATCATCTCCATATGGTGTAAAGTCATCCATGTATACTTCAAGTCCATCATTTATTAAATCTGAAAAAATGCTAAGGATAACCCTTTGGAATGTGGCAGGAGCATTACATAAGCCAAAAGGTAGAACTTGATAGGCAAATGTTCCCCAAGGACAAGTAAAAGTAGTTCTATCCTGGTCTTCAGCGGAAATCTGAATCTGATTGTCTCCACTGAAGCCATCCAGGAAAGAAAAGAATTTCTTTCCTGCTAAAGTATCTAATTCTTGGTCTATGAATGGGAGAGGAAAGTGATCTTTTTGTGTTGCTTTATTTAGTTCCTTGTAATCCACATAGATTCTCCATTTCCCATTATTTTTTGGTACCACCACAAGCGAAGAGACCCATTTACTATCAGAAATAGGATAGATAAAATTGACATCTAAAAGTTTCTGAAGTTCAGCTTTTACCACATCTTTTAGATGAGGATTAAGTCTCCTTTGCGGTTGACGAACAGGTCTGGCATCTTTTTCTATATAAATGTGGTGTGTACACAATTGGGGATCAGTTCCTTTCATATCAGGGTAATCCCATGCGAATGCTTCTTAATATTTTCTTAACAAATGGATGAGCTTCGTTTCTTTTTCAGGTGTGAGGTTGGCATTGATATTTAAAGTTTTTCCCGGTTCAATTTCCCCAATTTTATTATTTGCAACAGAAGTAACGGGTATTGTTTGATCATGGGTATCTTTCAGAGGATTTTCTTCTAATTCATTATCAAATGCTGCTTCTATCATGTGACACTATGTGTAGGATCCGATTCAGTTTGACTAATGAAGTTGTTAATGACATCATCTTTTGTTTGATCTTTAAAATCAAGTGCCTCTTGTATAGTCAATGGAGATCTAATGTTATCAGTAAGGTATGATACAGGGTGCTTGTTAGTTTTAATTATTGTGACACTTGGCTGCGCTGGAGGGTATAGAACTAAATTCTTGATATCTGGTCCTTTGGTTATGGTCATATTTCCTTGCTGGCAACCAATGTAAGCATCAGCAGTGGCAAGCCAAGGTCTACCTAGGATTAACGGGTTTCCGTCAAGTCGAGTTTTTGGATTAATTATTAGGAAATCGGTTGGATATTCCAAGGACTCTACAGAGACCATGACATCATGTAGAGTACCCTCTGGTCTAACCACAGATCGATCAGCCAACTCTAACAAAGTAGAGGTGTGTTCTACAGATGTAATGTCGAGCTTTTGGCAAGTAGTGATTGTTAGAATATTAATTGCAGCTCCTAGATCAACCAAGGCATTAGACCAGGTTTGACCATAAATTTGGACAGTTACAATTTGATTTCCTGGGTCTTCATATTTAATGGGTGTCTCTTTCCCGGATAGTAGATCAAATAAAGTACCGACTACTTGGACTCTTGGGTTAGTTGTTATATTCCCCCTTGGTTTCTTTATGCACAATTCTTTGATAGTTTTTACGTATATAGGAATGTCTTGAATGGCTTGGAGGAATGGGATTTTTATGTACAAATTTTGTAATTCTCCCAGAATGTTGAAGTTAGGATATTGTAAAGGTCAAGGTATGACTAATCGTTCTTGGAATGGAGGAGAGGATGTGGTTGCTTGATTATGAGTCTGCTGCTTATTTATATCCTCTTGTTGCAACTGATGTTCTCTTGGTAACTGATCTTCAATATGAACTGTTTTATCTCCCCCAGTTTCAATAATATGTCCAGATCGTAACTGAAGATCATTACACTCCCTTAGACCGGGTCCTATTTCTGGTGATTCTATAATTTGGAGAGATTGGACCAGTCCGTTATTTGGATTCGGGTTGGGTTGGGCTAGGAGTTGCGGTCTCAGATTAGACTGGGATTTTGTTGTAACGCTGGTAGAGTAGGTTGAGGGAGTGGAATAGTTCCTACTGGCTGGTGCATCGGTCTTCGCCAGTTTGTCTGCCAGGGTGAACTTTGTGAAGTCGGGGGAGTCCATTGTGGAGGATATGGGCTATTTTGCCAATATGGAGGAGTGTAGGGGAAATTTGGCCAACCAGATTGGCTTGCCTGATTCAGCCACGGCTTTGAAGAAGGAAATGACTGTGGTGACCAATTTGAAAATGGGGGTTGGCACTGAATTTGCCACATACTATATTGTTGAGCATTATACTGTGGAGGTTGAAAAGAAGAAGTTGGGTCTGGAAACATACCAGATTTTTTCGGCTGCCACTGGCGGCGCTGGTTGATCAAGTACACTGATTATGGTTCTTCTTTCGCTTCCTTATATACTGCTTTTAATCCAGGAAGTGAGGGGCAGCTCTCCGTAAGGTGATCTCTTGTACAGATGGCAGAAGTTTGGACTGTATCTAGTGGACATTCCTTGTGACTATGCTATTTCCTACATCGGGGACAGAGGATCGCCAAATTCTGTTTTACCTCCATCTGCTTCTTCTTAGCCTACATAATATCAAGTTGTGTAGTTAGTGTCCCCAGAATATCAGTTTTAAAATTTTCTAATAAATTTCCAATCTCTACATGTGTTAGTCCTTCTATTGATATTTTGTTATCTCTTGCAAACCGATCATTTTCTGCCGGTTTTACTCTTGTGCTGCCTCTTTAACTCCTGATACATAAATCAATGATGTCAGCAAAATTCTCTTGATGAATATCCCCTTTTCCCATGATGTTTAATGTTTCAATCCATTGTTCCTTCATGCCCCTTATCAATGCAGTTTTTAACACATTATCAGGTAAAGGTAGTGATGCATAAGGAGATCTTTGTAGATTGTACTGAAAACATTCCACATACTCCTCTAATATTTCATTCGGTTTGGCTGTCATTTGGAATATTTCATCCTTTAATTCTCTAGACCTGCAGTAGTCCTGATATTTTTTTAAGTAAGATTCTTTCATTTGATCCCAATTGTTGATGACCCCACCACCTAGTCCCATAAACCATCTTAAAGCATCCCCTTTTAATGTAGAGGGGAATAATTTCAATTTTTGGGGATCAGTGGTGTAATCATATCCCCTACACAACACATCGAATTCGAATAAAAATGCATCTGGATCTTCTGATGTGAGGCCATGAAATGTAGGGATATGTTGAAGAGGGATAGCTTTCATGGGCGCATTTGCTGCAGAATCCACTATAGGATATTGTAATGTAGAGGTTTGAGTATTTGGTTGGTTCTAAGCCATAGGATCGAATATATGCCAATAACCGTCTGGGATATCTAGGAGGGTATTCCTAGGTTGAGAGGGAACGGTTTTGACAGGGATAGTTGTAATAGCACTTCCTTTATCTGGGATAATGAGAATACCTGATGTCTGAGGAGATTGGGTTCCTTCAACAATGATTTTTGCTGCGCTCCCCTTATCTGGACTATTTAATGGCTGATTTGTCCTAATAGGATATTTTGGTTCTTCGATTTCTCCTGTTTCTCCTTCTCCTTCACAAAAGTTGCTGAAATTCCCTTCCTACAATAGCTCTAGAGTAGAATTTTCAATTTCTTGAAAGTCTTGCTCTTCAGTTTGACTATGCACCTCAGAAAAGGCTACAAATGGTGATCCTGTGGCCTGAAGGGAACTAGTAGGCTGTTTAGAAATGATTTTGCTGGGGCCTACTGATGGCTGAGATTCTGTTTTCTTATAGATTTCGTCTATGAAGGTCGTTCAGCCAAGGGTCACCGGCCCCTTATCTTTTTCAAGTTTGGATGGAGGTTTGATATTTTTTTCTGGTTTTTTCTGCTTAGTCATGTACTCAAATGAACTACTAAATTCTATTCAAACAAAGCAACAACAAATCTGTTAGGAAAGCGGACAGTGGAGCAGGGATTTTACATGCTCTGCACACAGGTTCTTACCTTCCGTTTTTAAGATCCAACTCTTCCCTAGTAGGTTCGTACACTACTTTGAAAAAGACAAATGGCTACACTCTCTCTCCCGAAACGGCACCAAAATGTAGAGCCATAAAAAGGGTATCTTTCACCTCTAATTACCTCACATTAATATGTCAATCCGGGAGCGTTTGATTATTTCAAAGAGTGTCTCAATCTAAGGCTATCATTTGCCAGAGTAATGCTAGTACTACAGCGTTCAAAAAATACAAGAGTAAACGGATGCTTGTCTAGAACTAAGTTACTTTAAAGGAATAAATCACACACTCAAAAGCTGGGAAACATATCAGTCAAGGGTTCGGCAGCGATAGCCCATCCCTTTGGAAACTAATGGAAAGGAAATTAGAGCATAGACCACAGGTCTGGGAGCTTAGATAGTAAATGTGGAGGCTCACTACAGCCACAGATCATCTCTCACACCAAAACAACAAATGCGAGTAAATGAAATGACAGATAGAAAAATGGAACAACAAATAAGAAATCGAACAACAAAGCTGGAATGGAACAGCAATGATAAAATGGAACAACAATCAAACAGCTAAGTCTCGCGAGTAGTAATCAAACTCTATTCTACTAACTCAAATGCACTCATTGTAATCAAACAACAATCTTTCACTCTTAAGGAAAATCAAGCATCACACACTAATGGAACATCACTAATTTCTAATAATTATGGAACAGCGCTTGGAAATCATATACACGCACACCACGCTTGAAGAGTAATCTGATCTAGCATCAATTTTAATTAACAGGAATACGACTGCATTTCAAAATGGAACAGCATTACTCCTGAATCGTAAAGAACACAACTTTCGTATAAATTCTATAACATGAATGTTCAGCATAAGAGCTCTGTAACAGAACATTAATAATATTCGAACAAGACTGATAACATTCAATCAACTCTTAAAGGATCAATAATATAATGCAGAGTCAATACACAGTTCTGTCTGTAAAAACCTTAATGAATGAATCTTGACAGAGCATGTGATGTCAACTTATAAAGCATGTCAGATTACCAAATAACGACGATAAGCAAACCACGCAGAAATCAAATCGTAGTGATACAGAAGCAAGTGTCCTCCGGGGCCGGGCTCTTAGCCTCCAAGGGTACATCACTTTAAGTTAATCAAGACGCAGAAATAAGATAATCACCAAGTTTACATTAATGCATAAAACAAAAGTACAATGAACAAGTTCTCAAAGAGACTCGATGATCAAAGTTTGATCTTTAACAAAAAATTTCGTAAAAGCATAATCCCCCAAAGCTAACAGTGTCGTGCCTTTATATAAGGGTGACGGCGGAGATGTCTAAGTAACAAGATAAATAAAGCAGCGATCCCTCAGGATCAAAGATCCTGAGGGATTCGCCAAACTGTTAATCCTTAATCACTTCTTTTCTCCTCCGCCGAGCTGGTGTCTTCTCCTCCTTTTCCAAACCGGTTTGCTTCGATCTACTTAGCCTTATTTGCACTCAGTCCTTCGTCAAAGGGACAGAAGTTACCCTGTTCTTGTCTTTTTCTTTGGAACAGCGGCTCCTCGTTTTCACCCTTTCCTGCACAGGAGAATGAAAAATATCAATGGTTAAGTCTTGCATATTAATCCCACATGTTTTGTTATAATTCTTTATTGTTTTCCAAGTTCATGATGCAAAAAGGTTCACAAGTTCCACTGAAAAGCCACTGAAATGATCATTAAAAACATGCCTTTTTAGTACTCCACAGTAATGACCCATGGTATTGTATGTATGAGGCCTATATAGAGGCTAGAGACTCCACATTGAGAGATGTCAAGGAATATTGTATGAACAGGCATATGACTTGTGGAGTGTTCTCCTTACTTTAGGAGTAAATGTATGGTGTTTCCCTACCTTAAGGGTTTTGATATCAATAAAGTGAAGCATTTATATATATTTCTGTCTTATTGTTTCCGGGTATATTTGCATTTTCATATATTTGTGGGGCAGATCTATAACAAGTGGTATCGGAGCACCTTCTTGGGAAAAAGTGAAGAATTTTTTTTAATTGTTTGCAGGAACTTTCTGGAGCGGCGAGAGTGTAGATCAGATCTGTATGATTTGGAGAGAAATATACAAAATATAATTGTATATCTAGATTTCTTATGAAAAAATACCTAAATTCAAAAAAAAGTTAGTCGAATTGGAGTCCGGATGAGGGAGATATCGCTGATTTAAAATCAACTCTTTTTTTAGAATTTTTGGTGACGACGGGAGAGTTGCAGCGCGGATATGAAATTCCAGTGCCTAGATTGAGATTTCTATCACAAGGGAAGATGAAGAATGGTCATTCCATTTCTGAAAATAGGTCATAACAAAGATTTTGAGCAATATTGACTAAACTGCGACCACTCTAAATTTTCACCAAGCGATTTTTTTCATACCATCTAGCAAGATGTTTTTTATAGGAAAAGATAATGGCCCTACTATTGAAGAATTCATACAGAGACAAAAGTTCACATATGGGGAACATTGGAAGGATTTAGTGTAGCTTGGTTTCAAAGATGAGGCTGCCAAATGGTGGTTCTCAATTGACAACAAGAAGTTGACCAAACTTTCAGATGTAGAATTTGAAAGAGTCCTTTTAACCAAATGGTCTCAGGCTAGAAAACAAGATAAGGGGAAACATGTGGGGTTATTTCCTACTGGTATATCCTTATTGTAGGTTCATGGATTGATTCAGAAGGAGAAAATCATTGTGTCTATAAATCTGAGTTGCAAGCAAAATCTCATAAATGTCAACTTGGCAAAAAAAATACAAATGCCAATGAAACACATGGAGCACACATAGGTTAATAATGAGCAGGTGCAAGTTTATAAATATTTGAAGATTTCTATCGACAAGTGTGTATTGCATTCTTGTTTTTATGCTTTAGATATGGCTAATGAGGATCTTGTTTTGGGATACCCGTGGATGGAATCGGTGGGTACTATAAATATTAATGTGCAAAAGAAATTCCTGAAGATCTGGTATAAAAAGAAGAAAATTACATTGTTGTATCCCCATTTTCATTTTACTCTCACTACAAATCACTCATATCATTCTCCCTCCCTTTTCATTCTTATTTACCCACTCCCTAATCCCCATATCCCTAAAAAAACTAATACTAAAACCCTAATTTCTATCCCAAACCCTAGTCAAATATCCCAAAACCCTAACTGCTATTCCCAAACTCTAAATATCATCCCCTAAACCCTTCTATTTCCCAAAAACTGTCAGCAACATTCCTAAACCCCTCAGACACACTCCCTCCATAGTCCCTCATACATTCATATCTTCGGCAGCAAAAACCGAAAGACACCATAAAATCTCTTCATACTCATCTAAGAAAACTCAAACATTGGCAACATGGAGTCAGATTCTTCCTATGATAGAGATAAGGAGACAGTCAGTGATTCTTCTAGAGACATGCATGCACCAAGGAGGCCTTGCAAAAGTGGAAAACATAGCCAAGAGGAGCCCACTTCACTTTCTGAGTTACAACAATAGCAAAACGAGTACTATCTCCACCCAGGGTGGAAGGGGTCTCGTTTTCACCATTAGTTGAGTAGGTACAGGACAAGTGGAAGAAGCCCTTGCATGATGATGGACCGTCCAGAGGTCAAGAGGCATATTTCATCCTCATTCAGGATGATGACACAGATTTGGGCTCATAAATCTCAAAGCTCGAAGAAGTCATTCGGGAGCAACAAGATGACATGCATCATTTGTCTCTCAATTTGGAAAGAGCCAAGTTGATAATTAACTATTTGGAGTAGAGGAACAAACAACTAGAAGATCAACAAATCATCATGGAGCTCCAAAACATGAAGGCAAAATGGCAAGCTACCAAGAAGAGGAAAACCAAGTTGACAACACTTGAACAAGAAATCCAAGCTAATCATGAATCTTGGCTTGAAAGGACAAACTTGCACTTGGAGAGGATGCTAGAACATATGATCAGATGATGCAAGATGCTTCCATACCTTTTTGTTTTGAATCGTTTCAGTTTTTGAAGGGAAAACTGCATAGTATATCTTCAAATGAGTAGCTTGTAGAAAATCATGTAATCTCATCAGAGCCAATAGAAAATGGGTTGTAGTAATCTTTTCAAGTTTTTCATGATCCAATAGTTGATGTGGTGGATAATGTCTATAGTCAAAGTCCTTCTCCTATCTGTGAGCTTGACAAAAGTATTGATACAAACTTGATTCGACCGCCGGTTTCTTTGTAATTTTCAGCAAGAGTCTCCTCACAAAGCTCAGATCAATGTTTGCATTCATGGTATGAAGAGAAGAGAAGTAATCCATTGGATGAGCTAAGTCCCAGTGTACATGAATTTCCAGATCCTTATGCAGTGTTTTTGGAGGTGGATAGAGAATCAATAGTATTCAACGGATCTGTTCACAAGTTTTCATGGAATTTTCCTTTCAGTAGTTCTCCCTTGTTGTTCATAAGCAAGCACTTATGAATAATTCAAATAGCAGCCGAAATACTTACTTGGTTTCATTGGTTGTTTCATTTCACTTGATCAGGTGATGAATGGGACAACTAGAGTAGGTTGATGAATAAGCTCTACTTTGAGCATTATTTCTAGTTTTTCGGTTGTGTTTAAGTATCGAGTTAGTTTTTAGTTGATTGAGAGTCAGTTTGTGTCATCAAGTCGTCAGTTTTTAGTCATGCATTTTAGCTTGAGTTTTTGACTCTAGTGCCCAATGGATAGGGCACTGGTCTGCTCTCCCAAAGATCTGTCATTCTTGGCACCTCTAAGGAGCTACCATCCCCATTGGAGCCAATGTTAGTGTCAGCCTTTGTAGCCTTCCTCCAGTGATCGAATATGCTCTTACAAAGTGATTTTAAGGTGTCAAGGTCAAATTTTGTCATTTTAGTGAGTCTTCAAGTAAAATTTGGTCACTAGCTATTAGGTCTAGGGTTTTCTTTTACTCCTGTCGAAGTTGTCCAAATGTTAGTCCATGTTAGCATTCAGTTGAGTGTACCATCATTTAGAGAGTTTTCATCATCATGTCAAGTTCCAATGGGTCACTTTACACCTTGTTCATGCTTTAGTTGCGCCTAGGTAAGGTTCATTTCCCTCTCCTAGGGTTTTGAAGGTAATTTCTCTTGGATGGTCAAATCATCAGCAAAAAGTGTATCTTGATGTTCATACATGTTCCCGTATCTCTAATGTACCTTATTAAACACTTCACATCATTGATATCCCTCAAAGTCCTCATTTTCACACAAACCCTAGTTTCTTGCTACAATTTGACAATTTTCTAGGCTAGGCCTGTGTTTTGCCCTTTTGGACCCCTTCCCCTCACTCAATCTTTGAAATTCCACTTTCCCCTACTTCCTAACATCCCTCCCTACTTCCAAAAATTTTCTCAAGAATTTAGAATCCCTTTATCCCCTTCATTTCTCTTCATTTCGACAAATCCCCTGTTCAACACATCGGGATTGGTTTTACTCCAATGATGTTTCTAAGCAAGAAAAGATGAATTTGGGAAAACTGAGAGAGGTTTTTGTCCACATAGATTATAGGATATTTCCATCAATAAACAAGTAGATTCCACGGAGGCTGAAGCAGAAGATGTTCTAGGGACTGACATATCATATGATGAGCCATTGATGGTCGACAACCAAACACAAATGTCAAACTAGGTACGAGAAAAATAGGTAGAATCCAAGGAGGCTGCAGCAAAAAATGTTACATTAGATGAGGATTCAGTCATTGAAGTAATATTGGAAGACAAGAAACCATAGTAGGCACCACAACATGTACCAAATAACCATCAAGCTCCATTAGGTGGTAAATTAAAGAAAGATACATTGTTGGTTAAACCTTCAACATATTACCACCCACATCACCCAGCAAGAAAACAAACAAAAAGATGGCAACAAATTAGCTACAAGGACAACAACCCCCACATGGCATATAGAGAGCAGGGACGATCCACCTACTATACATCAACACAGAAGAGCTACGAGGATCAACTTCCCTCTCAAGCGAGTGAGGCACCAGCTAGATCGATGGTTCACCTTTCTCTGGGATGGTTAGATGCACGTGCATGGTACTAGTGGACTACTCTTTTGAGTAGATCTTATTATTTGTGTTCTTCCCATTTTTCGGGGATGAAACATGTTAAGGGGGGTGGAATGTAGTATACCTAAGGGGGATAATATGGGTTACAAAGGGAGGTATCCAAGGGAATAATGTAATAATGGAATGGGCCATAGTAATAAATAAGGTGGTTAACCCGTATCATGTAAAGGACCACAAGTAGTTATTAATAATGTAATGGGCCCATGGTATTAGATAGATGGTACTGAGAGAATCACGGTAATGACCCTTGGTATTGTATGTATGAGGCCTATATAGAGGCTAGAGACTCCACATTGAGAGATGTCAAGGAATATTGTATGAACAAGCATATGGCTTGTGGAGTGTTCTCCTTCCTTAAGGAGTGAATGGATGGTGTTACCCTACCTTAAGGGTTTTGATATCAATAAAGTGAAGCATTTCTATCTATTTCTATCTTACTCTTTCTAGGTATATTTGTATTTTCATATATTTGCAGGTCATATCTATAACACCATCAGACTAGCACAAAACAAACTTCTAAGATTCAGTTGGATTGTACTATGGGTGAGGTGGCGAGAAGTATACCCAGGATTAACACTGCTTTGCAGGACCATCAAGATGAGTATCAACTGACCATGATTGAGTTCGAAGGTAATATGTATAACCATGATGTGTGTATTTTGATATATCCAACAAAAAAATTGAGTTATATCAGTCCTAAAATTGTATAACTTTATCATCTACATTGATGAGGTGATCAAATTTTGGCTCAAAAATGAAAGTTCCCAGAAAGTCATGAAACTGGTGTCAAGTCGAAGTGCTTCTCATTCTGAATCCAACGTTACTAGTTTCACCTCAATCATAAACCATATGGTCAAGTTATTGCATTCCCATCATTTGGCCCAACAACTAAAAAAGGAGGAGGTTTCTTACTCGGCAGCTGACTAGAATTTTGCACTGCTCACATCACCTACGGTGATTGTGCAAGTATAGACAAATTAGATGTTTCCAAGTTTGTTTTTTTGGTTCATCCATTTTTTGGTGTTTTTTATTGGTTTGTGGGATTTTGAGGTGGACCAATAGGATGGTGCGACGTGGCCCTCCAGGTTGGATTAAAATTTTGGCAATGGTCAGATAGAGGTTCACGCAGGATCGAACCCTCGACCACCCAGCCAACAGTCCAAGCATATATCGACTCCACTTCTCGTGGTTCTTAATAACCATAGGGAAACAAGTTTATTTAAAGTTTAATTGGAATCGAATTGGAGAAAGGGGTTGGGGTTAAGCCCCAACCTTGAGTCATCATGTATCCCACAAGACCACAAGACCACAATAGGAGAAGAGACCAAGGGGCTTGGGTCATAGCCCCAACCGATTGTCATCATCCATAACACATGACCCCATTTTGAAGGTTTAATGGAGCTCATGGGAAAGTTTTTTGGGTTAGAGACCTAGCCCTAGGTTACATGGGCTTACAATAGACTATGATGGCGATAGTCGAGAGCCAACGTGGGGGGGAACATATAAGCATCCACCCCAGGTTCTATGAAGAGGTGTGAAACCACCATCAAGCGGATAGGGTTCTAGCTCATTTGGGATGAGATGTTAGCTAGACCCCTCACCTCATGGGCTCCAACGTTACCATGGTAGGGAAAGTCAAGTGTCAAGTGGTGGGGGTGGTTGGTTAGCCCGAATCCCAACCACATGTGCCATAAAATCAAGTGGTATACCTTATTATTCGAACAAAGGCATTACTGGGTAATTTAACTATCCAAGAAATTTCACCTTCGATGGGTGAATTTGTAGGGAAGTTAGACTGTTAGTATCATTTGTATGACAAATAACAACAAAACTACGTGGAGAGCTTACAGAGGCATATATTTGTGAGTTTCATTGTTTTGGAGCTCAAGAAGAGTCTACCTAGAGGTTTCTGAACATTCTAGATCTAATGGTGGCCTCTAATTTCTTATTTGAGCACATCTAAGGAGCCTTTTTATAGGTTGAAGACCGATCATGTATGGATCAATCAGGTTTTGGAAGAAGTTCTTGAAGGTGTTTGAGCATGGAGAAGGCCTTGTAGGGGCTTTCTTAACTTCAGAAGTCTATTATAGCAACAATTACTGTAGGGTTCAACTTAAGTTTACTTTCATCACTATGTTATGCTGAGGAAATATTTGTTTATGTGCTTCAATGTGGAATTGAAGTGTTCATATGCTCATGTAAGCTTATTTAAGTTGGAGTATAGGGTATTTGTAGGAGATGCCTTGTGTTGTTAGTTTATGTGAGAGTTCTTTGTAGAAGAACATTTCCTTGAAGGAGAAATAGCCACATGTTTTCATCCAAAACCTTTTATGTACTTCCTTTTCTACTAAATATATGGAGCGGTCTAGCTATGTTGGCAGGCCTCGAGATGTAGCCCATGACGGTTGAAGTCCATCGACAAATCCTTTGTTATGTTCTTCATGATGGCTATATGAGTTTGTGATATTATGCTACTTATGTTAAGTTTATATGTGAACATTATCCCATAATTTGAAGAGACATTGGAAATTGTGTTTTGTGTGAAGACCCATTTTTCCTTTCAAAGTATTAGAATGGCCCTTGATTTCTTTTGGAGAAGAGGAAATTGACTACCTCCTCCATTTTTAGATCAATTGGTATCAAGGAATAATCTGACTGAGTTGCAAGAATGGACACGAAGAGTCTCTAATAGCTAGATGAGATGGATTTATCTCTTCTTATGAAGAGCATTGAGTTGATAAGAATGATAGAAATGACTAAAGAGGATAGCATGAATATGCGCCTTCAGTTGCAACATGTGTTGGAGGAACAAGTTGTTGAAAGTTCCACTATTGTGACAGCAAAACAAACCTCTAGAATGAAATCAATACATGGTCATGGTTCAAACGGTGGTTATGTATGATATGAAGAAGATGATGTATATGAATTTTGTCAGTATCTCCAATATTCTCACCATATTCTAGTTGGTAAGAGTGGGTGGTTAGAGTCATTTGCAATATCGTCATCATCATCAGAAGCTAAAAATTTGAATGGAAAGTTTAAGGAGGTAATAAGCATTTCAAGTACAATTCCTTCTATTTATGTGCACAACAACTGAAATGAGATTACATGAGATTACATGAGCATATGAGATTTCAAGTACAATTCCTTCTATTTATGTGCACAACAACTGAAATGAGATTACATGAGCATATGAGAACTTCAATTTGACATTGAAACACATAAACAAAGATTTCCTCAACATAACATAGTGATAAAAGTAAACTTGAGCTCAACACTTGATGAGTCCAACCCCTACGACCTTCAGCTAAGTGTTAACTATGATGGTTAATGATAGATGCATTGATTGGATTGTTTTATTATTTGCTTGTTGGTTGACTTTCATGTGGTGTATCGTTGGTGTGTGGAGATGAGGACATGTGTCCAAGTCTCGGGCTCTGCTCCTTCCCACTCCTTCTATGCCTCGAAACACTAGTTGTTCATTTCATTTGGCATTGTTTGTTTTTGTTGTGTTGCTATGCTGCAGGTGAGGTTCCTGGTTCTATTGTGCAAGGGTTTACTTTGTCACTTGTCTTCGTTTTCTTTCTTATTGTGTTTGGTCTACAGTATGATGTGGGTCTCTGCCTGCGAGCGACGCCTTGGTTCATTCTGTGCTGGTTACGAAAAATGGGTATGAAACCCTCGGTATTGGTTCCTTCTGTTGACTTCTACTCGGCTCTACTTGTTTTCTTAGTTTTAGTCTCAGGTCATTTGTCTCTTCTCCATGCACTGTCATAATAGGTTAATGGTGGTGTATTTTTGCTGTAGGTTGTAGCTATGGGGTCACTTGGCTTCTGGTTTCCTTCAATAGTTTTCCGAAGGTATGTTCTCCTTCTCTGCTATTTCTCTCTACTTCATTTCATTCAGGAACTGACAACCTCTTCTCCTCTATGGCAGTGGGTAACTCTGTGGTTGTGACCTTAGCTCCATGGCTCCATTGGCGGTTTGCTCAAGCTTGACTCTGCCCTGGTAAGTTCCCACAACTCCGGTCTCTGTCCTAGCTGTTTTTCATTGCTGTGGTTGTGGTTTCCTCCATGCTAATTAGCAATGGCCTATTGGATGGTCTATGTAGGTGGATGATGCCCTGCTCATGGTCCTTGCACCGGTCTCCTACACCTTGCACAAGTAGGTTCGTCCCTTGGTATCTATTTCTTATTTGTTTGAGGGTTTACTGTTCATAGGGTTTTATGAGTTGTGGTTGTAGTCGGGCTTCATTTTTGCAGTTCTTGGCAATGCGCCTGTGGCTCCACCGTATGCGTGAAACTCTATTGTTTATAACTTATAAATGTATTTAAATGGCCCTGTAATGGCCTTGCAAGGATTTTGTAATATGGTTATATTGATACTGTTTTTTGGTCCTTGACCATTGTGCTGTAATGTCTCAACTTCTTGACAAATATATTTATAATTGTATTTTTACTACAAATTCGTTTGTTTACATTTTGCAATGGAAATTTGGAATGTGTTCAATTTCGGTACCTAAATCTTGTCTCTGTAACAATGTCATGCTCGGCCCCTTCGTATCTTCGTTCTGTTGGCATTGTGGTTTGCCCGATAGCTCTCCTCGCCTTTATGCTTGCTGTTCGCCTGTGTATATTACCTTTGTTGATGGGAAAAGAGAAATAATTTTAACAATATAAAATAGGAATGAATTTAGGACTGTAACATGAATGGTTTCAGATGTTTTTCTATTCAGAAAATATTACTGTTTTTTCTTTGTATTTCTTCTATGATGGCAAAAAAAAATTACATCAGTTGCTTTTTCCTTCTATTTCGTAGAGAATAGACAGTACTTAGTAGAACTGTGAGTGGTTAAATAATATGGTTACATTAAAATAGTTCCTGAATAACTGTCTTTTCTTGATTTGTAAATTAAAACAAATTCTAAATAAAACTAAAAGAAAAAAACAATTACATAAGAAACCATTGTCATTGGCTGAGACAAGCATTCCTAGAAAATAAAAAAAAATAATGAAACTCAAACTGTTTTGAACAAGACAAACTCCTTCCATGTCCTTCCCTGAGCTAGATGCTCTTGCATCAAGCTCTTGGAGTAGGTGAAAAATCATGGCTCCAGTCCATGAGCTCCTCGATAGAATACCTTGCATGTTGTATTTGTTCGGCATTCAACCACGAACTATCCTCAATAGGGAGATTCCTCCACGTGACGAGGTATTGTAGGTACTCCTTTCTCCGAGTCTGCCTAGCCACTTGTGTGTTAAGAATTTCTTCGATTTCGAGTGGTTGAGCCACAAACATTTGTCTTATCCATGAACCACTTCCTTCTTGGGTGTCCTGCTTTGGTTGTGACGAACTATCCTCTTCCAGATTGGCAGTGTATGGGAATAAATCTGCCACATTAAAAATGGGTGATATTCCTATACCTGGAGGTAATTGTAGTTCATAAGCATTGGCAGAAAATTCGTGCAGAATTTTACTAGGTCCAATTTTTTTGAATTTCATCTTATTTTGTTCACCCTTAGGAAATATTTCCTTGCGTAGATGTGCTAGAACCTGATCTCCAACATTAAATTGTATCTCACATCGCTTCAGATCTACTTTTTGTTTGTACCTTTGACCGTTGTCTTGTAATTTCATTTTCACCTGCTCATGTAGGTCATTAATTGCACTTGGAAAGTCTTCCCCATTAGCATTTCTTTTCTACAACCATCCAAAATCCCGCAGCTCATGCACTCGGGGATGCATTCCATACAAGATCTAAAATGGACTACTTCTTATGCTTCGATTTGGCAAATCGTTGTAAGCGAATTCTGCATGAGCAAGTACACGATCCCACATCCGTGAATTTTCTCCAACTAGACTTCGTAGCAAGTTTCCTAGACTTCTGTTCACCACCTCCGTTTGCCCATCAGTCTGTGGGTGATAAGCGAAGCTGAAATTTAACTTTGTGTCTAGCTTCTTCCACAAGGTGCACCAGAAGTGCTCTATGAATTTCACGTCCCTGTCGGAAATTATGGAGTTAGGTAAGCCATGTAGTCTGACAACTTTGGTGAAAAACAAGTGTGCTACATGGGTACCATCACTAGTTTTCCTGCAAGGGATAAAACATGCCAACTTTGAGAATTGGTCCACCATCACCATGATGGAATCAAAACCTCACTGTGTCTTGGGCAGACCCAGGACAAAGTCCAGACTGACTGAATCCCACAGTCTGTTTGGAATAGGCAAGGGTTTGTACAACGCCATGTTCTGACTATGCCCTTTCGCTAACTGACATACCTTACACCTGGTCACATACCGTTGCACATCTCTTCGTATCTTTGGCTAGTAATAGAAATGACTGAGCTGATCCAAGCTCTTATCAATGCCAAAATGTCTAACTAGACACCCACTATGTTTTTCCTGAATGATGCTCTCCCTCATAGAACATTCTGGGATGCACAACTGTCCTCCCTAAAATAAAAACTCCTCCTGCAAGTTATAGTCCAGCCACGGACTATTGTTCCTCAACAATGGATTTTGGTAGGCCTCATAAGCCTCCTTGAAATCTGTATCTATTTGATACAAGTCCTTCAAGTGTTCAAATCTTGACACTTGTATCATACTCACCTGCAAGAGTTCAACTCTTCTGCTTAGTGCATCTGCTACCTTGTTCGCTTGACCATTGGTATGCTTCAACACAAACGTGTAACTCTGCAAGTATTCAACCCACTTTGCATGCTTGTTGTTCATCTTATGCTACTGCATAACATACTACAATGCAAAATTGTCAGAAAACAAAAGAAACTCATTACCCAACAAATAGTGTCTCTAATGTTTCAATGCTTAGACAACAAAATAGAATTCTTTATCATAAGATGAGTACTTCTGCCTACTTTCATTCAGCTTTTTGCTGAAATAAGCAACAAGTTTGTCCTCCTAGCTGAGTACTGCTCTAATGGCTATTCCGCTAGCATCACAACGAACTTGAAAAAGTTTGTTGAAATCAGGTAGCCTCAAAATTGGTCTCTTAGTGACCTAATTCTTCAATATATGGAAGCTCTTCTCTGCAACTTCAGTCCATGGAAAAGGTTGACTTTCCTTCTTGATTGTATCCAACATAGTTGCGTAGATTCCACTAAAATCTTTTATAAACTTGTGATAGAAACTTGCCAACCCGTGAAAACTTTGAACTTCGAACAGACTTTTCGGGGATGGCCAGCTAATTATAGCTGCAACTTTTTCTGGGTCCATTTTCAGCTCATTCTCTGCAATCACGAAGCCCAAATAAACCAACTCCTTCTGAAAGAAAGTGCATTTCTTCAAATTTATTAGCAACTTGTTTTGCTGCAACTTTTCCAAAACATATTTAACGTGTCGAAAATGTTCCTCCTTGGTTTTGTTGAAAATCAGTATATCGTCAAGATACATAATCACAAATTTCCCAATGAACTCTTTCAACATTTTGTTCATCAGGTGCATAAAAGTACTAGGTGCATTAATTAACCCAAATGGCATCACCAGCCATTCATACAACCCCTCATTAGTCTTGAAAGCTATTTTCCATTCATCCCCTTCCCGGATTCTAATCTGGCGGTATCCACTCTTCAGTTCTATCTTCGAAAAATATGTTCATGGCAATTGAAACCTGTACCTGATCGTAATCTTGTTTATTGCTCACTAATCTGTGCACATCCGCCATTCACCTCCTTTCTTGGGAGCAAGAACTGTCGGAACTGCACATGGGCTCAAGCTCTCTCGAATCAGTCCCTTATCCAGCAATTCCTGTATCCAACAATACCTGTACCTATTTTCTAATATCCTCGTTGTCTTTGGGGATCATCTGGTAAGCAACTTTGTTCGGTAAACTAGCTCCAGCGATGAAATCTATGTGATGATTGATACTCTGCTTTGGTGGAAATTTATCTGGTAAATCGTCCACCACAATGTCACTAAATTCCTGTAACATTTCCTGGATTTCTACAAGTAAATCAGAAATTTTAGTGTGAAACAACATTGTTTTTGGTCTCCTTACAATAGCATATTTCACTTTGTCATCTTCAATTTGTTTTAAAAAAAAAATTCCACCCACCAATGGTACTTTTGTTCCACTAGTCTCTATTGTTTCCTCCTCCTTGATGGGCACTAGCATATGCTTAATTCCATCCTTAACAAACTTGTAACAGTTTGTCTTCCAATCATGAACAACTTTACGGTCATACTACCACGGTCTACCTAGAAGAATATGACACACATCCATGGGCATGATGTCACAAATAACTTTGTCCCCATATTTGCCAATATGGAATTCCACCTCACACTGCTCATCAACCAGGAGTTGGTGACCTTTCTATAACGACGACAACTTATAGGGGGTTGGATGCTTCAGTCGTTTTAAACCTAGTTTCCATTGCAGCCAGATTATCAATGCTTCCACTGTCTATAATCATTTTGCAGCATTTACCATGTGACTGGCACACATTCTACAATAAGGCCTTTCTTTGCATTTGTTAAGCTATCTTTTTTGTTGGTTTCAGCAATACCTTATTCAAAACTAAGGCCTCTCCTGTCTCTAGTGCATTTTCTATCTTTTGAGGCGGTGCCTCCACTTCTTCTGTCTAAGCAACATATGCTCCTCTTTGACTAGCCTGTTCTGCTTCAGGACACTCAAAGGATCTGTGCCCCCACTTGTGGCACTTATAGCACTGGTAGGCAGCTCCTTTTCCTCTGCCATTTTCCCTTCCTCTCTGGTATGGCATTCCTCCTCTAGTGCTACCCTCTTTTTCTACTATCTTTGAGGTTGTTGAACTGCTACCCTCTTCAGTGTTGTTGGCAGTCCTTCCTCTGCCAAAGGATTGTTCTTCTCCTCTAGCTGCTCCTCGTCTTATCCTGGCATTTTATTTTCTTGTGATCTTTTCTCCTGCCTTTAAGGCACTCTGGTATGCTTCCTCTATGGTTTTCGGAGAAAGAATACTTATTTTGTCCAATATTTCCAGCCTTAGGCCATTCACAAATATTGCTATCATTTCTGGGGTGTCTTTAGTATAACCAGCTCTCAAGTTCACCCGTTTGACCGTCATTCCTCTCCGTTTGAAATTCTATACTTGTCGATGTACAAAAATCAGTAATCCATTCTGGTCCACTTTTTAATTGGTAACTTATTCAATATTCTCCTCTCTACTTAGACACTGTCCCACCATAAGGCTGCATGTCCTTTCAGCTTAGTAGAAATGAATTTAACTCTCCTATCTTTGCTGACCTCCTCACATTAAAAATACTTATCCAGCTCACTAATCTAATCCAACAAAACTTCTGTGGACAAACTGCCATCATAATTCAGAATTTCTGGCTTTGGCTTACTGCTAGCCAACAGGATTGACCTTAACAATTTGATCTCAGGTCCTTCTTCATCTGGTCCATCTATTGTAACTACAGCCTCACTGTCATCTCCTACTTCCGGATCCAGTCTTCCTCCTACTTCTACTACCGCCAAATGGGCATTCAAGATCCTAATCTCTTCCCTCAACCCCTCATCTGCTACTCTATGAATAGCTCTGCCATGACTTCTTCTTCCAACTTCCATTTTATTAGTTAATTGTTCTTGCTCTGATAGCAAAATTTGATCGGCTAAGTGTTAACTATGATCGTTAATGATATATGCACTGATTGGATTGTTTTATTATATGGTGGTTGGTTGAATTTAATGTGGTGTACCGTTGGTGTGTGGAGATGAGGACATGTGTCCAGGTTTTGGGCTCTACTCCTTCTCGCTCCTTCTATGACTCGAAACACTAGTTGTTCATTTCATTTGGCATTGTTTGTTTTTGCTGTGCTGCGATGTTTCTGGTGAGGTTCCAGAGTCTGTTGTGTGAGGGTTTACTCTGTCATTTGTTTTTGTTTCCATTCTTACTGTGCCTAGTCTACTATATGATGTGGGTCTCCACCTACGAGTGTTTCCTCAGCTCGTTCTGTGATGGTTACGAAAACAGGGTGTGAAACCCTTAGTATCGGTTCCTTTTGTCGTCTTCTACTCGGCTCTGCTTGTTTTCTCAATTTCAGTCTCAGGTCCTTTGTCTCTTCTCCATGCAATATCTTCACAGGTTAATGGTGGTGTGTTTTTGCTATAGGCTACAACTATGGGGTCGCTTGGCTTTTGGTTTCCTTCAGCAGTTTTCCGAAGGTATGCTCTCCTTCTATGCTATTTCTCTCTACTTCATTTCATTCAGGTGCTAACGACCTCTGCTCCTCTATGGCAGTGGGCAACTCTATGGTCGCAACCTTGGATCTTTGTCTCCACTGGTGGTTTGCTCAAGCTCGACTATGCCCTGGTAAGTTCCCACAGCTCCGCTCTCTGTCGTGGTTGTTTTCTGTTGCTATGGTTGTGGTTTCCTCCGTGCTAATTACCAATGGCCTGTTGGGTGGCCTGTGTAGGTGGACGATGTCTTGCTCGTGGTCCTTGTGCTGGTCTCCTACACCTAAAATGGGTAGGGTCATCCCTTGGTATCTGTTTGTTATTTGTTCGAGGGTTTACTGTTCATAGGGTTTTATGAGTTGTGGTTGTAGTTGGGCTTGATTTTTGTGGTTCTTGGCAATATGCCTGTGGCTCCACCATATGCGTGCAACTCTGTTGTTTATAAATTATACATGTATTTAAATGGCCCTGTAATGGCCTTGTGAGGCTTTTGTAATGTGGTTATTTTGATACTATTTGCTGGTCCTTGACCAATGCGCTGTAATGTTTTGACTTCTTGACAAATATATTTATAATTGTATTTTTACTGGAAATTCATTTGTTTACATTCTGCAATGGAAATTTGGAATGTGTTTGATTTCGGTACCTGAATCTTGTCTCTATAACAATGGCTTGCTCGGCCCCTTCATATCTTCTTTCTGTTGGCACTATGGTTTTCCCAATAGCCCTTCTCGCCTTTATGCTTGTTGTTCACCTGTGTATATTAGCTTTGTTGATGGGAAAAGAGAAATAATTTTAACAGTATAAAATAGGAATGAATTTAGGACTGCAACATGAATGGTTTCAGATGTTTTTGTATTCAGAAAATATTTCTGTGTTTTCTCTGTATTTCTTCTATGATGGCAAAAAAAAAAATACATCAGTTACTTTTTCCTTCTATTTTGTAGAGAACACTCGGTAGTTAGAAAAAATGCCAGTGGTTAAATAATATGGTTACATTAAAATAATTTTCTGAATAACTGTCTTTTCTTTCTTTGTAAATTAAAACAAATTCTAAATAAAACTAAAAGAAAAAGCAATTACATAAGCAACCATTGTCATTGGTTGAGATAACCATTCCTAGAAAAAAAAAAAAAGTAATGAAACTCAAACTATTTTGAACAAGACAAACTCCCACCATGTCCTTCGTTGAGCTAGATGCTCCTACATCAACACTACAAGTAATTATTTCCACAGTAGACTTTTGAATTTAAGAAAGCCCCTACAAGGCCTTCTCCATGCTCAAACACCTTTAATAACTTCTTTAAAAACCTGATTGATCCATACATGCTCGGTCTTCAACATATAAAAATACTCCTTAGATGTGCTCAAATAAGAAATTAGAGGTCACCATTAGATATATAATGTCCAAAAACCTCTAGGTAGACTCTTCTTGAGCTCTGAAACACTCAAAACTCTCAAAGATATGGCTCCATAAGCTCTCCATGTAGTTTTGTTGTTATATGTCCTACAAATTAGACTAACAGTCTAACTGCCCTACAAATTCGCACACCGAAGGTGAAATTTCTTGGATAATTAAATTACCCAATAATTCCTTATGAAAAATAAGGTTTAGCACTCGGTTTTATGGCGCATGTTGCTGGGATCCGGGCTAAACACCCACCCCCACCACTCGACACTTGACTCTGCTTACCATGGTAACACTGGAGCTCATAAGGCCAGGGGTCAGGCTAACATCTCATCCCCACTGAGCTAGCACCCTATCCACTCGATGGTGGTTGCGTACCACTTCATAGAACGTGGGGCTGATGCTTATATGTTCCCACCCACCTTGGCTCCCGATTATCCCCATCATGGTCTGTAGTAAGGCTATTCAACCTAGGTCTAGGTCTCTAACCCAACACCCTTTCCCATCAGTTCCATTAAACCCTCTGCCTGGGGTCCTGTGTTATGGGTGATGACCATCAGTTTGGGCTAGGACCTTACACCCTTGGTCTCTTCTTCTGTCGTGGTCTTATGGGATACATGACGACCAGTGGATGGGGCTTAACTGCAACCCCTTCCCTCAATTTGTTTCAAATTAAACTTTAAATAGATTTGTTTCCCTATGGTTATTAAGAAACACAAGAAGTGAGGTTGGTAAATGCTTGGACTATTGGTTGGGTGGTCGAGGGTTCAATCATGCCTGAGCCTCTATCTAACCATTGCCAAAATTTTAATCCTCCTTGGAGGTCCACATGGCACCATCCTATTGGTCCACTTCAAAAGCCCACGAAACAATAAAAAACAACCAAAAATGGATGAACCAGAAAAGGACACTTGGCGAAATCTAATTTGTTTGTACCTGCACAGTCACCCTAGGTGATGTGAGCAATACAAAATTCCAGTTAACTACCCAGTAATCAACCTACTGCTTTTTTAGTTGTTGGGTCAAATGATAAGAATGCAATAACTTTATCATATGGTATATGATTGAGCTGAAATGAGCACCGTTGGATTCAGAATGAGAAGCACTTCGTTTTGATACCAATTTCAAGACTTTCTATGCACTTTCATTCTTGAGCTAAAACTTGATCACCTCATCAATGTAGATGATAAAGTTCTACAATTTTGGGATGAATATAACTCAATTTCTTTGTTGGATATATCAAAATACACACATTATGGTTATACATATTACCTTCGAACTCAGTCATGGTCGGTTGATACTTAGCTTGATGGTCCTCCGAAGTAGTGTTATTTCTCAGTATACTTTTGGCCACCTCACCCATAGTAGAAGCCTCCCAAATATTAGCAGTATGTTTTGTGCTAGTGTGATGGGGGAAATTTTCATATTAATGAGGCTTCCTGCAACCCCACAATTGAAATGGTGGTCACTATGATTGATTTTCCTCCAGTTTACTCAATACTTCCATTTGTTTCGTTTCATTTTGTGGTTTTATTTTCTGTTGACTCCTCCCCACATATCTGTTAAATTGATCCCTTAATGCATTTCTAGTATTTCGTGCTTTTGTATTTTTCAAGTTGGGGGAACCTTTCCTCCCTTTACGATCCAGATGGATGTTCTTGGCCACCCGCCTACCCCACTTGGACCCCCACAACTATCTCTTTCAATTTTTCAGTTTCCTTAATTGTAGCACTATTTACTATTTTTGGAAGTTTTTCGGGTTGTGAACTTCCAGAGCCATTTTGAGGCCCTAAAAGATGTTTTTTGGGAAACTTGGGAGAAACATAGGTCCATGGACCGATATTGCAAATCCCAAAGTTGTATTCCTCAGTTATATCTTTCTAATGAGGTATTATGCGCATCAAACGAAGATCGTATGCCAAAGTTACGACCCAAGGAACTTGATGTTCCAATTTATCCAAAACGGGGTCCACAATTTTGTGCTTCATCTTCTAGGGTTAGGTTTTTCGATGTTTATGGTTCTCCATTATTTCTCAATAATAAATGGGCCTTCGAGCCTCATTGTAAGACAATTCAGAGTCATGTATCCACCATATCTCTTCTCAAAGATAAGCTACCATTGCCCTAGCTAATTTATTTCCATTTCTGTTTTTAAGCATATTTCAGTATTTTACATTAATGAAATGAAGTATTATTTCTGTTGCATCTTTGTATTTATGGTCATATGCATAATTTGTTGCGTTCTTATTTAAATCCAGACCGCTTTTCTATTGAGACAATTATTACTACCTTACCCCTTCTACTTCAACTACTGGTAACAAATTTGTGCCTTTCGAATCGCTTCATCCATGGTTTTAGGATTATCAAATTCTAGGCTTTTCATCATATATACTCGTAAACGTCTCATAAAACATTGTAACTTAGCCTTTTGCCTCACGTATATATGGAACATATCTTATTAAGGAGGTAAATTTTGTCACAAACTTGTGCATGGATAGTTGTTTGAGCCAAAGGTCATGGAATTCCTTCACATCATCATCATAAAAGCATTCCATCATGGACTTCTCCTTAAAGTATTTTTGAAACTAACTCAAGTTACTTTCTATTTGTCAAGTGCATGTACCATTTTGAAATCTTTCGAGCACAACGTGGATTTCCCGTGGAGCTCGTAAACAACTAATCTTACCTTCAAGTTGTAATTATACTCTTATATCTGAAAATACTTTTTCATGTTGATCATCTAAGATTCAATGACTTCCTCTATCACCGCATCAAAGGTCGGGTGTTTAATTATTTTGAATTCTTCTTGTAAATTGACCTTCTTTTTTTTCTTTTTCTTAGGGGTGGAGGCATTATCAAGTTATTCTTCATATGCATCATCTTCATTCTTATCTCCTTGTGGTCACGAGTGTGACTCCCCATAGTTATATTTTAATCTCCCTATCTCTGCTCTTCCTCTGTGTCTTCATTACCTAAACTTTGTATGAAATGTTTATGGTTTTGTCGACGAGAGAGGCTCTATAGGATTGGTTCGTGATCCCACATCAATCCCTCATTATCATTGTGTAGATGAGCCATTTCATACCTTACCTATTGAACTATTTCCAAAAGCATGGTAGTGGTGATTGGGTGTTCGCCTCCTAATTCTACCCACATCTTTGTGTTAGCTCCTACAATGGGTGTAGGACAAGTTTCCATTGTTGGTATTATAGGTTGAGCACCCCCAACTCCTTTCCTCATGGTACATTCTCTGTGAATGCAACACATTCAAAGATGCTATTTGATTATCCAAATAGGCAACATTTTTGCAACGTGACTATAATACAACTCATACAAACCACAAAACATTACAATTATCGATAGTTTTTTTCTTACCATAGAACAAATATTATAAATCAGTCTAATTCATTATATGTCTTAGCACTAGCTCTTGACTATGTGAATCTTAACTTGGAACAAATATTTTGTGGTAAGTGGAGGTGAGCATAGCAACATAAGTGTACAATTTTTTATGACAATCGGATCACACCCAAAATTACTATTATGATAGCTTTGAATATTATGATGTGCATATATTTTTACCCCAAGTTAATGTGACATCTCGGTTCTCAAATTTTCCTCTAAATAAACACAATATTAACTCCATATTACTCTATACGGGACACCTAGTTCCATGGAAACCCTTGATGATATTTGGTGCAAATCATATTATTCTTATTTTTCATATGTGGTTAAGGGAAATGACATCATTCCCATGCTCCCCTTTTACATTGTCACCCCATCATTTTGTAGCTGCATTTTAGCTGCCAAATCCTAAGGCAACGAGGGTTCCAATCCCTAAACTTATGCTGCAACTTGGTATTTTCTAGACCTTGGTTTCCATCCTTCTTACAGAATGGTTTTTATTAATTGCATTTGTTCTTTTGTATCACTATTTTTTTCCTCATTATGGATCTCTTACAGAGGATATCTAGTGTCATAGGTAACATGATACTTAAAGGGTTTTCCATAGAGGTTCGATTGTTTTTATTTCTCCCATGCCATGAAAATCTTACAAGTAACACTCAAATCATCCATTCTCCAGCCTACTCTCATTTGTGTTGGATTGGGAATTTCTTACAAGTTTGGAGTTATTCTCATCTAGAGCAAGTAATATATTTGGTTGCGCCACACCTCTTCTCTTCACACTAGGTATTTTTAGAGGTTTCTATTACTTACCTAACTAATTCCACTATAGGTGTCTTTCCCATTCAATTAGAAATATTATGGATACATTTTTACTCTTCCACGTGTAGGTATGATGGTTCCATTTCATATCACTTCACAATCATTCTGAACATTGCTACACATGATTCTACGACATTCAATGCTTCACACAAATTTTTATTATGTTCTAGGTTTGGTTCTATGTAAAATATTAAATGTTTGTTTGTGAAGGGCTTGGAGCCCACTCTTACGTTTTTTGCTTATGTTTTTGGCACCCATGTTTATGGCTCTTGTCGATTAATAGGTCAAATCAAGTTTGTGGGATCTTATGGCTGTAGAATCAATATACCCTTAGAGGGTTTCTTGGTATTTATATAATTGTGAAGGGTAATGCTACATTTAATTGATTATAGTGTTTCATGATAATTTTGTTTATTCGACTCTACTCTGAATTTATTATACTAAATTTGATATGAAATAGTATTTAATGTTATAAGACAAATAAGTTGAGTTAATAAGTTAATGTATATTTTGTGAATGCATTTCTTATATGTTTTTGGTTTCTTTCTCAACTGATATATATGTATTAAAGGATTAGCTCAAGATTTTTTCTCATTAATTATCCTTGTTGAAATCCTTGTTTTGGGTGTTAATTAGTGTCCACATGCTCACGAATCTTAATCAATCTTTGAACTATAAGCCATTGGGCCTTACCAAAGCTTAATTCCTTGACAATTGACTACATAAAAACAAAAATTTTATTTTGTATCTTGCTTATTAATTTGTTCATGCTAATGTATTTCCTCCATTTCCTTCCTAAAACTATGTTTCTAAAAATGAAATTATACCAACTAATTAGACTACATAATGACAACATTTTTAATTTGTATCTTGCTTATTAATTTGTTCATGATAATGTCTTTCCTGCATTTCCTTCCTAAAACTATGTTTTGAAAAATACAATTATACCAACTAATTGGAGGAGAATCGACCATGTGGAATTCCTTCCTAAAACTATGTTTCTAAAATTAAAATTATATCAACCAAATAGAGGAGACCCGACCATGTGGGATTTTGTCCACATAGTCTATTCATATCATATACTTACGCCTAGAAGTGAGACTGTCCTCACATGGGTTTCTCGCACAAGTATGAGTCTAACCCACTCTAGTTAGTTATTTTATTTACAAAATGAAGCATTAATTTATTCTATAATTTAGTAGGCAGATTTAAACATGGTTTTCATTACATCTATGTTTTCTTTTATTTGTTTAATGTATTGTTCATTTTTAAAGAACTAATTTCTCTACATACATGAGAGGCCTCTCCACCCACACCAGTTCCTTTATTTTCCTATCATGCACAAATAAATTGAGGGGACTAAACTTATAGTGTTTCTTCCAACTTTTTAAGGTCCTAAATAAACCTTCTCTTCTTATCTTATTAAGGGTAAGAGTACATTGACTCTTTACCGAGATTGTTGTGTGTGGAGCATGATTGTTCATAGGTCTTTGTTTCAGCCAGATGTATACCCCAGGAAGTTTGTACACCCCTCCACGTGGGGCCGTTCATTAGGCAGATGATCTGATGGTAGAACTTATGTTTAATTTAGGGTTTTTTTCCCTAGAATGAAACCCCTCTCTTTGTATGAGGGGTATTTGAGGCTGAGAGATAGATGTGTATTCTGTGAGCGAGAAACAAAGAGGTGAGACTATGAGGGAAAACAGAGGATATTACAGCGGATCTACTGTAGGTTATGTCTCTTCATTTTGCTAGATAATAGAAAGGAAGGACTGGCTATTTGGGGTGGACGTAGCCCAAACTGGGTGAGCCACGTATATCTGTGTCTCTCTTGTTTTATGCATTTTCTGTGTTTATATTTCTGCAATATTTTATGTGTTCCATTGCTCCGTAATATATAATTTTATAACACTATCTCCTTTGAAAATAAATGACAAATCTATTTCAGGTCACACACTTTGAAAATCTAGTTCACTTCATGCTTTTACACACAACAGGGATATACACTAAGGGGACAAAAAATTTAACTTATATAACATTTTGAATACACTACTCATATCACATTTATTTAACACACTTGGTAGTATTTTCACTTTTCATAGCACGAAAATTTACATTTCCATCATGGTGACTCTAGCACATTAATTTAACACAGTTACATGAAACTTTTAACGTTCAAGATTTTCAAAGTAGAAATAAAATGTATACAATTTTTCTAGTAAGAAGATGATCAATTCCAAATTATTGTTCCTATCTTCATACTCAAATTATGACGGAATTAATAGGGGTAGAAGATTCTTCCACCCAACTAGTGAGATTGGAAATTAAGTCGAAATCTCCGCCCTAACCTCTTCAATTTCAAAAGTTGTAGCAAAGACACTACCCATTTTCTTCCACCCAACCAGTGAGATTGGAAATTAAGTCAAAATCTTCACCCTAACCTCTTCAATTTCAAAATTTGTATGAAAGACACTACCCACTGATGGACCTCAAGACTTATGTGAAGCCCATAAGCCTCAAGTTTTGGGTTTCTACTAGTTGGAGACTAGGTGAGGAACACCTTTCCTCACCTTTACCTCATGTTCATATCCTCCTCCTCAAGCTTTCTTTCTCTCCTCCTTGTAGCTTATGAATTCTTTCTCCTTCTTTTGTGGTTGGCTTTTTTTTCCAAACTTAGATCTTTCATCTTTATGGGAGAAGGATATAATTGTAACAACTAATTGGAAAAATAAAAGAAGTTTTTTCTTTTCTTTTTTTTTTCTTTTTTTTAACTCTTTTCCGGAAAATGGATAATTGAGTATAACATTTATTTTATGAAAATAAATATAAGTTTTAACTTCTTAGAGTTTGTGTTTTTCTTTAGTTTATCTTTCATCACTAAATCTTACCAAGTAATGACCATATTCACATTTTATTATATATATATATATATTCTAATTTTTTGGTATATATAATATATATAGTTGATGTAGAAATATTTTATTTATAATTTATAATTTACATATTAAAATGTTAATAGATACCCCAATTGTATTTAGAAATATAAAATATATATCCATAAAACTTTCTTTTTCTGTAAGATTATTTTCATTATAAATATTATTTAAAATGTCATATGTCAAATTTAAATTATTTAAGATTATTTTTATTATAAATATTAGTATTTTTTAATTTATTAATGTAAATATAATTTTATCATTTTTATTATAATATCAAATAATAACTCTTTACCAAACAAAAAGTCAAAGATTAAAATTTAATCCCATAGAAGCTATTAATTAAATAAAAATTGTTAATATGTAACATTAAATTACAAATTATTTTCGTCCTAAACTATAGAGCATCGCTTTCACACAACAACGTTCAAGATTTAAAATTATTTTTTTGACATGATGTGTTCTACTTTCGGGTCAGCTATGTTCAGTTTTATTTGTTTTAATTGAAAAATGGCATCAAACATTTTTCCTGGTTTCAAAGGTGCTGTGCCTTGGTCGTATTCTAAAAATAAAATGTATACATTTTACTTAGTAAAAAGATGATCAATTGGATATTATTCTGATTATTTTTATACTCTAAAGAGGGAATTAATAGGGTAGAAAATTCTTTCACTTAACCAGTGAGATTAGAAATTAAGTCGAAATCTCTGCCTTAGCTTCTTCAATTTCAAAAATTGTATCAAAGACACTACACATTGATGGACCTCAAGACTTGCGTGAAGCCCACAAGCCCTTAGGGTTCCTACTAGTTGGAGATGAGGTGAGGAACACTTTTACCCACCTTTACCTCACCTTGGTAGCCTCCTCCTCAAGGTTTCTTTCTTTCCTCCTTGTAGCGTATGACTTCCTTCTCCTTCTTCCCTCCTTGGCCTTTTTTTCCTAACTTAGATCTTTCATCTTGATGGGGGAAGCCTATAATTGTCACAACTACTTGAAAAAAAAAAAGAGGGTTTTTTTAACTCTTTTCAAGCAAGTGGATAATTGAGTATAACATTTCTTTTAAGAAAATAAACATAAGTTTTAACTTCTTAGAGTTTGTGTTTTTCTTTACTTTATCTTTCATCACTAAATCTTACCAAATAATGACCATATTTACACAATGAGGCAAGGTGTTACATTTTATTATATATATATATATATATATATATATATATATATATATTCTATCTTTTTATTTTATATAATATATAGTTGACATAGAAATATTTTATTTATAATTTATATTTTACATATTAAAATGTTAATAGGTACCCCAATTGTATCTAAAATATAAAACATATATCTATAAAACTTTCATTTTCTATAAAATTATGTTCATTATAAATATTATTTAAAAAGCCACATGTCAAATTTAAATTATCTAAAAAAAATTATTATAAATATTTTTATTTTTTAAATTATTTTTATTATAAATATTTTTATTTTTTAATTTATTAATGTAAATATAAAATTATTATTTTTAATATAATATCAAATAGTAACGGAACAAAAAGTCAAAAAAAGTCAAAGATTAAAATTTAATCCCATAGAAGCTATTAATTAAATAAAATTTGTTAATATGTAACATTAAATTACAAATAACTTTCGTACTAAACTATAGAGCATCGCTTTCACACAACAACGTTCAAGACTTAAAATTATTTTTTTGACATGATTTGTTCTACTTTCGGGTCAGCCATGTTCAGTTTTATTTGTTTTAATTGAAAAATGGCATCAAACTTTTTCCTGGTTTCAAAGGTGCTGTGCCTTCGTCGTATTCTGCTAACAAATATTATGTTTAATTAATTCCTACAACTCGGATGCGCCATATTTCTATTTATACTTTCATGTCCGATAGTGTTGTTCCCAGTCTCATCTCATTAACACAGTTACATTAGCACATTACTTGAGCACAATTACTGCTTATTTTCATACCTCAAAGAGGGAATTAATTGGGGTTGAAAATTCTTCCACATAACCAGTGAGCCTTAGCTTCTTCAATTTCAAAAGTTGTATCAAAGGCACTACACATTGATGGACCTCAAGACTTGTGTGAAGCTCATAAGCCCTTAAGGTTCCTACTAGTTGGAGATGAGGTGAGGAACACTTTTACCCAATTTTACCTCACCTTGGTAGCCTCCTCCTCAAGGTTTCTTTCTTTCCTCCTTGTAGCTTATGACTTCTTTCTCCTTCTTTCCTAGTCGGCCTTTTTTTCCTAACTTAGATCTTTCATCTTGATGGGGGAAGCGTATAACTGTCACAATGACTTGGAAAAATAAAAGAGATTTTTTTTTTTTAACTGTTTTCAGGCAAGTGGATAATTGAGTATAACATTTCTTTTAAGAAAATAAACATAAGTTTTAACTTCTTAGAGTTTGTGTTTTCCTTTACTTTATCTTTCATCACTAAATCTTACCAAATAATGACCATATTTACACAATGAGGCAAGGTGTTACATTTTATTATATATATATATATATATTCTATCTTTTTATTTTATATAATATATATAGTTCACATAGAAATATTTTATTTATAATCTATATTTTACATATTAACATAGATACCCCAATTGTATCTAAAAATATAAAACATATATCTATACAACTTTCATTTTCTGTAAAATTATGTTTATTATAAATATTATTTAAAAATTCACATGTTAAATTTAAATTATCTAAAAATATTTTTATTATAAATATTTTTATTTTTAAAATTATTTAAAATTATTTTATTATAAATATTATTGTTTTTTAATTTATTAATGTAAATATAATTTTAATATTCTTAATATAATATCAAATAATAACTCTTTACCGAACAAAAAGTCAAAGATTAAAATTTAATCCCATTGAAGCTATTAATTAAATAAAATTTGTTAATATGTAACATTAAATTACAAATTATTTTCGTACTAAACTATAGAGCATCGCTTTCACACGACAACGTTCAATACTTAAAATTATTTTTTTGACATGATGTGTTCTACTTTCGGGTCAGCCATGTTCATTTTTATTTGTTTTAATTGAAAAATGGCATCAAACATTTTCCTGGTTTCAAAGGTGCTGTGCCTTCGTCGTATTCTGCTAAGAAATATTATATTTAATTAATTCCTACAACTCGGATGCGCCATATTTCTATTTATACTTTCATGTCCGATAGTGTTGTTCACATTCTCATCTCATTAACACAGTTACATTAGCACATTACTTGAGCACAGTTACATGAAATTTTAAAATTTTTATATGAGCACAGTTACATGAAATTTTAAAATTTTCAAGATTTTCATAGTAAAAATAAAATGTGTACATTTTTTTAAGTAAAAAGATGATCAGTTCGAAATTATCTTGTTTATTTTCATACTCCAAACAGGGAATTAAATGGGGTAGAAAATTTTTCCACTTAACCAGTGAGCCAGGCCTCTCCAATTTCAAAAGTTGTATCAAAGACACTACACATTGATGGACCTCAAGACTTGTGTGAAGCTCATAAGCCCTTAGGGTTCCTACTAGTTGGAGATGAGGTGAGGAGCACTTTTACCCACCTTTACCTCACCTTGGTAGCCTCCTCCTCAAGGTTTCTTTCTTTCCTCCTTGTAACCTGCCGACTTCTTTCTTCTTCTTCCCTCGTTGGATTTTTTTCCAAACATAGATCTTTCATCTTGATGGGGGAAGCATATAATTGTCCCAATGACTTGGAAAAATAAAAGGGTTTTTTTTTTTTAACTCTTTTCAGGCAAGTGGATAATTGAGTATAACATTTCTTTTAAGAAAATAAACATAAGTTTTAACTTCTTAGAGTTTGTGTTTTTCTTTACTTTATCTTTCATCACTAAATCTTACCAAATAATGACCATATTTACACAATGAGGCAAGGTGTTACATTTTATTTTTAATATATATATATATATATATATATATATATATATTCTATCTTTTTCTTTTATGTAATATATATAGTTGACATAGAAATATTTTATTTATAATCTATATTTTACATATTAAAATGTTAATAGATACCCTAATTGTATCTAAAAATATAAAACATATATCTATAAAACTTTCATTTTCTGTAAAATTATGTTCATCATAAATATTATTTAAAAAATCACATGTCAAATTTAAATTATCTAAAATTATTTTTATTATAAATATTTTTATTTTTTAAATTATTTTAAATTATTTTTTTATAAATATCATTGTTTTGAAGTTATTTAAAATTATTTTTATTATAAATATTATTATTTTTTAATTTATTAATTTAAATATAATTTTATTATTTTTAATATAATATCAAATAATAACTCCTTACTGAACAGAAAGTCAAAGATTAAAATTTAATCCCATAGAAGCTATTAATTAAATAAAATTTGTTAACATGTAACATTAAATTACAAATTATTTTCGTACTAAACTATTGAGCATCGCTATGACACAACAACGTTGAAGATTTAAATTTTTTTTTTTGACATTATGTGTTCTACTTTCGCGTCAGCCGCCTTCATTTTAATTTGTTTTAATTGAAAAATGGGATCAAACTTTTTCCTGGTTTCAAAGGTGCTATGCCTCCGGATCGTGCTGTTCACAGTCGGATCGTGTTGTTCACAGTCTCATCTTTTTCTGGTTCTCTTCTTTTTGGTTGCTTTGAAGCTAGTGTTGGGCGTTTGCTTTTCTCCCTTTTCCTGCTATCTATTGTAACAGCAGTTTTAGGTCCGATGCCCTCAGTTAAAATACTGGGGACAAAATCCAAGTAAAGTCTTTTGGTTAAGCTTGGAGTCTTTTAATTTCTAACTCTTAATGTAACAGCCCTACGCGATAATGCTGCCTCTGGAAACAAGGTAGAAAACCTGCAGGCAACGCAGACACCAACATGTAAAATATCACTGGCAGCTCTTTTCTTTTTCTCTGGCCACAACATCCCCAAGCTCTTTTTCGTTGACAATCTTAAGGGCGTTTGTCGTATAATCTTAAAATGTTTTGTTTTGTTGCATTTTCACCCTCTTCCTGTAATCTCCTGTAACATCCTCTTGGGTAAAATACAACTGAATCACTGGTTTTTCTATTGGCGGAATATGTCAGCTAAAATTATTCCCATTATAGTTTTTTTAAATGTATTTGAAGTTTTAGGGTTTTTGAAAAAAACAGTTTAAGACAAATAGAATTTACTTATAATTCAAATCTGTAATTCTAATTAATCCAATTCCAATTAAACTATAAAATTGTTTGATGTCTGTGTTTATGACCAGTAGCCGCGGGCAGGGCATCAGTATGAGAAAGAAGATTGCTACTGCTGCGCTCGTTTGAGGGTCAGTTGCCCGCTGTATTGCCGCAGCCGTTAAAGACAGACTCCATTATCGTTTATTTTTGCTTGGAAGTTAATAGGACGTGCAGCAGGGCCTTTATTTTGGCATGTCCTCAACAGTTTAATGAGGGGATTGTTAAATGTTTTATTGTTTATTTTTATGTTTTAAGCTTTAATTTTGACATGTCTTTAACAGTTTAATGACGCGATTGTTAAATGTTTTAGTATTTATTTTTATGTTTTATATTTATTTCCCTGTCTTTTGTATTCAAAACAAAAATGTTAGGTGAGTATTAATTTTATATATATATGAATACAAAAATGTTAGGTGAGTATTAATTATATATATATATATATATATTTTGATTTAATTGTTTGGCACTGGAATATATATAGATTATATATTTTTTATTTTTATATTTATTTTTATTATATATATATATAATTGATATTAAAATATATTAAATAATATGGTTGTTGAAATAATTTATTTAAAGATGTTATTGAAATAATTTTAAATAATATATATATATATGTCAAATTTGAATTAAAATTAGGTTATTATGGATATTGAATTGTTTTTTATGGATAATATTTTTTTGTTGTTAATATTTTTTTTAAATATTACGTGAGAAGTCTTTGTTTAGCATGAAATGAATTACACATTTCCTACATATTGGGTATAAGGTTGCACATGTGAACTCTATATTGACTAGTGGAGAATTTACACGTCTTTGTTATACTAAAAATTAGCAGTCAATTACTAGAGGAAATTAGAGATTTTTCACTGTAAATTACAGTACTTTATCCGTATATATAAATTAAGGTTGACAATTAACCTCCCTATATGAGGTGTTTTCTAGTGGGGAGGGGCATGATTCCATCCCCAACATGCAGTAATTGATAGGACCACCATGTTGGAGATGGCACATAACAATTTCATTTTAAGGTACTTGTTTAACTACTACTTGTTTAGATGAAGCTTATCCATAGCCTTTAATATTGAGGATCCATGATCATTCATTGACCATTTTCTTATTGCGCATGGAATGGAAAGATTGGAAAAAAAATTTGTTTCATGGTCATAGATGATGTGTGAGAGACAATCTCCTAGCAGTAAATGTTGCTTTCTCTCTTTAGGGTGCAAGAGTTCTCATAAAACAACAACTATGAGTAGGTGTTTACTCTAGTTTCTTAGCTAGTGATTTTGCATCATGGAGCAAGACATGATAAGATCATTCATTCATTATTTCTTTTCACTTTGGTGAATTTCACTCATTGTAGGCATTTTGTGTTTAAATTCTATGCTCTAAGTCTTATAACTATTAAATCGTGATATAGTAGAGAGGCTAGGGGCATGAAGGAGGAAAACACTCTCATGATTTAATAAATCATATTGTGTTACTTTTATGGGCATGAATTATAATGTGTTGACATTTAAGTGTGTAATTTATTTTGGACAAAATCCAATGGGAATGTTGTTTCTTTATGCAAACCCAAGGGAGAAGAAGCACAACCCAAGAGGAAAAAAATTTAGCTCCTTCCTCTAATAAGAAGAGAAAGATATTGTTCGAGGATGCAAATGGTGGTGGAAGTGGTCAAGAGAATCACATCTTGTGTACAACCTCATATGTCAAATGATCATGCTTAGACATGAGATGTTGTTAGTATATTAGAATCATGTCATACCTCCATGTTTAGGCATAAGCTGTTGTTTTGTATATTCAACACATTGTGCCATTTTGTTAAATATGTACATTTGAGACAATTTTGAGTGCGTGTTTCTGTGTTTATTTGTGTGTGTGCGAGTTTATGTACATGTATATGCATATGCATATTTATGTATGTATGCATGAATTAAAGTGTTTCTTTTACATGATGTTGAAGTGTTATATTGCTAGGTTGAATTTGTATCTATGATGTGATGATGCAGTATCCTTGATTGTGAAGTGAGAATTCTTACACATTGTATTTATGAAGGTGTTTGGATTGGGTCTTTAAAAATATGTCATTTAAGCATATTCCTAGTGATACAATAGTTGATGAGCATAAACAAATTTCAATAGGTTCTATCCCTTAGGATACACTTTTCCAAGAACATACCAAATCTACAAATAAGTTTATTACAATAACTTATGTAATAGAAATATTTTTTCCATCTCAAGTTCTATATTAAGTAACTTAAAAATTTGACCCATTGTGATATTGGACCAACATGAATAAAAAATCTCTAAAGTTACTTAATCATGAAGAGAATGCAAGAAAAAAAATCAAATTTACATTCACTCAATCTATGGATAGAAATATACTTTATAAATATATATAAGAAATAAAATATAAAAAAATTATCACAAAATTCGTACAATATCCATATCTCCAAACTATAGAAAGGTAAAATCAACAAAACTTTACCCACCATCAATGATCCACAACAAGGTAGGATCAACCAAAAGTCCAACCTTGGATTCATCCACCTTTTATCACATATTCTATCCACACTGGGATTATTTTCTTCCTTAAGGTTTATGAACCCTAGCCATGTTGCATCACACAAGTCCATAGAAGCATGACTCTAGTACTAGTTACCATATATACTTGTCCATCTTAAGGTTGGTGTGCCAAAATCCTTTGCCTTCAACTATTATATAAACATAAACAACAACACCTACTTGGAACATCATGAAAGATATAGTAACAAACTTGTATTCTAAGAAAGGCATTACACCATGCTGAAGACTCATCAATTTCATCTCATAATGATTTTTCCCTAGCCTCACATCCCATAAGAAAAAGGCTTTAAACTCATTCAAGTTGTTAGCTCCATTTTCCACTTCTTATACTAGGTTATAAAATATAGTACAACAAGATCCACAATATTCATTGTCATTGATTACACAATGCCTATATTTTTCTATATGGTGTACATGAATAGCATAAACACCAGCATCACATGAGAAAATCTAATATCCCTCCATTGTTAGAGTAGTGTTTTGACTTGACTGAGTTGTATGGGATAAAATGGAGGGAAATCCATGGGAAAAAATATACTGGAATACATATGTAAACCAATATTTATTAATAAATGAATGAGATATATGAACTTGAGAATGAGATGCCTAGAAATGAGATGCCTTACATGCCTTCATGACGATAATTATAGATGAAATTCTAGATAAGCTTAATGGATGGGAGAGAAATATTCATTAAGTTGTTTAGATGGAGAAAGACACTAAACCCAAAAAATAATAAAAGCTTTGGAGGAGAGAAAGGCTAGATTTTATGGAAAATCCTACTCAAGTGGATAAGAAAAGCTACAAAAAGTGGGACAATGCTAAAGGAAACATTATCTAGAAGGAAAGGTATTAAATACATATTGAGGCATCAATTGTAATACACCATATACATTAAACAATCGAATAACCATTATATCAAACCACAAGGGAATCCAAGGGATTTAGGTCTGTTAAGAATTCTTACCAGTATTTCCAAAAGTCTGAATTGTATGCCACAGTTAGGTTAAAACATATGAAGTGATCCATTCGGCTATCAAATTAAACAAAAAAAAAAATTGATATGTGAAGCTTGAAACTCTAAGGATAAGAACTTTTGACAAATAACAATTGCAGAGCTAGTCAAATAGCATGTGTTGATGGTGTTGGACCTGCCAACACTAAGGGGATCACTCCAGTATGAAGTCCTAACTAGACCTCACACCATTTGGTGTGGGATTCCCATCCGGTATGATTACCGAGTTGCCATTGTCTTAAGGATTTGCCTCAACTCTTGCTTGTGAGCACATGAGAGTGGTCTCATTTGCCTTCAAGAAGTGAGGCTCGCATTCTTGGTGAATTCTAGTGCATTTTTCTTAATGGTTCTTTCACTGTAGTAGGAGAGGGTGAGAGTGAGTCCCAAGTTGGTTGGGATGAAGTCCCAACTTGGCTAGGAAAACACAACACAACACGACGTGCAGATCTTCCAGAGGAGTAGTCCACACGAATGCAATAGTCACAACATAGAAGGTAAGATAACATGTACAACACTCAACGGATAAGTCCAAATGAGTGCAACAGTTGTTAAAGTAAGCTTTATGTGAACGGTCTCCCTGATGTCTCGGGAGATAGCCACCACGTGCGAGACAAAGTTAACAACATATATAACACACTTCCATTAACACATTATGTATTACAACAAGTGAAATAGTCCAAGTGTTCAACACAGGTTAAAGCAACATGCATTATAAGTGTTCAAGATTAGTCTTTCAAGAGTTATACTACATGTTTGAAAACATGTTTTCCTATCAGCAGGCTTCTAAATTAAGGGAAAGATCAAAGACACATCGTTACACCATACATCACTAACCCTATGAGCGAGGTGTTGGAGCCACTACTTACTCCTCAAAGAAAATATTACACACTCTCTTGGCTATATGGAAGGAGTGGAGGTGAAAAGTCCTTTCCATGTACAAATGAGGGTGTATTTATATCCAAGGGTGAAACTCGCCCTTGTGTTTGTTCGACTACCCTCATGACTATTTGACTTCCATGAATTTTTGACTTTACATGACTCTTTGTACACAAAGTGGGTCCCTTAGACTTCCACGTTACATTACATTGATTGAAAACATAGCGCATAGTAGAGATGTGGACAACATGACCCATGGCATAACTCGACATGATAGTGTTGGTACAGTCATGCTACCGCTAGAGTGGATGTTGAGCTACAGTGCTGCTAGGTGATGGATGTCTTCATGGTGTAGCACAACTTCAACTTTGCATGGCAAAGTGCATGGAGTATTTGATGGTCTTTGGTTTGTTGGATGATACTTTGGCATGTTTTTCCTTACTTGCATGTTGGAAGACTTGACAGGCTTTTATGTTCGCGAATGGTGCATATTCGTTCGTTCATCCGTCCATGAGCACATCTTGCATGTTTGCTCGTCCGTTCATCCATGAACACATCTTTGCATGATTATCCACTCGAGAGCACATCTATTCGCATGCATCATTCATTCGACCGTTGGTGAACCTATCCTTCTACATGTGCTCCCTTTGTTCATCCCTTTCATTGTCGTACCATGTGTTGTTAGTGTACCTATGCATGCAATTAGTCATGAGGAGATGACATCAAATCCAAAAACCTCCTAGTCTACCATGACACATGATCATTTCAAATGCGGATGACCAGGAGAGGCAGCAAGGTTCTGAAGTCGAATGATGGCTCTGGGCACTATAGATGAAAACTGCACAAGAGTCACTAAGTGATGAAGATGGGAAATCCAAGTCAACAATGACTATCCGCGAGGTTCGACTTGGTTGGAAGGAAAAATTACGCTATTTTTGGAGGGATAGTCTGGGTTGTAGGAAGGAAAAGGTAGCTAGAACCTACGCAGTTTCCTGAATGAGTGGGCAGCAGGGGTAGAAAGGAAAAATTTGCACATATTTCTAGAGGAACAGGCTAGACTACAAGGAGGATGAGTAGGCAGAAACTGCGTAGTTTTCTGGAGGAACTCGTCGGGAGCCTAGAAGTCAAAATTTCACAATTACTCGAGGGAACTAGCAGTTGGTTGTTGGGTCACTGACAGCAGAAACTGTATAATTCCTAAGAGGAACAAGCAGTCAGCTGCTGGGTTCTTGGTAGCAGAAACTGTGCAATTCCTAGATGAAACTTGAAGTCTGCTATTAGGAGCTACTCATGAGGAAAACTACACTAAGGCTGACATGATGGCCTTTTGATCATCTCTACGTAGTTTCTAAGCTTAGCAAACTGTTCTCTAATAGAAGGTCTTCTCATGAAAACTGCACAGTTTCCTAGACGAGCAGTTGGTTAACTTCGGGGAGGACTAACTCGAAAAGTTGCGCAATTTTCTGAGGGAGACACAGATAGGAACTTGGTGTTTATCTGACTTGTCTATGCAATTTCCTGAGTTAATAGACCGGGCAAGGTCAGTAGCCTCTAGGAAAGTTTTGAGTGGAGTCAGTCCCAGGGTGGCTACTGGGTTCCACTATCTCTGTGGTCAGCATGAAAGCTAGTTGGATTGCTTGTGACCAATGCAGTTTAGAAAGACTTGCTTTGTGCTGTTCTCAATGACATTTGATCGCATCAATGGAAGAGTGATGGTCTGTATGTGAGAGGGGGAGTCTTTTCATAAAAAATTCAACAAAATGACGAAGTGTGTTAATGATCAAGAGATGCATAGATGATCATGTAGACACACACTCATATGTCTTGATGACGAAATGACTCAAAAAATCCATACACACATGTTCAACATGACTGACCGATAGTGTAAGTGACAAGTGTGACACTCGCGATTGATTGTCAATCAACCGTGACGACATGCGTGCAACATTGAATGTGACTCCATGTGTGAGTGCGACAAATGCATTCATAGCAAACACAACAAGTACACATGAAGTGAAGACTTTGAGCATAACCATAGCATGGTTGCAAGTATGACTTAGACACCAACATGGAGAAACTTAGGTCAAATGAACAAGAAAGGCGGATGCAAAGACTCCCAAAGGGTTGATGTAGTGAACCTGAGGGTGTGTAGTCGTGAAGAAAAACTCCTAAGGGAGGCTTCAAAATTAGGTGCAGGCCAAAATTTTGGAAGGTGGTTGTAGCCGCTATAACACTTGGCGACACACTCGTAGAACTCAAGCTTCTCTATTTTGGTTCATTGCTAGCATGGGCCCTTGTGTTTCGGGGAGTATTGAATTGCTACATGGGTTACTTTGGCTTCCTCACTTACCCCATGGACATACATGGCTCACCCCTTTGCCAACTTAGTCAAACACAATCAAAAGTTCAACTTAGATCTCAGTGTTTCAAACTTGGGAAGGGTAGTTTAGCTCATGAGTTGAAGATTTTCAGAGTATAAGTTTTTATCTCTGGTGTTGTTCTGCTACCAACAAGCTCGAACAGTGCCTCGATGAAGTCACACATGAACACACACATTCCTCCACTGCTAGCGAGATTGGTTAGTACCCCAGTGGAGTTGCATGCTTCACATCTCTATGCAGGAAGCCTTTCTCTTCATTTTCTTTTGTATTTTTCAAGAGGATTGTGCATAAGCACTTATTTATTTTTGGGGCAGAAGAGGGATCCCAACTTATTGAGAGAAAAAGAGGTTGTTCCTTGAGAGAAGCATGTAAGACCTCTCACATAGGTTTGCTCGTTTGGATATTCCTTTGCCTTTCATAGATCAAGTGTTAGAACGTCTGGTGGGGAAAAAGTTTTTCTCCTTCCTAGATGAGTTTAGCGGGTACAATCAGATTCAAATTAGCCCAAAAGACCAAGATAAGACCACCTTCACTTGTCCTTGGGTTACTTTTACATGTCGGGTCCCTCCTTTTGGTTTCTGCAATGCTCCAGCCACTTTCGAGAGAGCAGTATTGAGTATATTTTCTGAACTGGTTCATGATGCAGTCGAAATATATATGGATGATTTCACTCCTTATGGTTCCTACTTTTAGGAAGCTTTGTCTAACCTAGGAAAATTATTGGACAAGTGTATTGAAATGAACTTATCCCTTAGTCCAGAAAAATGTGAATTTTTGATGACTAAAGGGACCATGCTAGGTCATGAAATATCTCAACAAGGACTGTAGGTGGACCCCAACAAAGTTGCCATCATCCAAAGGGTCCCACCTCCTCAAAAGGTGAGAGATGTCAGAAGTTTCCTAGGCTTAGTTGGATATTACAGAAGATTCATTAAAGATTTCAGCAAGTTAGCCTCTCCGTTGTTTGGTCTTTTAGGAAAAGATGTCGAATTTATATGGACCGAAAACTGTCAAGAAGCCCTAGATACCTTGAAAAGAAAACTTGTGACTGCCCCAATTTTGAGAGGCCCAAACTGGGCCCTACCTTTCCACATTCACATGGATGCCTCGAACAAAGCAATAGGAGCAGCCTTAGGACAAATTGATGAAAATTTACCTTATGCCATATACTTTATAAGCAAAAATTTGTCGAAGGTAGAGTTAAACTACATAGTAACCGAGAAGGAACTCCTAGCTATGGTGCATTCCTTAAAGAAATTCAGACATTATATCACAGGCTATCAAACCTTTGTGCACAATGATCATGGTACAATCAGAGATTTAATGAACAAACCGGATGTAAATGCTTGCATTATTAGATGGTTTCTTTTACTGTAGCAGTTTGATTTGGCCATTGTTGATAAGCCTAGTAAATAAAATGTTGTTGCTGACTTTTTGTCTGGAGTAAATTTGCCTATAGGTGAAGAAGGAATGGTGGATGATCAAATGCCAGATGAACACCTTTTTGCTCTCTCAGTACTCTCTGCATGGTTTGCTGATATAGCAAACTACTTGGTTTTAGCATAGTTTCCACCACACCTATCCTCAGAGGAGAAGAGTAGGACCCTGAGAAAAAATGCCCCTTTCTCCTGGATTGGAGGCAATATTTCCAAACATGGCCCAGATCAGATCTTGAGAAGATGTGTCAAGGAGGAGGGAGTCTCTAACATTCTCCTGACTTGCCATGATGGGTCTTGTGGAGGCCATTTTGCAGCAAAAAGGACTGCCTTCAAAATATTACAAGCAAGCTACTATTGGCCCACTCTTCATCAAGATGTGAGAAGATACAACAGCCAATGTGATCGGTGTTAAAGGATGGGGAAACTTACTCCAAAGGATGAGATGCCCATGCAACCTCAAGTGACCTTTGAGCCATTTGAGAAGCGACGCATGGACTTTGTGGGTCCTATCAACCCTCCTTCAAAATAGAAGTAGTACATGATTGTGTGCACAGATTACCTAACAAAGTGGGAAGAAAAAAAAGCAAACAAAGCATCAATAGAGGAAAAAGTAGCTAAGTTTTTAAGAGAAAACATATTCTACAGGTTCAGGTGTCCAAGAGAATTGGTCACAGATCAAGGCAGTTAGTTCACTTCTAATTTGATTGAAGCCCTGCTCACACATCATAAAATAAAACACAAGACTTCCACCCCTTACCATCCACAAGCCAATGGGTAGGTGGAAGTCACTAATAGAGCTTAGGAAGGAATTTTGACCAAGGTAGTGAGTAGCAATAGAAAAGATTGGGCAGACCGATTAGTTGAGGCCACCTGGGCCTACAACACAACATGGAATACCACCACAAGGTTGACAACCTATGAACTAATCTATGGGAATAAGGCATTGCTATCAATAGAATTTGAATACAATACACTAAGGATGGCAGCTCAGCTAGACCTAGACCTCAGCTATGCACAGAAGGAAAGACTACTCCAGCTTAATGGATTGGATGAAAAAAGATTGTAGGACCTCCTCCACACAGAGGTAGTTCAGCTTCAGAGGAAGATATGGCATCATAAAAATACCAAGGAGAAGCGGTTCTAAGAGGGAGATTGGGCACTGCTCTATGATTCAAGGTATAAAGACTTCAAGGGCAAGTTGAGGACAAGATGGTTGGGACCCTACACTGTGGAAAAATGCAATGACAATGGTTTAGTTCTGATCAAAACCATTCATGAGAAAGCCATCCCCATGCTTGTTAATGGACATAGGTTGAAAATTTACAAGAAGCCCCTCTCCAAGCGAGAGTTCATTGAAGATCTAAATAAAACAGTGATGGTAGTGGGGCATGTCTCAGCCTCCAGAAACTGAAGAAACAGAAAAAAAAAATGGAAAAATAATAAGGACTCAAGTGAAAACCTCCATGAGGTGCTTGAGTCCCATCATTGGGTTGAAAACCCCTTCTGAGGTGGCCCAGTGATGCAAAAAAAAGAGAGAAAAAGGAGAATAATACCCCTAGGTGAAAACCTCCCTTGCGGGCACCCAGGGTAGGCAATGAGGGTGAAAACCTCCTTGAGGCACCCTAGTTCTTTTTCAAAAGAAAATAAAAACAGAGAAAAGAAGAAAAAGAAAATTGAATTTTTATGTGCATTGCAGGTTACAAGAGAAGATTACACAAATCCTATCTCATCTCCTCCACAGTCTTCTCCATCATTTCTGACCTTTCTTACACCCCCACTGTGTTCCTTTTCTAGAAACTATGTGTTCTACAGGAGGCTCCTATAGAAATCACCGAGAGCCAAAAATGGTTCCTAAAGCGGTACTGAGGGGATGGGAAGCTTCATGAAGAGCATGTAAACCCTCCTATATCTATCCACCCTCCTTGCCATCCATCCCACACCTGCATCACATCATCATCATCATTTTCTCCTTCCTGTCATAGGGAAATATAGAAACCAGTTTTTAGAAAAAAAGAAAAAAATAAAGGGAGCACCACCTCAAATCTCACCTGCAGATTACCAAGTACCTCTCCATCTCCATCAGCATCTCTGGCATCATCCTCACCACTCTCAGCACACGAATCAGCTAAAATTTTAAAGGGAGAAGCAGCTACAAGAGCTCCGGTAGGAATTCCTGTAGCAGTTGATCCCATTAGAATCAAGCCACAACAGCAAAAGAAGTGCAACCATGCGATTGAAGGAGACATCTGAAGCTAGATCCAGCCAAAGGATACTTGCACAAAATAACTAGTGACACACTAGAAATCAAAAATCATGTAGTAAAGGAGATACAAGCATGCAACAAAGGAAATACAAGTATGCTGTAGTAGAAGGAGCCAAAATGCCTCACAACACATACATTCAACTCACAGGTAAGAGACTAACCTGCTCCTCTGTTGCATTGGTGTAATTGAAAAATATGCATAATAGGATGATATGGTTAGGGTTGAACGAGAAAAGGTGGCCAGTTAACTGGCCACCCTCATCCAATTGACTGCACTCATCCGAAGATGCCACCACATGTGCATGTAGTCAAACTCAGAGAGAAATCCCAAGGACATGTAGTGGAGGGTTTGCAAACTCTGGTGCAATGATGGGAGGTGATTGCGGGAAGAAAGCACGATGATAAGGTGACTGGGGATCAATGGTCCAAATAAGGCAACATACATCTTTTTCTAGCTCACCCCCTCACTGGAAATATCTAAAATAAGAAATAAGTACTCCTCCTCGAAACTCCTTCACCACCATTTCCTTCATTTCATCCTAATACACTTAGCTAAAACAAGTTTTTTGTAACCACCACAGCCTCAAAACCATATTTCTCCATCGCTTTCATCCATCCTCCTACTATTGGTGTTCTACAAGAGCACCTACAGGCAGTTTTATAGGAGGGGTAGTAAGCTGTTTTTAAGGAGAAAACATGGGGTTTTTGCTTGATTTCTGGCTTGAGGAGGCAGGTTCTGTGCATACCCACCTTGATTATCAATATGTTCAAGGAATGATATAATTTTAAGGAGGAATTGAGTCCATATAAGAAGAGGAATTACATAAAAAATTTCTACTTTTTTTCTAAAAAGAAAAAAAACACAGTTTTTCTCTATTTTCCTATTTTCTATAAAATTCTTTTCTCCATCATTTGGTGTTCAAAAGGGGGTATAAACATAATGATAGGGGGATTCATGAGGAAGGAGCCCACAAATTCAACCAGGCTCCACGAACGCCACCAAGTAGTAGCCATATTCACCAAAGCAAATTGGATGCCATTTTTTGAGAAATTTCGAGGGTTTGATGAAGAAGTGGCTCAGGAGTTTGCCCTTTCTTTAGTCAATATTACTTTTAGAAGTATCTCCATGGAAATCACCCCAAAATTTATTAGTAGGGTTACCACCCTTCCTCATGGATTACCTTGGAGCAAAAATGAAAAGCCAATTGGACAGTTTGCCAAGAAAACCTTCTTCCAAAACAATGAACATCCCGTAGAAGACAAAAATGGCATTATAAGGACAAGCATACCTTACCCTTGGGATGAGGTCAGTTACCAAGTCATCAAATATATTTCCTGTGAAGGGAGGTATAGCATATTTTATGGCTACCATTTTAGACATCTCCATGAGCAGAGATACGGCATGGACACTCCAACACCCCATAAACTCAACATCCCCTATTTTCTCGTGCAGTCCCTCATAGACTCCAACTTTGAGTTGAAAGCAGGAGGTCCAGATCAGTTGGATCACCATGGGTTAATTAAAATGTTAGTGGAAGAAGCCCTCCATACCTTCATAATCCCCATAGCATGGGAAATTTTTCCAAAACATGACCGCAGAAGATGACATAAAGGCCCTCACATATGATCTCGGTCCTTCTGATAGTGAGGAGGAAGAGTAGCAAGGGGGAGAAATGGAAGAAACTAAGGAACATGAATGGAAGAAGGAAGAAACCAAAACAGAATAGGAGGAAACAAAACCAACAGAGACAGATAAAAAGAAAGGAGGAGGAGAAAAAGGGGCAGAAAAGATTGAGGTGTCTCCTGAGACCCTATAAAGAGAGGCAACAACTACTGTCATTTAGGACCCTAATTAAACCAAAACAAAAGAGGAAGAGGCAGACCTCAATGTATTTTAGGGCTAGGAAGAGCACGAGGATCAAACAAGGTAAACCCTAGCCTTCTTCTAAACTGCTCATTGTTATTGAATATTCACCCTCTGCCCAAGGGAAGGAGTCCCCTTCCAAGGCATCTATCACTTATGAAAGGGGGACTCCTAGATCTCCCACATGGAAGGAAAATGTAGAACTAAAAGACTCAAAAACAGTTTTACAGGAAGCACAGACTATTCTACAAGAGACCCTGCCAAGACTAGAGGAGACCAAAAAACTTGAAAGAAGGATAGAAGGATAGCCACAGGGGAAGGATGAAGTAACAGAGGCACAAGAGCTTGACCCCCAGGCTAGTATGGGCTCTTACTATCTTCTTCTTCAGGGGGTGAGAATCATTGCCCAAAAATTTGCAATCCGACTTTTCTTTGAGTTGGAGAAAGAAAGAATAAGAAGCCATTGGTGGATGCAAATCACCAAATCCAAGGGAGTTGAGGATATTGGCCATATGGAGAATCAAATTAGAGAAATGGGTAGAGAAATAAGTGTTGTCAGACATAGAGAAGCAATCACAAGAACTCACCTTCAAACAAAAAATGAATTGCTAAAAAGACAGTTGCAAGAAAAAGAGACACAATTGCAATGCATGGCCAGCTGGTCCATGGAGGCACTGCAATGCAAAACACCAGCAAAATCATATGGATTATACCTCAAGGACCAATGGCTACATTTTTAGATAAAGACTTTGGCACAAAGAGGCACAATGCCTTTCCAATATTATAGACATTTTATGGACATATGTGACCAAAGTTCATTAGAAGACAAGGCAGAAATAGTAGAGTTCTCTTTGCATAACATGGCCCTCACCGACATGAATGTGTGGGACCCCAATGCCAGGCTAGGGGACCTACAACTAATGGCCATGGCATCATGGATGAATCATCAAGAATTAAGAGCAGCAGAGATAAGGAAGTTCATGAAAAAGGAGCAGAATGAGCCCCTAATGGTTAGAGCGGAGCCATCAGATCCCATGGATCTCATCAGCACACACTAGCTACTTGCAAATAATCCCCAAATTGCCCCTAAGTATATCAATGATTAGGCTCAGGCCATTGCACATTTTGAGGACATGGAAAGGTTACTTGAGGATGACTGTATTCATGCTTGTATTAGGAGGTGGAACAGCCTACCACATAGTTTGTAGATCAGGGAGTATCACTTCCCAACATGGATGAAAGAAGCATTAAGGAGAGTGCCACTGTACAAGTGCTCTATGCAAAATTTGAAGGTCAATTGGATTGGCCTCAAATTGAGTCCCCCACTGCTGCTAAGCATGATAGAAGGCAAAAAAGAGGAGGAAGAGCAACAACAGTGGGAAGAGGTGGACAGAAAGGTAGGATTCCATGACAGAGAAGACGAGCTCAGATAAGAAGCATTGGATGTCAGGGATGCCATTAGGGCCATCAAAGATGAGGAGATGGACTAAGTTGCTCAGAGTATGATCAACACCTTCAATAGGGGGGGTGATGATGAGCCCTATAAATGGGTAATTATATGGGCCCATTTTGCCTCCTAACATAGTTTAATCAACCATTCTCTTAGCTTATTGCATGTTTTTAATTATAATTATTCTTATGGAGTGAGTTGGGTTGGTTATGTTTCCATGGAGTCTAATATGTGTTTAATGCAGATTTTTGTTAGAATTTTGAAGACAAAGTCAAAGATTTAATGGATAGTTGGGAACAATAATTCGACATGGACAAAGGAGAGGTTTTATAGGAGGGTATCCCCCTCACTTATGACTCCCCACTTTGAATTCTCCTTCATGCAGCTTGGAGCACAAATAGCCAAATCAATGCACTAGGAGGAAGTCGAGCAAGTGGAGGATAACTTACGTTTATCTTGAGTTTTGGGAGCCAAGCCTCCCTGATTTTAAGGAAGTTGTTGGGAGCTTCAGTTGTATAATTAGAAAGGCTTAGGGCCTCATTAGGAAGTTAGTAAAATTTTCTAATTTTTGTTGGAAATTTGCTATGCTCAACTTCGAGCTTACTTTTATTGACAGTTTCATGTAATCCTATTATTATTTTGATAATAAAGATGAGATCCTTTTTGAGCTAGCACTGAGTTACCTTAGAGGGCTGAAGCTCTTCTGTTAGGGCCCAATCCAAGCAGCCACACTCCTCTTGTTTGCATTTATATGCTTTGTTTCAGTTTATGGATTAGTTGATGTTAGGTAAATTTCTTTATTCGTTAAGAATAGGTTGCTTCTAGTAATTTAGAAGGTTGTTTCCATTCAATTTTTCTATAGCAGGTTGAACAGTGATCAAAAGAATATACAAAAGGGGCATAAACAGAGCCTTGGCTTCCTTTCCTCCCCTTGAAACCATTAACTAAGGCCAAGACCCTCTCGCTGCAACACAAACACAGATTTGCCTTCTCCATAGGATTTCTAGTGTTGCATTTTGTTAGAAGGTTAATGCTTTACTTTAGATCTCTTTCACCATGCCCATGTCTTTCTTGCAATAAGTTTCCTTCCATGCTTCCCCTCATTATAGCATTTCTCAGCATTTCTTTCCATAGTTCACAGTCTAGATTAGCTTGATGCAAAATTCTGTTTTTTGATGTACTTAGTTTCCTTGCTTGCTTGATCCCCTTGTTTGATTTTCAGGTCCTTTTGTAGAAAATCTCTTCTCACAGTAGGTCAGCCTACCAGCCATCACATTCTCTCCTTGATCTAGGCCCTACAGGTCACCCAAAGTTCACCTCAAATTTGCCTTAGTTTTCTAAGTTTTTCCATAGGATTTCTTCCTCTCTCCCGACCATCTTTTCCTCTCCTAGCAATCCTTGGTGACCCCTAGGCACCTTAAGACATCATCCTAGCCTCGAGCTACCCTTTCCAGTCACTCTCACACCTTCAGAACCTTCAAAACTGCTCTCGACATCCTCTTGTAGATCTCCTGTAGATCCCCTACAGTCTCTTGTAGATTTTCCAGTAGGATTGCTTTTGAAGTCCAATTGTGGGAAAAGCCTCTAGAAGGCCACCTAAGACCTTCGAGGACCCATCCACACCATATTACATCTTCTAAAGTCCCAAAACCACCCTCCATCGCCACCTAATCACTGTCACATTCACAATCAAATAAATTACATGCATGACAATTTCACATAAAAATACATAAAAATCCAAAAAGATGTTTTTTTCTCACTTACTTCTAGAAATACCTTGAGTAGATGTTGTTTACTTCCTGAGTAGGTAATGGCATTCATTTCATGGTTTTTCATCTCTCTTTCTACAAAAGTAGGATTAGTGGGTTAAGTAGGGTTTGTTAGGTTTACTTTACATTCGAGCCTTATTTTCCTTTCTACAAGTAGAGTAGCCTCTGTAAAGTAATCTTTCCTTTCTTTCATCACATATAGAGCTTCTTTTGGAATCCATAGAATTTGGCTTGAGCTCCTAGTGATCTTGTGCCAGTTGACCAAGTGACAACCTGCAGTAAGAACTAATACTTGTGCATACAGCACCGTCGCTTCCAAGTTTGTTACGAACTACCGGGTTGAGAAAAGTAAAGTAGGAAGCCCAAGAGTTGTAGCATTATTGCTTCAATATTGGTGCTCACCAATAATTTGGGACTATATTATTATTTTTTATTACATAAATTGATTTAGTGCTTGAATTTTGGAATTGTAATAAAAACTATAAACTTCAAATATTTTTTTTATTTAATTTTTTTTATTAACTAATTTTTCATTTCAATGAAATATATAACATCAAATAAAAATAATAACATTTTATTGTTTTAAGATTATTATAAACAATCATAACATAATTTTTGGCGACTAGATGGGTTAGTTGCATTACCTCATGCTACTACAGTAACTCTCATGTTTCTTTTTTGTAGCATATGGATCTTGTTCCTTTTGTGGCCTTCTCCACTATGGGATATTTGGTTACTCTTGTAGGGTTGGACAAGTTTTGGATTTTCTCAATTTATTTGTTATGCAATACTTGTATAATTTCCTTCCTAATGTGTTGATTGCTAGGGTATGACCTCTCTTTTTTCCTATAGGTGGCTTAGGAGGTCTTTTGTGTGGCTTCTCACTCATCGTGGCTCAACACATTAGAGGAGGTATTTTTTTGTGGCTTCTCTCTCATGCGAGAAAATTTGGTCCATGGTCATAATTCATAGCTTTGAGAGCACAAGAATATTAGAAGAGTTGAAAAAACAATGATTCCTTGTACAAATACAAGACAGTGTATAACCTATATAGAAATCATAGTCACAAGTCATGGTTTCAAGGGCACACCAATAGGAAAGCAGTGAAAAAATTGTTGTTGCTGGCTTTTATGGGTAATCCATAATGGTAATGACATATGTTTGTGGTAGCATTAGGCGAGAAACATGCTGAGAGACTAATAAGTATTTCTTATTATTGGCAAAGAGTTTGTTTGGAAACAATTATTCATGTCTGATTTGGAATGGATGTCATAGCTTAGGCTTCATATCAGTATATATTTGTTGTAGAGACACAAATACAAGTGTTTCAATTAATCAATGTCCAACATTTTTCAAGAATTGTAGTAAGTGGGGTTTTTGATAAAATTTTTCAATAATTTGGTAATATAATTTTGGATGATATTGTTATTTGTCAATACATAAATTAATTGAAAAAAATGGACCCTTGAATTTCTCAATTGTAATACAAATTAATTGAATTGTTGATTTACATCTATTTTATTAACTAATTTTTCATTTCTAAGAATGATTGATTAAAATATATTTTTTAACTAATTTTTTATTTCAATGAAATATATAACATCAAATAAAAATAATAGCATTTTCTTGTTGAGATACATATATAATTGTTTTAATTACTCAATTTCCAACATTTTGAAATATTTGTAGTAAGTGGGGTTATTTTTTTTTAAGAATTAAGTAATATAATTATGGATGACATTATTATTTTTTAATACATAAATTGATTTAGGAAAAATAGATGCTTGAATTTTGCAAATGTAATACAAACTAAAAATTTCTAATAATTGTTGATTTAAATTTATTTTATTAACTAATTTTTCATTTTAATGAAATGTATAGCATCTAATAAAAATTAATAACACTTGGTTGTTTTAAGGTTATCATAAACAATTATAACTTAAAGTCTGGCATTGGGATGAGTTCGTTGCATTAAGTCATGCTACCATGGTTTTTGTTTTCAGTACCATATGGATCTCCTTATTGTTGTGGAATTTTCCACTATGGTCTCTCTTGTTACTCTTATAGGGCTCCACAAGTTCTAGCTTTTTTAAATTTATTTTTTATGCGGTACTTGTGGCATTTCCTTATGTTGACCCTTAAGGTATGGTGTCTAGTTTTTCCTATAGATGGAATACGAGGTCTTTTTTTGTGGCCTCTCTCTCATCATGGTTCACTTATTACATGAGGAATTTTGTGTGGCTTTTATAAACTATACCCATGTTCACATAGAAGGAAATCAAGGGTATAATGTGTAACTATTTCATTGAAATCACTTAAGACCACAACAAGAATGGAACCCACTTAGGTAAACTCTATAAAACTCTATCAATATCACCATTAATTGTTTGTTCCATAGGAAATTTGCATTCTTTGTTATGATATAAGAACCCTGATTGGGAAAAATAGAAGGTGTGGATATACAAACTTTGAAATGAGACTTGGTAATGAATATTGCATTTAATAATGCACATTGATAACCAAGAATGTGGTAGGTACAATGCCCCAAGCTATACCATTTGGAATCTTCATTGTATACAATTTGATATTTTGACTCATGCTCCCATTATTTAGATGAACTATCATGGAAATGAGTGTAGACCCCATAATACCCACCAAGTAAATCATCTTTTTTCTACTTGGCATTGCTAAAATAAATTTTGGATCCCAACCCAAGAGAAAATCTTCAAGATGACACTTTATAGTCACCCAATAAACATCTTATGGAATATATTGATTATAACCACTAAAATGATTAATATAGAGCTTACCATCTATAACAATGCATGGCATCCCCCATCCTTCATGTAAGTCAGACTTTATTTGTGACCATGTATCTATAACAAGATAGTACTTTCCCCATTCATCTAAACTCTAATGTTCTATGGTATTGTTACACATAAGCTCCCATCTACCACTGCTACATGTTTAAGAAGATTAGAAGGATTGCCAGCAATCGAACCTGGTGCACTTTTTGCATCCCTCCATGTGTTTTCAATGCGATCATAAAATTCCAAGCAAGGGAGCTAATAGCCTTTGAGAGGGCGCCTACTATAACCTCCAACTACATACATTTTTTTGTTAATTACTCCTACAAGGAAACCAAAATCAAGAGTTGACATGGATGCACCCTTGTCAATAATTCTTCCTTATATCATACATTCATAGATCCATGTGCATAATCTTGAATGTTAGTATGAAACAAAAATAACAACGGATTTTGTTATACAAAGGTGAGAGTGACAAACAGAACAAATGAATCCACAACTGATCAAATTTATAGTGTGGAGCTAGGAAAGAAAATGGAACAGGTAATTTTTTTATAGGCATAAAGATAAAGAATATTTCAGTTGTGATGTTAAATTAGAGGTTTTGAAATGAAGAATTTCTCCCTAATTTCTTTAAATATAGAATTCATTTTGCACTAAAATGATATTTAATTCATGTGCGATAGAATATAAATGCACTTTCCAAAGTTTAAATTACATTTGAAAACATGGATTTGTGGTTTAACACAATGCCCATTCAGATGAATGATTGAAACCATGCACTAACTCGAACTATTTTTGTATTTATCTTGAGTATTTTCACCATGATTGTGATTTAAGGGGTTTTTAAATGAGGACGTTTCCCTAGTTTCTTTAATGTTGAAATACATTTTCCACTCAAATGACATTTTTTTAACATGGAATAGGGGATAAACTCACATTCAAAATTTTAAATTTCATTTGAAATGACCCTTCAGATGGTTGAAAGCTTTATTACTTTTAAGATATGTTCATTGCATGGAAATAAAATGGCATGATCAATAACCCAAGCAAGCATGGATGTCTAAGATATGATCATAGTTAAGTTCATTCCTTATAAGTGGAAAGATTGTGTTTAGAAACATTTTATGGGTGACTAATATTTCTTCTATGTGGAAAACCTTATGTCCAACAACCTTCCATTATGTAACTAATTCAGTCCATTTGGGATAACTTACAACTTCTAGATTAGAGTTGGTTGCTAGGAAAGAGTTGATTGTTGCTTTCCTTCCTTGTTGGATAGGGTACACTTATGTCTTCTTGATGATGGACCTTTGTAACAAAAAATATCTAATACAATTTCCATTTAAAAACAAATAATGGGCAAGAAAAATCAGAAAGAGGGGGTTGAGAGACAAAACTTTTACTATTATCAAAGGAATATCTACACACGGGTCATTTTCAATTATTACAGATGGATATGTATATCACATTTACAACATAAAACACAATACATATCATATTTTACATATGAATCCAAAAAGAATCTCTTCCAAATAGTCCCAAGGATCTTAAGGAATCTATATTTTAAGTCTCAAGCACAATCCCGAGAGCATGAAAGAGGCTTGCAGGAAAACATAAACTGGGAAATCAAAACATTGATCGGGAACAATAGAACGTGACAATATACAAATTTTGAAACAAGACTTGGTAATGAATATTTTATTTAATCCACATTAATAACCAATAATATGTGAGGTACAATATGCTATCTAAAAATATTTACAGTTTGGAAGCTTCATTGTATGCAATTTGAGATTTTGACTGATATTCCCATTATTTAGAGGAATAATCATGGAAATCAATGGAGACCCCATAATACCCACTAAGTAGATCTTTTATTTCTTGCTTGACATTTCTAAAATCAATCTTCCATGCCAATGTATGGCTATGGCCCACCAAATGCAAATTATTGGCAATAGTAAAGTATTCTTAAGGATGAAAAAGTTTAAAGAATTCAATTTCTATGTATGATGCATGAGGGTTTCATTAAAAATTTTGAATGGATTGGAACTTGTTTTTGTAATGCAAGAAGATATGATTAATACAATAGTGAATTAGTTTGAAGTGTAAAAACGTTTAAAGGATTCAAATTATCTATATGATGCATGTGGATTTGATTTAAATTTTTTAAAGGATTTGACCTTATTTGTGTGATGCGTTTGAATTTGATTAGTATGAGACATGCTTCATTGGGATAAACCCTGATTTTTATCCTTAATTCATATAAAATTATCATTTAAATATTCAATTAAATCCCATAACATATCACATAATATTTTATGCTACTCTTTCCGATGCCCTACTGCGTTTCCTTTGCAACATATGGTGCAATTTATAGTTTATGTTATTTGACACAACATGTTATCCTCAACATTGATGGATTACTAATAATAACAACCATCCAATTTTAAGGTGAAAATAAAAGGAGAAACCAAATAGGTGTATGAAACCCCTTTGTTTGTGTCTTAAGAGACCCACTTCTATATATCTAATTGCCAAAGTCTAAAAACAAAGATACTCTACAATACTCTTTAATTGAAACTACCAACTACAAACACATTTCTTAAACACTATACATGACAAACTATATATCCTAATTATTTTATGTGGGTCTAAAATAAATTTCTATGAAAATGACATTTTGTTTGTTTTATAACGGACAACATGATATAAATAATTAGGATATTATGACTAACCTATATTCACCTTAAAATCAATTTTTTTTAACATTTGATTCTATATCATGCATGCATAAATTCACTTACCCACAACTCTTCTTAACACTTTTGGTCATGATGCAAACTCCTCTTGTGGGGAAGCCACCACTGTGATTTTAAATCGCGAGGAAAAAGAAACGACTCTGGTTTGTAACTACTCTAGCTTTCAATGGCTAGGTTAAAAGAAACTACTCTAGTTTTCGTGGGCTAGGCAGAATGAATACCCATTTTTAATTTTTCTTTATTTATATCATTTAAATTTTTAGCAATCCCATACTCTTCTTGTCCGAAAGTTTAACTAAAGTATAAACTCTTAGTCTAGAGATGTGAAGTAGAATATAAACTATGAACTGAGACATTTAAATTAGAAATAGAAATGGTATAGACTCTATATCTAACAATATATTTCATCTTGGCTCTAAATCAATATCCCAATCTTATAAAAGGTAGAATGTGGTTTAATTCTCAGCCACATAGTCAAACTATGAGGCTACAGTGTAATAACATAACAATATAGATGAAAAATACTTTATTTAAATAACAATATAGCGTTGTAAATGAATACCATCTCTTATAAAAAAACAGAATTTCATAGTTGACAATCCTCTACTCTTGAAAATATAGCATCCCCGTTTATAAATTTAATAGGTCATGCACTACCTATAACATTATTCATTAATATTTTTTTATTGTTATAATATTAGAATATACATGAATATCACAATATAAGAAATATATAACAATATAAGAAGTCTTTGTCTCCTTAAATTCAAGGCAACATATATACCTATGAAATTAATTTATGGTCCAATTGGGTAACTATGTAGGAGACAATAATAAACTTAATATAATTTACAATTACACATCTATATATAAAGAATTTTTCCTCTAAGAATGTGTAAGTGGAAAATTTTCAAGAATGATATCTTGATATTTTATCAATTACTTCCATTGTCATATTTTTTTCTATTCTTCATTTCTTTCAACTGCAACCGAGTTGATATGATCAAATGATTATATTGGACACATATAATATCTTGTTTGGAATCTTGAAAAATAATGTGGTATTAACATTTCTTTACTTAATGTGTTTTTCTACATCTGTTTTTCTATTTATTGCATTGCAATAAATTATAATGAACTTTCTCTAGATTATTTTCTAGTTCCATGATAGAAAATGCATCACTTTCTCTAACCATAGTATAAATATTGGTGTAATACTTGTCAATCATAATGAATTCGTTGTCTATATCCTTATTACTCAACCTTGGATGTGGGGGCAATTGCTTAGTATATCCATGGTTTGACATATTTTTTATTGTTGTTCACACACTCATTCTTCGACTTTATATACATGTAAGGAAAAACAAAATCTACTTTCATTTCTAGTTGATAATATATTTTTCATATTCTCACATCTAAAAATAAAATGAAAGAAAATTATTTTATTTTTTTAGTACAAATACTTTTTAAACTATTTACAAAAAGGTTAGAGTTAATCAAATTCACTTTTAATTAACATTGTTTTAAAATATTTATATTAATAAAAACTTGACTACCTTACTTTTTACAATTATATTACATATTTAATTACTATGAAATAATAGATAAATATATGTCACTATAATATGATATTGAAAATAAAATATAAATGAGGCTTATGTGATGAGATGTTTCATTTCGCGTATTTTCTCAAGACCTTGTGTTAAAGATGTCTAGTTTGGCTCTATGTTAATGTGGAAAAAGTAGAAATGGAGACGATGAAAATTGCTAGTACTTGCGTTATCTTTGGTATACTTTTTTGTTTCGGCCTAAATATATTTTTAGGTTAATGATGGAAGTATAGAAAATATGTTTCATCCCTTGTTAAATGCCAAGCATATCTATAATGGGACGCTTTTCCTTGAATAATATTTTATATTGATTTGTTTTAATATGTGAGATCAATAGAGTAAAGAAGAGAAAGGAGAACTTAATTGAGAAGAATAATACGGGAGGTGTATATAAAAGAGTCCCTACAAAATTGTTGGAGAATGCAATGTGGAAGTTAAATTAAATCAAATGTTCCTTAACTTTAATATTTTCTTCTTAACTTTATTTATCTTCTTTTTTTCCTTTATTAGATATTCTTAATTAAACAATTATCAAGTGGAAAAATAATAAATAGGGTGGGCACACAATTAGGTTTTAATTCTAGGGAAAAAGCCCTTGAAATTCATAAACTCAGAATTTCTACCCAGAGCTTCAATATTTCAGACCCACAATAAGTCTACAACTTTTGCCACTAAAACATGTGTGAGAGAGAGTTAGGGAAAATCTTGACCAAAATCTTGATTTTCACCTTGCCTTTCTTCACTTCCTTCTTGAATTTTCCGCCTCATATCAAACTCCTTGATTGTAGATCGAACTTATTTACAAAGGAGGCTGAACACCTTCTATTTATACTCATCTATGGAGGTCTAATAACCCTTTTCACCCAAACAACAATCTAAAAAACAAACAATGTAAAAAGTTATAACTAGATTCTTAATAATCTAAATTTATTCAAGTTTGGCTAAACTAATGTTTGTGAATGTAGCGCTTGGGGCATTTGGCCTATCCCAAGAGAAATGTGATGTATTAGGTACTTCTTTCTTCTTTGGTATTAGCTTCGCAAGCAACAAGTGTATAGTGAGGGAGGTTTCACCCATGTAAATGTAGAAATTCCCTCTGTAGATCACCTCGTAATGCAATGCATTAAAGAAAAACACTTGATCTACTTCTACAAACAATTTAGCGGAAGCTTAATTGAACATGAGCAACATCAAGCATGACCAGATATAACTAAGAATGAGAAGTAATCAACCATAACATAGAAGATATATCACTCGGGAAAGCATCAGCCTAAAACCCCAACTTTGTATTATCAAACAAGTGGAAATCTTGTTCGAGTTATAGAAAGAATAAGCTCTCAAGCTATCTAATCAAAATAATACAGCTCACGGACTCAATAGACATAGAATATATCTTCCTCAAGCCCTCCAAGCCTCTTATTTCCATGTGCAGTTTTGTTTGGGGTCCAATGATATCACATGTGTGAATTGGCCTGATCACACTCACTATAACCTTAGGTCCAACTTCGAATCCATAAGGAAAAACATTCCTTCTACATGCAAGGAATATTCACTAAGGAATATCCTAGCAACTGGTAGTACACTATCCCTCCATCTAATCTCAGCTGGGTCTCTGACCGAACTGACGTGCATGAGTTATCCATGAGTAAATACTCAGTTATCTGAATTACAGTGGTTATATGCATGCAAGCATTAATTAACTGAACTCTCATTAATTTAACAAACTGTTAAATTAATATAACTGGACTTGACTAAGTTAAACTAAGTCAACTCATTACAACTAAATATTACAACTTATCCTTATCTCTTTAACTGAAGGTTAAATTCCTCAATCAATGGAGAAATTGTTGCATGTCTTCACATAGACATCAAGTTTGATTTTCCTTAACTAATTAACTCAAGATGAATTAATTAATTAATTTTCAAACTCTTTTTGATATCAAATTCGAATTTTAATTCCTATGTTTAGTACAGGGACTAACTAAAATAAGAAGGGATCACGAAATGCTATTTTTAGAAAAAATATTTTTAACACTTTCACTTTTCACCCATTGTAGCTAAGGTCTCCAATGGCTGAACTTCTATTTATATCCTGGCTATTTATAGCAGTGCTATTTTTAGCAATTTCTATTTTTAGCATTTCTTGTTGCACACCTTTCCATACTACCTCTCAATAAGAAAGGGATTACCAATAACCCCGATCTTGTCTCTATGGAACTCAAACTTGCATTTTGACAATGGCTTAGTCAAAATATCTGCATCCTTCTCCTTGGTCAAAACATACTGCAACATCATGATCCTCTTGACCACACAGTCCCGTAGATGATGGTAATGGATATCTATATGCTTGGACCTATCATGAAACACTGGATTCTCAGAGAGTTTTATGTAACTCTGATTATCACAATATATCATAGTAGGATCCATCATTTGACCAAACAATCCCACTAGAATCTTCCACATCCAAATGACCTCATGTGCTGCCTAACTTGTAGCCATGTATTCAGCCTCTGCTGAGCTAAGTGCAAGTGATCTCTATTTCCTGCTATACCAAGAAACTACAGCTTAACCAAGGTTGGAGATTCCTCCAGAAGTGCTCTTTCAGTCTGAGTGACTAATCCACATCCGTGAAGCCTTGCAGCTTCACTCCCTTTGTCTATATGTACCATAATCCATACTGTATAGTGCCTCTGAGATATCTCAGCACATGCTTCGTTGCCTTCCAAAACAGTTTGGTAGGTTGAACCATAGCTTGACTCAATTGGTTCACTACAAAGTATAAGTGAGGTCATGTGTTCACCAGATACATGAGTGAACCCACTACCTACCAATAAACAGTAGTAGCTACTACCTCACCTGAAGCAGCATCCTCCTTCCTATAGTTCCTAGCTAGAGGAGACTGCATGGGCTTGCACTTCTCTATGTGAAAGCGCCTGAGTATCCCATTGGCATACTTAAATTGAGACACAAATACTTCCCCATCTTTCTGCCACACTTCCATGCCTAGAAAGTAGTGCATGAGGTCCATGTCCTTCATCTTGAACTCTCTTGTAAGTTCCTCCTTGCAAGACTATATCAGCTACTAATCACCTATCGAAATCAGATCATCGACATAAAGTAAAATAATCAATGGCTTACCATCTACCATGATGTGGTATACGTTCACATATGCTTCACTCTTGGTAGAGCCCAACCCAGTGAAATAGTTGTCGATCCTGGTATACCAAGCACAGGATGCTTACTTCAGCCCATACAGTTCTCGCTTGAGTCGGCAGACATGTGAGTCGTGATTGAAGGTATAAAATCCTTTGGGTTGCTTAATGTATACCACTTCCTCAATCTTCCCATTGGGGAACATCATCTTCTGTCATCCATCTGATGGATATTCCAACCCATCTAAGCTGATAGAGCTAGAATCGATATAATACATGAGTACCTTTCCATGGGATCAAAGGTCTCATCGTAGTCGATCCCCTCAACCTGTGAGAAACCTCGGGCAACAAACCTTGCCTTGTGTTTTTCAACACTTTCATCAATTGTCTGCTTTACCTTGTAAATCCATCGGGAACTAACCACTGACTTGTCTGCAGGTCTAGGGACAACATCCCACACACTGTTCTGTATCATAGAATCATACTCTTCTACCATTGCATCAACCTAGACTAGTTGCTGCACTGCCTCCTGAAAAGAAGAAGGTTCAGTCGCTACACACTCCCCAACCAAGGCCATGTAGCCAGTGTATCTCTCGGGAGATATCTTCTGTCTGCGGTGAGAGGATGGCTGCCCCACATTCTCTCTTATATCCTGCATCAATATGTCATCTTCCCGCAAGAATTTATGCCCATATTTGGAAGACTCTCCAGTAGTGGTGGTGTCCACTACTGGATCTTTTGCATGTGGCTGATCCACATCATTAGGAGTCTCCTCCTCCTTTGGAACTAAAGGTTCCTCATTGCCATGCAACTTGAGCTCCCTCTCAAGTGACACTCGCATGGCTCTATGCTTGTTGAACTTCAAATCCCTGCGCACTATGATCCTCTAACTGGCAAGAGGAAATAAACGATAGTTCTGGGGTGTATCTATGTACACCACAAGTATCCCCAACTCAGTTGTTGGGTCTAGCTTCTTCCTAGCATCTTTGGTCACATGACAGAAAATTGGCGATCCAAAGATACAGAAGTGACTCACATTTGGTTGCTTCCTCGAGAAAGCATCCATAGGTGTCTTCATCCCCAAAATACGATGAGGAATTCTATTCTGAATGTACACTACTGTATTGCGTGCCTCAACCCACAAATGAAGTGATAAGCTTTGGTCATGCAACATCTCTGGAGCTGCTCCCACAATATATCTGTTCTTCCTTTTAGCGACCCCATTCTGTTGTGGGTTATGAGGTGCCATCAGTTCCCATTTAATTCCTTCTGCATCACAAAAGTATTTAAACTGTTGGGAAACATACTCTCCACCATTATCGCTACGCAAGGATTTTACTTTCTTCCGAGATTCCAACAGCTATGAGAAAAATAATAAATGAAAATAACATATTACCTTTGTTTAGTGATGGGGGATGTAGAGAATGGTCCCTATACATCTGAGTGAACTCACTCCACGATTGCTCCAGCTCTACTATCCTGATCTTGAAAGGAAGCTTTCACATACTTACGTAGGGTGCATCCTTTCCATGTGTATATTTGCTCCAGTTTTCCCTTGGAAAAGTCGGTAGAAATTTGCTACATGATCTTCAAGGCCCCGTGATGCAAGTGGCCCAGTCTTCTATGCCACAACTCGCCAACATCTTGGCTTTGCACTACCTCTACTTTGTAACTCAGTGCAACACGATCATCTTCCTCTAGCTTGTAGAGATTCTTTACTCGAATCCTTATTCGCTTGGTCTGTCCGGTGTCGATATGCCTCAGGAACACTTTTCCTTTACTAAAGACCACATCATAGCCCTTATATTCTAGCATAGCAACAAACACAAGATTCTTTTTCAAACCTGGTACATATTGAATAGTAGATAAGGGGAGAGGAGCACCATGCTCCCTTTGAAACACAATTCTACCTTCACCTGAGACACAATATTTTCCATCATCGATCCACATCTGGAGATCCTTCTCCTCCAATGTACTGAAAAATTTCTTGTCACCCGACATGTGGAAAGAAGCTCCACTGTCTAGGTACCGAACACATCCCACCATGGATGAAACTGTGCATGCAATAAGCGAGAAATCTAGCTCAAATTGTGAAGCTAGTGCATCACCATTAGATCCCTTTGAGGAACCCTTAATGGATTTCTTCTATGGGCAATTCATAGCATAATGGCCCACTTCATGACAGTGAAAGCATCACACCTTCGACTTGTCAACCTTCTTCCCACTATGAGAATATTTGGATTGGGATGCCTTCCCTTTCCCTTTCTTAGCTTTACTCACTAAAGCTATATTTTCTTCATCATCTTGTTTTGATGAAGATCCATCCCTGGTGCTCCACCTTATCTCCTCCTACATTAGGTCTGACCAAAGTCGTTCCCAATCTGGTAGTTTCTCTCTTCCATTAACTGAGTCCTAGTAGCTATGACATCTCTTTAGACGACCGAGGAGTTCTAGACTCACCATGTTGTCATCAGCAGTCACGACCCCTACACTTGCAAGCTCATCCCTACAGGTGGTGAGCTTGTTTAGGAATGTAGGGACTGTGTCGCCCTTTTTGCACTTGATCTTTTGAGATTTTTCCTTTAGCGCGAGCTTCCTCTAATCACTTCTATTCTAATAAAGATCTTTCAATGTTTTCCACATCGAAAATGGAGTCTCCTTCCCATGGAGGCTCGAGACAATGTGATCTCGAACTCCCTCCAGCACGATTCTCCTTGCTCTAGCCACACACTTTTTCCACTCCGCTAGTTGAGTAGCATTGGCTGGCTTTTGGACTTCTTGCTAAATGAAGTCCTTGAGACTATTATCTTCCAATACTTCCTCCATGCAATCCTTCCAAGCTATATAACTCGAGCTTCCATCAAGGTCATATTCGAGTCATAAACCATTGAACGCCATCGGTGAAATAGATGTGATAAGAACTCAATTCAATATTCAAAAACCAAACTTCGTACCTCTCCTGCTTGTATACTGTCCTTCCTTGATCACCTTTGCTCCGATACGATGTATAAATTCCCATTGTAGATCACCTGGTAATGTAATGTACTAAAGAAAAACACTTTATCTACTTCTACAAACAATTTAGCGGAAGCTTAATCGAACATGAGCAACATCAAGCATTAACATATATAACTAAGAATGGGAAGCAATCAACCATAACACAAAAGATATATCACTGGGGAAATCACCAGCCTAAAACCCCAACTCTGTATTATCATACAAGTGGAAATCTTGTTCAAGTTACAAAAAGAATCAGCGCTCAAGCTATCCTGCTCTCTCTGTAATCAAAACAATACAGCTCACAGATTCAATAAACTTACACTATATCTTCCTCAAGCCCTCCAAGCCTCTTATTTCCTTGCACAGTTCTGATTGGGGTCCAATGACAACACATGTGTGAACTGGCCTCATCACACTCACTGTAACCTTTGGTCCAACTGCACAATCCATATGGAACAACATTCCTTTTGCATGCTAGGATTATTCACCAAGGAATATCATAGCAACTGATAGTAGATTGTCCCTCCTTCTGATCTTAACTGGGTCTCTGACTGAACTAACATGCGTGAGTTATCCATGAGTGAATACTCAGTTATCTAAATTACACTAGTTACATGCATGAAAGCATTAACTAACTGAACTCTCATTAATTTAATAAACTATTAAATCAATCTAACTGGACTTGACTAAGTTAAACTAAGTCAACTGATTACAACTCAATATTATAACTCATCCTTATCTCTTTAACTGAAGGTTAAATTCCTCAATCAATGGAGAAACTGTTGGATGTCCTCACATAGACTTCAAGTTTGATTTTCCTTAACTAATTAACTCAAGATGAGTTAATTAATTAATGTCAAACTGCTGTTGATATCAAATTCGAATTTTACTTCCTATGTTTAGTTCCGGGACTGACTAAAATAAGAAGGGATCTCGAAATGCTATTTTTAGAAAAGCTATTTTTAGCACTTTCACTTTTCACCCATTGTAGCTAAGATCTTCAATGGCTGAACTACTATTTATAACCCGACTATTTATAGCAGTGCTATTTTTAGCAGTTTCTATTTTTAGCATTTCTTGTTGCACACTTTTCAACAGAAAAAACATTGACTGGCCCTCACTGTAACACCCCAACTTTGTGCACTACATTTTGTAAACCTAAGCTAAGTTAAAGCTAGGTGTGATATCCTCCCTTGTGCATTAAATGTTGTAGATCTAAGGGAGGAAAGATATGTTTGATACCCTCCTATGTGAGTTAAGCTATTCTAAACCTAAGTTGAGGAAAGCTAGGTGATATGTAATATAAAAAGCAATGTATTATTAAATAAATTAATAAATAAATCACTTGAGGGTGGAGCACCAAGAGGGAAGAGATGATTGCCAAATCCCATGAGGAATGGGATAAAGATGAATTTTTCATGATAAGCTTCTAGATGTGATTCTATATAAGCTTGGATGGATTGGATATCCATCAGATGGATGGGAGATAAAGATCCATCAGACATAAAAGCTTTGCTGGAGATAAAGGTAAGCTTTTATGTGGAAAAGCGTCATGGGAGATAGAGACTATATTTTTCAGATAAGACCTCGGCAATGGAAATATCCATATAGAGGGACGCCACTAATGGTAACCAAATCATGAAAGAGGGTATTAAATACCCAGTGCATTGGTCAATTAAGGGCAATTGATCCTTGGCAAGATCTTCGGCTTGGGGGGAATCAGAGGTGCTTCATGGCTGGGTGGTGGTGCTCCTCCCTCTAAGTGAGATTTAGTTGGTGTTATTTACATGGAATGTTTGTATGTTGATTCTTACTCTCTCTCTCTTTGTTACTATTCCAATTTCCTTATGAGTAGTTTTTCTTAGTTCTGATAATATTCGAAGGACTTCCGTGTCGTTGGACGTTAATAGATTTAATTATGTTCCCTCTATTCAGATGAGATTTAGTTGCATGGTAGGTGATCATGTTTAAATCCTTACTCGATGGGATGTTAAATCATTATGGTTTTCTTAATTCCCTCTCTTATGGAAATTATGGTCAGAGTAGTGCATGTGACTCACATTTGAATGCATATGAATGTCAAAGATATTATGATCATATCCATATTTGAAGGTTTATGCATGTGAAAGAGTTATGCAAATATGTCTCCATATAATTGTCGATTATTCTTGCATGCTGCTTAAAGAAAAGGACTGATGATGTCATGTATCCCACTCGTATTGGAATTTTTAACCATTGTTCTTAGCCTATTTAGCTACAACAAAACTCTCACATTTATTCCAAATATGATGAGATATGGATAACAAAGAGCTCTATTAATTGTATACTATAAATTAACCCATGTCCTAGTTGAGTCTTAATGACTAAGGGTTCATCCAAAGAGTATTGTATCACTGTATTTGTAATGATTGATTAAATACACTCATGCTGGCCAGTAAAAACCCAACTACAAATCAAGAGTTTGTTAATTGAATGGAGCCTAAGGCCGAAATTTCCGGGTAGGCAAAAGAGGTTTGTTACACTCACCCAAGATTACATATAAAAATTTATAGTTATAAATGAATAATAAAATTTATAGTTATATAAAATCACAGTTATATACACATTGAAAATATGTACATGCTACCATAGTAACATAAAATGGCATGAACTCAATCACCATCACAAGGAAAAGCCATACACAGGTTATGTTACTTGAAAAAATAACAGTACAAGAGGAGATACAATGGTAAGCATGACAAAACTTCTATGATATAACAATGGCTACAACCTATATAGACAAGTGTTACATCCTTTACAACCTACAAACTACAAGGAAAATAACAAACATAAAATATGTCCAAACAAGTGAGAGGGACTGCAATTCTTAGACAAGAAGAACAATAATCTTTCACATCTAGTTTTCCAAGGCATCTAAAAAGTCAAGTCCCCATACAAAGTACCTAAACTTGTAAATGAAATATTGATTAAAATTATTTACATGATATGAGTCATACTTGTATGTGACAAAAGAAGGAGAAGAGGTGGAATTCCATGTAGACACAAGGCCCATTAATCTCTCAAAGGAGGAGCTTGAACAATGAAAATTATAGGAAAGGGTCAAAATAAAAACAAGTTCTTGTGGAAACACACCAAAGTTCGTATATAATAAATAATCTAAAAATAGCTTAAAGAATTGAGTCACAAAAAAATATCCTACTCTACATAGATGCCTTGAAAATACAAGTTGAATAAATGGAAAAATGGTTTAGTAAATTGCCAATGCAGTCAATCTAGAGTGGAAAATGTGTAAAAAGAAGAATAATTTCCAATAAAAGCTAATGAGATATTTATTTCTTGATAGTCAAGCACAATATATTTATTTTGGAAAGAAAATTGTTGGTTCCAATTAAGTCAAAGTCAAACCAAGTCAATAGATTGAAACCCTTCATAAACTCACAATTTATACCCATAGCTTCAATATTTGAGATGTTTACTAAGTCTACAACTTTGTCCACTACAGCATATGTGAGAGACAGCTAGGGAAAAGCTTGCCCCAAATCTATATTTTCCTCCCTTCTTGCTTCAACTTATTTTCTCCTTGACTTCCTTATTTAATTTTGCACTTCATATCAAACTCCTTCTATTTATACTCATCTATGGAGGTCGAATAACCCTCTTCAGGCCAACATGTTTCGATTCTCTTCACTTGAAGTATTTTGAAATTATCAACGAGGTTCAAATACTTGTAAAAAGTTATAACTGGATTTTACAATAATCTAAATTTATTCAAGTTTGGCTAAACTAATGTTGGCATATGTAGCACTTGGGGGATTTGTACTATTTGATGCCCCTACATTGTTGGAGCAACCACATGGCTACATGAAAACAATAAGTACTCGAATGAGAAAGTTGGTGTATTAGGTCCTCAATTTTTAGCTGCTCCCGCAACAAGTGGAGAGTGTGGGGGGTTTCACTCATGCCAAAACATTGTTTGGCCCTCACCCAACACGACAAGCACATCAAGTTATATAAAAATTTATAATTTTAAATGAATAATAAAATTTATGGTTATATAAAATCACAATTATATACACATGGAAATACGTACATGTTACCATAGTATCATTAAATAACATGAACTCATTCACCATCACAAGGAAAAACCATACACAAATTATGCTACTTGAATAAAATAAGAGCACAAGAGGAGATACAATTGTAGCCATGACCAAAATTCTATCATATAAGAAGTGTTGTAACCTATATAGACAAGTGTTACATCATTTACAAACTACAAACTACAAGGAAAATCACAAGCATAAAATATTTCTAAACAAGTGAGAGGGACTACCATTCTTTCACAAAAAGCACCATAATCTTTCCCATCCATCTTTGCAACGGCATCTAAAATTCAAGTAGCCATGCATTAAAATTATTTACATAATATGAGTCATACTTGTATGCGAAAAAAATAAGGAGAAGAGGTGGAATTATATGTAGACACAAGGCCATTAATCTCTTCAAAGAGGAGCCTCAACAATGAAAATTATAGTCAAGAGTCACAAAAAAAATAACTTGATATGGACACACACCCACCACCATAGCTAATAAATAATGTAAAAAATACTTAAAGAATTGAGGCACAACAAAAAAAAATTGTACTCTACATAGATGCCTTACAATTACAAGTTGAATAAATTGGAAAAAGGATTAGTAAATTGTGAGGGAAAGCAGTAAATCCAAGAAAAACAAGAATTTCCAATAAAAATTAATGGGACCGTCATTTCTCAACAAGCATGCACAATATGTTTATTTTGGAAATATAATTTTTGGTTACACATTAAACCATTAAAATAGTGATAGATCTACAGTAAAATTCCGTCTTGACATATAATTCAATCTAATGATGAGAAACACCCCCAGCCCGACGTCATTCATTATCCAATAGGTATGTAGCTTAGGTCTTCAGTTTACGATCCAATAGGGTTCAAGGTTAAAAAAAAATGTTTATTGTGAGAGATTGGACTTGAAAAACATGGTGGATCTGGTTACTTTAACAGTTTTGCTCCACGACGATGCAAACTCCTGTCGCGGGGAAGCCACTACTGTCATTTTGAATGGCCGGGAAAAAGCAACTACTATATCTTTCAACGGGTAGCGTAAAAGAAACCACTGTCGTTTTCTCCGACTAGGCCGAATGACTACCTATATTTTCGATTTTTGTTTATTTATATCACTTAATTTTTTTCCCAAGAGGTTGAATTAGAATTCCATACTCGTGAGAGAGTTGAATTAAAATATAAATTTTTATTCTGGAGATCTGAAGTAGAATTTAAACGATAAATAGAGATATCTCAAGTCTCGGTTCAGAGTTTATCTAAAAAATATTTTTTACCAAATTTGTCATAGAGAATATTTATTAGAATCTCAAACGTTAGCACAAGTGTTTTGAATGGAATATAATTTTTCAATCCAAATTTGTGGATAGAATCTATATTTTTTCCTAAGATTTTTCTTTTTACATTTTTTTTCTTAAACCTCTAGTAGAAAGTTTATTTAATTCTAAGGGGTTTCAACCATGGAATTAGCTAGAAAAAACTCTAAGCACATAAAATTTTTAACTCTTGGCAAAGAAAATATTATTGACCTTTTCTTGAATGAGAGTTCAATAAACTTAGCTTGACTAAACTCTACATACCTAATTTTGTTTCCCATTTTTTTGTCTTCACCATTTCTTTTCTAGGAACCATAAAATAAATTCTAATCCCAAGGTCGGAAATGTGGTAATATTCATGTTTATTTATCTAATTAGGTTTCAAAGTGTGATATATCAAATTGAATTATATAACAAAAGTGATTCCTATTAAACTATATGAATTTCCCATAAAAATATTCTATTATTTATGTTATTTGACACAACATATTATCTTTAAAATTAATGGGATACTAATAATAACAACCATCAACCATTAAGGTCAAAATAAAATGAGATATCAAATAGGTGTATGAGACCCCTTTGTTTGTGTCTCAAGAGACCCATGTTTGTGTTTCAAGAGACCCACTTCGAGCTATCTAATTGTTAAAGTATAAAAGTAAAGATACTCTACAATACTCTTTAATTGAAATTGAAGCCTCTTAGGAAGAAATACATATTTTTAAACACTATACATGACAAACTATATATCTTAATAATTTTATGTGGGTCTATATTAAATTTCTATGAAAATGACATTTTATTTGTTTTATAAAGGAGAGCATGCTATCAATAATTATGATGTTAAGACTAACCTATATTCACCTTAAACTCAAACTATTTTACCATTTAATAATATATCATTCATGTTTAAATTTACGTATTAAAAAATTTAATAAAATATTATAAAATAATAATTTTATAAGTGATGTATTATATATAATTTATTTTATTTTTTATTTAACCATATATATCTTAATTATAAAATAACTCACTAGTTTCTCTCTGCACTTACACATACCACGTACATTAATGATTATTCTTCTTGAACATTTCTCCCCTCCCAAAGCTCAGTAACTGTGCGCTTTTCTTCGCTTGCATCATAGTAATTGTGTTATCTAGCAAACCAGGATGGGAGGAGGCAGTAAGTCTACTGCGTGACTGAAGAGACTGATGGCTGATCTGAAGGGGTTGGAGGATGACGCCCGTGCAGGTGTTAAATGATGTCCCCTAGAAGGAAATATTGGAACATGAAGTTGCTAATAGGAACTAGTGTACACAAGTAATTTCTGTAGAGATGATTAACGGTTGGTTAAAAGTTGTGGATACTCAAATTGTAAGCTCTAAAATTGCTAATTTAGCTGATAATTTAGAAAGGTGCTAATTGGAGGGGGAGCCATATTTTAGAGATGCAATTGCTAAAGTGATTAGAATAGTTGGGAAAATAGATTTAGAGAAATAAAAAGTCTTTACATGGAGTTGTATCTCAACCAGAAATCCCAAAGAAGAAGAAATCTCTTTGGTGAGAGAGAAAATTTTCATGTAATTCCTCCAAAAATCCATAGTTTGGGTCACAAGAATCATATGTTGTCTCCTATACTCCTATTTCTTTTTTTCTTCTATTTTTCTATCTGTTAGGCCTGATGCCCATAATGAGTGTGGTAGAGTGGAAAATTCTATCCTCCCTAGTGTGCTTAAACAAATGCAGCTTTAGAATGAGAGTGTAGATATTTCACTGAAGGATGGTATACTCTATGAATGTAACAAAATATGACACCCATGGAAGAAATGGAGAATCCAAAACAATCTTCTCACATATTCATACTAATCATGCCAAATGATCAGTCTAAAAGAATCACAAATAATTAGGTCAGATGATTTTCATGGATTATGAACATAAAGTTTCAAAGAAAAGTCATAGGCCAACCATACCTTATGACAAAGGTATATTTTCTTCCTACAATCAAGCTATAGAGGTGAATGCAAGTCAAATACAATATTCTCGAGGGACCTCCCATTTATGTGGAAACACTCAATACACTCCCTTGCAAGAAGCCTATATTAATGAGGTATGTCACTGGCTCCAAGGGTTTAAGTTATTTAGCTTTAAAGGTTCAATATGGTCCTTTTCCATTTTTTTATTGAGGTTTTGATTTTGGATTCATTTGTTTGTGGGGTTGGTAATGTTTTTTATCATTTCTTTTAGAATTCAAATTTCTAATGATGTCCATATTTTCAAATGTCAATGTCCCCATTGACAATTGAGAATTTAAATTTTCACTTCACCAAGAAAGATTTTCGGGAGTTACGAGCCCTGTAGATGGAGAGTCTTGACTAGATGGAGACTCCACTACATAGTAGATTGCTCCTATTAATTATGAGGTAAGGAAGACAATGTAAAGGAGGGCAAGTGTTCCTTTGGAAAGGTGGGGCATTGCTTGACAAGTTCTTTGACATGGTTAATGAAAATTCTAATGGAAATGTTTAAGAGACAAACTTACTAGAGTCCAGTTCTATCTAGACAACTGTCCAAAGAATTGAATCTATGTCAACACCTTTTTATGGTTATCCTTGCATGGATCATAACCTAGAACAACAATTACCAATTGTCATGCCAGCACATGCCCATGAAAAAGATGCCAGCCTGAAATCAAAGAGGTTTTAGTTTATTTTGAGATCCATATTTGATGTGCTATTTGTTTTTTTCTGCACTACTGATGATTATAAAGTACTTGAAATTTCAAGGGGAAAACCATCTCCTTGTTCTTACTTAATAAACTGCATCAATATTTTCTGATAGCCTATTTATTCTTAAGACTTAAAGTCTTTCTATTATGCAATTTGGTAGGACACATTTTACCTTATTGGTGTTTCTTCTCATTTATAATGAAGGGCCAATATAGAAGGTTTCTTCTCTCTTCTGATATGGGAGCCATGCTTTTTGTTTCATTTGATATCATTGATCCATCATTTTTGTTATTTCCCTAATATATACTTGGAATTTGTACTTAATAATGGATTAGGTATAAAGCACATCACAGAAAAGGGAAGCAAAAGAGCACTTCACCAAGAAGATAAGGTATAAATCACATCACCCAAAAGGGTAGCAAAGGACACATCACGTCACTGAAAACCAACAAAACCTTCACAATTGTTAGGGTGCTCCAAAGTCCAATATATATTATTAAACTGTCCTATTGTTAGGGTGATCCAAAGTCCAATATATATTATTAAACAGTCCTATTAATCTGGGAATAATAGGTCAATATTAAACAAAAAATTAAGATGGAAACTCATTACAAAGTTTCACATATGTTATTTTTCTATTATTTTTTTTGGTTTATCGGTTTTGCAGCCCTAAAATTGTTGCTGTTATATTGCTTTACATTATGTAATGGTTTGAAAGAGTTATTGCACCTGTGCATTTTAATGATAACCATATATACCTTAATTATAAAATAAATCACCAGTCTCTCTCCACGTACACATACCACATACATTAATCATTGTGGTGCAAAACAGATAGATTCTTTACCTCCACAAACTACAAACGTTAAGACCGAATGGTTTCAGATTAAAACAATGAAAAATTTGAGTGACAATTGTTTGTTCTGCATTAGCTATAAACTTTGGCTTAATGCAATGGTGCTTGGGTTATAGTTTTCTTCAGCGTTACTTCTCGGCTTCTTCAACTTGCACGGTTAGCCACCTCATACACCACTAATTAGTGTTGCTTGATTTTTTTGTATTGGTTTGTGGCTTTCACTTTTTAGTTTTGGTTGTTCAATTCTATTTATATTGCTCTAGATTTTCTTATATTTTTTTTCCAAGCTTCTCTTTCACAGATTTGTTATCCACATGAAATGGCCCTCGACTCATTTCATTTTTACTCCATTATGACTAGTCTATGTTAACACAGATCAACAAAGAAAACTTATCATCTGCACAAAAATGTGGCCCTAGTGATGAATAAATATTTATTCACACTTTGTATGCTTAAACGAGCATATTTTTCTCCATTGGTTGTTAAAATCAAATTATGGATCAATTTATTTTAAAAAAAATATTACTATTTACTTGAACAGCAAGGGCAAAGCCAGTTTAAAATTGGCTTTAAAATCCCTTTGACAACCTTTCCACCAGATGAATATTCGTTCTCTTTAAAATTCCTTTGAAAAATTTCAACCCAATGAATATTCCTTCTGACTTTGTATGCTTAAAGTAGTCTTTTACTTGTCCATTGGTTGTTAAAATCATATTGTGGATGGATTTCTTTTAAAGTAGGTAAATTTATGATTTACTTGAAGAGGAAGCCCAAAGACAGTTTTAAATCCCCTTAACTGGAATGGTTAGCCACATCATGCCCCATCAATTTAGTGTTTCTTGTATTATTTTTTACGTGTTTCTTGGTTTGAATCTTCAGTTTTTGGTTGTTCAATTTTGTTTAGATCATCTTCTTATGTTTTATTTTTAAAGATTTTGTGTGGCAGGTTTGTTATCCACACCAAATGGTCATCAACTTTACCATCAACTCATTATTTTTTGGTGATTTTTACCCTCAACTCATTTCACTATTACTCCATTATGACAAGTCTTTCCTAGGAGAGGTTAAGAAATAAAAAAGTCTCTCTTAGCAGAGGTTAAGAAATAAAACCTAAAAGCTGCATAAAATTATGGCCCTTACCTTAGTGACAAAAAACATTAATTCACACTTTCTATCCTTAAAAGAGTCATGTTCTTCTCCATTGTTTCTTAAAATAAGATTATGGATAAGTTCATTTTAAAGTAGGTAAATTTATGGATGAATTTATTTTAAAGCAGATCACTTTATGATTTACTTTAAGAGGAAGGGAAAGGCCAGTTTGAATTCCATTTGACAACAAAGAAATTTTGAAATTTCTTTGACAAAGTTTCCACGAGATGAATATTCCTTCTCACCTTGTATGCTTAAGGGAGTCATGTTCTTTTCTATTGTTTGTTAAAATCATACTATAGATGAATTTATTTTAAATAAGGTAAATTTACTATTTACTTGAAGGGGAAGGGAAAAGATAGTTTGAAATCCCTTTGACAACTTTTCCACATCATATAAACTTTGACCATAGATTAATGTTTGGGGTGAGAATGGTTTTCGGCACATTAATAAATTTCATAATTTCCTACCAAACAAGATTTTCTTATGCAAACATCCCAATATATAAGCCATTAATGCTGCATATATTAGTGTCCCATATGGGTCATGCCTCACTTACCTAGACAACCTTATGGACAACCTTAGAAAATATGCATTAAATAAGATTATATACTCTCTTCCTCCATTTTTCTTCTATTAAATCAAATTGGACGCAAATTACTATATTTTGGAATCCATCTCTTATAAATTTGGCCAAAATTTGTAGCTATGTTTGATTTTATCTTGATAGAATGCTTATTTATGATTTATGTATTTATGAGAATACAATAGAGCTCTTGGAATGATGTATTTATGATTTATTTTACATTGATAAATGATGTTTCCAAGATTTTTACCAAGTTGAATAGTCACCATAAGTTCACTTTCTAGGAGGAATATGTACATGGAAATTTGTTGTTCCACTAGAAATGCCATGGGGATGAATGCCATGGGGATGAATGTGGTGTCCAAGGGCATGCAAATTTTTGTATATTTACTTTAAATTGAGTTTAGTTTTTTGGTGAGTTTTTTTATGCAATTATTTTTTTTGTGCTTTTGATGAGTAATTATGTTTGGGATCATCTCTTTGCCAATAGGTTTTGTTTACTCCCCGGTTTTTCATAAGTTTTTGTTTGTCTTAGCTGTGATCTTAGCCTATTTTTTTAATGCCTTGGCCTATCACTAAGAAATTTATGAGCAGATAAGAAGTCCACAACAGTGAATTAGATTAAAGGGAGAGACTATCATCAGTCAGGTCATTGTTTGCAGCGAACTGGATTTACGACCGTGGTAAATCAGTTGTGTTTGAGGCTGTTATCAATGAAGTGGTTGTCAGCAAGTTTTTGAAGACCACAGTTCCATCTTTTTTATGATTGAGCATGCTTAAAATTAAAACAGAAAACCAAACGTGAGACAAAGTGAAAACCAAACTTCATTAATTATTTGCTCAATTACATGACACTTATATAGGAAACTCATGCAACCAATTCCTAACCACTCACAACTAATTCTTGTTAAACTGCTCACAACTAATTCTGTTCAACTGCTCATAACTAATTCTATTTCTGCATTATTCTCACATCCTCCCTTAATGGAGAAATGGATTTTCTACAATACCTAACTGACTTCTAAAAACTTCAAATTTGATTTTACCAAGGGGCTTAGTAAATATATCAGCCACATTATCCTTGGTGTTACAGAATATCAATCCAATTTCATTTGACTCAATTTTCTCACGTACAAAGTGGTACTGTAACTCAATGTGTTTTTTTCTAGCATGGTAAACTGGATTATGTGCTAATTTGATAGCACTCTGATTATCACAATTGATACATGTTGCACCACTTTGCGCTTCTTCAAGATCTGCAAGAATTCTCCGCAACCAAATAGCTTCACAGGTGGCATTGGTCAAAGCTTTGTACTCTGATTCTGTTGATGATAAAGAAACAGTTGGTTGTTTCTTACTACTCCAAGATACGACCCCTGATCCAATATGAAATGCATAGCCAGAGGTAGATCGTCTGTCATCTGGATTTCCTGCCCAATCTGAATCAGAAAAACATGTCAGTGCAACATCAGATACATCAGTATACATAATACCAAGATTCACTGTTCCCTTTAAGTATCGAAGAACTTTCTTTGCAGCAATCCAGTGATTTCCTGAAGGCTTAGCCATGAATTGACTAAGGATACTGACTGAGTATGCAATGTCTGGTCTGGTAGTGGTGAGATAGTTCAAACTTCCCACTAACTGACGATATAATGTTCCATCTGCCTCTTTCGATCCATCTTCTTTGTACAACTTTGCATTCTGTTCTAAGGGAGTTGACATAGCTTTGCAATCTGTCATATTGAACTTTTTAAGAATCTCCTTTGTATATTTGCTTTGAGTGATCAAAGTTTTACCAGGTTCTCTCCATACCTCAATTCCTAAGCAGTAATGCATTTCACCCAAATCTTTCATTTCAAAAACCTATGACAATTGAACTTTAATTTCTTCAATTAACTTGTGAGCACTGCCTGTTATAATGAGATCATCCACATACAAAGATATTAAAGCACCATTTCCTTTTTCATATTTCTTAAAATACAAGTTAGGATCATTTTTGCTTTTCACAAATCCATTCTGAAGAAAGAAGGTATCAATCTTTACATACCATGATCTTGGTGCCTGTTTCAAACCATACAATGCCTTTCTTAACCTGCAAACCAGATGTTCCTGTCCCTGTTTGACAAACCCTTCAGGTTGAACCAAATAAACTTCTTCCTTTAAATAACCATTTAGAAAAGCAGATTTGACATCCAATTGATGTATATTCCAATTATGTTTTGTGGCTAAGGCAATCAGTAATCTAATTGTATTCAACTTAGCTACTGGTACAAAAGTGTCTTCATAATCAATTCCCTCCTGTTGAGCATATCCTTTTGCTACTAATCTTGCCTTAAATTTATCAATTGTACCATCTGCTTTAAATTTTGTTTTGTACAACCATTTGCTTCCAATTGGAACTTTATTTTCAGGAAGTTCCACTAATTCCCATGTTTGATTTTTCATAATAGAAGCATACTCATCATTCATAGCATTAATCCATGGTTCATGTTGTTTAGCCTGCTCATAATCAATTGGTTCTTCAACATTCGTTATATTAGAAATTAAGGCATAGTCTCTATACCTTTCAGGAAGCCGAGTCTGTCGGGACAACCTTCTTGGTGTGGGTGTTCCATCCATGATTCGTTGGCTTTGAGGTGTATCACCTCCTTGTGATGACTCACTGCTGCTAGATGTGCTCATACTGCTGCTATCATCCTGATCCTGTACCTGTACCTGGACCTGTTCCTGTTCCTGCTTAATCAAAGTATCAAGCTTGAGATGTGCATCATTAGAAATAGGCCATGTATCATTCTTTGTGTTACTTTTATCAGTCTGCTCATGAAACAATACATCATGACTTGCAAATAGTTTATGGGAACTTGAACCATACAATTTATAGGCTTTCTGATCCGTACAATATCCAATGAAAACACACTTGATGGACTTGGCATCAAGTTTGCTTCCGTTAGCCTTAGGAATATGAGAAAAAGCAGTACATCCAAAGACTTTGAAATGACTCACATCAGGTTTATAACTATAAAGAACCTCAAAAGGAGTTTGAAAAACTAATTTCTTAGTGGGACATCGATTCTTCAGATAAACAGCAGTGTTAATGGCTTCTGCCCAGAAACCATTAGAGATGTTCTTACCTTGCAGCATACTACGAGAAGATTCCACCAAGGTTCTATTCCATCGCTCAGCAACACCATTTTGCTGAGGGGTATGTGGCACGGTGAATTGTTGTTGAATTCCATTAGATTTACAATAGGTGTTAAATGCTTTTGATTTATATTCACCCCCTTGATCAGATCTGAGTATTTTGATGCACTTTCCTGTTTGTTTTTCAACCATATTTCGAAACTCTTTAAGATACTCAAATATGTCACTTTTCCTTCTAATGAAATAGACCTAGGTATATCTAGATCTATCATCAATAAAAATAACAAAGTATGAAGCACCACCAAGAGACCTAGTTTGCATAGGTCCACATACATCAGTGTGAATTAATTCAAGTATATCATACTTTCGTTTCTCAGTATGAACAGGAAACTCATCTCTATGCTGTTTACCAAGTGCACAAGCTTCACATGGTAAATGTTCACACTTCATAATAGGAAGACCTTCAACCATTGATTTCCTTTGTAACAACGATAAATCATTGTAATTTAGGTGCCCATACCTGTGATGCCATAATTCTGCTGTCGATGTCTCTTGAGATGTCAATGCAACATGGCGCTTGACTGTCACATCCAATCTGTACAATCCTCCAACCCTGGTACCTGTAGAAACAAACTTGTAGTGGTCCTGAACATCTTTCACTATACACCCCAATTTACCAAATTCTACTTTTAAATGATTATCAGTGATAGTGGAAACAGATAGCAAATTCTTTTTAAGAGTAGGTACATACATCACATTATGAATCTGTCGCATTTGTCCATTAGGTAAGTACACATTTATTATGCCATAGCCTTGAACTTTAAGTGACCTATCATCTCCTAGGTAAATGTGTGTACCATCAGATTTCTCATAATATTTATCATACCATTCTTTATTACAAGTCATGTGTGCCGAGGCACCAGAATCTATAAACCAAGCATTCTCATCATCAGTTTCAGCAGACAATGTAGCATCAGAAAGAAATAACTTAAAGATTTTTAAATCCATCATTCACTGAGGTGTCTCTGTTTATGTAATTTCCATTATGCCTGCGATGTCTTTGATTTGATTCATTATTCTTTCTCCTATAGCAATCTTTAGCCAAATGTCCAGGTTTTCCACAATAATGACATTCAATGTTCCTTTTAACATAAGAATCAGGAGGTGCCATACCTTTCTGCTTTGCTTGAAAACGGCCTCTGTTTTTGTCCCATGGTCTCCCTCGGAATGGTTTTTGGCCTCTTGCAGTCAAAGCCAAATCAGAACCATTTGACTCCAGTTCAAAAGTTTTCATGCGCTCTTCTTCTTGAAGAAGAATTCCAGCCAAGTCTTCAAATGTAGGAGGTGTCGGTCTAGCTGAGAGAGCTGAAATAAAGACTTTATAGTCTGGGACTAACCCCTTTAAAGTAACAGTTACCAAGTCTGTACTAGAAACCTTTTCACCAATATCACCAAGCTTATCACTAAAGTCTTTAATTCGGGAAACAAAGTTGCTAATGCTTTCATTGGCATCCATTTTGATAGATAGCAGCTTTGTTTTTAAAAATAAAATACGGTTTGCATTAGAAGTCTCATACAAACCTTTGAGAGTGTCCCATGTCGCCTTCGAAGTTTCACAGTCCCGAATGTGAGGAATAATATTGTCCTTCACTGACATGCGTAGCAGCACCCTTGCTTTCATTTCACGCTTCTCCCAATCTTGAGTATTAGTAGGAGGTTGAGGCTTGGTCTCGTCACCTTTGACAATCGGCCAGAGATTGTATGCCTCCAGTACTGTTATGATCTTAAATTTCCAATTGACATAATTTTCTCCATCAAGTCTTGAAGACTCATTTAAATATGAATCTGCAAGGGGATTAGCCATCTCTCCCAAATTCAAACAAAATAACGCAAGATTCTTAAAAAATAATACCGCAGGCCTCACTGCCTGAGAAATTTAATAAATAAAACTCTGCGTATACACTTGGATCAAATCTTGACTGCTTTCTGGAAACAATTTCTGAGGCAAAACAGCTTTCAAATTTCCTGAGACAAAAAATTAAAAATACCTGAGTTCTGGCAGCACGCAAAGGTTTTCAAGGGGTGGTCCCTTCATACGCACATCGGTGCCCTCCTTGATGGCTGCAACGGGCCACCTTCGCTTCTCGACGGACGGTTCTGGACAAGGTCTGGTTCGGCCACACTGTAACACCAGCAAACGTTCTGGACAAGGCTTCTCGACGGTTCTCGACAGCACCAGCTGACAGCACACCAGCAAGAGTGGGTTCTGGACAGGGCCTAGACAGGGCCAACAACAGTTTAAAAACCTCCGTCTTCTTCTGGACGCACTCCACGCTTCAGCACTTGCGCAGCAGGCACCCGCATCAGCTCCAGCGCACACTCTAATGGCAGAGTCTCACTGCCCACGAAGAGGAGAGAGGCGCAAACTAAAGAGAGCTCTGATACCAAATTAAAACAGAAAACCAAACGTGAGACAAAGTGAAAACCAAACTTCATTAATTATTTGCTCAATTACATGACACTTATATAGGAAACTCATGCAACCAATTCCTAACCACTCACAACTAATTCTTGTTAAACTGCTCACAACTAATTCTGTTCAACTGCTCATAACTAATTCTATTTCTGCATTATTCTCACACTTAAAAACTTAACTCGATATGCTACGGCTGGTTACATGGGAGGGTTCAATGCCCATGCATCCAATAGTATATTTGTTGTGTTTATTGCAACATACCAAGATCCTGCCCAGGATAGTGAGTGTTGCATTGTATTACAATGATGGAGGCTTCAACATCCAATGTTGGAAAGGATCTACATGTCTCCGTCACAATGCCTCGTCTTGAGGTAAGAAAATTTTAGCTAGTTAAGATTTTCCACCCGTCAAGAAACGAAGATGCAGGGACGAATTATTTAAATTTCGGCTTTTATAGTAGTGAAGAAGATGGATCACAAAGGAAGAAAACACAGTTACACTCCCTCCGAATCTACTTAGTTTTAACTAATATGTGAATGCGTAGATAATTAGAAATTGCTGGGTTGGTTGCAGGTGGGAACAATAGGAGGCGGAACAAAGTTGGCTTCATAAGTTTCTTGCTTGAATATGCTTGGATTGAAAGCAAATAATGTGGAACCTCTATGAACTAACTGTCGTAGGTTGGAAAGAATTGTGGTCGTTGGCCAACCCTTAAGCAACAATGCCATTTTGGAGTATGTGAGGAATCTATCATCGTTACTTCAAACTAGATTTTCTCCCGTATAAAACATAGCCTTAGCCTTTTAGGGCATTTATCTTGTATAACAAATATTTTCCCAACCATTGATGCCAATAAGGCTCCTAACTCATTTCCTTCTCGAACCAAAACCCCCAGAGGCAACATTGTTGGGGTTAGTAGCTTAAGGGACAACAAACAGATGAGTTACCAATACCTTAAGAGCCAACATTGTAGAGTTTAGTATCTTAAGGGCCAACATACCGATGAGTTAGCTGTATTAGGTAGGTGGTGCAATTGAGAAAAAGGATCTCATATGCTTATCTCTTATGTTGTTGGTCCTCCTTCAGTAAAACAAACCAACCATACCTCACACATCTCGAGTAGCTTTTCTTTGCAACGCTCTCACAATGGACATAATCTAGAAACATTTTCTGTGTCTGAGGGAATAACGGTTTTATGGATATCACCATGAATGATCTCATACAATACCAAGTAGCTTTCCCTAGTCTTATTTTTATTTCACCATTTCAATTCATGGACCACCTTCGCAAAAAGGGTTTCATGTTCTTATGTTTCCAGAGCCTCCTAGCGAAGGTGTCATTGATATTGAATTTAGTGTTTCCATATTTGTAAGTGCAATACTTCAAAGCAATTACTTGAGAGTAGATTCATTTTTTTCCATGGACCTCACATGTGGTTAAACTAATTATGAGATGAACATGAAAGCAAACAAAGCATTTTAAATGAAATTTCAAAAATTTTCTTAGGAATTTTATTGATTTATTTCTAATTGTTATACATTGAAGTGATTAAAAGAAAGTAAACGATATTTTTCCGGTGGATCTCAAAATGGTGAAGGTGTTTACGGACCTCAAAAAGGTTGCTAAACTAATAGCTTTACGGACCTTAAAAGGTTGTTAAACTAAAGCTCAAAGGAATATAAAAACAAATAATGAATTTTAAACTAAAGGATATATTTTCTTTTAACTTTACTTAATGTGTAGATTAATATTTCAAATATAGTTTTAGGAAATATTTTTGGGTGTTTTTAAAGTAAATATGGTTTATTAATTAATTTAATATTTAAATTTTAAAATATATATTGCAATAAATAATTCTGCCCATTAATATATATGTATATATATATAATCCTTTTGCATCTAAATATTTTGTGATATTATTGATTTATATTAAATATTATTACAAATATATTAAAAAATAAATAATATCAATATATATGTGTGTGTTTTAAAAATTTTGTAATGTTAATTATTCAATATATTTGTTTATATCATTTAATATTATCATAAATATCTTAGAATATATTATATAATATTATGAAAATGTTTATAAATGAAAATTTTCAAAAATAAAATGATATTTAAGACAAATTGGTAACACTTTCATTTTTTTAACCAATGTTATTAAAGTAGAGAATCAAGTTTAAAAGAAAAATTCTAATAAAGTCGCAATGATTTACAATTGTTCATAAATTATATGTTCACTTAGAAATGCACATCACTGCTCTTGATGTATGGCATATAAAGAGTTTAAGGTAGAGTAATAATGTTTGTTAGTGATTTTAGGGTGATATTAGTATTTTTGTTTGTTCATGGAATATTAGTCAACATTTGTAGGTCGTTTTGTTTTGCTGTAAATGTCATAAATTGATATTCTAGATTTTGTGGTAAATTTTGAAGCAGTACTTGCTACGATGGGTAAATTTTAAATTTAGAGTTAATATTATAGATTAGAATTCCAATGTTGTTAAGTCTAGATGACAACATTATTGCTGAATTTGAGTAGTAGAAAATTAATCTAGGTATGTTTTTTCTATAATGTTTGTACTTGGTATTGTGAATTTATGAAATAAGATGTCTCATTTAAGCTTAGTTTCAACGAGGATCATAGATGATGTATTTATCATTCCGAAGGGATTCAAGATTCAAGGTCCAGCTTTACGTATAATAACATTATCATGCAAGAAGATTGGGTCCACGGTCATAAGTCATGGGTTTGAGGTCAAGCCAATATTAGCAAAGCTCAGAAAATACTTTTTCTTTGTACAAAGCAAGACAATGACCAACCTATATAAAAATCATAGTCACAATTCATGGTTTCATGGGCATACAAGTATGAAAACAATGGGAAAATTGTTGTTAGCTTTTAAATATGAAAACAATGGGAAAATTGTTGTTGTTGGGTTTTACCCCTAATCCAAAATTGTAATGATACTTATTATTTATTATTGGAAAAGACTTTGTTTGAAAACGGTGATTCACTTGTTATTCAAAATGGATGTCATAGCATAGGTAATATGTGGGGTGTTTTTGTTATTTTTCTTTAAGAAGTTGGTAATATATTTTTGGATGATATTGTTACTTTTCAATGCATACATTTAATTAAAAAGAATGGATGTTTGATTTTTGCAAATGCAATACAAACCATACATTGAATTGTTTATTTAAATCTATTTTATTAACTAATTTTTCATTTCTAAAAATTGTTGATTTAAACATATTTTATCAACTAGTTTTTCATTTCAGTGAAATGTATGACATAAAAATAAAAATAATACATTTTATTGTAGACATACATATCAAATAGTTTTAATTACTAAAAGTCCAAAATTTTGGGAATTCCTTAATATAATTTGGGACTATATTATTATTTTTTATTACATAAATTGATTTAAAAAAAAGAGTGCTTGAATTTTGCAATTGTAATACAAACTATAAACTTGTAATACTTTTTTATTTAGCTTTATTTTATTAATTTATTTTTCATTTTGATGAAATAAATAACATCAAATAAAAATAATAACATTTTATTGTTTTAAGATGATCATAAACAATTATAACTTAATTTTTGACAATTCTATGAGTTAGTTGCATTACCTCATGCTACCACAGTAACTATCATGTTTTCTTTTGTAGCATATGGATCTTGTTCTTTTTGTGGCCTTCTCCACTATGGGATTTTTGGTTACTCTTGTAGGGTTGGACAAGTTGTGGGTTTTCTCAATTTATTTGTTATGAAGTACTTGTAAAATTCCCTTTCTAATGTGTTTATTGCTACGCTATTTCGTATAGGTGGCTTAGGAGGTCTTTTGTGTGGCTTCGCTCTCATTCTCGGTCAACACATTAGAGGAGGTCTTTTGTGTGGCTTCTCTCTCATGCAAGCAAAATTGGTCCATGGTCATAATTCATAGCTTTGAGAGCACACAAATATTAGAAGAGTTGAGAAAACAATTTTTCCTTCTACAAATACAAGACAACAACTAACCTAGAAAAAAATCATATTCAAAAGTCATGGTTTCAAGGGCACACGAGTATGAAAACAGTGCAAAAATTGTTGTTGTTGGGTCTTATGCGTAATCCATAATGGTAATGACATATATTTGTGGTAGCACTAGGTAAGAAAGATGCTAAGAGACTAATAAGAATTTCTTATTATTGGCAAAGAGATTGTTTGGAAACAATGATTCATGTCTCATTTGGAATGGATGTCATAGCCTAGGTTTCATATCAGTATACATTTGTTGTAGAGGCACAAATATAAGTGTTTCAATTAATCAATGTTCAACATTTTTCAAGATTTGTAGTAAGTGGGGTTTTTGTTATTTTTTTTAATAATTTGGTAATATAATTTTGGATGATATTGTTATTTGTCAACACATAAATTAATTTAAAAAAATGGACCCTTGAATTTTTCAAATGTAATATTAATTGAAATGTTGATTGAAATCTATTTTATTAACTGATTTTTCATTTCTAAGAATGGTTGATTATAATATATTTTATTAACTAATTTTTTTTCAATGAAATATATAACATAAAATAAAAATAATAGCATTTTCTTGTTGAGATACATATATAATTGTTTCAATTACTCAACTTCCAACATTTTGAAATATTTGTACTAAATGGGGTTCTTTTTTTTAAGAATTAAGTAATATAATTATTAATGACATTATTATTTTTTAATACATAAATTGATTTAGGAAAAATAGATGCTTGAATTTTGAAAATGTAACACAAACTAAAAATTTCTAATAATTGTTAATTTAAATTTATTTTATTAACTAATTTTTCATTTTAATGAAATGTATAACATCTAATAAAAGTAATAACATTTTATTGTTTTAAGGTTATCATAAACAATTATAACTTAAAGTTGGACATTGGGATGAGTTGGTTGCATTAAGTCATGCGACCATGGTTTTTGTTTTCAATACCATATGGATCTCCTTCTTGTTGTGGCATTTTCAACTAGGGTCTCTCTTGTTACTCTTATAGGGCTCCACAAGCTCTAGCTTTTTTAAATTTATTTTTTATGTGGTACTTGTGGCATTTCCATGTGTTGACACTTAAGGTATGGTGTCTAGTTTTTCCTCTAGATGGCATACAAGGTCGTTTTTGTGGCCTCTCTCTCATTATGGCTCACTTATTATACGAGGTATTTTGTGTGGTGTTTGTAAACTATACCCATGTTTACATAGAAGGAAATCAAGGGCATAATGGGTAACTATTTCATTGAAATCACTTAAGACCACAATAGGAATGGAACCCACTTAGGAAAACTCTATAAAACTCTATCAATATCACCATTAATTGTTTGTTCCATAGGAAATTTTCATTCTTCGTTAGGATATAAGAACCCTGATTGGGAACAATAGAAGGTGTGGTGTTATAGACATTTTTGTGCCTTACAGCTCTAAGCATGAAATGTCCATAAACCAAGGGATCCTAAGTCCCTAAAAGTGTTGTTCAAACCCCTAAAGGAACAAGGTCAACAAATTACAGCTTCTCCCAGAAGTTCTCCACTAGAAACTGCTCAGAATCAGTCAAATCAGGATCATTTCAGCTGCTCCACTAGCTAGCTGTGTTGCATAGCACCCAAGTACACTAGCTAGGTGCGTTGCAATGCACCTAAATGCACTACCAGGGTGCGTTGAGCGGGAAATGACAAATGGCAGTGCCATTCCGCGAGGTGGAAAGACAATGGAAGCTTCCAGAATCTTCTCCAATGACACTTGCCTCACTGAGTTCGACCATGGATGAGTAAGAGGCTCTCAGTCTCCAAGTGGAAGCACGAACTGACAGAGAGAAGCCACTAGTCAAATCATAAGTTGACTCATATTCGTTGCATACATCTATATATGGATCCCTCATCCCAAAGATCCGGAGGCAGGAATTTTGTACATTGCAGAGAATTGCTGTTGGTTTTGAGATAGATATCAGAGTATTGGGTGATTTATGCTTTGTTGGAGGTGAAGAGGGGATTCTATGCTGGGAGGTTGATGCTGGATCAGGAATCATCGGTTGTAATTCCTCCTGGATCTTCTTGTTATAGCAATAAAACTATTTGAGTTTCTCCTACATGCTTGTGTATCATTGATGTTTGTTACATTTGTATGTTTAGCTTAAATCTGATCCTAAGCTATTTATGAATATAAATCCATGTCTTTGTGTAGTTTTCTTCTTCTGTGATCTTACAGGAACTTGGTGAAGCTGGGAAAGTAAGGGAGCAGGTAGTTGGAAGCTGTCAAAGAGGAGAGAGATTGGATCAAAGGACTAGCACAAGACACAGGTTGGTTCGTCCTATTCCTCTTCGTTTATAGTTCATAAAGAAGAATACGAAAGTAGTTTTCTCTGTTTGTTTCTAAGGTCACTGTCACACCTTAGTGGGATAGGGTCGTTCTGAATAGACACTTTTCCCGTTAACAAAATGGCGACTCCGCTGGGGATCGTGTCTAATTAGTTTGTTTGTGTTTCTCTTGTTGTTTGTTTCATAAACTTAGGAGTAGCAATCGAACTGCATTTGCCATTAACAAATGCAAAGTAGACATCTGCTACTTCAATCCATTCATTGGATCTGTTTATGATTTGAACAGCTGATTCACAAATGATCTGATTGCCCTTTGTGATAGCTCTTAGACCTCCTTTAAATCTACCCTCTGATTGTGCATTACTGATTGCTTTTACTTGGCCAAAAACCATAGATTAAACTGCAAACCGTGACCCAAAACCCGGATAGAATTCTCGTTTCTTCCCCAGTGCAGGCTCTGTGAAGAGGTTCTGCATTTCAACGCAGTTCCCGAGAGGGCTACCTGCGCTGAAATCTAGTTTCTCTGTGTAACAGGTGCGCTGATCAGCCTAGCCCTGTGCAGCTAAGGTTCTTTGCTTCATTTTTTCAGTTTTGTCTCTGATTTTTGCAGCCTATGATCAGTATATGTGTCTGTTTAAAAACCCCTTTTCTTTGCCTTAATTCTGCCTCCTTTGTATAAAAAGACTATAGATGTTTTTGTGTGTTTGTTACAACATTTACAGTTTTCCATTGCAAAAGTAGAATAGTCATACTGTCGTCCTTTGATTTAGATCTGTCGTAACTGTCGATTTTGATCTTAGGAGAAAGTTTATTTGCTGTTGACAGTCGATTATGCTTTTACTTTTGCCTTTGGTTTCAATTTGTGACTTTCTAGTGTCGAAACGAGTATTTATTTCAAAATCATAAAGTGTCGTAATCATTTCTACCTTTTGATTTCGAAAAGAAGCTTGTTTGTGTTTGTCACTTGAAAGAAAATTCAGATTTGTACATCAAATTTCCTTTTAGGCATCAATATTAAGAAAGTGAAAAATAAATACATGCACATGTGCATTTGCATATTGACAGTCTGTTTGGCTTGATTTAGGAAAGTGCATTTACAGTGTGCTCTTTGCTCTTTGTGAAAAGATTGTGTCTTTCTTTTCCCCTTGTAGCTAGGATTTTCATTGCTGAAAAGAGATAAAAAGTTTGTTTATCATCTTTAGATTGCATTTTAGGAGTTACATCTACATCTCGTGGTGAACCCAAAAGGCAAACTTCATAAGGAAGATCAACTTAAAATAAATTGAATGAATCTAACAACGCTTTGGAACTTAACGCACAACATTTAGAGGTCTAGGCTAGAGACGTATTCCGGCGTCGTAAAGCCTAGTAATTGTTGTCCTCACTGATGGTTGGGTGATTCCTCCACTTTGAGACGATAAGTGCCAGTACGGATTTGTGCTCCCACGTACCGTTGAGTATATATTGGGAGACCCCTATAGGCTTAAAACCTTTTATCCATAGGAAGTCGTGTCGGCCACGCTATTGATCGCAATGCACCGAACACAACATTCGGGAAGATTGACTGTCGTACCGTAAAAAGTATTCTGCAGTTTTTCGATTGGTTTGGTACTCCCTCTACCTAGATCTCCAGAGCAGTCCCTTTCGTTCCTTTTCAGACTCCTTAACGGAAAAGGTCCATCTGAGCACTTGTCACTTCAGGCTCATTAAAAATCGAAGGAGACTAGAGTCACCTTTTGTTTTTTCTCGACTCTTAAAAATTGAAAAAACAAGTTGTGTCAAAGCATCTAAAAATTTATTTTAAACGGAATATTCATACCCTTTTCCTACATTGATCTTAGGTTGAGAAAATGGAGTCTACCAACCAAGGAATTCCCCTTGGTGGAAATCCTAGTCCTTTCTCCTCTTGGGGAGATGTTGGTGCGCCCCATATGGCCACATTGACGGTTCCGGGACTGACAATTGGCTTGCCAGTATGGCTCTTCTCAACCAATGTCGTTCAGAACACCACTATTGCTGAACAATTGAATCAACAACAAGATGAGTCCAGAGTTGCCCACCAGCCTTCTACTTCCTCTAATTCTTCCTCTCCTCCTTCCTCTTCGCTTGATGGGGCTGGCAAAGCCAAAAGTCAAGTTCCTAAGGAGAAGAAGGAAAAGAAGAAGAAAGAGAAGAAGAAGAAGGAGCCAAAGGCGAATGGGGGAAAACGGGTGTCGTATAACGAAAATCCACACACTGCACCAACCAGGCCTAAATCGCCATGTGTCATTTACAAAGGAGACCACTTTCATAGAGATTGTCCTTGCATCCCTCAGATACTAAGGGACTGGTCTCCTCGTTTTCACAATCCGGTGTCATCAACCTCTGATGATCATGTTGAAAGTACACCGTCAACTAGCGAAAGTGAAGCCCCAGGACAAAAAGGGAAAGCTAGATTTCCTTGTAAACTGTGTGAAGGCAATCATGCCGTCCACCGTTGTCCCTTCTTAGACGAAGCTAAAAGAGTTTTGGATGATCGTCCGGTTTCACCATTACGACTTCCTCCTGGATATAAAAAACTCTTGCCGAGTCCGTCACTATTTGAGAATCTAGCTGGCCCGCTCAAGTGGTTAGTTGAAGCGGCTATCATTGAAGATAAACCATCTAAATCCATACCAGTCGAAAGTCAAAAGGTCGAGGCGGCAGTTGACCCGGTCTTGCCTTCAGAGGTTTTATCTTCGGATGATACAGTCAGTGAAGAGAACAAAGCTGACACTGTCCAAATTCTCTTCATCAACACAGACTTCGACGAACATAGGGGCAGTCTACCCATTCCTTTACCGCAGAAGGGAAGTTCGTCAGAGACATACCCGGTCGTCTACTCGGTCCCACCTCCAAGCAACCTAGTTGTCTCCTTCGACTGGAATCAACTAGGCAGACCCCGTTTACCAGCAAGCATACCATTCCTAATTATCGTTCAAATATATAGAATGGTCATGGCTGGCACCATCATAGATGAGGGGGCTTCTGTGAGTATCCTTTCCTCTATTTCTTGGAAAGCGCTTGGTTCACCATCGCTGTTGCCTGAGATGAGAATTCTGACAGGCTTTGGTAAAGGAACCAGTCGACCTTTAGGGATCCTTCCCGATGTGCCCATAACATTGAGAAGGAAGACAGTTCGCATGAACGTAATGGTAGTTCGAGGACCCTTGGATTATAATCTACTCCTTGGACGAGACTATATTTATTGCATGGGAGCCATCGTCTCCTCACTCTTTAGAGTAATGTGTTTTCCACACGAAGGAAGAGTGGTCAAGCTCGTGGACCAGCTTTCATTTCCTGGATCGTGCATAGCAAATAGTCATATACCATCCCTAAATGGTCTTTTCACGCAAGAAATGTCTCAATCCCCAGTCTGTCATCCCGATGAGCGCGAGTAATTCGAAGGGATATGACTGAAACCTAGGGGGCATGCGTCCTGGTCTACTTCGGCAGGAAAACTTCAGGTATAGGGTAGGTTTCCACGGGAGAATATGACTAGTCTGTACCCCGTCCGTCGGTGGAAGAGGGGTTATTCGAGAATAAGATTCTCTTGTCAAAGTTATGTGAGTGGCGGACATCGTTGCTCACCTTTGTTTATCTCGGTAGACATCGCCGAAGAACTGTTTTGTTTGCACCGCGAATAGAACAATCTTTGGGTAACCTGTAAGAGGTAGGCCTTTCCTGATAGAACAAATGTTTTGTTTGTAAATTGAGGGGTAACCTTGAAACCATATTTTATACCTGGGGGCATGCAAACCTTTTGGAGTGCAAGCAAGGGGCGGCTATTTATTTTTTAAATTTTTAGGACCTCTAACCCTTTAAAATCGTAGGATTAGTCGTCACCTAACTTGCATAAAGAAAGGATGTGGGGAAAAAATCTAAAAATTGCAATTTTTATATGAGACTTTCTTATCATATGAGTGGATTGATCGAGCAGTTTTAGCACATAGTTCAAGCTCGTTAAAAAATAAACATAAGACATGAGCAAATGTTTCCACTCGCATTTAAGCTCATTAAAAAATGAACTCTCCCCCGGTAAATAACCACCGTGAATATAACATTTCAGCCATTAAAGCCTTGGTCGTGTTTTCACCGTCACCTTCATTTGATTGTTTACCCATTTTGAGGAACAACTGCGGAGAGTGATTTCACTAGCCATCCTTGTGACACTGCCATGATTGGAAAATTCCAAACCTTACCTGGAATCAGTTGCTACCCATTTTATCACTCATTCGTCAAAAGACGAGTCTTCTTTAAGCTCTTTTCAACTGACTCGTGAAATATGAAAAGATTGCCGAGTTTTGGCCTTCCAGCTCGTTAAAGCGACCGGAAGTGCTATCCCTCCTCTAGATTTTAATCTTTTTGGACCTGAGGGATTATTGCACAAAAAGATCGAGCACTTGTTTTGTTCGGCTCGTTAAAACTATCGAAAGTTCATCCCTTTTGTATTGTTTTATACTTTTTCGGACTTAAGGGATTAGATGACGAAAAAGGAATTTTGGAGTTACCTTTACGTACCTCTTCAAACTCTGTAAAAATGAAAAGGACCAAGTTATCTTTGGCGTTAGACTCGTTAAAAAGATTAATAGTGACAAACTTGTCTTTAGACGAGAACGAGTTTCACTATCGCTAGGCTCGTTAAAACATAGCGATGGGTTTGCCCGAAGGGAAAATTATAGAACAAGAATATGTTATCCTCCTCAAGCTTGACAAAAATAAAGAGGTACTGGTTAGCAATGACTGGGGAAAAATTGGGAAGAAAACTCAAAGAATCTTTATTGGTAGCAAGTCGCTCTTGAACATGACACTTCCACTCCGTGCTTGAGTCGGGTTGGGTTGTTTCATTCACTGGTCACATCACGATGGTCATGCCATACCATCCACATTTGGGGTAAATGCTACCAATCCATCACTAAGTGTCACCGACATGTTCAAGAGAAGTCATCCAGAGAAGTCACCTGTGTCCCATCCACTACCATACATTATACTTCATTCTTTCATGACCGCCATCCTGAACCATATATCATCAGATCGTTTTCACCTCCATCAAAATCATTTGCTCCGTTCTGTGTCATTGATGTGGGATTCATTAAGGCCCTCCTTTGACAGATCACTTTTTGTCGACATCAGCTCATTATCCAAGAAGTTGATCTAGGAACACCCCCTTCAGTACTTTGAAGCTTGCATGCCTTAATGGAAAGTTTCTCACTTCTGGCGACATGTATACATCAATGACCTTCGACCGAAAGATTTTGCGTGGTGTTCGACGCCAAGTCCTTTATTCACACCACGTGAATTGTACTGCAGTACCTTGAGGGTCATCATCATTATCGGTGATTCCTCTCACGCTTGTCTTTCCATGTTTGACTTCAAAACATTTCTCACATGGATCGACTTGTACTTCGAGTGAAGATCGGACAAGATTGAAGACCCCGGATCTAGTTTCATCCATCCGGGCTGCGATATATATTCAGGAAAATAAAGACATTGAAATGTACAGCATTGCAGCACAGATAATCATCCTACCAAAAGGATGATGGCTCTATCAGAATCATCAGTCTACCATCAGATGATTGTCTGTCCTATGTACATGAAAATGAATTTATAAAGCTGAGCATGGGAATTCCCGCCTCAGGTAGATCATGAAAACAGTATGAAGATAATGTATTGTATTGTATCTTATTACAGGTCTCCTCCCAGCATTGAAAGAACTTCGGATCCTCCTAATAAAGCATTTCACCCGATAAACGGCCTCATACTTTAGGGGGCAATTGTTATAGACATTTTTGTGCCTTACAGCTCTAAGCATGAAATTTCCATAAACCAAGGGATCCTAAGTCCCTAAAAGTGTTGTTCCAACCCCTAAAGGAACAAGGTCAACAAATTACAGCTTCTCCAAGAAGTTCTCGACTAGAAACTACTCAGAATCAGTCAAATCAGGATCATTTCAGCTGCTCCACTAGCTAGCTGTGTTGCATAACACCCAAGTACACTAGCTAGGTGCGTTGCAACGCACCTAAATGCACTACCAGGGTGCGTTGAGCGGGAAATGACAAATGGAAGTGCCATTCCGCAAGGTGGAAAGACAATGAAAGCTTCCAGAATCTTCTCCAATGACACTTGTCTCACTGAGTTCGACCAAGGATGAGTAAGAGGCTCTCAGTCTCCAAGTGGAAGCAAGAATTGACAGAGAGAAGCCACTAGTCAAATCATAAGCTGACTCATATTCCCTGCATACATCTATATATCGATCCCTCATCCCAGAGATCCGGAGGCGGTTGTACATTGCAGAGAATTGTTGTTGGTTTTGAGATAGATATCAGAGTATTGGGTGATTTATTCTTTGTTGGAGGTGAAGAGGAGATTCTATGCTGGGAGGTTGATGTTGGATCAGGAATCATCGGTTGTAATTCCTCCTGGATCTTCTTGTTATATCAATAAAACTATTTGAGTTTCTCCTACATGCTTGTGTATCATTGATGTTTGTTACATTTGTATGTTTAGATTAAATCTGATCCTAAGCTATTTATGAATATAAATCCATGTCTTTGTGTAGTTTTCTTCTTCTGTGATCTTACAGGAACTTGGTGAAGCTGGGCAAGTAAGGGAGCAGGTAGTTGGAAGCTGTCAAAGAGGAGAGAGATTGGATCAAAGGACTAGTGCAAGACACAGGTTGGTTCGTCCTATTCCTCTTCGTTTATAGTTCATAAAGAAGAATACGAAAGTAGTTTTCTTTGTTTGTTTCTAAGGTCACTGTCACACCTTAGTGGGATAGGGTCGTTCTGAATAAACACTTTTCCTGTTAACATGTGGATATACAAATTTTGAAATGAGACTTGGTAATGAATATTTCATTTAATAATGCACATTAATAACCAAGAATGTGACAGGTACAATGCCCCAAGATAGCTAGAAATGTTATACCATTTGGAATCTTCATTGTATACCATTTGATATTTTCACTCATATTCCCATTCTTTAGATGAAATATTGTGGAAATGAGTGCAGACCCCATAATACCCACTAAGTAAATCATATTTTTTCTTCTTGGTTTTGCTAAAATCAATTTTGGATCCCAACAGAGGAGAAAATCTTCAAGATGACACTTTACAGTCACCCAATAATCATGTTGGGGAATATATTGCTTATAAACACTAAAATGATTAATATAGAGCGTATCGTCCGTAACAATGCATCGCTTTCCCTATCCTTCATGTAAGCCCGACTTTAGTTGTGACCATGTATCTATAACAAGATAGTACATTCCCCATTCATCTAAACTCTAATGCTCTATGGTATTGTTACACATGAATTCCCATCTACTACTACTACATGTTTAAGAATATTAGAAGGATTGTCAACAATGGAGCCTAGTGCACTTTTTCCATCCCTCCATGTGTTTTCAATGGGATCATAAAATTCCAAGAAACGGAGCTAATAGCCTTTGGGAGGGCGCCTACCGTAACCTCCACCTACATACAATTTTTTGTCAATTACTCCTACAAGGAAACCAAAATCAAGAGCTCACATGGATACATCCTTGTCCAATTATTCTTCCTTAGATCATATATCTATAGATCCATGTACATAATCTTGAATGTTAGTTTGGAACAAAAATAACAATGGATTGTCCTATACAAAAGCAAGAGTGACAAACAAAACAAATGAATCCACAAGTGATCATATTTAATAGTGTGGAGCTAGTAGAGAGAATGGAAGAGGTAATTTTTATATAGGCATAAAGATAAAGAATATTTCAGTTGTGATGTTGAATTAGAGGTTTTGAAATCAGGACTTTCTCCATGATTTGTTTAAATATAGAATGCATTTTCCACTAAAATGACATTTAATTCATATGCAATAGAATATAAATTCACATTCCAAAGTTTAAATTACATTCAAAAACATGGATTTGTGGTTTAATACAATGCCCATTCAGATGATTGATTGAAACCATGCACTAACTTGAGGGTCCTTTTGTATTTATCTTGAGTATTTTAACCATGATTGTGATTTAAGGGGTTTCTAAGTGAGGACCTTTCCCTAGTTTCTTTAATGATGAAATACATTTACCACTCAAATGACATCTATTAACATGCAATAGGGGATAAACTCACATTCAAAATTTTAGATTTCATTTGAAATGGCCCTTCAAATGATTGAAAGCTTAATTACTCTTAAGATATGTTCATTGCATGGAAATAAAATGGCATGAACAATCACCCAAGCAAGCATGCATGTCTAAGATATGGTCATAGTTACCTGAGTTCCTTATAATTGGAAAAGATTGTCTCTAGAAACATTTTATGGGTGACTAATATTTCTTCTAAGTGGAAAATATTGTGTCCAACAACCTTTCATGAGGTAACTAATTCAGTCCATTTGGGATAACTTACAACTTCTAGATCACAGTTGGTTGCTAGGAAAGAGTTGCTTGTTGCTTTCCTTCCTTGTTGGATAGGGTATACCTATATCTTCTTGATGATGAACCTTTGTAGTGAAAACTATTTAATACACTTTCCATTTAAAAACAAATAACGGGCAAGAAAAATCAAAAAGTGGGGGTTGAGAGAGAAAGATTTTACTATTATCAAAGGAATATCTACACACATTTCATTTTCAATTATTACATATGGGTATGTAGATCATCTTTAGAACATACAACACAATACATATCATATTTTACATATGAATTCAAAAAGCATCTCTTCCAAATAGTGTCAAGGTTCTTAAGGACTCTATATTTTAAGTGTCAAGCACTATCCCTAGAGCATGAAAGAGACGTGACAATATACAAATTTTGAAACAAGACTTGGTAATGAATATTGTATTTAATCGACATTAATAACCAATAATATGGGAGGTACAATATCCTATCTAAAAATATTTACATTTTGGAAGCTTCATTGTATGCCATTCTATATTTTGACTCATATTCCCATTATTTAGGGTAATAATCATGGAAATCAGTGGAGACCCCATAATACCCACTAAGTAGATCTTTTATTTCTTTCTTGACATTGCTAAATTCAATCTTCCATCCCAATGTATGGATATGGCCGACCAAACGAAAATTATTAGCAACAATAAATTATTCTTAAGAATGAAAAAGTTTAAAGGATTCAATTTCTATGTGTGATGCATGAGGATTTCATTAAAAATATTGAATGGATTGGAACTTGTTTTTGTAATGCAAGAAGATATGATTAATACAATAGTGAATTAGTTTGTCGCCTAAAAAAATTGAAAGGATTCCGATTATCTATATGATGCATGTGGATTTGGTTTAACTTTTTTAAAGGATTTGACCTTATTTGTGTGATGCATGTGAATTTTATTAGCATGAGACATGCTTCATTGGGATAAATCCTCATTATTATCCTTAATTCATATTTATCATTTAAATATTCAATTAAATCCCATGGCATATCACATAATATTCTATGTTACTCTTCCCGATGCCCTTCTGCGTTTCCTTTGCAACATATGGTGCAATTTCTAGTTTATCTTATTTGACACAACATGTTATCCTAAAAATTGATGGGATACTAATAATAACAACCATCCAATTTTAAGGTGAAAATAAAAGGAGATACCAAATAGGTGTATGAAACCTTTGTTTGTGTCTCAAGAGACCCACTTCTATCTATCTAATTGCTAAAGTATAAATGTAAAGATTCTCTACAATACTCTTTAATTGAAACTACCAACTGGAAACACATATTCTTAAACATTATACATGATAAACTATATATCCTAATAATTTTATGTGGTTACAAAATAAATTTCTATGAAAATGAAATTTTATTTGTTTTATAAAGGACAACATGCTATCAATAATTATGATATTATGACTAACCTATATTCACCTTAAAATCAATTTTTTTAACATTTGATTCTATATCATGCATGCATAAATTTACTTGCCCACAACTTTTCTTAACACTTTTGGTCACAATGCAAACTCTTGTCATGACAAAGCCACTATTGTCATTTTAAATGGTGAGGAAAAAGAAACTACTCTAGTGTGTAAATACTCTAGCTTTCAATGGCTAGGATTAGAGAAACTATTGTGGGCTAGGTAGAATAAGTAACCATATTTCAATTTTTCTTTATTTATATCATTTAAATTTTTACCAAAGATGTTTAACTAGAATCCCATACTCTTTTTGTTAGAAAGTTTAACTAAAGTATAAACTCTTAATTTAGAGATCTAGATTAGAATTTAAACTATGAGCTGAGAGATCTAAATTAGAAATAGAAATTCTAGAGACTCTATATCTAACAATATATTTCATCTTGGCTCTAAATAAATAGCCCAATCTTATAAAAGGTAGAATGTGGTTTAATTCTCAACCACATAGTCAAACTATGATGCTACATTTAAGAGATATATCAAAATTACTATGTAATAACATAGCAATATAAATGAAAAATACTTTATTTAAATAACAATATGACATTGTAAATTAATAACATTTCTTATCAATAATTATAATTTCATAGTTGACAATCCTCTACTCATGAAAATATAGCATCCCCGTTTATAAATTTAATAGGTCATGCACTACCTATAACATCATTCATTAATATTTTTTTATTATTATAATATTATAATATACATGAATATCACAATATAACAAATATATAACAATATAAGAAGTCTTTGTCTCCTTAAATTCAAGGCAACATATATACCTATGAAATTAATTTATGGTCCAATTGGATAACTACCTAGGAGACAATAATAAACATAATATAATTTACAATTACACATCTATATATCAAGAATTTTTCCTCTAACAATGTGTAAGTGGAAAATTTTCAAGAATGTTATCTTGATATTTTATCAATTACTTCCATTGTCATTTTTTTGTCTATTCTTCACTTCTTTCAACTGCAACCCAGTTGCTATGACCAAATGACTATATTAGACACATATAACATCTTGTTTGCAATCTCGAAAAATAATGTGGTATTAAAATTTCTTTACTTAATGTGTTTTTCTACTTAGTGTGGTATTAATGTGTTTTTTTACTTATTGCATTGCAATAAATTATAATGAACGTTCTCTAGATGATTTTCTAGTTCCATGGTAGAAAATGCACAACTTTCGCTAACCATAGTAGAGATATGGGTGTAATACTTGTCAACCATAATGAATTCATTGTCTATAACCTTATTAGTCAACCTCGGATGTGGGGGAAATTGTTTAGTATATCCATGGTTTGACATATTTGCTATTATTGTTCACACACTCATTCTTGGACTCTATATACATGTAAGGAAAAATAAAAACTACTTTTATTTCTAGTTGATAATATATTTTTCATATTCTCACCTCTAAAAATAAAAAGAAAGAAAATTATTTTATTTTTGAATACAATTACTTTTTAAACTATTTATAAAATGCTTAGAGTTAATCAAATTCACTTTTAATTAATATTGTTTTAAAATCTTTATATTAATAAAAACTTGATTACCCTAGTTTTTACAGTTATATTACATATTTAAATTACTATGAAATAATAGATAAATATATGTCGCTATAATACAATATTGAAAATAAATATAAATGAGGCTTACGTCATGTGACATTCTATCTTGTGTATTTTCTCAAGACCCTATGTGAAAGACATATGGTTTGGCTCTATGGTAATGTGGAAAAAGTAGAAATGGAGACTATGAAAATTGCTAGTACTTGCCTTATCTTTGGTATACTTCGTTGTTTTGGCATAAATATATTCTTATGTTAATGATGGAAGTAGAGAAAATATGTTTCATCCCACCTCAAATATCAATCATATCTATAATGGTTCATTTTTTCCTTGAATAATATTTTCTATTGATTTGTTTTAATATGTGAGATGAGTAGAGTAAAGAAGAGAAGGGAGAACTTAATTGAGAAGACTAATATCTATATCTATATATATATATATATATATATATATATATATATATATATATATATATATATATATACATATATGTATATATATATATATATATATATACATACATATATATATATATATATATATATATATAGATATATATATATATATATATATATATATATATATATATATATATATATATATATATATATATAGAGAGAGAGAGAGAGAGAGAGAGAGAGAGAGAGAGAGAGAGAGAGAGAGAGTCCCTACAAACATTACAACACAAGGGGGGGTTTAAGACAATATTTAAGACAATATTCGGGTAAATTGTCTTAACTTGAGACAAAATAAAACGTGTGTATTGTCTTAAGTATTATCTTTCAGTGGGTGTCTCAAATAAGATTGTCTTAAAATATTGTCTTTATAAGGACAATATATAACACAAGAATTTTTGTCTCTCCAGAGAAAATTTCATTTTTCTCCCTCTAGAGACAATAGTTGGGATTAAAGACATATTGTCTTTAAAGAGACAATATCTTTGATCCTAACTATTGTCTCTCTAGAGACAATAAAAAATTACATTCAAAGATAATAGAACATCACTTTTTTCTCATTACAGAGAATAAAATAATCAATCTAGAAAATATCTCGCCAATGAAATAAACCAATATTAAAAGTATTTAATTAAACATAAACTACAATATCATTGATTAATTCATATTAGGACACAGTGGAATTGAACCGCCAACCTCCTGATTATAAAGCAAACGCTCTTCCATTGAGCTAGCACCCTTTAAAGAATTATGTGAGAGTTATGGTAGTCCTTGAAATTGCATATGTAGGCATTGATTTTAAAACAAAGTGCAAAGGAACGTTGATAGAAGTGGGAGTGTGGAAGCCAATGAAAAAGTGAATAATATGGAAAGTGAAATACAGTCAAACATTGAGTTTCTGTATATATTCTAAAGCATGTAGCAAGGAGGTTAAATTTAAAAATAAAGTTACACACATAAATGTCCAAGAACATTGGAAATCATTACATGCACAAAGTATATCAACATCTGATAGAATCCCAAAAAAATGGAAATTTTGTAGAAATTTTACACAAAACAAAAGGACAATGGAAATCATGTGTTTACTAATGTTGGAGATGTCCAATCCCCCTTGATCACTTGGTAATGTGCAATTACAAAAAACTCAAAGACACTGTATCAATCTTTTTTACCCCACATTGCTTTCCCAATAATTTTTTTGGAGTACCTGTTCCAACATTTTATAGGCTACTTGAGAAGAAAAAAAAAAAAAATTGGAGTACCTATTCTAGCATTTTATGGGCTACCTGAGAAGAAAAAAAGACAAAAACCAATCTGACCCACAACTAAAAATTTATCAACAATTGCAATCTTCTTGGAAGGAAGTAGGACAATATTACTCCAAGCTTGAACTTTTCTTTTTTACAACTTTTCTATTATCCTTCTCCAATAATCAACAGCTGAAAAACCATTTACTGAGGGACCTACCCAAATAAGAAATAATCTCCCCGAGATTTATAAGCTTTCATCTATGATTCAACCAAGTAGGGGATTCATCTTGGCCAAAATGAAACCATGTTTTTCCTCTCTAACAACTACTCTTGCTCCTTTTGCAAAAGTGTTAGAGCAAAATTAGTGCCCTCAAAAATTTGTTGAATCAACGAATGTGTTAAATCCAAGGCATCTGCAAAGTGGAAATTTGGGTATATTACAATACATATCCTCATATTTGATATGATATGAATAACCTGTATAATAGAAATAATGAAAATATTTTTCAAGTGAAGTTTCCATGGCTGAATGTCAAATCTCCAACACCTGTATTAGAGGTAAAAATACTTCGATAGTTTTTCCAAATAATATATAATACTGAAATAATGAGGTGGAGATTGCAAGTTACATTTAAACTTGCATTCATCACTCATTCTAGCCACTGAAATTGTTTATATATCAGTGCATGTTTTGTACATAGTAAAAGTGGTCAGCTTTTAGGAGCTTTTTCTGGTGGACAAAGACAAATTCTTGGACTAGCCATACTTAAACATCGTGGAATATTTATACAGAATTAAAACCACAATGAGAAGCAAAGAGATTGCATGTATCTTGAATAATATAATGGAACTAATTTATATTTATGCAATATTAAAACCATAGTGAGAAGCAAAGAGATTTCATGTACCTTGGATCATATAATGGAACTAATTTCTAATTGAAATCTTTCCAAGAAAAAGGATTAATGTAAAAGAAGGTTTGCAGTATCTAACATTGTCAGGAATTTTTGCATGGATGCTTCAGCAAGGTCATTCATGGATTTTTCTGTAAATAAATAGAAGCATCAACTAAAGAAACAGACTTCTCTACTCACACTTTAAGGTTTTGCAAAGTTTTTTTCATTCCTTTGACTCATTCTTCTAGGGGTGAAATTTATGGATTAGAATCCACATCACACAGACATAAGGGAAAGGCTAGAGTTTCTTCTTGAAGGTGTACTTTTGAATAGAAGACAATCCTATGCATGAGATTTGGCTAAAATGGCAGCAAGACTCACGTCCACAATAGATTTAAAGATTTACGTGGGATTTTCTCAACCTTGTTGTTGAAACCAAGTTTTGGCATGCAATATGTAACCTCATATGTTAATGCTTTGTTGCAACTATTTGTAAGGCACTTGGTAATTAACACTTCTAATAACTAGGATAGCGGATCTTTGCTTGGGTTTAGTTTAGTAGTGAATGCATTTATTCAAGCCATCCCCATTTTCCTTTATGTCCCACGATAATCACTGCCCTGAGCTGGTCGTGACTAGCCTACCAACACTATCATAAGGCCTAAGGTTCCCTTAATGATGAAGTGTAGGTATCATTTCATACCTCTTAATCCATCTTTTGGAGGGGCTAGAAACTAAAATTCCTCTATCTAATAGCCTATTAGATAGAGGACTTTTAGTTTCTAGCTCCTCCAAAAGATGGATTAAAAGGTCTGAAATCAGGCCTAGACTTCATCATTAAGGGCACCTTAGGCCTTATGATAGTGTTGGCAGGCTAGTCAGGGCCAGCTCAGGGCAGTGAGTGTCATGGGACATAAAGGACGAGGGAGATGGCTTGAATAAATTCATTCACTACTAAACTCAACCCAAGCAGAGATCTGCTATCCTAGTTGTTAGAATTATTCACTACCAAGTGTCTTACAGATAGTTGCAACAAAGCATTGACATCTAAGGTTACATATGGCATGCCAAGAAATGGCTTCAACATTATGAAGTGACTTACTTATTTATCATTTTAAGTTTTTCATTCTTCATGCAATGAAATATATTATATAACACAACAATTATTCACAATCTAAACCTTTAAAGTTCTGATTGCAATGGATATCATAAAAATTGTGAATATGGTGAGATGTTTGTATAGTAAATTACTTACTGTTACAGCTTTAAATTCATCAAAATTGGTTTCTATGGTTTCCCACTGGCAAGGACAAACGACATTTACCCTAGTCTTATTTTTTACCTCCATCTTCCGAATCTCCCTATATAAACGGTGACCAATAATGGAATCATCCTCATACCTTAAAATCACTCCAACTTATAAGTACTAGAATCAATTTATCACAACTTCCTGAACAAATCAAATAAAGAATACAACATGATGAGCACATCAATTATAACAACAGGAAATACTCGAATAAAAAGACCTGGAATGAACCAAAAAGAAGCAAAAAGACAGGTTTGGAACAACAAGCCCTAGAGCTATGGCTCTTTAATAACACTTGTCATGATCCTACCTATGGTCCCAGTCAACAAAGCAGGCACCCACATACTTAAAACTTTGTTTCCTTTTTGGAATATATTTCCAGAATCTCCACCTTATAACAATTAAGGCTTAGGATATAAGCTCTAACATTGTAACAAATGAAATCATAACAAGGATAATATGGCCTTCAAACCATGAGAATCACAACAATCTATAAACAAGAATGCAACTTTAAAGACTCCATGATATCTACAGCTTTAGCAGTAGGAAGTTCCATGCAAATCCCCCTCGATCCACTTATTACAAAATGTTGAGATCTGAGCTCCATGCTTAAGAGAATTATAGATATGGAGTTCAATGTCCTCTTGTTCTCATGTATGAAAGGCCAAAAGATAATGGTCACATTAATTAGTTGTTCTCAGAAATATTAAATATAAGAAAAATATGGAACTAAGGAGAATCTGAAAAAACATGGATATAGATGTAATGGTTTGCAAGTATTGGCACCACCAAACAAGCACCTAATGAATTTTTTGACTGCAAAAGCAGAGATCTTGTTATCTATGAACTATTTTGGAAGCACTACAATGGAACTGGGATGTTCAACATGAGGCAACCAAGAACAATTTTACCTAGGAAAAATGCAATTTTATTTAAAAGTATATATTATCACCAAAAGTACACTAAACTTAAAATACCAGCAAATTCATGCCTTTATTTAAACTTGGTCACAACATATGACGAATAGAATCATTGCATTTTGATGATACCACCAAAATGGAAATGAAAATATGTTTTATACCTCAACCTGAATCTCACATAGTGCTTTCAAAATCAACACTCGGGAACCAGGATCAAGTTACCTGTATGCTATGTTCTCCTCTCTACACAAGAAGGGAAGCCAAAGATCACAGACAAATAAAATCCATACATGAACAAAAATATTTAAGGCTTAAGCACTCACCCACGGGCTGCAATAATTGGAAATTCTCCTTTATCTACCTATATACGAAAGTAAATAAGCTACTTCAATCACAACACACTTAAAAATTTGACTGCATTTAATGTAGAATAATAGATTCTAGAACTATGTTGTTGAACTACACCGATCCTATCCTATTGTTATAACCTACCTGGTACCAGTGATCCTTAAGCTTTTTACAGAATGCAAACACCCACATGTCACACCCAATGACACTTCTGATTACAAGAAGAATCACCTTCAAAACAAATAACTAGAGGTTGAGATGTATTTCATTGATATGTTCAAATGATCTTACTAAAATCTACATTAATAACAAAGAAATTCCCAAAACATATTGATTCTCTACCCTTCGATCCATGTTCCTGAAGCATTCAAAACATAGCCAAACAAAAGAATAGGCCATAAAAAACCGCATCGTCTTGTTCTCTTGTAGTTTTTCTCCTTCACATTGCATGTATATAATAATCTCTCTAGAATCCAAACTCTTTCTCTACAAAGGTTCCATCATGTGGATTGCCTCATTGCAGGTAGTCTTGAGTTCTAGCCTGGCATCCCATATTTAAACATTCACAAACAGTTCCCTTCGCCATGCTAATCACACATACATGCAGCTTATATGCATTGAATTTCTTGCCTTAAATTCCATGCTTGCCATACCAATAAGAGATTATGTCAAACCAAAGAACTACCAAGAGCTACCACTAGTGACAGTGACTAGCAGTAAAGAACAAATAAGACATAGATAGATTGAAAAATATATATTCCCATTGATACCATTAACTTAGGGAGAAGTCTAATGAAATGGCCTTTCAAAGCAACAAAATTCTTCCAATCCAAGTGTGTCATCAAGTTAAATTTTCCTATGGAGGAATCTGGAACCCTATTAACATAAAGCTTCCTAGAACTCTGAAAATTTTAGAAATATATTTGTATATGGCATGGGGATGTTTTGATGGTGTCAAGGATCCCCACATATGTGTGAAGCATGGGACATCCATTCTAGAATGAAAAGCATTTTATTTCTTTTAAACTTTTTATTAGGCAAGGTGCTAACAATCAAGCGGAATGTATTCTTCATTGTTGCATATATAACATACCCAGCACCCTCTATCAACCATTAAGGATGGGGGTACTTATGAATTTTACATTTTTTCATTTTCTTATACTACTCTGATATGAATTTCTCCACTGCCCCGCCATGAATATAAGAATGCATGTGACAATAAGGCATATGCAAATATAGACAAAATAGAATACACTTTGATCATCAATACCTATAGGATTTTTGTATATTATCAAGCTGGTGGATTATGCATATTAGACTATGTGTTAACAGATGTAATGATACCAATCTATGCACTTAATCTTATGGAATAATCATGACCTTATTGAATAGCACTAATACTTATTACATTGTGTACAAGCCATCCTATGCTTTCCCTTATTCTATATCGGTATCTATCATCAGTCAATCGAAGTAACGTTGTGACACAATTATGGTCAGAGTCATGGGATTAGTACCCTTATGAATGATAGTATAGTTCAAGTTCAATACACTTAGCACAATCATGCCCTATTGCTTTACCACTATAAGAATTGAGTACACTAGTTTCCATAATAAATGATCTTCACAACCCACAACCCATATTCACAAGTTTGTACATAGTTAACATAGGTGTAACCTTGACAATATGGATAAGCTGTCTTAGGCGGTCACACTATCTATTAGTATAAGCCTTTCTATTAAGCCCATATAAGGTGACACTATTGATTTTGGTTGGTATTACTGTTAATAACATTTTTACTCGAATGGAGCTTGTATCTTATAGATAAGAAATCACTTCATACTCTTCATGTAACCTGTAATACTGTGGTTATGAGTGAATACAATTATGTGTCTAAAGAAGAACTTCAAGAAAGCTCTGTTTTCTTCAACATTATTTCTTACAACTATTCTAATTGACTTACAAGATGAGATTCTAGACTTTATATTAGATGGTACAAAATAACACAAAAAATGTATGTACAGAGATGCCACTATGTAGCAACTGAGCTTTAAAAGATGGAGGAAGAGCTTACATAACTGAAAATACTTCTGATTGCAGCAGAATATGAAAAATCAAGGTTATATTGGAGATGGGCAAAAGGATGTGTCTCATAAAGGAATTAACATTAAATTTGTAGAGTGATAACACTTTAGAAAGGCAAGTAACAATTGACTCTAAATTTGCAAGGCTAGGAGTTGTGGAGAAGTAAAATGTTGATTTTGCATGAAGAAAATATCATTACGAAGACACAGCTAGAGGTTGAAAAGGAAAGAAATGAATAAGCAATCTTATAACTACAAGTTTTCAAACAAGAGCTTGAGCATGATATTTAAAAATACCTATGTTTAGTTAAATTGAGTGACATTTCCCTTGAAAATGTAATCGATGCATTGGCAATTTCAGAAGAGGTGCAAAAACAAGCAGATGCACTAACCATAGAATTTATGACCACAAAGAATTTATTGGATAAGCTCAAAGCTTATATATCGAAACAAAAGAAAGGAAAGATGTTGTACCTATGGCCAAAGACTGAGAGTATGAGGAGAAGGGGAAAGAAATAGAGCATGTCAATGAGTAACTCATTAGGCTAAATCTTGAAGTAGTTCTTGTTAAGGATTTGAAGTTAAAGCTTGATGCCTCGTCCTCTTTATTGCAGAGCTTGAAACTAGAATTAGCAGTTGTTAAAGAGTCGGAACTTAAACTAGGAGCAGATATGCATGAAGTTGAAAATTCCCTTTGTAAAGCATTGGATGACCTAGATCTTGAAAAGAGTTCAGAGGTTAAAAAAACTAAAGTCGAATATATAACTCTAGTAGAACTAGGGAAGATGAGAGAAAATCTAAACAAAGCCACACAGGAGGTAACTTATTTAGCAGGTGCCATTGAACCACTCACAGAAGAGTTGGAGAGGGAAAGTGCAATGCTTGAAGAAACACGAGAAAGGGTAGCAAATTCTTATGTAGTAGTTGCTTCTTTGGAGGCTGAATTGAATCGAACAAGACAAGCAATTAAATTGGCAAGATGGAGAGAGGCAATCGAAGGAAGCTATGACAGAGCTTTACATCAAGCAGATACTGAGGCAGATAAAGACAATATTGAAGTTGAAGCATCTAGAGAGGATATGCGCAAAGCAAAGGAAGAAGCTACAAAATAAAAGGCTGGTACTAGAACTATAGAGAGTAGGGTACAAGTAACTATACAAATGGAAGAAGCAGCTTGGGAATCAGAAGTATTGTATCTTGCTAGAATTGAAGATATGAATCTGGGTGAGTCAATTGTTGGATATTTTGAGTCCAGGACTCTATCAGTTACACTTTCATTTAATCAGTACTTTGCAGTGACCAATCACGAAGGTGAAGCTAAGGAACTTACTGACAAGCGTGTGTCAGCAAATAAAGCGATTGGAAATTTTTAAGAGATTGGAAGCAGCAAATAAAGAGATAGTAGAAAGGAGGGTGGCTCTTCAATTTGCCTCATAGAAGGAAAAGAGGGAAAACGCAGTGAAATTGATAGTTGAGGATCAGCTTAGAAAATGGAGAGCACAAAATGGACAGCATAGAAAAGTTGGTGATTTAGCTACCGTGGCGAAGAGATATGGTGCACCACACAACCGAGTTAGTAATTGGAAAAACCATGCATATTCTAATCCAAATGATCTGGACAATAGTAATGAGCAAGAAAATATTCCTGTCATGCCAATAACATCATTGGGTTAGGTGTTGAGCATGAAAGCTTCCATGGCAAATAAGTTTGATGAAATGCCTTTAGATAAGCCACTTGTGTCTAAGAGGAGGAAGTTCCATTTCCACGGTTTGCATTATTTATGGGAAAGAAGAAAAAACATCCATTGAAATAAATAACAGCTTGCCTATTTTAGAAGCACAATTGGGCTTCTTATATTTAATTCATTGCATGGGCCATCAAGGTCACTGGGTTTTTCATCTAGTCACAGATGCATTTTTTAGTAAAAATGGGATGATTACAACCTTTTCCTGCAGAGACAAGCTTTTCATATTTCTAAAAGATGCAAATATTTTCCTTAGATACTTTGATATTAGTCATGAAAATGTCTATATGTTATACCTTTGTCATCTCATTGATTCATGACTGATCATGCAAAAGTTTGATGTATTACTCTATAAACATGACACAATGAATTTGTGTGTGGTATTTAGTTGGAATATATTTATGCAAGTATGTATCTGGTCAAGTGTGATATAACTCTTTATAGAGAAGAGCATCAACTAGGTAAAAAGTGTAAGGCAAGGAAATTCTGCAACGGCATATGTCTGTTCCTATTTCTGATATGTGTCATTTGGGATCCTATGTTGGTATATATATACTTTCTTATTTTTTCTTGTTAACACATTGAAGTTTTATGTGGGGAATAGTTTTACCTCATTCATAAGGGACCAAAGGATGGCCCTATTGAATCAACTAATTTAACACTATGCATAGGGTTAAGGCTTTATGACAAAAACAAGGCCAAGGAATTGGTTAGAAGATCCCTCATTATAGCCACACACTTTGAGTCATAACCTAAGCACATGAATGTATCTTAAAGATTAAATAACAACCAACTCGATCATAGGATTTTCAAAGTCAATATTCAACTTAAGGCATTGTTTCCCTATCTCTCTGGTGCACTCCATTACCTCGCAGGCTAACGAGACCCCTCGACAAACCTAGTCCACTTCGGTCACACTACATACTTGGAAACTCACTAGATCCTCAAAGCAAAAGCCTTTGCCACAAAATTTTAAGCAACGGTAAGCAAAGTAATAAGCTACCAAACACCTCTAAAGTCTCTCATTGCATTCTTAGGAATATTCTTCATCAAGCCATAATTGAGACTTGAGGGACTTAAAGAGGAAACTAGAAAAGAAAAATATACATCTAAACAACAAATATGATCCCAAATAGAGTCGCACGTGAACTTCGAGACTTCAAAACGCAAACCATCCACTCCTGAGGACTTTCCATTTTGCATAGAAGTAAAGGAAGCACACAAATCATATCTCATAATAAAATGAACCAACATATAATTGTCCCCAATAATGACCTTGCAAAGGATTATCATGCAATAAGCATCTTGGGCAACACCCACACTATTTGTGAAAGAAAAAAGAGAAAATATAGACAAAGGGATACCACTGCTACATATGTACAATATATAAAGTTCATATATAAAACCCCACCTCCACACTTGTCTCCTTCGCACTCAAACATGGTCAGGTGCACCCTAAAGATGCATTAAGTTGTCAACAAAGAAGAGGCCATCCAATTCCACAACTATTCTTGCTCAAAGCTAAGGATAGGGGCATACAAAACAAAAAAATGTATCACATGGTCCTAAATCAAGAACATGACCCAAACACACATGTCTACTGAATCCAAACTGCAAGAAATCACATGATTCTACAAAGACAAAGAAAGAGAAATCGCTATGCCTCTACTCCCTTGAAAATGCTAAAAATTTCTAAAATGGGCCATTCCAAGAGTTGATCATTTGCTTCTGAAGCTCCAAACCAAATACCCCTAGGTTAAATTAACAAGTCTATGTCAAGTAGTTTACAAGGGATATCATCAACAAATGTGGGGAACCATCCCTTGGATTTCCCATGTGATTTTCCTTCCAAAAAATAATAATGATGACTATATATATGGGGTTTGTAATAGTTTCAAGTCTCATTACCAAAGTGGCACATTCCCATGTTGGGATTCGATTCCTTTGGAGTGCAGGTCCCCAAAGTTATAGCATCCTGTTTCACTCTGCCATTAATATCACTAATGGTTTTGGTGTCATGCCTTATGGGCCCTCTTTGGTTTGTGGTTGTTATCTATGTGACGCCCATAAGAATTGTAGGTCTTACTACTACAATGTAGTATCCCTATGTTGGGAGTCCATTCCATGTTAATAACTTTCTGCTTCCTCCTATGATTACTTTCCAGTACTACAAGTGTACAATATATGATGTCACAATATAGGTCTCCAATGAAGTCGGGATATGAAGTCACAACACACGCCTCCAAGGAAGTAAAAATGGATAGGATGGAAAGTGAAAAGAAGAGGGTAAAGTATCATCCCTAGATCTATTAAACAAAATCCCAAAAGGAATAATATATATCATGGAAACATATACACCATAAATAATAATAGTAATGAAAGAAAAATGCATGACTACCAACCTATGCTTTCACAAAAAAATAAGTTTGGTCGAATAATATATTTAGAGTTAACAAGGAAAATGTCACCAATATATAGATGATTCATGGGAACATAGACACTATAGAGTTCATCTCCACTCTCAACTTGCATATGAAAATGGGAGAAAAGTAAGAACTACCTCCCATACAAATTGAAATAATATTTATTTAAACTGTAGTATGTCAACAGACATTGCATGTTTAACAATAAACATGGAGTTTTATTTATGACAATAATGATAATGTGCAAATAGATATTAATTTGGAGATATGCAAGAAACATTTCTATCTACCACTCAATTTCAACATTCATGTGGAATGCTTCAGTATTAACTCAACTTCAAGGATATCGAAATCATAAGAAACAACTAGAAGGACAAGTGATGATGTAATAAAACCAGAGGCATATTCCCCTACATGTGGATGACGAATAATTGCAACCTCTTTAAAGGGCCTTGTGTTCTAATATGCAGAGAATAAGCCATGTATAAGCTTTAAAAACACTTTCTAACAAAACAATAAAAAATTACCACCTCATCCACAATAGTAACTTCAACTCTTCAATTAATAATACATGTATCAACAAGTTTGTTGTATTTGACCAATTCATGTCTCAGTGAATGGAAAGCTAGGAATCCATAATATTTCAATCTATGGAAAATCTTCAGAAATTAAATCAGATATATTTTCTGCAATAAATTTAAGAGTTACATTCTCAAATGTTTGACTGTCCATATCTAATGCATGAAACCAAAGGAGGTAATGGTTCACTAACTTCTTAATCTTCACTCACAACAGATACAAACTTCTAGTCATGGTTAGGAAGGACGGTAGTTTCAAGAATCTCATCAATTTCTACTGCTTCAGAAGCATGCTCATTGATATTATTTGAACTTAAGAATGAACCATAGGTAGACATTCCTTAGAAGCAGCATAAATATCTATTCTATATTAAGAAGATGAGAACACAGATTCCCCAAAACCCTTTTCTCTACCATATCTATCATTTTCATCATCTATGTCAGAGTAGGAGGATAAAGGTAAGTCTAAAGAGGAAGGGTTACTTGAGAAGATGATGCCATGAAGTCTCCACGTTCATGTGCTCCAACTTTATTCTCTTTTTCTTGCATTCCACAGGATGATAGGTTCTTAGATGCACTGTGAAGATCAATTTCAAGCTTAGTATTCCCCTCTAGAACATGCTCTCCATCCCTCGCACTAGCTATTTGGGTGGACAGTTCATTATGAACTGAAGAGGCAACAAATTTATCAAATCCCTTCGAGTGGCCTCTATGCTACTCCCCTTCTCCATAAGCTCTCATATGAGGAAAGTCTATGGTCCTTGATGTCCCTTTTTACAATAGTTTCAAAGCCAAGATGATTACCCATTCCTTCAATACCACTACTATGGGTTTTCTCTAAGGAGTCCTCCATGATTCTTTCCATCACAGAATTTGTTAGAGCCTTTAGCTTGGTCAAGGATGAATCAAACCAGAACTTAACATTCTTTACAATAATGTCAAATTTTGTCCCTGAATACTATAAAGGAGAATGATTCATATCTTTGAAAAAATCTTGCCTTCAAAAAACTTCTACATCTTTAACAACATTCACTTTCCAGGCATAAAACTCACCAGTAGCCAATGCATTGTTCTGCAAAGATGGTGGTAGAAGACTGGGGATTATGGATCCCAACAAAGAAACTACACACAACAAAAGAAAGACAAACAATGATGACATTCTCAAACATCCAGAGGGCTTCTCCTTCTCCTCTTCATTTTCATCATCATACATTGCCCGCTCTTTGTCAAAAATGTTCAACCTGGGTTTAAAGGCAGCACCACTAGTGTTGCAGGGATTTCCTTCAGATTTATCAACTGCTGCTATTTATTTTTCTTCAACCTCATGGATTTCTCTACAATCAGTGGATAAACGTACAAAAGCCATTTGGTCTCCCGGGATTGTATTTCTTTAATCTCTATGACTTCGGTAAGTCCAATTTCTAGTTCATGTTCCAAAACCCCATGCTCCCCACAAGCTAGTCCCCTAACTTCCAACACTAGGTCTCTTGTTGTATAATAATAGAGAAATTGAGGTCGGGGAGACAGATAATTAGTCTTAGCATTATGGGGTGGAAGGATTGTACGTTGGTTGCCAAGATCAGAAAACTGAGCCAGAAATGCTAATGAATCAACTTCCTCGCTTAATTCAAGGTTAGGTTCCTTTTCCTCATTGGGATTGAAAATGACCGCAACTTCAAAAGGAACCTTGCAGGCTTTTCTTTTCAGCTGCAACGTGGGTAGAACCTCATCCACGTCCATACAGTTCACTGAAACTTCCTTACACTCTTATCTAACATGGGGGCTATATTCCACCATAGGCTCATACAGGGCCGAATTTTAGAACTCTCTCAGGTGATTGGAGTAACTGGAATGACAAGTCCCAAAAATGAAATTGATGAGGATACCAATGACCACAGATCACCCTCTATGAAGTGTTTAACGAGGGTGATTCCGGGAGTGTATACAAAGCTAATTCCTAAATAACTGAATCCCCTGATTAGTGAAACTTTTATGAGCAAATCAAAGTCCTATCCTGAGGAACAGTCTAAAGAAAATAGCAAAATTGTTCTCTTTTGACAATTTTTGATCTGCTAGTAAAACAAAATACAACTCCTTTTTAATTTGGCATCTTGGATAAGGGTTATAACACTCTTGAAGTGATCATTCATGAAGAACAGTTAGAAGCAGAAGCCACTGATAGAATAGTCGAGCAGCTATGACCTAGTCTGATGCGGGAGCACTCAGCGGCAAACGTGGACCAGAGGAAGCAGAACAAAGGAAAGTCTGCCTTAAAGCAGAAAAGATAGATTTAAAGTGGATAAAGCAGATTTAAAGTGGCTTTAAAGCGGATAAAGGATACTTATCCGTCATGCATGCGCCTTTAATTGGAGGAAAACAAGGATAGGATCGATGCTTCCAATCTAACACTTATTGTATATATATGTGTAGTGTGGTAGGGTGTGATATATCTATTCTGTGAGGTAATTTGTGAGTGGCAAGATGTAGCCGAGCGTGAGCTCGTTCTTAAGGCTGGAATGCCTTAAATTTGTAACCGTTTTGTTTAATATATAAACCTGGGTTTAGTGTTGTTGCGTACATGTGTGTTTTATAATTGCGTTCATTACGTGTGTGAGCTTGTTTAACTATTATATGTGATTGTTCTGTGTATTATGAATATCATCATATGGAGTGGCAGAGATTGTTGAATGGCGTTGAGTGCCAGTGAAGAGGTGATGTGTATGCGTGGAGCTGGTAACGTCCAACGTCGATGAAGGACGACCGATTGAGCATTTTCTGTAGTATTAAATTGGTGGTTGCTGTAATGGTCGTTCAAATCTGAAATTGAATCTACAAGTTTGTGGTTGTCATGTCGGCGTGTAAACCCTGAACTCTGTCATCATAAGTCAAACTTCGCATCGGAACCAAAGGTAACCCATACCGCCGGATGCAATTTGCTATGAATCAGGTTGGAGGTCAAGTCGGATCCAGAACTCGGATCGGAGCAGTGGAGAATTACGTCGGCATTGGATGGAGTTGGTGTATCGGCGGATCTGCCGACGTATACAGAGGCGTCCATATATTTTTTTTTTATCCATCTATTGTTCTGTATTACCATGTGGCCGCAAGGTTTTAATATTCCGAGTGCATGCTTGACTTGGGTTAAAAGGATGATCGATATTAATGAAAATCCACGTTGTAAAATCAACTGGCTTAAAAGCCTAAATCGCTTCCGACGGGACTTAGTGGGCCATAACCCATGGTCCAGGATTGAGATTTTAAAGGAATTGGGATTTTGGGCAACCCCCAAATTCTCATTTTCATTAGTTGGTATCAGAGCGAGAAAAAGATTCTACAGAAGGAGGTAAAGTTCTTGATAAAGTGTGAATAGGTATGGTCTTTATATTTTTTTGTAGGTAGCAGCAGAGGAAAGTGAGAAGACTGCAATAGCCTAGAGGGTTTACCAAAAGACCAATTCCAGAGGAGAGCTTGGTGAGGTAAGAGGCAGCAAGGAGGAGGACTTGCTGTTGCAGAGGTAGATTGCATCTCACAAGTTAAAGATATTACGAAGACCAGAAGAAGCATATGACCAGGAGGTCATAAATTTTTGTGCCTCGGGAGTCTGATACGGGAGAACTCAGCGGCAAACGTGGACCAGAGGAAGCAGAACAAAGGAAATTATGCCTTAAAGCAAAAAATATAGATTTAAAGCGGATTTAAAACGGATAAAGGATACTCATCCATCATGCATGCGTCTTTAATTGGAGGAAAACAAGGATAGGATCGATGCTTCCAATCTAACACTTATTGTATATATATGTGTAGTGTGGTAGGGTGTGATATATCTATTCTGTGAGGTAATTTGTGAGTGGCAAGATGTAGTCGAGCGTGAGCTCGTTCTTTAGGCTGGAATGCCTTAAATTTGTAACCGTTTTGTTTAATATATAAACCTGGGTTTAGTGTTGTTGCGTACATGTGTGTTTTATAATTGCGTTCATTCCGTGTGTGAGCTTGTTTAACTATTATATGTGATTGTTCTGTGTATTATGAATATCATCGTATGGAGTGGCAGAGATTGTTGAATGGCGTTGAGTGCCAGTGAAGAGGCGATGTGTATGCGTGGAGCTGGTAACGTCCAACGTCGATGAAGGAAGATCGATTGAGCATTTGCTGTAGTATTAAATTGATGGTTGCTGTAATGGTCGTTCAAATCTGAAATTGAATCTACAAGTTTGTGGTTGTCATGTCGGCGTGTAAACCTTGAACGCTGTCATCATAAGTCAAACTTCGCATCGGAACCAAAGGTAACCCATACCGCCGGACACAATTTGCTATGAATCAGGTTGGAGGTCAAGTCGGATCCAGAACTCGGATCGGAGCAGTGGAGAATTACGTCGGCATTGGATGGAGTTGGTGTATCGGCGGATCTGGCGACGTATACAGAGGCGTCCATATATATATTTTTGTATCCATCTATTGTTCTGTATTACCATGAGGCCGCAAGGTTTTAATATTCCGAGTGGATGCTTGACTTGGGTTAAAAGGATGATCGATATTAATGAAAATCCACGTTGTAAAATCAACTGGCTTAAAAGCCTAAATCGCTTCCGACGGGACTTAGTGGGCCATAACCCACGGTCCAGGATCTAGATTTTAAAGGAATTGGGATTTTGGGCAACCCCCAAATTCTCATTTTCATCAGTTGGTATCAGAGCGAGAAAAAGATTCTGCGGAAGGAGGTACAGTTCTTGATAAAGTGTGAATAGGTATGGTCTTTATATTTTTTGTAGGTAGCAGCAGAGGAAGGTGAGAAGATTGCAATAGCCTAGAGGGTTTACCAAAAGACCAAGTCCAGAGGAGAGCTTGGTGAGGTAAGAGGCAGCAAGGAGGATGACTTGTTGTTGCAGAGGTAGATTGCATCTCACAAGTTAAAGATATTACGAAGACCAGAAGAAGCATATGACCAGGAGGTCATAAATTTTTGTGCCTCGGGAGTCTGATGCGGGAGAACTCAACGGAAAACGTGGACCAGACGAAGCAGAACAAAGAAAAGTCTCCCTTAAAGTAGAAAAGATAGATTTAAAGCGGATAAAGTAGATTTAAAGCGGCTTTAAAACGGATAAAGGATACTTATCCGTCATGCATGCGTTTTTAATTGGAGGAAAACAAGGATAGGATCGATGCTTCCAATCTAACACTTCTTGTATATATATGTGTAGTGTGATAGGGTGTGATATATCTGTTCTGTGAGGTAATTTGTGAGTGGCAAGATGTAGCCGAGCGTGAGCTCGTTCTTAAGGCTGAAATGCCTTAATTTTGTAACCGTGTTGTTTAATATATAAACCTGGGTTTAGTGTTGTTGCGTACATGTGTGTTTTATAATTGCATTCATTCCGTGTTGTGAGCTTGTTTAATTATTATATGTGATTGTTCTGAGTATTATGAATATCATCGTATGGAGTGGCATAGACTGTTGAATGGCGTTGAGTGCCGGTGAAGAGGCGATGTGTATGCGTGGAGCTGGTAACATCCAACGTCGATGAAGGGAGATCGATTGAGCATTTGCTGTAGTATTAAATTGGTGGTTGCTGTAATGGTCGTTCAAATCTGAAATTGAATCTACAAGTTTGTGGTTGTCATGTCGGCATGTAAACCTTGAATGCTGTCATCAGAAGTCGAACTTTGCATCGGAACCAAAGGTAACCCATACCGTCGGACGCAATTTGCTATGAATCAGGTTGGAGGTCAAGTCGGATCCGGAACTTGGATCGGAGCAGTGGAGAATTACGTCGGCATTGGATGGAGTTGGTGTATCGGCGGATCTGCCAACGTATATAGAGGTGTCCATATATATATTTTTTATCCATCTATTGTTCTTTATTACCATGTGGCCGCAAGGTTTTAATATTCAGAGTGCATGCTTGACTTGGGTTAAAAGGATGATCGATATTAATGAAAATCCACGTTGTAAAATCAACTGGCTTAAAAGCCTAAATCGCTTCCGACGGGACTTAGTGGGCCATAACCCACGGTCCAGGATCGAGATTTTAAAGGAATTGGGATTTTGGGCAACCCCCAAATTCTGATTTTCATCATAGTCTCTTATATATACCCCATCCCTATCTTTTAAAGAAGTTGATGATGCAGGAGCATTCAGCCCAAGGGAAATCATTGTAAATAATAGACATAGGGGGGTCAAGCATTTTTAGAATTATTTTCCTTACTTCTAAGTCAGTTTAATATTTAGGTTTTTAAGTGGGATTTAATTAGATATTCCCAAAATAAATGAATAGAAACTAGGGAGAGCTTTTAGGCATAAAAGCAATGAATGTGGGCCATTAAGAGATAAGGAGGCTTTTCTGTTTTAAAACAGACTAAAGATAGAATAAAACCTCAAGAGGTTTTGTCATGGATGCATGCATATAGAAGCTTAGGCTTTTGATCGGACCTCAAGGATCCGATCCAATCATTATATTAAATATGTATGTAAGCCTACGGGCAACAGGAGGCCACTAGAATTGATAATCGGGCCTGTGAGAGAGTGAGGATTTTATAATTGAATATCGGACTTGTGTGTCTATGCACGTGTGTGAGCGAGACCGAGGAGTCTCGGATGTAACCTGCTCTTACATTAATATATATGCGGAGTTAATTCCTGTTGTGTCGATTATGTTGAGAAGCTTTACATGAATGTGCAGATTATGATGAATTCGTAGGTTCTATAGGTCGCAGATAGAATTCTGCAGGACACATAGGAATAAGTAATTAAGAGGAGCCTTGTGAATCCAGGTGGAAGACAGAATAGCCTTGGAGGAGGATTTACAGTGATTCAGAAGAATCGAAGTGGAGCCCATTGAACTATTAACTCTGTTAGAAAAACAGAGACTAAAGGGAGCGAAGGGCTTAATCCCGGAAGAATGAGAGTGCAGCGAAGTAATAGAAGACCATAACCTTTTTAAGAGGCAATTCATGAGAATCGCAAGGAGGTGAAGACAACCCTCAGCAACCGTAGGATTAGTTAGATCAACGGCCGAGAGCGTGTCGCATCGGGGAAGATCTTTTTAAAGTAATCAAGGGGGACCTTGAAGATTTGCGAAGAGGGAATAACGATTAATTGAAGACCATTGGATCGTGGCTAGATCAACGGTCATGATTAAATCACATATCGGGGATCGGAGGAGTGGAGCCTTTCGGAACTGCCGAAGTGTAAGCTCCGACAGTCTGGAGCTGAAACCATTATAAAGCCGAGTGTAAACCCCGTCGGGTCCGCAAAACCCTTATATTGCATCGGAGCAGCGGAGGTAGCGATTAACGAAATCGCCGAAATCTTCCGGACCCAAAATCATTATAGAACGGGTAGTTAAAGGGCGTTGGATCCACAAGGCTTCAGTCCTGTACGTTCCAATAGTAGGATCAGAAATGTTATAGAGAACAACCTAAAGGAGTGTCGGGTCCGCAGACCCTTTGAATTATGAACCTGCCGATACGAATCCACCGATATGACGGATCCGAAATCAGTATAGAAAGGAGCATAAGCGGGTGTCGGGTCTGCATCGCATCGAAGGAGGAGAGGATATTGTTTGTGGCGACCACCGATAACCAGACCCGCCAATAATCATAAAGGTGGGGATATAAAGTTTGAAGTCCGTTGATGTTCATTGGAGCGGGGCTACATGGTTTTCCCGTGTATTTATATATGGTTGGCCACGGGTTCCAAAAGGAGTGTTTAATAATGTTTTCCCATATATATTATATGGGCTGCGGGTTTAAACCTTAAGGCATATATATGGTAATGCTTGTGTTGGTTGTAAAGTGTGAGCGCAGTTGGGTGGTGGCTTCCGATGGGTGTAAAAGCCCATATAAAAGGTATGGTTCTATTTTAATGTAAGTCCATAGTTATAAAGGCATAGAATGCTTCCTATCGGGCCTTGGGGGTACAACCCATAGGTCCAAGGTTTGGGGATTTATATAAGAAAGGGGATTTTGGGCTTATACCCAGATCTCTTTTCATCAAGTGGTATCAGAGCAGGGAAATTTTCATGCCGAGAGAAGGAATCCAAAGGAGCAGAAGTTGGTATTAGAGCTGGAATAGCTCTGTTTGAAGATTCAAGTTTTTAAGTTAAGTTAATTGCATGTTAGATTTTGGAAGTAATGAATATTGCAGCACAGAGATGCAGTGCAGTTGAGAAGTGAAACAAGATCATGCCGAATCTTGAAAGGTGAGCTAACAGGTATTATTTATCTCTGGTTTAAAGGTTATGCTTGGATAATTTGATTTACAGGCATAGTGAAGAAATCTCAGTGGGAAGAAGTAGATCACAGCTAGAGTGCAGTGATGAAGGAGTCCGGCAAAGGATTCTAGGTGAATGTGGGAGAACCTAAAGATTCAACAGAGGTTGAATGAAAAGAACAAGTGTGTTCTTGGAAGTTGCAGATGAGAGAAGCCTGAAGGAGCAGTGGAGAATGCTCGAAAGGTTCCAGCAGAGGATCGGTGATTACCAAAAGACCAGATCCAGAGGGAAGGATTGGTGAGGTAAGTGGCAGCAAGAGAGTTTGATGTTGTAGAGGCTTGATGCAACTCATGGGTGAGAAACGCATGGCGAACGAGATGACTACTGAAAGTAATAAAGGAGAAAGCAGAGGTTCAGAAAGAGGCCACAGTAGAAAAGAGAAGAAATATGCCAAGGCGAATGGCATAAGACAGCAGTTGACTCAGGAAGAGTATGAGAAAGAGAAAGCCGAGACAGTAGTTCATCTTGAGCTACTGATGGAGTTGTTACGGGAAAATGTGGAAGACCAGAGACATGGTTTGATGATGAGGAAGAGAGTGAAATGGCAGAGGCGACAACAGAAAAGAGATCGATAGATAAACATGCAGTTAACAGAAGAGCTGAGGAAGCTCGAGCATATGATGGATGTACAGTTGAGACGAGAAGAACTCAGAGCAGCTGAGTTGAAAGTGGAGGTTTTCATTAGTGAAATAGAGGAGAAGATCATTGATGATTTCTTGAACTATTTGGCAGATCCAGATCAGCTGGATAATGTGAACTCTTGTGTTTTTATAGCTGACAATTGTGATGTGATTACAGGTTTTACTGAGGAGGATGCACAATCTTATGAAGCTATCACAAGTATGGAAAAAACTCTTTCAGGAGATAAATACTTGCAAGAAGAAAGCAACGATGCATTTGTACTTGAAGCTCTTACAGTACAAGAGGAAGTTCTTGTGAATAAGGAAGAGGATCAACTTAAAGAGCTGGTATATAAACCAACAGTTGAGACTATTGAACTTTGTGATTTTCAAACTGAAGATTTGTGTGTGAATGCAGGGACTATAAGTGATGATGGTATGCTTCAACAATGCGACAAGGAAATTTCATTGTTGGAATACTTGTTGGAGAATCCAGAGTATGACAGACATATTGCAACAGAAGAAAGAGTTCAGTACAGTGAACGAGAGCAAAAAGACATCATGGAAATAGATGGCATGAGGGGAAGACTGGTTGATAATCTTGAGAGTTCTTTAGAGAATTCTTTGGGCAGAGAGAATCAGCATACTGATGTGCTGATTAAGAGGGAGAATTCAGAATAGCATACTGAATTGCTGGAAGAGGGAAGTAAGGCACTGATGTCTTATGATTTTTGTTTTAACAAGTGTTTTGTGAATGTAGGTATTATCGCAAGTGTTGAAGGACATTTGACTCAGTTGAGCAGTCAAATGAAGGAGGAAGACAAGAATTCTGTGGAAATTTCTAATCCATGGGATGAGGACGTTATTTTACTGGAAAGGATGCTGAATAATCAGAATTCAGTGCAGAAAGAATCTCAATTTCAGAATTGGGAGTTGCAGATGCATAGAGATAAAGATCGCAGAAAGGAGTACCCAATGTACTAGTCCAATAAGTTGTTGATAGGAGAAAACAGAGAAGAAGTTTTCCGTTGTAGAAAACAATAGGGCATGGATGATTGGGTGGCAGTAAGAAATGAGAAGGTAAGAACAAAAACAAGCATAGGAGTAAGAACTGAGCAAGTCGTCTTAGCTTAGCAGGCAGCAAGAAATCAGCAGCTTGAAGATTTATTGGACAAGGAAATTAAATTTATCAGAAGAATCATGTTGAAAGTGTCTCAGAGGAAGACATTTGCAAAGAAGAAAAGCAGCAGCAACAATATAAAGACAGAGACAGATTGTGAAAGTGCAGCAAGTGGAGCAAGACAGCATAAAGTGTGGAGACCTAGAGAAGAACAACAGGCAAAAGCAGCGATGAATGGAAAGTTGCAACACAAGATATGGGATCCAGGCAAACATAGATCTGAACACATGATCAGGAGATCATGAATTTTTTTTACCTTGGGAGTCTGATGCAAGAGCATTTAGCCCAAGGGAAATCATTGTAAATAATAGACATAGGGGGGTCAAGCATTTTTAGAATTATTTCCCTTAATTCTAAGTCAGTTTAATATTTAGGTTTTTAAGTGGGATTTAATTAGATATTCCAAAAATAAATTAATAGAAACTAGGGAGAGATTTTAGGCATAAAAGCAATGAATGTGGGCCGTTAAGAGATAAGGAGGCTTTTCTGTTTTAAAACAGACTAAAGATAGAATAAAGCCTCAAGAGGTTTTTTCATGGATGCGTGCATGTAGAAGCTTAGGTTTTTGATCGGACCTCAAGGATCCGATCCAATGATTATTATAAATATGTATGTAAGCCTACGGGTAACAGGAGGCCACTATAATTGATAATCAGGCCTGTGAGAGAGTGAGGATTTTATAATTGAATATGAGACTTGTGTGTCTGTGCATGTGTGTGAGCGAGATCGAGGAGTCTCGGATGTAAACTACTCTTACATTAATATATATGCGGAGTTAATTCCTGTTGTGTCAATTATGTTGAGAATCTTTACATGAATGTGTAGATTATGATGAATTCGTAGGTTCTATAGGTCGCAGATAGAATTCTGCAGGACACATAGGAATAAGTAATTAAGAGGAGCCTTGTGAATCCAGGTGGAAGACAGAATAGCCTTGGAGGAGGATTTACAGTAATTCAGAAGAATCGAAGTGGAGCGCATTGAACTATTAACTCTGTTAGAAAAACAGAGACTAAAGGGAGCGGAGGGCTTAATCCTAGAAGGACGAGAGCGTGGCGAAGTAATAGAAGACCATAACCTTTTTCAGAGGCAATTCATGAGAATCGCAAGGAGGTGAAGATAACTCTCAGCAACCGTAGGATTAGTTAGATCAACGGCCGAGAGCGTGTCACATCGGGGAAGATATTTTTAATGTAATCAAGGGGGACCTTGAAGATTTGCGAAGAGGGAATAACGATTAATTGAAGACAATTGGATCGTGGCTAGATCAACGGTCATGATTAAATCACATATCGGGGATCAGAGGAGTGGAGCCTTTCAGAACTGCCGAAGTGTAAGCTCCGACAGTCTGGAGCCGAAACCATTATAAAGCCGAGTGTAAACCCCGTCGGGTCCGCAGAACCCTTATATTGCATCGAAGCAGTGGAGGTAGCGATTAACGAAATCACCGAAATCTTCCGGACCCGAAATCATTATAGAGCGGGTCGTTAAAGGGCATTGGATCCACAAGGCTTCAGTCCTGTACGTTCCAATAGTAGGATCCGAAATGTTATAGAGAACAACCTAAAGGAGTGTCGGGTCCGCAGACCCTTTGCATTACGAACCTGCCGATACGAATCCACCAATATGACGGATCCGAAATCAGTATAGAAAGGAGCATAAGCGGGTGTCGGGTCTGCATCGCATCGAAGGAGGAGAGGCTATTGTTTGTGGCGACCACCGATAACCAGACCCGCCAATAATCATAAAGGCGGGGATATAAAGTTTGAAGTCCGTCGATGTTCATTGGAGCGGGACTATATGGTTTTCCCGTGTATTTATATATGGTTGGCCGCGGGTTCCAAAAGGAGTGTTTAATAATTCGCATATATATTATATGGGCTGCAGGTTTAAACCTTAAGGCATATATATGGTAATGCTTGTGTTGGTTGTAAATTGTGAGCGCAATTGGGTGGTGTCTTCCGATGGGTGTAAAAGCCCATATAAAAGGTATGGTTCTATTTTAATGTAAGTCCATAGTTATAAAGACATAGAACGCTTCCGATCGGGCCTTGGGGGTACAACCCATAGGTCCAAGGTTTGGGGATTTATATAAGAAAGGGGATTTTGGGCTTATACCCAGATCTCATTTTATCAGCCGACCTATCAAGGGTGGTTGAATAGGCTGGTATTCTTGTTTCTCCTTGAAGAAAACATACTAAATGTGTTAATTAGGTAATAATGCCAAGAGCATGCATTGAAAAATCCTGAGACAATTCATCCCTATATGAAATCATACAATGAGAGAAATCCTATTACAACCTATTGCACATGGAGCTTAGTTGGTCTAAACTTATAATTTTTGTTGATACAATGCAGATATGAGATATAGAGACTGAGATCCTCTTTACAATTACATATCTTATGCTGTAAGAAGGATCATGACCTGAGATATAGAGACCAAGATCCTCTTTACATTTCCATATCTTATGCAATAAGAAGGATCATTTGACCAAGAGGGAGATGGTGCCTTCATTTGATCAAGCCTCAACAAAAAAAGGGATTTTGTGTCTGATTAAATATGTCCTTGAAGAGAGTATAAGGAATTTGCCATAGCCTCCTCTATTATGAGGTACATCTCTTTGTTAAAGAATATTTCTTATGACATTCATATCTAGATCTCTCTTAGGGAGTGGTGCTTCACCTATACAAGCATGATGTGATACCTTTCTTAGAATACGAGTTTGTTACTATATCTTTCATGATGTTCCAAGTAGGTGTTGTTGTTTATGTTTATGTAATAGTTGAAGGCAAAGTATTTGTCAATACTAACCTTAATATTGATAAGTATATATGATAACTAGTACTATAGGCATACTTCCATGGACCTGTGTGATGCAACATGGCTAGGGTTCATAAACCCTGAGGAAAATAATCCTAGTGTGGAGACAATATGTGATAAAAGCTAGATGAATCCAAGGTTGGACTTGTTGTTGATCCCACCTTGTTGTGGATCATTTATGGTGGGTAAGGTTTCTTTATTTTACCTTTCTATAGTTTGGAGATATGGATATTGTACCAATTTTGTGATAATTCTTTTATATTTTATTTCTTATATATATGTATAAAGTATGTTTCTATCCAAAAATTGAGTGAATGCAAATTTGAGTTTTTTTTCTTGCATTCTCTTCATGATTAAGTAACTTTCTAGATTTGTCATTCATGTTGATTCAATATCACATAGGGTAGAATGTTTAAGCTATTTGATATAGATATTTAAGTTATTGGAAAAGTAACCTAAGGGACAAAACCTATTGAAATTTGTTTAGGATCATCAACTATTGTATCACTAGGAATACACTTAAATGACATATTTTTAAAAACCCAATCCAAACACCTTCATAAATAGAACCTGTAAGAATTCTCATTTCACAATCAGGGATACTGACATATTTTTAAAAACCCAATCCAAACACCTTCATAAATAGAACCTATAAGAATTCTCATTTCACAATAAGGGATATTGCATCATCACACCATAGGTACAAATTCAACCTAACAATATAACACTTCAACATCATGTAAAAGAAACACTTTAATTCATGCATACATACATAAATATGCATATACATATACATGTATATAAACACACACACTCACAAATAAACACAGAAACACACTCAAAATTGTCTCAAATCTACATATTTAACAACATGGCAGAATGTGTTGAATATACAAAACAACACCTCATGCCTAAACATGGAAGTACGACATGATTCTAATATACTAACAACATCTCATGTCTAAGCATGATCGTTTGACATATGAGGTTGTAGATACTAAGTGGTTCTATTGACCACTTCCACCCATCACCACCATCATTTGCATAGTGGAAGAATACAATGAGTTAAATTCACAATAATGAAAACAAATAATGAATGAATGGTCTCATGATGTCTTGCTCCATGATGGAAAATCGTTATTTATATATAGAGACAAAGTAATTTATAGTGAAAAATCTCTGTAATAGAGTCCTAATTTTTATTATAACACAGATGTGTGAATTCTCCAATAGTGAATATGGAGTTCACATGTACAATATTATACCCAATATGAAAAAAATGTGTAATTCATTACATGCTAAACATAGAGTTAACATGTAATCTTTTAAAAAAAATTAATAACAAAAAAATATTATTCATAAATAAAATATTTCAATATCAATAATAAGATAATTTTATTTCAAATTTGAGATAATATATATATATATATTAAAATTATTTTAATATCATCTTTCAATAAATTATTTCAACAACCATATTATTTAATATATTAAATATATATATTAAATATAAAATATATATTCTAGTAACAAACCATTAAATCAAAATTATATATATTTTTATACGCACATGACATTCTTGTTGTGAATATAAAAAGCACCGAAATAAACACTAAATCATTTAACAGTCCCCTCATTAAACTCTGTTCAGGACATGTCGAACAGTAAAACATTAAACTGTTCAGTACATGTCAAAGTTAAGGCCCTGCTGCAAGTCCTATTAACTTCCAAGCAAATATAAACGATAATGGAGTCTTTCTTTAAGGTCTACATTGACACAGCATGCAACTGACCCTCAAGATAGCGCAGCAGTAGCAATCTTCTTTCTCATACTGATGCCCCTGCCCGCTGCTACTGGCCATAAACGCAGACATCAAACAAGTTTAATTGGAATTGGATTAATGACAATCACAGATTTGAATGGCAAGTAAATTCTGTGTATTTTAAACTCTTTTGTTCAAAAACCCTAAAAATTCAAACCAGAAAAACCAGGGATACAGTTGTATTTCACCCCAAGGCGTCAACGTTGTCTGGGGTTTTCCAGAGGCTGTTACAGGAGATTACAGGAAGAGGGTGAAAATGCAACAAAACAAAACACTTTAAGATTATACAACAAAACACTTTAAGATTGTCAATGGAAAAGAGGTTGGGGATGTTGTGGGCAGAGAAAAAGAAAAGAGCGGGCAGTGATATTTTACCTGTTGGTGTGTGCGTTGTATGCCGGTTTTCGAGAGGCTGTTACAAGAGATTACAGGAAGAGGGTGAAAATGCAACAAAACAAAACAATTTAAGATTATACAACAAAACACTTTAAGATTGTCGACGAAAAAGAGCTTCGGGATGTTGTCGCCAGAGAAAAAGAAAAGAGCCACCAGTTGGCGTCTGCGTTGCCCGCAGATTTTCTACCTTGTTTCTAGAGGCAGCATCATCCCGTAGGGCTGTTACATTAAGAGTTAGAAATTAAAATTATAATATTGCCCTAAGCTAGCAACTCCAAGGTTAACCAAAAGACTCCAAAAGGGCGAATATGCAAAGAAAACAAAACACTAGGTTCAAAGCAGCCATTTTACCTGATGGCATCGGCCCTAAAACTGCTGTTCCAAGAGATAGCAGGAAAAGGGAGAAAATGCAAACGCCCCACACTAGCTTCAAGGCAGCCATTGGTATAGAACAAAAACAAAAAGAGAAATGAAGCACGAATGAGATGAGACGGTGAACAACACGATCCGACGTGAAAGTATAAATAGAAATATGGCGCATCCGAATCGTAGGAATTAACTAAATATAATATCCGTTATCATAATACGACGAAGGAACAACATCTTTGAAACCAGGAAAAAGTTCGATGCAATTTTTCAATTAAAACAAATAAAAATGAACACGGCTGACGCGAAATTAGAGCACAATGTCAAAAAATAATAATTTGCAGCATAAGCCTAGGGATTGGAACCCTAGTTGCCTTAGGCTTTGGTAGCTCAACTGCCGCTGCAAAATGATGGGCCACAATGTAAAAGGGGAGCATGGGAATGATGTCGTTACCCTTAACCACATATGAAAAATAAGAACGATCTCATTTGCTCCAAAGATCATTAAGGGTTTCCATGGAACCTGGTGTCCCATAGAAAGTAATATGGAATTAATACCAAGTTTATTAGTGGAAAATTGGAGAACCCAAATGTCACATTAACCTAGGGTACAAATATTTGTACATCATAATTTTCAAAGACATTATCATAGTAATTTTCGGTGTGATCAGATTGTCATAAAAATTTGTACACTTATGTTGCTAGGTTGAAAGTCACTCACTACAAAATATTAGCTCCAAGTTAAGAGCCACAGTCAAGAACTAGTGCTAAGACATATAATGAAATAGACCTATTTATAATATATATTCTATGGTAAGAAAAAAGTTATCTTTAATTATAATGTCTTTTTCGTTGCAAAAGTGTTACTTATTTGGCTAATCAAATAGCAACTTTGAATGTTTTGAGTTGAGAGAGAAGGTATGATTTATAATATATATTTCATGGTAAGAAAAAAATTATATGTAATTGTAATGTTTTGTGGTTGCGAAAATGTTGCCTATTTGTCTAATCAGATAGGGACTTTGAATGTGTTGTTTTCAGAGAGAAGGTACCATGGGGAAAGGAGTTCGGAGCGCTTAACCTATAAGACCAACAATTAAAATTGGCCCTACACCCATTGTAGGAGCTAACACAAAGATGTGGGTACAATTAAGAGGAGAACACCCAATCACCACTATCATGCTTTTGGAAATAGTTCAATATCTAAGGTATGCAATGTCTCATCTGGTTGAAGATAATGAGGGTTATGTGGGATCAATAACCAATCCTATAGAGCCTCTCTCATCCACAAAACCATAAACATTGCATAAGAAGTTTAGGTAATGAAGACAGAGAGGAAGAGCACAGATAGGGAAATTTAAATATAATTACGGGGAAGCACACTTAGTAACCACGAGGAGATAAGAATGAAGATGATTCCTACTGCCACTTGTTATTCTATCTTCAGTTCTTTTTAAAAATGCTATATGTTTGTATTTTTCTTTTCCCAATTAATGTTGGTTTATACATCTAATAAGTTATTATGCTTCATTCTTCTTAGGTTAGTATGTGTGACACTTGGTTTATTGATTTTAGTGAATCTTATAGCTTTCAGTATTATGTGCCTTACACCTTTGCTCAAGGTTAGTCATATCAACCCTACCAGATATTATGACTAAGGTGGTGCATACATTCTTCGTAAGTATTGACCATAATCCAACAATCTATGCTTAAATCTTTACACATACCCACACAGCTTTCTGGACCTAATTTCCCAACATTTTTGCCCATATCAAATCATACTTATTGTTATGTTAAATAGATCACACATCCTCAGTTTAATCACAAGAATACATGGCATCGCTTTTGGGTTTTATATAAGAAAAACAAGAAACTATTGTGAAATATTGAAAAAATACCTTTACTATTTGGCACATGTGGGAATCCATTTTTTTTCAAGTTCAATATATATATATATATATATATATATATATATATATATTTAATGATAATCCAATTCTTGTACTTCTAATTTTTCTCATAATCTTCTAGAAACTTCATTTATTGATTTTCATCTACATTTTAAGGTAATCCTAGCTTATTGTCTATAGTAATTTTAAAATATTAGTCATTATTTCTTTCTAATATTGACATGTACAAGTCAATTGGAATGAAAATATCAATAATTTGTGCAAATATAAACAATTATTATATGCTTTCCATACTGAAAGTAAACATGTTAGAACAAGGACCTCATAGAGAATTTTTTACAAATGAGAAAACAATGTCAAAATCTACATTATCTAAATTGACATTTCCTTTTTATCATAATTAATGGAACCGTGCACCATGAGCTTAAGTCTTAGAATAAAATGGGTTACATGTAAAACAGTGTGTAATCTTGTAGTTTTGATATGCCTAGTTATACTAGTTCACCCATGTTATAAAAGTTTGACATTATCTCCAATGTTTTCCATTTCCTCAAGACACACATTATGTTTACTTCATAATGTCTATTCAGATTTCCCAGTGGTTACCATTTCCTCACGACACACATTATGTTTACCTCATAATAGCTATTGAGATTCCTTAGTGGTTACGTGAAAAATTTTGTGAGAGATGTAGAGGACTCTTCCACCTATATAACAATAGGAGATGTCACCCAATAAAAAAAAAAGTCTATTTCCATGGGATTAATAGTGTTCTGATTTAAATTTGAATAATCAAACCCTAATTGTATGAATAAGTAAGTAATATACTTTTCCAAAAGTTATGATGGACAACCTCTCCACATTACTTTAGTTGTTGTATCATTGTTAAGTGACATGTTTTTCCTTAGTATCCACACCCTAACATTTGAATTTGTGATTATAAAATTACATGTTTTTCCCTTCACCCTAATATATAGAAATTTGTAGTTATGGACTACCGCTATCATTTCTATTGTCTAGTTGGGAATTGCTCGTAGGATTCAGTATTGCAATTATGATTTCCATTTTGATTATAAAACTTAGAGCATAACGTTTAGTATTTAAATGACAAACATGATGTCAATATGACTTCGTAATTATATCACTAATAGTAGAGCTTTAGGAAACCCTTCTGGAAGACCTCCTTCCATGCAATTGAATTTTGAGGCTTACTTTGATTTACAGTGAAACATGAAATCTCTTCTTCTATAGTAATCAAATCTTATTGTTATTAAATTTATAAATTAGTCATGTCTTGTATGCATGGACATGTCTGCATACTCCTTTTTTCCCATTATGTCCTAGTGTTGAGCCTAAGTCTCCAATACCATTTGTCATATCTCTAGTTCAAGGCCCCTTTTTTAATTTATTTCTTTACTTGTAACTGCAATACTCTATTTACATAAATATTCCAAATTTCTATTTTATTTTTCTCATTTTCTTTGATGGATGTAAGTCTGTGTTGACAAACCAATTATGATGTGATTTCCAGTAAAAACCCTCTCAAAAATATTTGAAAGTTGTAATAAAATGTCACATAGAGACTAATTCAAATTACATATACTCATTCTAGTTGAATTACTCACTCCCTCTATATGTAACCATTGGACAAGTTAGCTGTAACTATGGATGACACAATTAATAGAAAATTTCACTTTCTATATCATTGATTTACATTGGCTTAGGAAAGTGTCCCATACTTTCCTACCTTGACACCATTTAACCACTAAATAAAATCATGTGGCACATGTACCAATTCCATGCCATGTTGGAATTAATACAATAATTTTCCCTATTCAACCTTAACTCGGTATTTATACTAATTTTTATTTTTGTTAAATTTCAATAACTCTTATTAAGAACCATCAGTCCATCAACTTGGCAGATAACAGAAGTAGCGTATAATGGGTCATTGCAGGGCGGCTCCCCTTCTACGACACACCCTCTATCACATGCTTCTCACATGGAGGTGATCTTGGCTTCTACCTTGGGCTTCGGTGAACGATCTCCATTACTGGAGGCAATCCAATGGTTATTACTCTGTAACGCGTTCTTTTTTGAAAAAACGTTCTTGCTGCTCACTTGTCATCATCATTGTGTACCTTCAGATTATATGTTGAACGATTAAAAAATGTGAAGCCATTGTGTTGGAAATTTCAGGTGATTTCAAACTCAAAAGACCAGAGAACAACGCTCTGATACCACTGTTGGGAATTTTTCTGGTAAAATTCCAAAAAAAAAATCACAGAACAGAGAACAATACTCTGTTTTTCACACACAGGATCTTGGCACAGCGGGACAAAAGAAATGTTTTCAGAACACAGAGTTTTACCCACACACACATAAAACTTGTATTTATTTAAAAGGTTGCTGTTACAAAATGGGTCTTCCTCTCACAGAGGGATTACGTAGAAATACTTCAGTTCCAATTCCAAAAAGGATTACTCTGTTTCACTTTTCAAATCTTCACACTGCTGTGTAAAATTACATACGTTGCTGCGTTCTATTTTTTTACTTCGCAGTGTTGTGCATTACAAATACACTTTACACTACTGTGTATATTTTTATACGCACTGCTGCGTTCTTCCCTCTTCACTCTCATCAACACAACAAAAAAACATTACATATATATATATATCAACAATAAGAACTTACTTCACGTTTTCACTTCCCATGCTTCCGTAAAAGAAATAATAAAAATTAAATGCTTTTACCAACTATTACTTGAGCCCATACTCCTGCTGAAATGAAATTAAAATCCTTACCAAAACTTACCAACCCACAGTAAATTTCATTTACTATTTTACTGACATTTACTGGCGGTAAAGAAACTTTTACTTCATGTAAAATTCATTTGGTGCAGGCTTGTACTTCAACCGTTGACTTCAATTGGATCGCATCACAGAAATCACATTAGGCGGAACACAAAAGTAGAGAATACACACATTAGTGCGATCTGCGATATGCGATCGGATCGCATCGCACCATCGCAATCGGGGAAATCAAGTGAACAAAGTGGAGGAACCAAGCACACATGCGATATGCGATCTGCGATCTCATCGCATCGCAAATCAAATAAACTTGCAGTTGAAATTATTTTTTTTAACACTCCCCTTTAATTTCAACTGCTGGGTTATCAATCATACTGAGACATTTCCTCAAAAATTCAAAGCTCTTCTGATCCAGTGGCTTTGTCAGGATGTCTGCTACCTGTTCCTGAGTGCTGCAATGTTGTAGAACAATTTCTCCGTTGTTCACCAATTCTCTGATGTAGTGAAACCTTGTATCAATGTGTTTCGTTCGTTTGTGAAACACAAAATTCTTCGACAACGCAATAGCAGAGCTATTGTCACAAAAAATCACCGTTGCTGTTGCCTGCTCTTGGCATAGACTTCTTAACAGTCTCCTCATCCAAACCGCTTGTCACACTGCTACTGTAGCTGCCACGTACTCTGCTTCTGCTGTAGACAACACCACAATTGGTTGTTTCTTAGAAGCCCATGAAATTGCTCCTGAACCCATGTGAAAAAGATAACCGGATGTGTTTTTCCGATCATCCACACTTCCAGCCCAATCGCTATCGGTGTAGCCAACCAAATGTGAACTTTCTGAAAAAGTATACAAAATGCCAAATGTGCTTCTTTCGGCCTCTCCATGAATCTGGAAATTAAGCTAACAGCAAACATTATATCAGGCCTAGTTGCAGTTAAATACATAAGGCTTCCAACTATGCTCTTATACAAGCTAGGATCAAAATCCTTGTTGTTGTCCTCTTTGCTGAGTTTTAATCCCATTACCGTGGGAGTGTTTGCTGCTTTGCATTCTTGGATATTAAATCTGCTCAACACATCATTTACATATCTTGCTTGAGAGATAAAAATTCCATTTTCATTTTGATCTACTTCTATTCCCAAGAAGTATCTTAGCAAACCCATGTCAGTCATCTCATATTCTTCTTTCATGATTGATTTGAAGTTTTCAATGAGGTAGTCATCATTACGTGTAAAAATTACATCATCAACATACAAGACAACGATTAAAATCTTACCATCCTTTTCTTTGATGTAGATTGTGGATTCTCCCTCACATTTGTCAAATTCATTTTCGAGTAGATAGGAATCTATTCTACTGTACCACGCTCTTGGAGCTTGCTTCAGCCCATAAAGAGCTTTCTTCAATCTGCAAACTTTGTGCTCTTGGCCTTTCTTCTCATAGCCTAGAGGTTGTTCAATGTAAACCTCCTCCTTTAACACTCCATTTAGAAATGCTGACTTCACGTCCGTTTGGTAAACTTTCCAGTTGTTTTGAGCTGCTATGGATAACACTGCTCTCACGGTTTCCATTCTTGCAACCGGTGCGAAAGTCTCCTCATAGTCTCTCCCATACTGCTTCTTGTATCCCTTAACAACCAGCCTTGCCTTATGTCTTTCAATTTTGCCTTCAGCATTGCACTTGGTCTTGTAAACCCACTTAACTCCAATGACCTCTTTACCTTTTGGTAGCTCAACCAAATCCCATGCCTTGTTTCTTTCTATGGCATTCATCTCCTCATCCATAGCTTCTATCCATTTCTTATCTTTAATAGCATCTTCTAAATGAATAGGGTCATGAACATGACAATACAAGGAAAATAAGGAATTCATTCCTTCATTATAAATGTCACTCAAGTTTCTGAATTTCTTACCTCTTTCACTTGGTGTGCAAGTGCTTGAAGATGCACTTGAATTTCCTCCTTGTGGTGTGCTTGGAGAAGCACTCTCATTTCTCCTCAACGGTGTTCCTTGCTGTCCTTGTGTTGGCGTTGCTGTTTGGGGATGTATTTCTACCATTTCCTCATCATCTTCATCATGAGACAAACAGTTTTTGACATTAACTGTTTTCTCTATGCTTCCATCCCAAGCTTCCTCCTTAATAAATTGAACATCTCTGGTCACAAAGAACTTCTTGGTAGATGGGATATACAACCTATAAGCTTTGGATTCCTCACTGTATCCAATGAAGATACATTTCTTCCCTTTGTTGTCCAACTTCCTCCTTAGCTGATCAAGAATGTGTGCATAAGCCACACAACCAAAAACTTTCATGTGGGTGATTCCTTGCTTTCTCCCACTCCATGCCTCTTCAGGCACTTTTTTCATCACAACTTTTGTAGGACACCTATTCAAGATATATACTGCACAATTTACGGCTTCAGCCCAATAATCATTTGGCAAATGCTTTTCCTTCAACATGCTCCTTGCCATATCCATAATGGTCCTGTTCTTCCTTTCAGCAACTCCATTTTGCTGTGGGGTGTACCTTGCTGTAAACTGCTTGTATATTCCATTTTCTCTACAAAAACATAAAAATTCTTTGAAGATATACTCACCTCCTCTGTCAGTTCTCAAAACTTTGATGCGCAACCCACTTTGATTTTCCACGAGTGCTTTGAAATTTCAGAATTTTTCAAACACTTCACTTTTATTCTTCAAGAAATAAACCCAAGTTTTTCTTGTAAAATCATCAATAAATGTTAGAAAATATTGGCTGCCTGCTAAAGATGGGGTTTGCATTGGTCCACATAAATCTGAGTGGACAATTTCTAAGGGTGCTTTTGCCCTGATGCTTTTCCCTGATGGAAAACTTTCTCTATGTTGTTTCCCCAAGATACAACCTTCACAAAGGTTGTCTGGTTTCTCTATCAATGGCAATCCTCTTACCATCCCTTTTCTGCTCAACAGGTTAAGACCTCCAAAGTTGAGATGTCCAAATCTCAAGTGCCACAACCAATTTTCATCCTTTGGCACACTTTGGAGAGCCTCTTGGGAAACTGCTGCTATTACTTCTTTGTTTTTCAATTCTGCTCTTATTCTAAGAGGGAACATCCTGTTCCTCGTCATCCTCACTTCAGCAATGCATCGCTTGCTGGGTGCTCTATCCATGATGGTGCATACATCATTCTCAAAGAAGACATTGTAACCCTTTTGAACAAGCTGTCCAATACTCAAGAGGTTACATCTCATTCCAGGAACATAATAGACATCTGCTATGGTTTTCTTTTCACCTTGCTTTGTAAATATTTTAACTTCTCCTTTACCCATAACAGAAATTTTGCTATCAGTCCCAAGTGTGACTTGTGACTTCACATTTTGATCTAAAGAAGAAAACAAAGCTATGTTTCCTGTCATATGGTTGCTGCAACCGGAGTCTAGAAACCATATATCTTCACTTTTTGTTTCAGCCATATTACAAGCTAACAAAACATTATCTTGGTTGATATTTTCTCTAGTGATATTTGCACTAGATCTATTATTCATATCATGCTGCTTCTTCCTACATTCACTCGCATAATGCCCATATTTTTTACAATAATAACATTGGACATTGGATTTTTCATACCTTTGTCCTTGAGCATGACGCTGTCCACTTTGTTGGCTGCTGCCTTGGCCTTGGTTTTGATTTGGATTACTGCCTCTTCCTTGAGCATTTGCTGGACTGTTCCTTCCACCTCTGTTCTGGCTTCTGCCTCTTCCTCTTTTGTTTCCTCTGCCTTGACCTCTTCCTCTTCCAAAGGACATTTGAGTTCTGAAGGCTTGCTCTAGAGATGAGTTTTCATTTCTAATCAACCTCTGTTCATGTGTTATCAGTGATGCATGAAGTTCATCAACTGAAAAGTTTGAGAGATCCTTTGTCTCTTCTATGGTGGTGACAATCACATGGAATCTTGAGGGTAGGCACCTCAATAGTTTCTCCACAATCCTCCTTTCTTCAAGTATCTCTCCATGAGATCTTATTTGTGTGACCAGGCCAATTACTTGAGTGAAGAATGAGTCAATATTGTCTGATTCCTTCATGCACAAGTTCTCAAAATCTTTCCTCAGCAACTGCAGTTTAGCTGTCTGCACTTTCTCCATGCCTTGATAGGCTGTCTTGAGTTTGCCATGCTTCTTTGGATGTCTTAGTTGTTGCGAACCTTGGAAACACGCTTCCATGCACTGTTTGATACAAGAAGAAGAGGGCTTTTGAGTCCTTCTTCTTGTAGCTCTTCAACAAATCTTTTTCTCCCTGAGTTAATGCATTAAACTCATTTTTATCTGCTGGTTGTTCAAAACCATCTTCAACTATTTCCCATAAGTCTTGGGAAACAAACAAGGCTTTCATTGTTATTGCCCAATAGTCATAGTTTTTGCCATCAAATAGTGGAAGCTGCATACCCATGCTATTGCTGGTGCTGGTGCCAGCCATTCTTGCACTCCTAACTATGCTTCAAATACTTCAGTGTGTATTTAAAATAACAGACTGTCTTCAACAACAACACAAAAAAAAAAAAAAAAAAACTTTGAAAAATACCTGAATCCTTTTGCGTGAGACTTCACTCTGCTGGAGAAGATTTACTGCTGCAACAAAAGGAACCTTCCTTCAGCTTCTTTGACACCTTCACAGAGCTTGGACTAGCTCCAATACCAGTTGTTGGAAATTTCAGGTGATTTCAAACTCAAAAGACCAGAGAACAACGCTATACCACTGTTGGGAATTTTTCTGGTAAAATTCCAAAAACAAAATCACGAACAATGCTCTGTTTTTCACACACAGGATCTTAGCACAGTGGGACAAAAAAAATGTTTTCAGAACACAGAGTTTTACCCACACACACATAAAACTTGTATTCATTTAAAAGGTTGTTGTTACAAAATGGGTCTTCCTCTCAGAGAGGGATTACACATAAATACTTCAGTTCCAATTCCAAAAATGATTACTCTGTTTCACTTTTCAAATTTTCACACTGGTGTGAAAACTACATACGCTGCTGCGTTCTATTTTTTTACTTCGCAGTGTTGTGCATTACAAATACACTTTACACTGCTGTGTATATTTTCATACGCACTGCTGCGTTCTTCCCTCTTCACTCTCATCAACACAACAAAAAAACATTACATATATATATCAACAATAAGAACTTACTTCACGTTTTCACTTACCATGCTTCCGTAAAAGAAATAATAAAAATTAAATGCTTTTACCAACTATTACTTGAGCCCATACTCCCAGTGAAATGAAATTAAAATGCTTACCAAAAGTTACCAACCTACAGTCCATTTACTGTTTTACTGACATTTATTCACGGTAAAGAAACTTTTACTTCACGTAAAATTCATTTGGTGGAGGCTTGTACTTCAACCCTTGACTTCAATTGGATCCCATCGCAGAAATCGCATTAGGCGGAACACAAAAGTGGAGCATACACACATTAGTGCGATCTGTGATATGAGATCTGATCCAATCGCACATGGCAATCGGGGAAATCAAGTGGAGAAACCAAGCTGGAGCATACACACATTAGTGCGATTTGGGATATGCCATCTAATCCAATCGCACCATCGCAATCCGGGAAATCAAGTGAACAAAGCGGAGGAACCAAGCACACATGCATATGCGATCTGCGATCTCATCCCATCGCAAATCAAATAAACCTGCCGTTGAAATTAGGAGGTGAAGGTAATTAAAATGAACCGTTATTAGTTGCGCTGAAAGTAGTTAAAGTTTTATCTGCATCGATGATCCATCATTGCCCATAACTGAAGAAGAAACGAGAAGTTTTGCAGGCACTAAACTTTGTTATGCCAGGGGCAGAGCAGGGGCCGATGTTCGGCCGCCCAGATAACCAAAAGACCATGGTAGTAGGTCCGCCAAGGCTCTGATGATTGCGCGAAACCGTGACATTCAGGTGTATTTCCCACAATACGGATGGTGCCTTTTAATTGGTTTTTCAGGCGCCGTAGGGTTTCAAATCTGATCCCAAAGTGTCGTGGAAATTGTTCATTATCTGTCTTAAAGGGACTTGTGTGTGTTTTTATGGATTTCTTTGCAGTTGGATTGTTTTCTCTGTTTGTAGAACTGGAGATCAAATCCTAATAAGAAAATATATAATGTTTCCAGAAGAAAATATATAATGTTTGACTGTGTTTTAAGAAATTCTACATTAGTTTATTTGATTTAGTTAGGAGTTTAGTTCCCATTGAGTGATTGTTAATTCCAATCTGTCGAGAAAACGGATCCGTTCGAGGAATATAGGGTTCATCGTGTTGACTAAAGATCTATCGATGTTATACCTGATTGTAAACTTAGGATGGTGTGTTAGGAAACAATAGTTTTAAATTACTTTACAATGTGATCTTATATTTCTAGGTACAAGCAAGGGAGCTCAATGTTTCTGCAGGAGGATTTGGCCGTTCGTTTCGATTGCCAGAGTATAGCAGCTTGAATTACAGTCACGGTTTTGGTGCATGAAGCTGTGAAATTGAACGTTGGAGCTTTGAAATTTTGAATCAGTGTTAACATGATAAGTCATTTAAAAATTGATTTGAATTGCATCGTTTGAAAATAATTATGCAGGTAGCCTTTTTTTGCAATCTTTTTTCCCTCGGACATTGCCCCTTTCTGTGTCAGTTGTATACGTTTATGCGATGTTTGTAACTTTGGTGCAGCCCATGGTAGCTTATTTAAGGTCACATTTTCAAAGTATTTAAGCCGTGATGCCAGTCTCGGCAGTTTATGCGATGTTTGCAACTTTGGTGCATCCCATGGAAGCTTCTCCAACGTTATATTTTCACAATATCTAAGCAGGGATGCCAGGATCGGTAGTCTCAACTCAATCATAGAATGCATTCGAAAGTTTGTTTTGGTTGGAGTCAAAACAACATGTGAACCCAGCGATGACTTAATGGTTCTTTGTCACAATGCGGTGACTGGTTTGTTTTGCCTGAGTTATTGTGGAAATTCACATGGGTTATGTTTTATGATATCCAACTCAGTTTCATTGTGCATGGTTTGTTATGTCAGAAGCACCCAGTAGATGTCTCACTTAGTAATGCCCGTTAAAGTGTTCGCAAGTTTGTTTTGTTCGAGTCAAAATGCTATTTTAATGTATTGATGCTGGTCAATTTTTGCTCTTTTTGTTGGTTAACTGTCCTTTTCGCCCACGAAGCGTCTGTTTTGTATAGAATGGGAACAGTGGAGTACAACAAGCATGTAAATGTGCTTCTTTTTGAACTGTTTTAATGCATCCCTTTATGTGGCGGGATGCATGTGTTCACCGTGGTGGTAAGCGACCCTTCTTACTACTTACACCACACTGCCTAACCAACAAATTGATTCTTCTCCATAGCTGCGATGTGTTGATTTGCTTCTTTTGCTGGGAGTGATTACAGATATCTAAACCTAAATGAGATTTTATTTAGGTCGAAAAATGACCCTCTGACTTATTAAATAAATTTATAGTAGTAATAATACGATGGATAATTTATGAATACAGGGTTTTGAGTTGAAAATACAAAAGATAATATATAAATACAGGGTTACGAGCCAGAACTGTAATTCCGTGAGATGGCCCGAGAGTTATCAACAATTCACAAAAGCTATGTCGAGCCATTAACAAATTAGCGGCTAATCTTTTAAAGATATATTAAACCATGTTTGGTAAAAGTATATTCAAGTGCAATTTGTAAGATGAAATATTATATATATTCTTTTAAATGTGTTGTGCAATTATATTAACAATTTTTAAAGGAAAAAAATTCAGGAAAAATGGTGTGGAGGTCATGTTATTGTATTGTATGTTTAAATAATAGTAAAATAAATATAATAAATATGACTTACCTTTAAGGACTTAATATAATATATTAAAATCTGTGAATTTATGTTTAAATTATAAAAAATTAAATATTAGTTACGTTTAAATAGTTAATATACATCTATAATATCTAATTCTAGATTAATTTAGGAAAAATATTTTAGAAAGTGAATTCAGAAATTAAATTGGAGAACAAAGAAATACTGAAAAATATTTCTCTATTTAATTATATATAATTACAATATAAAAAAAATTAAAAATATCTATTAGAATTATATATATATATATATATATATATATAATAAAATTTTTAATTAAATGACATAAAAATTAAAATAATTATAAATAATAAAAAGAATATAATAATCACCCTCTCTCTTCTCAAAAACAAATCCCATTACCTTGATGATGGACTCACTAAATCTGATGATGGACTCACTAAATCTGTTCATAGGTTTTTCCTCAAAATAAAAAATATAGTAGTTTTCTATAAATTAAAACGTAATTAATAAATATTGTAAAATTCATTATGTATAAATGGATAATAATATATTATCATATTAGAATGATTAATTATTAAGTTAAATGAAAAAAATATTTAGTTGCATTTTTTGAAAAGAAGAATACATTAAAATAAAAAGTATTGAGTATCAAATTATAGATCAATTTAAGAAAAGTTTTTTAGAAAGTGAATTTAGAAATTAGATTGGAGAATAAAGAAATAATGAAAAAAAATTTTCTCTATTTAATTATATATAATTACAATATACAAAAAAAAAAAAAAAAAAAAAAAAAATTCATTACAATTATATATATATATATATATATATATATATATATATATATATATATATATAAATTAAATAATATAAAAATTTACCATAATAAAACTAATATATAATTAGAATATAAAATAAATAAAATAAAATAATTATAATTAATAAAAAAATTATAATAATATTCTTTAAATTAAAATGTAATTAATAAATATTGTAAACTTCATTGTGTATATATCAATAATAATATATTATCATATTAGAATGATTAATTATTAAATTAAATTAAAAATATATTCGTAGTATTTTTGAAAATAAGAATACATGAAAAGAAAAAGTATTAGGTAAGTGTTACTGAAAAGTTTCATGTTTTAAATGGATTCTTAATAATTATTTATAAAGTAGTTTTGAATGTATTGTTTATGGTAAATTTAAAAAAAAATGTAACATTTCAAATTTTATAAAACATATTCACAAACAACTTTTCAATATTATCAACATAACCATAGACAAATGACAAAATAGTCCAATCAAAAATAGATTTTTTCTTGCTCCTTTCATTTTTGAAAAAGAGAATACATGAGAAGAAAGAGTATTAGGCACATGTGACTAAAAAGCTCCATGCTTGAAAATGGATTGACAATAATCATCTATAAACTAGTTGTGAATGTATTGTTTATGGTAAATTAAAAAAACTTGTAACATTTCAAATTTTATAAAACATATTCACAAAAAGCTTTCTGATGGCGAGGGTGCAGGCGTTAGAGACAATCTCCCTAATCTACCTGCAATTTCTTCAATGTCTTGATCAATTTCCCTTTCTTCTACTCTGGGCGCATCAGTCATTAAACTGATATTTCATTTCTAAAAAAAAAACCACGGTCATGCTTTATTATCAAACAGTGGCTTTCGGGAATTCTTAAAAGAAATATTCCTTTTGGTGGACTTACATATACAATATACATCCACGTTATATATACCCACACAACATATATATATCCACGTTATATATACCCACGGTACGTTCTCCCTTCCTCTTTGATATCGGCGACAGTTATATAGGCTGGACGTTACCATGTACAAAGGCTTGGATATATATATCGCACCGGTGATAGTTATACCTCTCCGCTCTCTATGCTAGTTTCGGGCTGATATATATATAAGTCGCATCGCCCAAACAATGATATTTTTACCTCCAGAACCGATACACTTATACACAGCCCTTAATATGTCGCCAGTTCCGCTTTTCGCCGGTCGATGCAATTACCAACTTCCCCGCCTCCGAATTGATGGACTCAGCGACATGTATATATCGTGGTTTATATTATTTCGGCTCCTGATCCAGAACTCGACCCTTGTTACGCTATACTCCCTTCGACCCAAAAGGCTTTGTAAACCGATTATACAACTAACAGTTCCAAAGGACTCCGACGTCGATATGATCTCGAACCGATATGATAAAATTTCCAGGTATAAAAGTTCAAATCGCTACAGCCACTTAATGGGAAAATTCAAGAGTTCTTAGGGAAACAGAGACATATGCGTAACTGTAAAATCAAGCCTGTATAATCATCAAATGAAAGGGAAATTGATTCAATGATTAATACACAGTAATTGCGCATGATGAAAATAAGAACCATTTAACACCGTCAACACTATCCGACAATCTATGCATGCCTATACAAAATCATTAATAAGAGACACTGAGAGAACAATTTTTTCAAAATAATAGTATGGCACTCGCCCCTCTCCTCTGTCTGATGAGAGCTTCGCTGCCTCTTTATTTATAACTAAGGATAAGCCCTTTCGGTCCTTATCCGATACAAAGAAAAGCATGCTTTTCAGAATGATTTAAAGCTTGAAGGCTTTATTACAAATAGCATGATTTATTGCTAGGATTTATTCTATTTTTAACTAAGAAAGCATAGAAATTGCAGGCTAAAGGACCCCACTCCCTTTCCTGTAGATTTTTTTTGGATTTTTGGAATAATTTGGAAGATTTTTCCCCTCTGAGTCCTATGCTCCCGCATCAGACTCCCAAGGTAGAAAATTTTCATGATCTCCTGATCATGTGTTCAGATCTATGTTTCCCTGGATCCCATATCTTGTGCTGCCATTTTCCACTTGTCACTGCTTCTGTTTGTTGTTCTTCTCCAGGTGTCCACAATTTATGCTGCATCGCCGCACTGGCTAAGCCTTCATAATCTTCTGCTATCTTTCTTTTGCTGCTTCTCCTTTGTTTTACTGTTGTTGACCTCTTCCGGGATACTGTCATCATTAGTTTTCTGATGCTTTCAATCTCTTGGTCCAATAAATCTCCCAGCTGTTGATTTCTTGTTGTCTGCTGAGTTAAGACAGCTTGCTCAGTTTTTACTCTCTCTATCTGTACTGTCACTTGCTGATTTCTTGCTTCTATGCTGGCCTCTGTTCTGACTGCCACCCAATCATCCACACCCTCTTGTCTTCTGGAACAGAGAACTTCTTTTCCCTTCATTTGACTGCTCAACTCAGTCAAATGTTCCTCAGCACCGGCGACAATACCTGCATTCACAGAACAATTTTTAGAATAAAAACCATAAGGCTTCAGTGCCTCTTCTGCTGCTGTCAATGTTGTCTCAACTGGCACTGTAAATACCATCCCATATGCTGCTCTAGTTGTCACTCTGGATGTTGCCGCCATTGATGTTGCTATCATTGCCACCATAGATGTTGTTGCCGCTGCTGCCATAGATTTTGTTGCCACTGTTGCCATAGATGTTGCTTCCTCCCAAACTTCCTGACTCTCTGCAACATTCTTTGGCTCACCACCTTCTTCTTCCTCTTCAAAAATCTTCAGTAATTGTCCACCATCATCTTGATTTATTTTCTCAATCAAATCAAGTCCTTCAAACATTGTAACCTCATCTTCTAACATTGTAGCAGCTCCAAAATTCTGCATACCAGTCTTCTCTTGGCTATTTAGGCAAGCCAACTCTTTATTGTCACCCATAGAAACAAGTTTCTGTATATGAGACATGACTGTCTTATCTTCTTTTTGCAACAATTCTTCTTCCCTCGAGACAATTCCCAGTGATGGATTTTCTTCTTCATCACCTGCACTCACAAAACGCTTGTTAAAATTAAAAACATAAGGCTACTGTGCCTTATCTCCTTTTGGCAATAATTCAAATGGTTGCTCTGTTTTCTCCTTCTCCTCTGTCAGCATATCAGTATGCTGATTCGAATTCTTAGCAAAATTCATAAGACTGTCCATTAGTCTTTCTTCCACACCATTTGTTTTAATGATGCCTTTTTGCTCTTGTCCACTGTACTGAACTCTTTCATTTGCAATCTCCCTGTCATACTTTGGATTCTCCAACAAGTATTCCAACAATGCAATTTCTCTATGGCATTGTTGCAGCATTTCATCATCACTTATAGTCCCTGCATTCACACACAAACTGTTAGTTTGAAAATCACAGAGTTCAACAGTCTCAACTGTTGCTTCACTTATCCATGCTACAGACTGATCTACTTCTTCTGCATCCATAAGAACTTCCTCTTATGCTGTAGCAGCTTCACAAGATTGCACATCCTCCTCAGCCCCTGTAACCACATCAAAAGTATCAGCTACATTATCCAGTTGATCTGGATTTGTCCAATAACTCAAGAAATCATCAATGATATCCTCTTCACGACTAAACTATATACTTATCATCTGCTCCAAGTATTCCTTTTTCCCAAGTAACAGGGTTTTTGAATTAGTCTTCGGTCCCAGCTCATCTTCTTCTTGCAGAGGCAACAATGTATGATTGATACCATCCTTTCCAAACTTGTAGGTGTTTCTCTTCCCGTCATGTATGGCTCCTCTGTCATATTGCCAAGGCCTTCCAAGCAATATGTGACACACATCCATAGGCATCACATCACAAACAATTTCATCTTTGTACTTGCTCACTTGAAATTCCAGTTCACACTGTTCACTTACCAACAGTCGATGTCCCTTTTGTAACCACGACACCTTATAAGGTGTTGGATGCTTCCTTATCTTCAGCTTCAATTTCTCCACTACTACTGTAGAGATCAAATTATCAGTGCTGCCACTATCAATGATCGTCTGGCAACATTTCCCTTGGACTTTACATACTGTCCTCAATAAAGTTTTCCTTTGTGGCGGTTCAGCAGCCACCTCCTTCATTGGCATAAGTAAAAATTTATTAACCACCAGATATTCTCCTCTTTCTGGTGTATTTTCTTCTTATGTTACTGCTGCCACTGGCATCTCTCCCTTAGCTGGAGCAACAATTGCAGTCCTCTGCTTTGTGTCTGCATTCTCTGGACACTCAAAAGCTCTATGTCCCAGCTTGTTACATCTGTAACATCTTATTTCTCTGCCTCCTCTTCCTCTAGAAAACTCCCTCTGCCTCTTGCATCACCTCCTGTGGGTGCATGCTGGGTTGAGCTACTACTAGCTCCTTCTTTAGGTGCTGTAGATCCTCCTCTATCACCTTGACTTCCTTTTCCTCTGAAAGTCCCTCTGGCAGACTCCTTCCTCATGAGTTTTTCCTCAGCTTTCAGCGCTATCTCATAAGCTTCCTCTACTGTTTTAGGAGACAACAAACTTATCTCATCCTAAATGTCCATCCTAAGGCCATTCAAATATCTAGCCACCTTCTCATATGTGTCTTGGGCTTCTCCAGCTCTTATGCTCACTTTATAAAACTCTTCTGTATATTCTTTTACTGTTAAAGCTCTCTGTCTAAGATTTTGCATTTGTCTAAACAATGTTTACTGATAATTACTTGGTAAAAACTTACCTCTTACCTTTGCTACCATTCGGCTCCAGTTCTTGATTGGCTGCTTACCAAGTCTCTTCCTTTCCGCCTACACACCATCCCACCAGAGTGCTGCGTGGCCTTTTAACTTGGTGACATCAAACTTTACTTTCCTCTCATCCTCTCTTTCCTCGTAATCAAAGAATTTCTCCATGCTATTAATCCAGTCAATCAATTCTTCTGGATTCAGTCCTCCTTGATATACCGGTACTAACTGATTCCATGGCCTGGTTGTTGATTTCAACACTGACTGAAAGAACCTCATCTCAGGAGTAACCTGTACAACTTCCTCCTCTTCTGTGGCTTCAATTTCGGGCTCACTGACATCTTCATCATCCATATTTCTATCCGAAGTTAATGCATCCACTCTAGCTCGTAGCTCTTCTACTCTTTCCATTAGTTCAACATTTGCAACAGGCCGTCCTCTTCCACCACGTCCTTGTCCTCTTCCAACTCTGAAATCCATCCTTCTCCCTCTCCTGAGATTCAGTTCAATGTCAGTTGATGGCTCTGATACCACTAATGATGGCGAGGGTGCAGGCGTTAGAGACAATCTCCCTAATCTACCTGTAAGTTCTTCAATGTATTGATCAATTTCCCTTTCTTCTGCTCTGGGCGCATCAGTCATTAAACTGATATTTCATTTCCAAAAAAAAAAACCACAGTCATGCTTTATTATCAAACAGTGGCTTTCGGGAATTCTTAAAAGAAATATTCCTTTTGGTGGACTTACATATACAATATACATCCACGTTATATATACCCACACAACATATATATATCCACATTATATATACCCACGGTACGTTCTCCCTTCCTCTTTGATATCGGTGACAGTTATATAGGCTGGACGTTACCATGTACAAAGGCTTGGATATATATATCGCACCGGTGATAGTTATACCTCTCCGCTCTCTATGCTAGTTTCGGGCTGATATATATATAAGCCGCATCGCCCAAATAATGATCTTTTTACCTCCGGAACCGATACACTTATACACAACCCTTAATATGTCGCCAGTTCCGCTTTTTGCCGGTCGATGCAATTACCAACTTCCCCGCCTCCGAATTGACGGACTCAGTGACATGTATATATCGTGGTTTATATTATTTCAGCTCCTGATCCAGAACTCGGCCCTTGTTACGCTATACTCCCTTCGACCCAAAAGGCTTTGTAAACCGATTATACAACTAACAGTTCCAAAGGACTCCGACGCCGATATGATCTCGAACCAATATGATAAAATTTCCAGGTATAAAAGTTCAAATCGCTACAGCCACTTAATGGGAAAATTCAAGAGTTCTTAGGGAAACAGAGACATATGCGTAACTGTAAAATCAAGCCTGTATAAAGGAAAGCAGAGACATATGCGTAACTGTAAAATCAAGCCTGTATAATCATCAAACGAAAGGGAAATTGATTCAATGATTAATACACAGTAATTGCGCATGAGGAAAATAAGAACCATTTAACACCGTCGACACTATCCGACAATCTATGCATGCCTATACAGAATCATTAATAAGAGACACTGAGAGAACAATTTTTCCAAAATAATACTATGGCACTCGCCCCTCTCCTCTGTCTGATGAGAGCTTCGCTCCCTCTTTATTTATAACTAAGGATGAGAGCTTCGCTCCTTATCCGATACAAAGAAAAGCATGCTTTTCAGAATGATTTAAAGCTTGAAGGATTTATTACAAATAGCATGATTTATTGCTAGGATTTATTCTATTTTTAACTAAGAAAGCATAGAAATTGCAGGCTAAAGGACCCCACTCCCTTGCCTGTAGATTTTTTTTGGATTTTTGGAATAATTTGGAAGATTTTTCCCCTCTGAGTCCTATGCTCCCGCATCACTTTCCAATATTATCAACATAACTATAGAAAAATGACATAAATAGTCCAATCATAAATAGTTTTTTACTTGCTCCTAGCTAATAATTTTAAACCCTTTTGAGCACTAACCACTAAGAACATATTATGTTAGCAAAACTGTATTGCTTAGTCAAGCCAATCAACACTATTATGCATAAGCTTAATTAGTCAAGCCAAACAACACTATTATGCATAAGCTTAATTTGTACCATAATCTAAGCTTAATTTGTACCATAATCTTCCACGAGTCCCTCACCATTGTCACTAATTGTCTTCACCTTGTGATTAGGTCTATGAATGAGCTAAGCACTAGCATTTAAGAAGCTTACCAATTAGAATTTGGTGAAGACCATGAATGCACTTATTTCTCTATTTAATTATATATAATTACAATACACAAAAAATTAAAATAAAAATCATTAGAATTATATATATCTATATATATATATATATATATATATATATATATATATATATATATATATATGATGATATAAAAGTTAAAATAATTATAAATAATAAAAAGAATATAATAGTATTTTTTAAGTTAAAGTGTAATTAATAAATATTGTAAAATTTATTATGTGTAAATGGATAAAAATATATTATCATATTAGAATGATTAATTATTAAATTAAAATAAAAATATATTTAATGCATTTTTGAAAAGAAGAATACATGAAAAGAAAAAGTATTAGGTACATGTTACTAATTAACTCCATGTTTCAAAATGGATTGTTAATCATTATCAATAAAGTAGTTGTGAATGTATTGTTTATGGTAAATTGAAAAAAACATGTAATGTTTCAAATTTTATAAAACGTATTCACAAAAAAAAATCAATGTTATCAACATAACTATAGGCAAATGACAAAATTAGTCCAATCCAAAATAGATTGTTATTTTCTCCTTGCATTTTTGAAAAGGAGAATACATGAGTAGAAAAAGTATTAGGTACATGTGACTAAAAAGCTCCATGTTTCAAAATGGATTGTCCATAATCATCTATAAAGTAGTTTTGAATGTATTGTTTATGGTAAATTAAAAAAAAAAAACATGTAACATTTCAAAATCTATAAAACATATTCACAAAAAACTTTCCAATATTATCAACAAAACTATAGACAAATGACAAAAATAGTCGAATCATAAATAGATTTTTACTTGCTCCTAGCTATTAATTTTGAACCCTTATGATAGCTACCCACTAAGAAAATAGTATGTTAGCAAAAATGTATTACTTAGTCAAGCCAAACAACACTATTTTGCATAAGCTTAATTTGTACCATAATTTTTCAGTCCCTCACTCTTTTCTAAATAAAAGCATTGTCACTAATTGTCCTCACCTTGTGATTAGGTCTATGAATGAGCTAAGCACTAGCATTTGAGAGGCCTACCAATTAGAATTTGGTGAAGACCATGGATGCAATCATAAAAGGAGAGCTAGGAAGATTGTGAACTATATGGACCCATCATAATATACAATTATAGATTATTTTACAAAAAGTTTAGTGAATTCAAAAATTAAATTGGAGAATAAAGAAATACTAAAAGATTATTTCTCTATTTAATTATATATAATTACTATATACAAAAAAAATAAAATATTATATTCATTAGAATTATATATATATATATATATATAAAATCTAAATAAAATGATATAAAAATTAAAATAATTATAAATAATAAAAAGAATATAATATTATTTTTTAAATTAAAGTGTAATTTATAAATATTGTGACATTTATTGTGTGTAAATGGATAATAATATATTGTCATATTAAAATGTTTAATTATTAAATTAAAATAAAAATATATTTAGTTGTATTTTTTAAAAGAAGAATAGATGAAAAGAGAAAGTACTAAAAAAACTCCATGTTTCAAAATGGATTGTTAATAATTATTTATAAAGAATGTGTGAATGTATTATTTATGGTAAACTAAAGAAAACATGTAACATTTCAAATTTTATAAAGCATATTCACAAAAAAACATTTCAATATTAGCAACACAACTATAGGCAAATGACAAAAATAGTCCAATCAAAAATAGATTTTTACTTGCTCCTTGGATTTTTGAAAAGGAGAATACATGAGAAGAAAATATATTAGGGACATGTGACTAAAAAGCTTCATGTTTCCAAATGGATTGTCAATAATCATCTATAAAGTAGTTTTGAATGTATTGTTTATGGTAAGTTAAAAAAAACATGTAACATTTCAAATTTTATAAAACATATTCACAAAAAACTTTCCAATATTATCAACATAACTATAGACAAATGAAAAAAATAGTCCAATCATAAATAGATTTTTACTTGCTCCTAGCTATTATTTTTTAACCCTTATGACAACTAACCACTAAGAACATATTAGGTGAGCAAAAATGTATTGCCTAGTCAAGCAAAACAACACTACTTTGCATAAGCTTAATTTGTATTGTCACTAATTGTCCTCACCTTGTGATTAGGTCTATGAATAAGCTAAGCACTAGCATTTGAAAGGCTTACCAATTAGAATTTGGTGAAGACCTTGGATGCTCCTAAGAGGAGAGCTAGAAATATTGTGAACTAGGAAGGCCCATCATAAAAATTTATAAATGAGCATGACTATTTTTTCCTAGTCATTACCATATTAAATTGAAGCGTATAAAATAGTAAAAAATGATATATTGTGTTTGTAGTATATTTAATCATTTTACATGAATACTAATGTAGAAAATTAGCAAGCTATCTTATTCCATGTCTATAATTTTTATAATGATGTTCAAAACCATCATATACTACTTTAATGACACCATAAATAAAACTTAATGATTTACAAAATTATCAAAAACTTCTATGGTACCTACTTTGTAACTACAATATAAAACTACCAAGACTACCATTATTGGGCCATAGGATTAGAAAATGAGATTCTAAATATATAATTTTTCCATTTATCTAAGAAATCATAAGTGATGAAGTCACTAGTTGATGATTACTCAAAACAGTGTCCTAACTTATTAGACACTTATTACCCATAGGCTTATTGATCTTACATGATTACACTCATTATAATTCCACTCCTCCTTTGCATGTGTATGTGGACTCTTTTTGGCAAATGTCTATGTTTATCATAATGCGTGCAAAACTTGACCAAAATGCATTGACTACAAAAGATTATCTTGAGCTTTTATGATAATTGAAAATTGGTTGTTTGATATTTTTCTGAAATCTTAAAAACTTGAGAAGTTTATCTATTTTTCCAACCAAATTGAAACAATTATCTAATATATGCATGCACCTTAAAAGTCAAATGAATTTTAGTACCATATAACATATATTTCCAATTGAGAGTGATGCACTATGGAAAAAAATGATAAAAGTATATATTAATTATGGTTAAATATTTAATATAAAATTATAGATTAATTTACGAAATTTCTTTTAGAAAGTGAATTTAAAAATTAAATTGAAGAGTAAAGAAAGGCTGAAAAGTTATCTCTCTATTTAATTGTATATAATTGCAATATACAAAAATAAAAAATAATCATATATATATATATATATATAATTAATGATTATTTTTTATTTTTCTATATTGTAATTATATACCATTATATATATATATATATATATATATATATATATATATATATATATATATATATATAAATTAAAATAATTATAAATAATAAAAAGAATGTAATAGTATTTTTAAATTAAAGTGTAATTAATAAATATTCTAAAATTTACTTTGTATAAATGATGATGATGGTAGTGGTGGTGGTGGTGGTGGTGGTTAACGTCCACTTAGACCAAACTTTAAATTAAAATAAAAATATATTTAGTTGCATTTTTAAGAAGGAGAATACATGAGAAGAAGAAGTAAAAGTAGTAGGTACATGTGACTAAATAGTTCCATGTTTCAAAATGGATTGTCAATAATTATCTATAAAGTAGTTACTAATGTATTGTTTATGGTAAATAAAAAAAAACACATAACTTTTCAAATTTTATAAAACATATTCAATTTTTTTCCAATATTATCAACATAACTATACAGAAATGACAAAAATAGTCGAATTATAAAAAGATTTTTACTTGCTCCTTGAATTTTTGAAAAGGATAATACATGAAAAGAAAAATTATTAGGTACATGTGACTAAAAAGCTCCATGTTTCAAAATGGATTGTCAATAATCATCTATAAAGTAGTTGTGAATGTATTGTTTATGGTAAATTAGAAAAAACATGTAACATTTCAAATTTTATAAAGCATATTCACAAAAAACTTTCCAATATTATCAACATAACTATAGACACAAAAATTGTGCAATCATAAATATTTTTTTCTTGCTCCTAGCTACTAATTTTGAACCCTTATGAGAACTAACCAATAAGAACATATTATGTTAGCAAAAATGTATTTCTTAGTCAAGCCAAACAATACTATTTTGCATAAGCTTAATTTGTACCATAATCCACCAGAAGTCCCTCACTCGTTTCTAGGTAAACCCATTGTCACTATTTGTCCTCACGTTGTCATTAGGTCTATGAATGAGCTAAGCACTATAATTTGAGAGACTTAACAATTAGAATTGGTTGAAGAGCATGGATGCACTTGTAAGAGGAGAGCTAGAGATTGTGAAATATGAAGACCCATCATAAAAATTTATAAATTAGCATGACTATTTTTCCCTTGTCATTACCATATTAAATTGAAGCGTATAAAATAGTAACAAAATGATATATTGTATTTCAAATATATTTAATCATTTTACATCAAAGCTAATATAGAAAATTAGCAAGCTATCTTATGAGATATCTATAATATCTATAATGGTGTTCAAAACCACCATATATTACTTTAATGATACCATAAATACAACTTAATGACCACCATATACTAGTTTAATTATACCATAAATACAACTTAATGATTTCTAGAATTATCAAAAACTTCTATGGTAGATATTTTGTTACCACAACATAAAACTACCAAGGATACCCTTTATGGGCCATAGGATTACAAAATGAGACTCTAAATATATAATGTTTCCATTTATCTAAGAAACGATAACTCATGAATCACTAGTTGATGATTACTCAAAACATTATCCTAACTTATTACACACTTATTACCCATAGACGTATTGATCTTACATGATTACCCTCATTATAATTTCACTCTTTCTTTGCCTGTGTATGTGAATAATTTTTGGCAAATATCTATGTTTGTCATAATGCATGCAAAACTTACCAAAATGCATTGACTACAAACCATAATCTTGAGCTTTTGTCATAGTTCAAAATTGGTTGTTTGATATTTTTCTCTAATCTTAAAAACATAAGTTTATCTAATTTCCCCATCAAATTGAAACAATTCCCTAATATATGCATGTGACTTAACATTCAAATGCATTTTCTAGCATCAAACATATATTTTCCAATTGAGACTAATGCACTATGGAAAAAAATCATCTTCTTAGCGGGATTGTAAATTTCCTCAAGCTCCACCAAATCCACACATTAGATTAACCTTACATGTGGACATTCTTATTACGTTCCTTCATTGTTTATTAAGTGCGATTAAGAAAATTTATATTAAGTGGGGATTAATATAATGTTATTTACTTTCATATGGCTTTGCACAAGTCAATATATATTTCTTTGTTTAAAAGTTTTGTGTTCATGGTAGATATACCTACCTTGGTGTGGGTGTTGCCAAGCATTAGAATCAACATATAATATAGCAAAGCAGCTTTGATGGGGTTGAATCCCTTCTATTAACTAAGATGGACCCCCATGCAGCCTAGTGAAAGCTCATAACTTTTCCAAAGAATGTGAATTTAAAAATGTGAAGAAAAAATTGAAAATTATTTGGTTGAAGCAAGGAAGGTAAAAATATGCATATGCGGAGTTCTATTTTTTTTAATCTTCTTTCATATATCAAACATTTTGTTTGAGTAACTTAATCTTAATTATGAAATTTTTGTATGACACCAATCCTTCTCCTTTATTGGACCTTGAGATACAATAATGCATAAATCAAAACATTTAGAATCAATTAATGTGTAGGTAGAATGTAAAAGACTGCAAGCTTTGGATTAAGTGAGATAGTTCCATATTGAAAAACCATCAAAAGCGATTATGAGAGGAGAAAGAAATATGCACCAAACTTGTGTTGAATGAAATAATTTCAACATCAAATGTATATTTCACAACCTTTTTACATTTTTTGGGAATATATTCTACTTTCTAGAGTCATAAAAAGCCTTTTTCATTTACTTATAGTCCCTTGCCTTGTTAAATGCATAGCTAAATCTCGTAGAATATCATACTGAACAAATGAAAGTTAGTGGTTGCTAACAATAGCTCACCCTGGTATCTTTTAATAATGGATTAAAGTTACTAAGTCACGTAAAATAATTCTTTAATCAATGTCGAAAAGAAGATCGACATCTCTCCTATAAAATAATTTAATGTTGCTATGTGAGAGACTAGTTTTATTGATATATCTATTTAGTGGTTGTGCTTTAAGCTAGCTCATCTAGTAGTAAATTTTGAATTTGTCAATTTTGGAAAAATATTTGAATAAACCTCGTATTTCACAAACTAGTATAAATTCCAAAAACAAGTTAAACAAGGACAAGAAAAGAAAAATCCAAATCACCTTAAGAGCAAGTGGTAAAAGATTGTAAGATTTTAATAAAGTGAGATAGTTCAATATTGAAAAAGATCATCTTTTGTATCAAACATTTTCTATTTGAAATTCAAAGAACATCATTGAAGATTGAGAGATAAACTGTGTTGAAAAAGTTATAGAATCTGTAAATTTAGCATAATATACGTGATATATGTCACAATTATTTTGGAATTATGGGTTAGGGCATTTCTATTGCAACATTTAGTGCAATTAATAGTATCTAGATCTACAAAAAATAAACTCGTAACCACCTAGTTTTCATTAGTACATTATGTCACACTCTTTTTCTTTGTTTCTCGTAGCCATCCTAGTGAAATCTATCCGTGGTTACACGTAACGAGTGCATTTGTTTTTGTGATTGGAATATGTCCTTCCATGATATAAATACAACTCTCTTAGAAACTTTCTACACCCTTGGTAAATATTCCTTCGAGGCTATGTATATCTATATACAATTTCATTTATTTGCCTTGTATTATAGTTCATTCTCTTATCACTTATTATAGTTGTCGCTCCCACAACTAATGCATTTACAGTTGGGATTCAGATCCCTTTTGTGCAAATTGCCTCTACAATATCAAACGAGGTACACTCTCCCATGTTAATTCCTTGGGCTATCCTTGGTAGGGATTTTACCAATATAAGTATATTAGGGTTCTTGATTTTTCATTTTTTGATTTCCCATGCGAATCCTCTTCCTGATGATATGAGTTATGGTCATAACTTGAGGGTTTTACAGTGAAAAACTGGCTCGATTGTAGAGAGTGCACAGGTGTCCTGGTCTTCGGGGCTGCGATAGGTTTTGAACCGTTTCTACCTTGCATTACCCTATTACATTCACAGTTTATGAGTATATTGTTCGAGTATGTTTTTTTTATTTCCTTCCTTGGTATTTTTTTTTTCTTGTTCCCTATTACTGAGTATGCAAGGGTCTCATTTCCTATCCACCACACTCCTTTTGTAGGTCTCCTAAGGATTTCAGGTATGCACTCGTGCTGGTATGCCTAGAAGCATGTGCCATTTTCCCTATTCTTCCGGTGAGACGGGTTTTGCTGGGACTCGGAGTATATGGTATACTTCAGTAGTGAATTCTATTGTGCTCTATTTAGGATTTAGGAGAATGTTGAGCTACACATACCTTCACTAGTGGGTATATTTGTCCTTATTATAAGTTTAGATATGGGTTAACAATTTTGTGTGATCCTTCACATTGTGTGTGAGTTTGCAAGTGTTTTACAATTATTACTGACTATCATTCACTACCTTTGGTCCATTCATTCTTGTGGAGTGCATTCATACCTTCCTCACTTAGTATCATTACTTCCACGGTTATATTTTCAATTGGGTGCTTCTAGGTATATATGTGTGTTGAACAAATCAATACTTATTTTATCCATTTCTCTAGTTAAATAAGAGGTTGTTGATTTTTTTTCCTTTTTCCTAGCATAGAATATTGTTCCCAATTCTCGTAAGGTATTGCAATTTCCTCGTTACCATTACTTTATCCTACCATAGTTGAATGAAAGCTGTTTTTTTTTTTGGGGGGGGGGGGGTGCTAATTTCTGAATATGTAAGTAGGCAATCTTAAAGCTGTTGTCATCAAATTATTTTTGTCATTCACTTATAGAGTATCCTATATTTCCTTAAAGAAAGAAAATTCAGGAGTTTATACTCCTAGTGATTGTTTCAAGAAATGTTGTTGTAGGAAAGAAAATGAGGAAAGTAGGTATATACTTCCTTCCAATCCAAGTTGTTTTTAACTAGTCTTTTTCTATAAAATTGTTTTTCCTCATTCTTAAGGTTCACTCTATTCTAAATTCTTTTATGTCTAGACTCAAAGCTAGATGAAATGTCTTCAAATTTAGTTTTGTTATATCTTGATCGAGTCACTTTTAATCCCTAATTTGAATTCCATTGTGGTAGTTTGGTCTTCATAGTTATTTTACAAGTTGATTGGTATAATTTTATTGGCATCTACTTTGTATCTATATCTGGCTTGATCATGCTATCTGACTAGATCTGCAATTGTTATTTGTCAAACGTTATTTCCTTAGAGTTTCAAGCTTTACTTATCAAAAGTTTTTTTTTGTTTATCTTTGATAGCCTAATTGGTCACTTCATATATTTTAACCTAAGTGGAACATACAATTCATACTTTCGGAAATACAGTTCTTAAGAGACCTAAATCCCTTGGATTCCCTTGTGGGTTAATATAATGGTTATTCTATTGTTTACTATATATTGAGTTTATTACAAGCCTTCTCTTGCATTCCTAGTTAATCTGAATGTCACATGTTGTAAATCATTTCCTAGCATTCACACGTTGCTCATGGTTTCAATCTATGATACTGTGAAAGGTTCACATAGGCTATGGTATTCAATTGGTTCCATGTATTACTTTAGGTATCTAGTTTATGAAGATACTTATACCCTTCTCATCTTTAATTTGAGATAAATCAACTATTTTTCTATGTAATCTTTGAGGCATGCATGAGGAAGCATTTTCTTTTACTGTATAATGAAGTTTATTTATTTTGGCTTCATGTTATATTTCTGAGTCCTAGTTTGTCACTGACTGAATACCTTTGCTTTTATTTTTTTTGAGCAACTGAGTCTCTTATAGTAGGGATCTCTCAAAGTAGAACTCGATTTTTATATTTTATATAGGCTTAATATATTTCATCTAGCACTAGGCCATGGCCTATGTAGTTAGTTAATTATGTTTGCTAGTTTGTTTCCTCACTTTCATGCTTCAACAACATAGGTTGATTAATGAGATAGAAATCTATAATACAATTTTCACTTATATTCTACCTACAACAAGTGGAATGTCATAAACATAAAATTCATAAACACTTGGTATGGTTGTCATGTTGGTGTTTTTTATTTTAGAACAACACTTCTCTGTACTTGAATTCTAGTGTAGTTTAAAATTTAACTTACAGAACATAGTATGGTTATGTTCAGTAAGAACAGCTTGGATAATTCATTGTGATTATTTTTTCTTGACTATAATAGTTATTATAACACATTCTTGACACAATTTTCCATTGATGAAGGATGTCTCCATCGTGAGTAGGGGTAGCATATTTTCTATATTCACAACTATATTGCAGTAAAATAAGCCCTAAATTTGTGTAGATGGTAGCATATAGGAATGTATGCTATATAAGTGATTAATCAATAAAATTAAGTGGATATAATGAAAGAAACATGGAAATTTAGCACCGTGTACTCATTCTTTCATGTGATCCACATACTACGCTAGTCACACCATATATATAATCAGAGTATATCATCACATTAATAAAAATGTATTGATGTTTGCATAACAGAAATTAATTAGTGCAACTTCTTTTCTATAAAGATTCAAATTCTAGGTTTATAGAACTTCACAATTTCATAAATATGTAACTAACAACAACCACTAAATACCTCAATGCATCTCAAATATCCAGAAATATCACTAGCATAAATTATAAAACCAAATATTAATTGAAGTTTCCAACCATAATCATAGCTTCGAACACACTTAGAATTCAAGCACCTTCCCCCTACCATGGATTTCCTGTGCTAGTGCCCCCCAGGAGCTCAGATCTACTTAGCTTCAGAATCAATAACCACTTCTTGATGCGTCAATAGGTATATAATACTTTTCTTTCTTGATAAAGTTTCCTTTAGCATTGTCGGCCTTTTGTACCCTTTATTATCCACTTGAGGAAGATTTTCCATAAAATATCCAGCTTTTTGTACTCTTTTTTATCCACTTGGGTAGGATTTTCCATAAAATCTAGCTGAGCAAAGCTTTTATTCTTCCCAGTGTTTAGTATCTTTTTCTATATAAAAACCTTAATGAATATTTATCTCCCATCCATTAAGCTTATCTAGAATTTCATATATAATTATCATCATGAAGATTTCTAACTATGTCATTCTTAGGTGCATATATCTAATTTATTTATGAATAAATATTGGTTTACATATGTATTCCAATATATTTTTTCCCATGGCATTCCCTCCATTTTAGCCCATACGTCTGAGTCAAATCAAAACACTACTATAACAACGGAGGGATATTCGAGTTTTCTCATGTGATGCTAGTGTTTATGCTATTCACGTAGACCATATAGAAAAAAATAAGCATTGTGTAATCAATGACAATGAATATGGTGGATCTTGTTGTACTATATTTTATAACCTAGTACAAGACTTGGAAAATGAAGCTAACAACTTGAATGAGTTTAAAACCTCTTTCTTATGGTATGTGAGGCTAGGGAAGAATTATTATGAGATGAAATTGATGAGTCTTCAGCATGTTGTGATGCTTTTCCTAGAATACCATTTTCTTACTATAGCTTTCATGATGTTCCAAGTAGGTGTTGTTGTTTATGTTTATGTTTATGTAATAGTTGAACGAAAAGTATTTGAGCACACCAACCTTAAGATGGAAAATTATATATGGTGACTAATACTATAGTCATCCTTCAATGGACTTGTGTGATGCAACATGGCTAGGGTTCATAAACCCTAAGGAGGAAAATAATGGTAGCGTGGAGAGAATATGTGATAAAGGCTAAATGATTCCAAGGTTGCACTTGTGGTTGATGCTACCTTGTTGTGGATCATTGATGGTGGGTAAGGTTTTCTTGATTTTACCTTTCTATAGTTTTGAGATATAGATATTGTACTAATTTTGTGATAATTTTTTTGGCACATATTTTATTTCTTATATACATGTATAAAGTATATTTCTATCCAAAAATTGAGTGAATGCAAATTTGAACTTTTTTTCTTGAATTCACTTCATGATTAAGTAATTTTAGAGATTTTTCATTCATGTTGATTCAATATCACATAGGGTCTAATTTTTAAGTTATTTAATATAGAACATGAGATGAAAATGTATTTTACATAAGTTATTGTAATAAACGTATTTGTAGATTTGGTATGTGCTTGGAAAAGTGTATCTTAAGGGATAAAACCTATTTAAATTTGTGTAGGATCATCAACTATTGTATCACTATGAATATTCTTAAATGACATATTTTTAAAAACCCAATCCAAACACCTTCATAAATACAACCTGTAAGAATTCTCACTTCATAATCAGGGATATTGGATCATCAGATCATAGATAAAAATTCAAACTAAAAATATAACACTTCAACATCATGTAGATGAAACACTCTAATTCATGCATACATACATAAATATGCATATACATATACATATACATATACATAAACACACATGAAAAATATATGGTCGCTGAGGAATTGGGAGAATGGCGATCAGGATGGCTAGGGCAAACGCTTTCCTCAGCGCCGCCGACACAAAGCACATCACCGAGGACGTAGCAAACGCAGGGAGTATCAGCACGATACCACGCTCCAGATCAGCCGAATCGTTTTCATCACCATGGATCTGGCTCCCCTCCATGGTGGATCACCCCTTGGCGGCGGCTCAATCATCCTCCAGGTTACGGACGAGCCCCCTTTACCTGCACAAGGGTTTCTCATATGGTGCACAGTCTGCTTTTCATTCAACAGGGCAGGGCATGGACGCCGCAGACTACCATCGCCCAGATCTGCTAATCAAAACACATAATCAATTTGGTTTTGAGCTATCAAGTGAGCACAAAGGCAAGGAAGCAACGATCTGGCCGTTAGTGACCGCGGGTGCACCTGATCTATCATGGATTCATCTGGATCCACTACGGCTGCATCTGGAAAAAGAAAGAAAGCTCATTAGCGAGGAGGGTAGGCATTCAAACCCTAGAACCACCATTGATCCGCCAGATCCGGAGCTCAAACAGATAAATCAGGGTTTGGTTAAGGCTGATCTGGCAGAACTGAAACAAATATTTATCAGATCGGTAGAAGGCAAACACTATTGTATAGAAATCAAGGAAGGGATGGGTGTTCTGGAATTAAAAAAGCAGATCCAGATAAAACTGGGCACTCCGACAACATACGAAAATCTTTTATTTTCAGGACTCTGCATGCAGGACCAACACACTCTCTAGCACTATGGAATAGCTAAAGATTCAACCATCATCCTTAATCTGAGACTTCGAGGCGGATGCCAGGGAACTAGCTCAAAGAATATAGGCTCTTTCCACGATGCAGTCAAAGGAAAGGAACCACTACAACACAGACCAGCACCCACATCACAGATTCCAGGGCCCTACATTGTGGAACAGAGGCCAGAATCACCTGTGCTTACTGTAACAATGCCAGAGGTAACAGATCTATACATAGATTTAATTCACAATGCTGTTATATGCAGATTTAATGGTTATTGGCCCAAAGTTGATGCACTGCATCAATGGGTTTTCACTTCATGGACATCCAAATGTGAAATATATCTATGCCCTAATGGGTTCTTCATAGTCAGATTTAGCACAGAACTGGAAAGAGACAATATCATCAATCAGGGGCCTTGGTTTTGGGGCAATGCTGGTCTCTTTATCACCTCCTGGTTCCCGGACTTTGATGCCAATACCATGGTAGTTTCGACGATGCCAGTTTGGGTAAGGCTACATAACCTCCCACTGCATTTCTGGCATCGAAAAGCATTAACAGCCATTGGGAACTCCTTAGGAAAACATCTTAAAATAGATGAGGACAGAGTTAACCAAGGCATCTTCACATATGCCAGAATATGTGTAGAGGTGGATCTAAGTAAAGGACTTCCAGATCACATCACATTGAATTTTAATAATTCACTGTGGTTGCAACAACTTGATTATGAGAACACGACATTCAGATGTCGCAGCTGCTTGCAGACAGGGCACCTTCAAAATGCATGTCCACTGTCTAGTAGGGAGCCTAAAGGCAACAAGAAACAACAGAGAAAACCAAAAGGTTGGCAGCACACCGAACCACTGGAGGAGGAAGCCCTGAACACGGAACCCACAGACGCACAGAGAAGACAGGAAAAAACGATGGAGGAGAACATCGAAGAGCCCAATTTGGAGTCAAATAGCTTGGTACGGCAGCAAGAATTACAGCTGGAAATAAGCGGAGCCAAACGAGCACATAGCTCTGAAGGATCAGACTCGGATAAAGAACAACCAGTGTACACAGAGGAAAACCAACTTGCCTTAACTGTCCCCACTCCCAACGCTGGAGTCTGGCATAAAGTAGAGAAGAAAAAAGGAAGGAAAATATAGGCTTGTAAACAAAACTTATTCTATTATTCATTGTTGTATTCCTGTCTTTAAAGGAACAGTTTTGCCCCTATGTGTTTTATTTCTGTTTGTTGCCTGTCATTACAGGAATAGCCATATGCATATGCTTCAAGCATCTACAAAATGTAATTTTTTCAATCATGAATAAAATTACGATTTTTCTTATGGGAAAAAAAAAAATACATAAACACACACACAAATAAATACACAAACAATCACACTCAAAATTGTTTCAAATGTACATATTTGACTAGCTTTGCAATTGTTATTTGTCAAGAGTTGTTACCCTTAGAGTTTCAAGCTTCACCTATCTAAAGTTTTTTTGGTTTATCTTTGATAGCCTAATAGCTCACTTCATATATTTTAAAATAAATGCGGCATACAATTCATACTTTTGGAAATACTGTTAATACTTCTTAACTAACCTAAATCCCTTTGATTCCCTTGTGGGTTAATATAATGGTTATTAGGTTGCTTACTGTATATGGTGTATTATAAGCCTTCTCTTGCATTCCTAGTTAATGTGAATGCCATATGTCTTAAATCATTTCTTGGCATTCAGACATTGCTCATAGTTTCAATGTATGATAAGGTGAAAGATTCACATAGGCTATGGTATTTAATTGGTTCCATGGATTACTGTAGGTATTAGTTTATAAAGATACTTATCCCCTTCCCATCTTTAATTTGACATGAATAAACTATTCTTCTATGTAAGCTTTTAAGCATGTGTGAGGAAGCATTTTCTTTTACTGTATAAATGAAGTTTATTTATCTTGGCTTCATGTTATATTTATGTTGAGTGGTGGTTTTTGACTTATAGAATACCTTTCCTTTTGTTTTTATATTTTTTGTGAGCAAGTGAGTCCCTCCTAGCAGACAACTCTCGCCATAAAACTCAAAATAGAACTGGATTTTATATTTTATATATGCTTAATATATTTAATCTACCACTAGGCCATGGTCTAAGTAGATAGTTCATTATGTTTTCCCATTTGTTTCCTCATCTTTGTGTTTCCTCATTTTCATGCTTGAGTGCATAGGTTGATTAATCAGATAGAAATCAATAATACAATTTGCAATTATATTCTATGCTACAACAACACTCGGAATGTTTTAAGATATACAATTCATAAAAACATGGTATGGTTGTCATGTTGGTGTTTTTTATTTTAGAACTAGTCTACTTTAAAAAGCACATCTTGGATAATTCATTGTGATTATTTTTTCTTGACTATAATAATTATTATAACGCATTCTTGAATCTTCACACAATTTCACACTGGAAGTCTCCATCTTGTGTAGGGACAACATATTTTCTATATTCACAACTATATTGCAGTAAGATAAGGGCTAAGTTTGTGTAGATGGTAGAATATAGGAATGTATGTTATATAAATGATTAATCAATAAAATTAAGAGGATATAATGAAACAAGCATGGAACTTCAGAAGGGTGTACTCATTGCTCCATGTGATCCACATATTACCTTAGTCACACCATATATATAATGAGAGTATATCATTACATTAACAAAAATGTAAGGATGTTTGCACAACCTAAATTAATCACTGCAACTTCTTTTGTGTAGCCATTCAAATTCTAGGTTTATCAAACTTTACAATTTCATCAATATGTAACTAACACTAACCATTAAATACCTCAATGCATCTAAACTATCAAGAAATATCACTAGCATAAAATATACAACCAAACAATAATTGAAGTGTCTATCCATAATCACTGCTTTTCACACACTCAAAATTCAAGCACCTTCCCGAGAGCATGGATTGCTTTAGCTATTACCCCTAATTTCAGATCTATTGGCTCTAGAATAAAAAACCACTTGTTGATGCCTCAATATATATTTAATAAATTTCCTTCTAGATAATGTTTCCTTTAGCAATGTGCTAGTTTTTGTTCCTTTTCTTATCCACTTGAGTAGGCTTTTTAGTAAAATCTAGCCTTTCTCTCTGTTATAGCTTTTATTCTTTTCCACCTTTAGTGTGTTTTCCCATATAAGAAACTTAATGGATCTTTATCTCCTATCCATTAAGCTTATCAAGAATTTGATCTATAATTCTCACCATGAAGGCATGTAAGGTATCTCATTTCTGCCAAGTGCATATATCTCATTTATTTATTAATAAGTATTTGTTTACATATTTTTTCCAATACATCTTTTCCCCCATGGCTTTCCCTCCATTTTATCCAATACAACTCAGTGAAATCAAAACACTACTATAGCAACTAAGGGATGTTCTAGTTTTCTCATGTGATGCTAGTGTTTATGCTATTCATGTAGACCATATAGAAAAAAATAGACATTGTGTAATCAATGACAATGAATATGGTTGATCTTGTTGTACTATATTTTATAACCTTGTAGAACGAGTGGAAAATGGAGCTAACAACTTGAATGAGCTGAAAACCTTTTTCATATGGGATGTGAGTCTAGGGAAATATCATTATGAGATGAAGTTGATTAGTCTTCAAGAGGGTGTGCTGCCTTTCTTAACATACAAGTTTGTCACTCTATCTTTCATGGTGTTCAAAGTAGGTGTTGTTGTTTATGTTTATGTAATAGTTGAGGGCAAAGGATTTGACCACAATGACCTTAAGATGGACAAATATATATGGTGACTAGTACTATAGTCATCCTTCCATGGACTTGTGTTATGCAACATGGCTAGGGTTCATAAACCCTAAGGATGAAAATAATCCTAGCCTCGAGAGATATGTGATAAAAGTTGGATGAATCCAAGGTTGGACTTGTGGTTGATCCTACCTTGTTGTGGATCATTGGTGGTGGGTAAGGTTTTCTTGATTTTACCTTTCTATAGTTTGGAGATATGGATATTGTACCAATTTTGTGATAATTTTTTTGGCACATATTTTATTTCTTATATATATGTCTAAAGTATATTTCTATCCAAAAATTGAGTGAATGAAAATTTGATTTTGTTTCTTGCATTATCTTCATTATTAAGTAAATTTCCAGATTTGTACATTTGTATATTTGGTATGTTCTTGGAAAAGTGTATCCTAAGGGATAAAACCTATTGCAATTTGTTTAGGATCAACAACTATTATATCAGTAGGAAAAGGCATAAATGATATATTTTTAAAAATCCCAATCCAAACACCTTCATAAATACAGCTTGTAAGGATTCTCACTTCACAATCAAGGATGATGCAACATCACAACATAGATACAAATTCAACCTAACAATATAACCCTTGAACATCATGTAAAAGAAACACTTTAATTCATGCATACATACATAAATATTCATATATATATACATGTACATAAGCACACAAACAAACACACTCGAAAGTGTCTCAAATGTACATATTTAACAAAATGGCACAATGTGTTGAATATACAACACAACACCTCATGCTTAAACATGGAAGTATGACATGATTCTAATATACTAACAACATATAATGTCTAAGCATGATCATTTGACATATGAGGTTGTACATAAGAAGTGGTTCTCTTGACCACTTCCACCATCACCACCATCATTTGCATCGTGGAACAATATCTTTCTCTTCTTCTTATAAGAAGGAGATCATTTTTTTTCCTTTTGGTTTGTGCTTCTTCTCCCTTGGGTTTGCATAGCGAAACAACATTCCCATTGGATTTTGTCCAAACTAAATTACACACTTAAAATTTAATACATTATAATTCAAGCCCATAAAAGTAACACAATATGATTTATTCAATCATGAGAGCGTTTTCCTCCTTCATGCTCCTAGCCTCTCTACTATATTAGGCTTTAATAGTTATAAGACTTAGAGCATAGAATTTAATCACAAAATGCCTACAATGAGTGAAATTCACCATAATGAAAACAAATAATGAATGAATGATCTTATCATGTCTTGCTCCATGATGAAAAGTCACTATCTAAGAAACTAGAGTAAACACCTACTCATAATTGTTGTTTTAGGAGAAATCTTGCACCATAAAGAGAGAAAGCAACATTTATTGCTAGGAGACTGTCCCTCTGGCATCATCTGTGACCATGAAACAAATTTGTTTTCCAATTTTTCCATTCCATGTGCAATAAGAAAACTGTCAATCAATGATCATGGATACTCAATATTAAAGGCTATGGAAGTAGTAGCTAAACAAGTACCTTGAAATGAAATTGTTATGTGCCATCTCCAACATGGTGGTCCTATCAATTACTGCATGTTAGGGGATGGAACTATGCCCCTCCCAACTAGAAAACACCCAATATAGGGAGGTTAATTGTCAACCTTAATTTTACATCATATTTATATACACAGATAAAGTACAGTAATTTACAGTGAAAAATCTCTAATTTCTTCTGTAATTGCCTCCTAATTTTTACTATAACAAAGATGTGTAAATTCTCCACTAGTCAATATGGAGTTCACATGTGCAACTTTATACCCAATATGTAGGAAATGTATAATTCATTTCATGCTAGACATAGAGTTCCCATGTAATATTTAAAAAAAAAATATTAATAACAAAAAAATGTTATCCATAAAACACAATTCAATATCCTTAATAACCTAATTTTATTTCAATTTTGACATTATAATTATATATATAGATATATATAATTATCTCAATATCATTTTTAAATAAGTTATTTCAACAACTATATTATTTAATATATTTTAATATCAAAATTATATATATATATATATATATATATAATAAAAATAAATATAAAAATAAAAAATAACCAAACAATTAAATAAAAAATATATATATATAAATATAAATATATAATACTCACATATTATTTTTGTTGTGAATACAAAAGACACGGAAATAAATACAAAACATAAGAATAAATATAAATAGTAAAACATTTAACAATCCCCTCATTAAACTGTTAATGAGGACATGTCAAAATAAAGACCCTGCTGCATGTCCTATTAACTTCCAAGCAAATATAAACGATAATGGAGTCTGTCTTTAACGGCTGCAGCAATACAGCGCGCAACTGACCCTCAAACTAGCGCAGCAGTAGCAATAATCTTTCTCATACGGATGCCCCTGCCCGCGGCTACTGGCCATAAACACAGACATCAAACAATTTTATAGTTTAATTGGAATTGGATTAATTAGAATTACAGATTCCAATTATAAGTAAATTCTATGTGTCTTAAACTGTTTTTCTCAAAAACCGTAAAAATTCAAATACATTTAAAAAGACTATAATAGAAATAATTTTAGCTGACATATTCTGCCAAGAGAAAAACCAGTGATTCAGTTGTATTTCACCCCAATGCATCGACGTTGTCTGCGGTTTTTCCAGAGGCTGTTACAGGAGATTACAGGAAGAGGGTGAAAATGCAACAAAACAAAACACTTTAAATTATTCAACAAACAACTTTAAGATTGTCAACGAAAAAGAAAAGAGCTGCTAGTGATATTTTACCTGTTGGTGTCTGCGTTGCCTGCAGGTTTTCTACCTTGTTTCCAGAAGCAGCATTATCGCGTAGTGCTGTTAAATTAAGAGTTAGAAATTAAAAGACTCCCAGCTTAACCAAAAGACTCTACTTGGATTTTGTGCCCAGTATTTTACCTGAGGGCATTGGACCTAAAACTGCGGTTACAGTAGATAGCAGGAAAAGGGAGAAAAAGCAAACGCCCAACACTAGCTTCAAAGCAGCCATTGGTATAGAACCAAAAAGAAGAGAACCAGAAAATTTGGAAAATTTCCAAGAAATGAAGCACGAATGAGATGAGACTGTGAACAACACGATCCGACGTGCAAGTATAAATAGAAATATGGCGCATCCGAGTCGTAGCAGTTTAAACAGCACCTTTGAAACCAGTAAAAAGTTTGATGCCATTTTTCAATTAAAACAAATGAAAATTAACACCGCTGACGCGATGTTGGTGTACATGCAATTAGACTAGCTGTGTTGGTTTACATGCACCTAGATTAGTGTACAATTAAGCTTAACTTAGTTGCTTTTATGTATTTATTCTAAAACCAATATTGTAGAATCAATTTCATTCTTTTCTCAATTCGTGTTCGCTTCCTTCCTTCTCTTGCAAGCTTGTTTATTGTTTTGAAGATCTAGATATGTGTATCTCAAAAATCTTACATGGTATGAGAGCACAGGGATTTGTAATCAGTGCACGAGCAATTTTATTTGCACGTTCAGAAGATTGAAGCAACAACAAAGAATGGAGTCTAAATTGGAGTTTCCACAATCCGCAATTCTCACTCCATATAATTATTTTGAATGGAAGCCAAAGATTCAACTTCATCTCAGAAGTAGAGGCTTATTTCGAATAACCATGGAAACGGAAGTTGAACCAACATTGGAAATGGAGAAAACAAGATATTTCAATCGCATGGACGAGGCCTTCGGCATCCTATGTTTATCTATTTCTCCAGAACTGCTATTTCATGTTGAATCATGTTCAACTCCAAATGAAGTATGGAAAATTTTGGAAGGATTGTTTGGAAAACATGATGAAATGCAAGGTCACATTCTCGAAAATGAGTTAAACTCATTAGATCCGAGAAACTTTGAGAACATTCAAGATTTTTTCACAAGGTATAAAGCCTTGTTGGTTCAGCTGAAAGGATGAGGGATCGAGAAAATCAGTTGATTCTTTCCATTTTATCAAAACTTGGTCCAGAGTATGCAGTATTCGTCTCTACATTCCACACAGTCAGATCTGCAACTGGTGCAGCTTGGAAGATGCCCTCACTGGATTCTTTTATTCAGTCTTTGATGCATGAACAAGATAAGCTCATCAAAATGGGCACACTTAAAAATTCCAAAGCGCATGCCCTTACTGTGCATGCAAAAGGAAAGGCAAATCCCAAACCCCCTGATGGATCATGTGGCTCAAAGGAAAGGAAAGGAATGAAAGGGCAATCAATGTGAAATTATTGCCACCGTGGTTTTCATCCTGAATCTGCATGCATGAAGAATACTATAGATCTTATGGCGCAGACACTCCAACAACACAATCTTGGAGACCACATTCCTGAGAATGCTAAGAAGAAGTCTAGAGAAAAAGCACAAGATCCAAGAGGTAATGAGCATGCTTTGATTGCTCTTCATTATGCACCACAAGAATGGATCATCGATTCAGGAGCTTCACATCATATGGCTTCTTCAAAGGAATCCTTTTCTTCTCTACATGCATACTCAGGTCCTCCCATTCTCATGGGGGATAATTCTGCAGTTGCAGCAACTGGACAAGGAAGAGTGCAATTCGAAGATGGAAGTTTTGAAAATGTCTTGCATATTCCAAGGCTTTCTGTGAATCTTCTCTCAGTGTATCAGATGACACACACAGGCAGCGGAAGGAAAGTGGAATTTAGCTCAGATTCCGTGAGCATTTATGACATGCAAACCAATTTGAAGATTGCATCTGGCAAGGTAAATGATCAATCTCATCTGTATACATTTTCTGATTTTGTTCCTCAATCAGATTCTATTTTGCTACTTACGCATGCAAATGAAGAAAGTAGGATTTGGCATGAGAGATTTGGGCACTTGAATTTCAGATATATGCAATAGCTTAGTAAGCAAGGGATGGTCAAAGGATTGCCAACCATTGAATTTTCAGATGGTGTTTGTAATGGATGTGCTCTTGGAAATCATCCACAAGAAAAATTGGAGAAGGGGCATGCATGGAGAGCCTCTTCACCTTTGGAACTTGTACACAGTGATCTAATGGGTCCATTTCCGGTGCTTTCAATGGGCAAAGCAAGATATGTGTTGTCATTTATAGGTGATTACACGAGATTCACTTGGGTTTACTTCTTGAAACTCAAGTCTGAAGTTTTTCAACATCTAAAGATTTTCAAAGCGCATGTGGAAAATCAGTCTGGCAAACGCATCAAAATACTCCGCACAGATAATGGGACGGAATATGTCAACAAAGATATCAAGAATCTTTGTGATGAAGCAGGCATACAGTTGCAGCATACAGTTCCTTACACTCCATAGCAAAATGGCGTGGCTGAAAGGAAAAATCGATCTTTGAAAGAGATGGCTAATTGCATGTTGCATGCAAGATCTCTTCCGTCGAACCTGTGGGCCGAAGCTATTAATTGTGTCTCATACATCCAGAACAGATCTCCTCATAAATATGTTACTGGGAAAACACCTTTTGAGGCTTGGACTAGCATGCAACCTGAAGTTAGTCATTTCCGCATTTTTGGATCTCGAGCATGGGCCCACATTCCTCCAGAGAAGAGAAAGGCTTTGGAGCCTCAAAGCAAAGCATGCATGTTTGTTGGATATTCTGATCAAGTCAAAGGGTACAGATTGCTTGATATCCACATTGAAGAGCTCTTTATTGAAAGGAGTGTAAAGTTTGACGAAGATATTTCGCATGCACCAGTAAATGAACTTGTTACCAAATTTTCATCACCACTCATTGATGAGTATGCAGATGAAACTTCAGACCAGCATTCTGATGAAGATGAGTCTTTTCCTGTGACCCCTGTTAGACCACCAGTTTTTGAACATCGAGATCATACTTCTGCATGTAGTTCGGAAGATTCACGACCACCTTCAACACAAAAATGGCGTAGCATGAGTGATATCCTTGATGATCCTGCCTCTATCCCTCTGTTTGAGGAAGATCCGCAAGCACTCTTAGCTATGGAGCCATCCATGCCCATGCAAGCTTATATGATGCATGGATCTGATCCACAAACTTATGCAGAAGCAAATGGGCATCCTGAATGGGAAGCCGCCATGGATAAGGAATATAACTCTCTCATTGAGAACCAGACTTGGGATTTGGTTCCGCTACCTTCAAATCGCAAACTTTTGAGATGCAAGTGGGTTTACCGGACCAAGAAAGCATCAATTGGCCAAGTTAGTCGATATAAGGCACGATTGGTAGCAAAAGGTTTTCAGCAAGTACATGGTGTTGACTATGATGAGACTTTTGCTCCAGTGGAAAAAATGGATTCCATTCGGCTAGCTCTCTCCATTGCAGCAGCAAGAGGATGGGAGGTGCATCATATGGATGTGAAGAATGCCTTTCTTCATGGTGATCTCGAGGAGGAAATCTACATGGAGCAGCCACCGAGATACATGCAGAATTCATCTCTGGTATGCAAACTAAAGAAGTCTCTCTATGGCCTCAAGCAGGCACCTAGAGCATGGTATGCAAAGATGGATTCTTATTTGTTATCTCAAAATTTTGTACGTTGCAATTCTGATTCCAATGTTTATTTTCTGATGAAAATTGACTCCTTGTTGATCATAGTACTCTACGTAGATGATCTTTTGATAACGGGTAGTTCAGCTTCTGTCATTACTAACATCAAAACTACATTGCATAAGCGGTTTTCTATGATAGACATGGGCTTGCTAAATTTCTTCCTTGGACTAGAGATCCATCAGCGTGATTCTGGCATTACCATTTCTCAACCAAAATATGCCAGAGATCTTTTGGCACGATTTCACATGAGTGACTGCAAGCCAGCAGCCACACCTTTCTTATCAGGGATAAAGCTTGAGAATGGCAAAGACACACCATTGGTTGATTGCACATTGTATCGCCAGCTTGTGGGACATCTTCTTTATCTCACTCACTCTCGTGCTGATCTCTCCTATGCTGTCGGAGCAGTTTCCAGATACATGCAGGAGCCACATGAGTTACACTGGAATGCTGCAAAGCGCATCCTTCGATATGTCCAGGGGACAATCACCTATGGGATTCATTATGCAGCCAATTGTTCTTTGAATCTCATCGGGTTCACAGATTCAGACTAGGCTGGCGACACCATTGATCGCAATTCTACTTCTGGTTATGTACTTAGTTTGGGATCCGGCCCAATTTGTTGGTCAAGTAAGAAGCAGGCTGCCATTGCTTTATCATCAGCAGAGGCCGAGTATAGAGGAGCAGTCAATGCCACTATTCAGGCAATTTGGCTAAAACATTTCCTATCTGAGCTTGGGATTAGTGTCCATCATCCAACTGTCATATGGTGCGATAATCAAAGTACGCTAAAGTTTTGCAGAGATCCAGTGCAGCGGCAGCATACCAAACACATCGAGATCCACATGCACTTCATTAGAGAACTCATTCATGATGGGATCATTGATCTTCAGTACTATCCTAGTTCCAAGCAGATTGCTGACATCTTCACCAAGACTTTCACTTAGTAGAAGTTTCGATTCGTGCGAGATCGTCTCGGGGTGAAGGACACGACTGCCTAGCAGTTGTCTTTTCTCTACTTTTGCATTATATTTTGAGGGGTGGTTTATTTCCCACTAGGTTTTCCCTCTTTCCTCCTTTTTATGCATTATATATGGGTACCTAAAATGGCCGTGTTGCCGAAACTCATTCATTTTGCATCACACTCACCTAAGTTATGCTTAAGGGGGGGTGTTGGTGTACATGCACTTAGACTAGCTGTGTTGGTGTACATGCACCTAGATTAGCTTCAGTTAACTTATTGCTTGCATGTGGCACATGTACACATTAACATAAGATAAAGCACACTTAGCTTTAGTTAGTTTTAGTTATTGCATGTACAACTAAGCTTAACTTAGTTGCTTTTATGTATTTATTCTAAAACCAATATTGTAGAATCAATTTCATTCTTTTCTCAATTCTTGCTCACTTCCTTCCTTCTCTTGCAAGCTTGTTTATTGTTTTGCAGATCTAGATCTGTGTATCTCAAAAATCTTACACGTGAAAGTACAACACATCATGTAAAAAAAAAAAAATTTAAATCTTGAACGTTCTTGTGTGAAAGCGATGCTCTATAGTTTAGTAGGAAAGTAATTTGTAATTTAATGTTACATATTAACAAATTTTATTTAATTAATAACTTCTGTGCGATTAAATTTTAATCTTTGACTTTTTGTTCGGTAAAGAGTTATTATTTGATATTATATTAAAAATAATAAAATTATATTATTATATTTACATTGATAAATTATAAAATAATAAAATTTATAATAAAAATAATTTTAAATAATTTAAATTTGATATGTCATATTTTAATTAATATTTATAATGAAAATAATTTAAAAAAAAGGAAAGTTTTATGGATATATATTTTATATTTCTAAATACAATTGGGTATTTATTAACATTTTAATATGTAAAATATAGATTATAAATAAAATATTTCTAAGTCAACTATATATATTATATAAAACAAAAAATAGAATATATATATATATATATATATATATATATATATATGTATATAAAATAAAATGTAAATATGGTCATTACTGATAAGATTTAGTGATGAAAGATAAAGTAAAGAAAAACACGAACTCTAAGAAGTTAAAACTTGTGTTTGTTTTCTAAAAATAAATGTTATACTCAATTATCCACTTGCCAAGAGTGTTAAAAAAAAAAAAAAAAAAAACTTCCTTTATTTTTCCAATTAGTTGGCACAATTATATCCTTCCCCCATAAAGATGAAAGATCTAAGTTTGGAAAAGAAGGACAACAAGGAAAGAAGGAGAAAGAATTCATAGGCTACAAGGAGGAAAGAAAGAAACCTTGAGGAGGAGGCTACTAAGGTGAGTAAAGGTGTTCCTCACCTAGTCTCCAAGTAGTGGAAACCCTAACCTTGAGGCTTATGGGCTTCACACAAGTCTTCAGGTCCATCAATGGGTAGTGTCTTTGATACAACTTTTGAAATTGAAGAGGCTAGGGTGGAGATTTCGACTTAATTTCCAATCTCACTAGTTGGGTGGAAGAATCTTCTACCCCTGTTATTTCCCTCATAATTTGAGTATGAAGATAAGAACAATAATTTGGAATTGATCATATTTTTACTAGAAAAATTTTATATATTTTATTTCTACCATGAAAATCTTGAAAGTTAAAAGTTTCATGTAAGTGTGTTAAAGTAATGTGCTACAGTCACTATGATGGAAATGTAAATTTTCATGCTATGAAAAGTGAAAATACTACGTGTGTTAAATAAATGTGATTTGAGTAGTGTATTGGAAATGTTATATAAGTTATTTTTTGTCCCCTTAGTGCATATCCCTATTATGTGTAAAAGCATGAATTGAACTAGATTTTCAAAGTGTGTGACCTGAAATAGATTTGTCATTTCTTTTCAAAGGAGATAGGTAAAGAGTGGATGTACTCTTACCCTTAATAAGATAAGAAGAGAAGGTTTATTTGGAACCTTAAAAAGTTGGAAGAAACACTATAAGTTTAGTCCCCTCAAATTATTTGTGCATGATAGGAAAATAAAGGAACTGGATTGGGCGGAGAGTGTCACACGAAATAAGTCTATCTTGCGGACAAGATAGACCTTCCTAGAATCTAACGAAGATCTAATGACAAGAAAACCAACCAGACACTATCTTTCTCTAAATATGCTTTTATAAACAAAGGCAAACAAGTGTTTTAGGGGCTACCTTAGGTCCGACGCAAATTTGTGGAAGCCTTTGCTCCTTCGATTCCAAATGAGCTCCTTTGTCGTGAATCTGCAAACACAAGCAAGCAAACAAATTAAATAGCACCTGAAAAGCCAATATCATAAATCATATTTAACATGAAAGTCAAGGAGTTCATGAAACAAATGACATGAGACACTTGTTGAGAAAAATGAGTTTGATTGTATTAATTCAAAAGAAGAAGAACTTTACAACCTGTGCCTTGACGCTGTAAAAGCTCTTCCTAGGGTCCAGCAAGAAGTCTCCTCTACTTTGACAAGTTTCACTCTCTTCCCAATGAAGCCAAAAAGGTATGTGATCTCTCGTCTTAAGCTCAACTAGGAAGTCTTAATTTCACCAGCATTTACCCTAAAAAATGTTCAGCTTCTAACCTCTCCAGCAACCAGCCCAATGCCTGAATTTATAGTGCAATGGAGGGAAGTTACTAGGTCCTCCTTCAAAGGGATAAAGCCTCCTTGAAAGGGATAGCTCCTCTCATCAAGGGATTAGCTCCTTCTCTTCCGGGATGCATGAACCACCTAAGAGCGGCAAATCCACATCAAAATTCCTTCTAGAATCATCTAGAATTAACCCAAAGTGAGTTTTTTAGAATAAACTTGCGCCTTTTTGACTTTCACAGGGGTCCGCACCCACACCTTTAGGGACAGAGTGGGCAGGTCCGCAGTTTTTGTAAACAGAAGGTGCGAGACTGCAGGTAACAGTGAGAGAAAGTGCGGAACCAGAGTTTCATTGATTTTCAATGTCTTTCTCTCATTTTCAAAGCTTGACTTGAAGAGCTGAGGTCTGAGACTTGCTTAGGAGGACAGTACAAGTGATGATAGACCCATACTGACTGCAAATAATCATGGTGACAATTTTTTTGTGTAACAGATTTCCCCCTAAAGTGCGAAGTCTGTAGTAGATGAGGATTTCATTTATCATTTAGGAAGAGTGAAGTACTTTATCATTTCGAGGATCATCTTGTGGAGAGCCTAGTTGGAACCTGTAAAAACATTCAATGCAAGATATATATGAGATCATATCATCGCTGAGGTAGGCATTCCCATACTCAGATCAAAACTGACTTAGAAAACTAACTACTGCTCTGATACAGGAATGATCTTGTAATACATCACAAGTATAGACTCATGTGGACACAGTATGGATGCAACCATCTGTTTATGAATAGTCCATTATATAATGAATACAAAATTCCTCGCAGCCTGGATTGTGGAAACTAGATCCAAGGTCTTCATTTCTACTTATCGAAACAGTACGATTCTATCCATGAGAATAAATGTTTTGAAGTCGAACATGGTAGAAACCACTTGATTACGAGTCAATGATGTAAACTGTTAACAAGGGTGAGAGAAACCACCAGTGATGTCAATGGCTGTCAAAGTACCCAGTACAATCCATGAGATGTGAATAAATGTGTTGATGTCAAACATGTCACGGAATCCTCTGATCGAAGGTCAATGATGCAACCTGTCATCAAAGGCGAGAAACCTACCATTGAGGCATGCAGATCCCAAGGTACTGACAATTTGTAGATCATCTTTCTAGATAATGAGCTGAAGTCGATAGAAAGCGATCCGTCGCAGGTAAACCCACAACACGAAATCATAGATCAAGTTGAAGAAATTTAGTTGCGAGGACTGACTCATGGATGGTCAAGATGGATGACAGATATTTTGCAGATGAATGGCTTATTGGCAGTGACCCCTTGAACACATAACGACACGACAGATGGATCGGTCACAATTGACCCAAAGTTAATACTCAGAACCTGGCTGAAGACTTTCAATGTGGTTTGATCAACTATTAGGCAAAGGATTTCCCAACCCAGGTGAATAAAAGTGTCGTGTTCAAGAGTGGTTACAAAGTATGACAAACAGGCTCATTTTTCTCTCTTTTCCCCCACCATTTCTGGCAACTACCTCTTTATTTTTGACATGCTTGAGGAGGATAACATTTGCTTGATTCTAAGCTCATCCTTCGGATGAGACCAACTTAGTTTAAGTTTGAACCCTAAGAAGGAGTCGTTCGTTCCTGTTTGTAATTGAACAGGTCCTTTACTGTGAAATTTTAATGAGTCCAGGATAGGAGAAACTCGGTGTTTTTCAATTTTAGAGAGTCTGAAAAAACTTAAGAAGACTCCAAGGTTGACCTTTTTCGTAAATTTGTGTCTCCCAAGTCCGAAAAAGTATAAAATAATACTTGAGAGAATCGCTTGATCTCTACGACTAAGGAGTACTTTTCGTAATTAGTGTCCCTAATCCGAAACGGTAAAAAAACGATCAACGACACGTCGTTTTATAACCAATATCGAATTTGAAATGACAAAAATCTGGCAATTTTTTCATGTTTTTACGATCAAAAAAGAGTTGTAAGTGGACCGTCTTTTAATTCCGTTTTAATGAGTTTAAAAGAAAAACTCGGCGATCTTTTCATGTTTCAGGAGTCAGAAAAGAGCTTAAAGGTGACTCTAAATGTTTTTTCATCGAAAAAGATAGATTTCGCCTGAATAATCTGTGATCGTGTACAAAAATGCAAACATTACTCATAGCTATTTGAAATGAATAAAAACGTTGCAAAAAACACCTTTCCGAAGTGAAACATAAACAAATTTGGAATTTATTTACTCAAAAAACTTATAAAAAGGGCCTTCGTCAATTCATTTTTACCGTTTGAGTTTTGGGTGACAAAATAGTGCTTTTGTTCAGAAAACTTCCCGTGAAGATTGCGGAAAATCCAACCATCGGAATCGAACGCCGTCTTCTCCAGGTAATCCACATCATCCTACTCTTCATTTTAACCATTTCATTTCTTGTTTTAGGCTTTCATTTCATTTTTTTGAGGGTTTTTAGGCTTAAAACCCGCGCGTGGGGGCCCGCAGGTGTACCACTGCTGGCCCGCGGACCCCAACTTTTTCTCCATTGCGAAAAGGTCAGGGGTCCGCACCTTCCATGTAGACAAGGTGTGGTCGCACGCACTGTGTCTAACCCGCAGGGTGCGGTCCCCACCGCAAGGGTTTTTAACCAAAAATTTCTCAAAATTGGCCCAAACAAAATAATTTCTAGCATTATAATTTATATTTTTACTTGATGCAGAGAGTACATCATGCTAGATTGGCATGAATGAGAGCATGAGGATGTCGATGCTGCCACATGGAATCATCAACCTTCACTTGATGCTTTGAAGGCGTGCGGCTTGTACAAATTCTGGGCCATTCCTGGCATGAGGGCTCAGGTGGATTTCTTACAGTGGCTGGTTGACAGATGGAGCATACAGGACCAGTGCTTCTTCATTGGTGGCCATCAGCTCGAAATCGAGCTGGCATACATATATTTCTTGACTGGTTTGCCTAAGAGAGGCGAAGACTTGACTTTATTCGGGGCTAGGACAGGTGGCCAGTCTGTTGATAACGTCCAGCTAGAGTTTTGCAACAGCCTAGCTAGAGACAAAGGGATAGACATAAAAACCATATCCCTTCCTGAACTCATGGTGATCATGTTTACTCTAACCAGACTTTGCCGGAGTGCCGCATTACATGTTGCCACCGGATCCGAGATGCATATGGCAGTTGATTGCTTTCGAGGCACCATCTTCAACTGGTGCGATGCTGTGTTAGCCAATGTGAAAGGCCAACTGACCAGAGCTAAGAACGGACAACTAAAGACCTTTGGTTATGGGGTGTTGGTTGTGAGCTTTGGTCTGGAGAGGGTTCCCATGTTGATCCCGCAGCACCTTACTGTTGGAGCTGGGCTTCCTCGAGAGCCCAAACTGATGCGATGGGTCGCAGTTATGGCCCGTCATCTGGACGAGGGGATAGAGGTTGTTCGATTCAAACCTGAGTATTTCCAATGGTTGGAAAACTAGGTTTTTTCTATTTAGAATTTCCCTTATGCTGGGGTAGATTTTCGTGGTGACTCGGACATGGCTCTTCCACCACGAGAGCAGTTGGATGAGTCAGGTAAAATCATTTTCAACATTTTCCTTATTTTAATTTTTTTTTTTCTATCGTCCAAAACTGATATCAAAAGTTTCAAATGCAGATGTGGGTCCACAGCGACCAGCCGCTCTCCGGCCTTACGAGAGGAAACAATCAGTTTCAGCTGTGCCAGCCCCATAGGACGAATCAGTAGAGGTTTTGGCTGAGTTGGAGGGTCACCTCGAGCGCTTGACAAGAGATATTCCAGAGACCACTATAGATGACATTCCTTGTCGACTTCAGCTCTATGTGATTCGGGTCCCAGGACCTTTTAGGAGGTTCCTTTGCAAGGTGGCCCGTGCAGTGGTTTCTTATCGAGATCATCACCATTGATAGGATGATCGCCTACTGTGGGCACATATGACACTTTTGTTTTTTGTACTTATCATTTTTGCCGATCATAAGGCGTTTTTCAACCTATGATCGAGGACGACGTATTTTTTGACACACTCCTATATATATATATATATATATATATATATATATATATATCACTATTACCGGCTTATCTTGTAAATCATGTTATGGAATGGTTTTAAATTTACATGTATGATTATTGCAAATGTCTACTTAACATTCGAGAAGCAATTGCATCTGCTAATGTATTTAAAGATCTTGGAATATGCTGATACTCAATATAATCAAATTCACGTTCCAAGAGACGCACTCTCAAAAATAATCTTAATAACATTGGATTTCTAATGGCATACACTCTATTAAGCTGTAATACAACGAGTTCAGAATCTAACCTCACTATCAAACTCCGAATCCCAAATGAAATAGATTCAGATAATAACTCAATCACTGCACTATACTCGACAATGTTGTTCGTTGTTTGACCGAGGCTTACTCCATGCATAGATACTAACTCATCAGAGGGCGAATAGATAACCCAAGCTGTGGAAGAAATGTTCTGTGTATTACGACAAGCACCATCAGGGTTCTCAAAACTCTTCAAAAAAAAAAAAAGGGTTCTCAAAACTCTTCAAAAAAAAAAAGGGTTCTCAAAACTCTTTAAAAAAAAGGGGTTCTCAAAACTCTTCAAAAAAATGGGTTCTCAAAACTCTTCAACAGGTCATTCCTCCTCTATCTAAAACCATCCTCACCTGTATGGATTCCCTATTTAACAAAACCAATGTATGTTTGGAGAGGCATCGGCATTTGCAATATCAAGAGTAAAACCAAGATATGCAGGAATAATGACGAAAAAACACTCTCTAAGCTAAGCACACCTTTTAAACTAAAACACACCAGCTAGAAAGAAGCTATCCTAACTAAAAAAAATCTCCATACCCATCTTTTAAGCATAATACCTCTTCAAGTAAAGACCATTTCTGGGTTTACCTAAAGAGTCCCCATCAAAGTCCACCAATTCATAGGCCCCTTTTGCTAGCTTTCGCTTGACAACATAGGGGCCATGCCACATAGGAACGAATTTTCCAGCGCCTAATTTATCATTAGCTTGATCGTAAACTAAGACTAGATCTCCTTCCGAAAAATTTCGAGGGGTCACATTTCGATCATACTGAGATTTCATACGTTTTGCGTGAGTTTCGATCGCCAATGCAACATCACGTCGATTCTCATCTAATTGAGCCAAGTATAACAAACACTTTTCCTCTTCGGAAGTGGCTGGAAGTAACTCAATGGCCATTTGCATTGACGGGATTTCGCATTCAATGGGTAACACAGCTTCCAGACCATAGACTAGTTGGAAAGGAGTGAACCTTGTTGATGTTTTTACTAAAGGTTGGTACGCCCAAAGCGCTGAAACTAGCATGTTATGCCAATTCGATCGATGAATCCCAATGATTCGTCAGATCATGATGACTAAAACTTTGTTGATGGATTCAACCAAACCATTAGCTTGTGGATAATAAGGAGTTGAACTATCGTGATGCAAACCAAGCTGGCCTGTAAGTTCGGTCATCATAACGTTTCGAAAATGACGCCAATGATCAGTGATTATCGCTTGTGGGACACCAACCTAGAAATTATATGATTGAACACGAAAATTGCAGCTGTCTTGCCGTCTGCCTCAAATGTAGGCATCGCCTCGGCCCACTTGGTAAAATAATCTACCGCAAGGATGATATACGCATGCCCCCTGGCCGAGTGCGGGTTACATGTAATAAAATCGATACCCCATTTAGCAAAAGGACCAATGGCAATTATAGGGTGGAGAGGTGAAGGTGGAGCGCACATCTTTCGATCAAAAATTTGGTAGTTGTGGCATTTTCTGACCACAGTAATACAATCTTTAAACAAAGACGGCCAGAAGTAGCCACCACGCAATATCTTTTGGGTTGTGGCATACCCAGACATATGACCACCACACTCTCCAGAGTGACAATCATTTAGAACCCTTTCAGCTTCCTCATGAGTTAAGAAACGTCGAAAAACAGAGTCTGCCCCACGGCGATAAAGAGTATCTCCAATAATCCTATATTGTTGGGATTGGAATTGAATTTTCCCACGTTCTGACCTTGAAATTTCTGGCCGAAAGGATTGGGTCTGGAGATAAACGATGATATCCCCATACCACGGATTAAAGTGCTGATTAGAAACAAGGATTCGTCCACAATGGCTCCTCTGCCACAGTCTATGTGTCAACACGCAGGAAGTCACACATTAACTCCGCAAAAACTAAAGATTTCTTAGACTTAGTTTTTTCAAATTCCAAATCGAACTCCTGCAGGATAACAATCCATTTAGAGTACTTGCCCCCTAGCAATTGCTTGGTCAAAATGTAGATGATAGGGTTGCAATCCGAAATTATTGTAGTTTTACGTAGTAAAATGTAGTGACGAAAACGTTGGACAGCTTGAACAGCTGCCAATGCCAATTTCTCCACATGTGAGTATTTTAGCTTAGTTGGATTTAAAGTTTGACTAAGGTAATATATCACATGCTCAGTTCCGAATTCATCTTTCTGAACTAAGACCATTCCAATGGTGGAATGAGACGCTGCGAGATATAAGAAGTAATCCTGGTTGTAGTTGGGAAGATGCAATAACGGTGCATGGGTCAACGCGCATTTGAGTGCATCAAAAGATTTATGAGCTATCTCATCCCAATAGAATGGATTATTCTGTTTCAACAACCGGATAAAACCCTTTGTAACCTCGGCGTAGTTAGGAATGAATCATCGTAAAAAGTTTGCTTTCCCTTGCAAACTTTGGAGTTGGCGAAGATTCGAAGGAGGAGGCAATTTGACAATAGCTTCGACCTTCGAGGGATCGACGCAAATGCCGGCTTTCGAAACTACAAAACCCAGCAATCGACCCGTTTCTATACAGAAGACACATTTGTGTGGGTTCAACAGAATCTGATAGGGTTGCACAATGTGCTTGATGTCATGGAACGCATAAGACATGGTCCTTTGAAAAGTTGCTCTGGCATTCTTGAGCCCAAAAGGTAACTTGCAATAAGCAAATGTCCCCCATGGACAAATGAAAGTTGTTTTTGGTTGATCGGAAGGTAGAATATTGATTTGATTGTATCCGGAAAAACTATCCATGAAGGAGAATATTTCACTGGCGGCACAATCATCAATGATTTGATCGATATAGGGTGTTGGGTAATTGTCCTTTGGACAGGCTCGATTAATGTCCCTATAATCGATGCATATTCTTATTGTTCCTTGCTTTTTGTTAACCAGAACAATATTCGATACCCAATCCGTTAACGGGATCGGATAAATGAAACCTGCTTTGAGTAATTTTCCAACTTTTGCTTTAATTGCAGCAGCTTTTCTTCGGTGAATCTGACGCAAACGTTGCTGGACAGGTTTAGCGTCCGGGTAAGTCTCGATCTCATGAACAACAATCGCGGGATCAATTCCTGGCATTTCCTCATAGCACCAGGCAAACATGTCACGAAATTCTTGGAATAGGGCCTTATATATTTGAATTTCGTCATCTGTACACGAGGCGCCTATATGAATGTTCTCAACAATTCCAGGCTTAACCGAAATGTCAATAGGAATATTTCAAGAGATGTTTCCCAAATTTAACTCTAAATCAGGATGTTTCATTGGATTCTGAGCTTCCTTGACATATTCAGTCGTAAAAATTGATGAAAAATCATTTTCAAAACGATCATTCTCAGGTAAAAACGAAGATCTGTGATGGAGATCTTCCCATGGTAAATCATCTACGCATAGGATTTCACGAATTTGCTCATCAGAGTGAACAAGTTCAGAAAACGTGATTAAATCTGAGCTTGATGTGAAAAGTGATTCATCACGGACCACATTCATGAAGTCAATTTCAGTTGAAGATGGGTCAGTAAACGATTGCACGGCCTCATACGCAATTTCATATGGACTCAAAGGCATGACATTACCAAATGAGTCTATCTCAGATTCAGAAAGATCATCATAAACGATGGTGTCTGATGTAATCATATGAATGGTTGCAAATGAAGACGATGCGTTGATCGGAGAAAAAGGAAAATTTCCCAGTAAGCCGGCATCTTTAACTACTCCTACTCCAACATCCTTATACGGGATAGTCGTCTTACCGACATGCTGAATAATTTTAGAAGAGGCTGGGTTGGATGAAAAGTAAGCCAGCTGGTCTATTGTTATGATCTTTCCATTATGAGGAAACTTTATAACCCGAAAGACCGATGAAACGACTACTGTCATAGCGTAAGACCAACTTCGACCAAAGAGAAGGTTGTAATCTAGAGGGGCATCAACCACCTCCACATCTAGATTAACAGTTTTTCCTTCAACCCCTATAAGCAAATCCTGTAGAATGCCAAAAGGATGAAACCCATGGCCATCAAAGGCCTTTAGAATAGTTGGGGATTGATTTATCGAAGGAGAACCAAGTGATCTCCAACATTGGATTGACATAATACACATTGAGGCTCCCTCATCAATCACAGTCCGATGAATAGGCCTGTTTTTGACTATCACTAGAATCTGGAAAGCCATTTGATGAGGCAAATGCGATGTACTATTTTCTAGATCGAAAATTATTAGGTTCGAGTCCTGAGCGTCAATAGCTCCTATAGCCGACAAAAGTAATTTACGCAGTGCTCGACATGATTGTAGCACTTCCAAAGCTGACATTGCTGATGGTGAAACAGCTAAATCCTCAACAATGTTATAGTTATGAGCCGCTCTCGCATGTGGATTGAAAGCTGACTTTCGAAGTATACCCTTGGCGGGCAGTTTGATTACCAAGTCTGGATTAGGTTTCTCGATCTGTAGTGGATCGGAACCAGGAGCTGAGGTTGATGGATTAGAATGAGAAGATTCTGCTTCTTTACCATCAACAGGACTTTTACTACCATAATCATGTGATCGAGTCGCAATCCTAACATGGGACATCATCAGTATGGGTTCTTCATTGGCACTCGAGGAAGAACCTATCATCTTACTGTCTTGAGCTGGAAAAGGATCCTTCAAAACAATAGGCGTTTGGGAACCTTTGACAATCTTCGTAACCTCTGCACGATGAGGGCAATCTCTTATAAAATGTTCATCATCACAAATGAGACAAGGATAACGAGGTTTGCGTTTTTCACCATTGGATTCCGATTTTTCAGGTTTCTCCTTTGAATTTTTGTCCGTTTTATTCTTCTTCTTTCCTTTCTTCTTCCCACCAGATTTTGATTTGGCTGTAGATGACTCTACAACATGAATATCGGTGGAAATCTCCGGAGAAGAATCTCCTGTCGGGGAATCAGGCAAGGTTATGATGGGAGAAGAATTCTTGGAAGACTTCTTCTTACTTTTAGTGTTAACCGCACTAATCATACCATCGGCGGCATGAGATCCCGAAGGAGCTGCAGCGATTTGATTTTTCTTGGGAAGATCAGGGATTTTCTCATGTAACGTACCTAACTGAGTATAGACCAAGTCAAGGTACTGTGCTTGAGCAATTACTTGCTCCTCAGTAACAACTCTGGCTTTAGCTACATCTTTCGTGATCTTTGGCAACAAAGACTTTACAAACCACTCAGCCAAGATCTGATCCGGAATAAAAACCTTCACTAAATGCCATCGACGTCTCCACTCATGAATATGATCTGAAATGTAACTGGATGTCGATTGCTTGAACGAGGTTAACAATTCCGTGCCATTGTCATATCGGACTGGCAACTGAAAATGAGTTAAAAACGAGGTAGCTAACTGACTAAAATTATAAAAAGTGCCTCATGGTAACTCAATGTACCACTTAGCCGCGAGACCAATTAGAGTGCACTGGAAAAGTCTTAGATGGATTGAATCATCTGAAATGCAGTTAGACGCACACCAGAGGTGATAAGTCATCACATGGTTCAACGGGTCCTCTCCTGATTTACCTTCGAACTTAGGAATGTCACCAGGCAACTTATTCGGCATTGGCGGCCAAAATGTAAGATAATTAATGGGATCGTTCGTTAGGCGCGACAAGTCAGGCAAGTCCAAAGTTGCGATAAATGGTAACTGACGATTAGGGTCCCTAAAACTCTGGGTCATGAGACCAGCCCCAGGAGGAGGATATCCAGGATAACTAGGAATAGGAATTGCATTTGGGATATTGTATCCTCCCGGAAAACCACGATTAACCGAACCGTACTGGGGTTGTTGAGGTTGTTGATAAGTGTACCCAGGGTACGGTTGATACTGATACACTGGCTGCTACACAGCAGGAAAGAATTGGTACTGTCCTTGGTACGGTTGATAAATAAATTGTGGTTGACTTGTGACAACCGTACTTGAACCAGGTTGTCCTACAGGCATCTGAAACGAGGTTTGAATCGTGGATCCAGATGGTGGTAAAGATGTTTGAGGAGTAGATACAGGAACAGTAGAAACCAAAGTTGTCGATACTCCAAAAGTAGGTGGGGTAGATTGAACAGATGTTCCGGCAGTTGTAGCAGTTGTTTGAAGAGGAGTACGAGGCGTACTAGGCCTAGGCTGAGAAACTACCGAAGGTACAGAAGTTTGAATGTTAGAATGGACTGGTTGCTAGGGTGTTCTAGAAACTAAGGGTTGTCCAGTTTGATATGACAACTCTACATTTCGCTGCAACACCTGTTGAGTTTGTGATGGATCCCACACTATATTCATTCCGGGGTACGGACCCATAACAGGTTGAGAATATTGCGGACCATAACCGGTTTGAGGGTAGGATTGATAATTCAAAGGTACATTTCCCATTCCTTGAACATACGATTGACCGGAAGGTGGTTGGAAACCTTGGTTCGAGTACTGACCTTGGGGTTGATACCCTTGAGGCACGTTCTGATACTGGGGTTGACCTTGAGGTATAAATTGATACTAGGGCTGACCTTGGGGTACATATTGAGTCTAGGGTTGACCTTCAGGAACATACTGTCCCATAGGTATGTACTGTCCTTGAGGTTGCCCCCCAGATGCAAATTGGGTACCTTGAGGTTGCCCCCCAAGCGATAATTGAGGCTGCCCCCCAGACGGTAACTGGCCACCTTGAGGTTGAGGATTGGGAATAGAACCTGACATCATGAGAATATCTTCTACTCTGAATGGCTTAGTACCATTACTTCCAGTTAATAACCCTTGCTCAATGGGTTGAGGAGATGCTCTTGAAAAAGTACCAAAAAGTGACTGATACCCAGAGGGAACAAAAGGACCATCGTACAAAAGGGATTCAGGAGATTGAGTAAACATGGATGACTGTCTTGACATATTTAACGGAGGATAATAACCTCTAGGTGTTGGGTGATAAGGAACACGAGGTGGTGAAAAACATAACCCTGGGTTTTCTAAGAAATTATTCAAAGAAAGATACCAAGTACTGCTCCTAGGTGGACTATAAAAAATTGATTCACGCTCCCTTAGCTCAATAACAGGTTGATTTTCAGGGATAGGGATGCCTACTTCTTCTTCCGGAGTAGCAAGTTCTTCAATAGCTATAAGCCCAGAAGGAAGATCTTGGGTGATTACTCTTTCTACCCTAGGTGAACCAGGACCACTAGAAGTTGGAGAAGCAAACCCCGATGTTGGAGTAGCAGCAAATTCACTTTCAGGTTCAGATATTTCAGGCTCCTCACCTATATCACTAGTAGATGAAAAGCTACCAGTAACTTCGGAAACAAACACTGATTGCGGATTATAATATGCTACTAAAGCTTGAAAATCAAGATGTACCACCAAAGAAGACTCTCCTTCTTCAGGTGACCCAACTCTACTGTATCTAGGAGTTACGAGGACTTTCAAGCCTTCAAGCTGGCTCGGTGAAAACTCAGGAGGTTGGCCCCGATGTCTATGGGACTTCCTCGGTAATTCAGCCACGGTTAAAAACGTTTAACTACTTCACACGCAAACAAAGTAAAATCTCAATGAAAACCACCTAAAGCCTCTAAGGAACCAAACAAATTTGAATCACATGCCTAAAGAATCTAGGAGATCAAACAAACACAAACAGTAACTTTCCGTACTGAAAACACTAGTTGGTGATGAAATCCAACGTCGCAGAGTTCAATACAGAAATGGCGGTTGGAAAAGTTACCCTAGCAACCTGCTTAATGAATATATTCGCACAAGTTCCTCCACTTAACCGTCTCGAGTGAAGAGAACCCCCTAGAAAATCCAAGTGAGTCTAGTCGACGTGTGCTCCAGGTACAGTGGGATCTTCCCACCACTGTCACCTTAGGAAGAATCCTAAAGAATATGGCCACTAAGGTTACCAACTAAAACAAATATACCTAGGGGAACAGTCTACGATCCAATACGCATGCAAGGGCAGAGTAGCAAGCTCAATCCCCTTGAAGGCTCCTTGACATAATCCAAGGTTTACCAACAAGTGACCCCAGGCTCCTCGACAATGGTTAATTCGAGGTTTACCGTTTTTAATATGTGAATATCTGGCATCATTCCGAATGAGGAAGGATTGATTCCCACGCTGGTTTGGAAATGATCTCGTGCTTCTCCTTTAAGAGGAGCTTTCCCAGAGCATAAATGCAACAATTGGATTTCTTCCCTACCACAAGATACAGCTATTTGTCTGTTTTTACTATCTTGGAGAGTTAATTACTCTCCTACTCCAAGACACTAGCCTAAGCTAAGTTGGTGTATCAGAGCCCTAGAAATAAAAATGTTGCTAGATGAATTTTACTTTAAGCGTTATTTTTTATTGGTTTTTGTTTAAGTCAAAAGGTGCGGAGATGAAACTCGTGGTATGAAAACTCAACTCAAAATCACTAAAAATGCACCTAAGATGATTTAAACAATCTTTTCTCTTCGATGAACTTCTAGCTAAGAAAGAGTTTGAGAATGAAAATACTTTGTAAACACAAATCTTTCTTAACAAAAAAATTAAAAGAAGAACTTTTGTCCTTTCCAATACACTCAAAACGAGACAACTACTTATTTCACAAAAATTTCCCTTTTTCATTTCAAAGCACTCAACCACTACAAAAGACAAACTTTTTTCCAAAAGAGATTTTTTATTTTTTATAAAACACTCAAAACTATGCAAAGAACTAACTTCGAGATCTATAAACTATAAAAACCTATTTGAAGTCAAAGCCTAAAAGATGTATTTTTAAGGATGTTTTACTTAGCTAGATGTAAGCTAAGGACCAATTTATGCAGAATCACAAATCAGTCAAAAACAACCAATTTTGTTTTCTTTTTAAAAATGAAAATCCAAACTTTTAAACACAAGCTTTTCGAAGTTTTGTAAATAGAAAACACAAAGCAGATTCCTCAACAAGGGGAGATTTCGTAAATGGTCAGACACATAAGAAGTTTGGTAGACACCAAGGTGATCTGAGGTCCCTACAGCTTCTAAGCTCAGAGCTACTACAAGACCAAAATGAAAAACAAGCCCAACAAGCAAAACTCCTAGGAATTTCACCTAAAACCCTAACACCAATGAAATCAACTTAAGGAAAGCTTCTAACAGGCTATATGCAGGTATACGCAGTGGATAATAACTTCTAAACAAAAACTAAGCTAACTAAAAGAGGAAATCTTAGGTTTTTCAAAATTTTGACAGAGTCCGCAGGCCCACAGTTAACACAGCTGCGGTCCCGCTCTGTCCTAAAAGAAAAAGTGTGGATAAGTACGCACTGTGTCAAAAGAATAGGGTGCGGTCCTCTCCCAAAGCTATGAAAAATGAAAAATAACCCTGGATCCACAAACTCTACCCAATTTTACATACAACAAGCCAAAAACATAAACAAAAAACACAGTTTCTCAGGTCAAAGTAAGAACAAGGAAAAAATCAATTCCCCAGTATGGTCACCATTTTGTCACATGGAATAAGTCGATCTTGCGGACAAGATAGACCTTCCTAGAATCTAACAAAGACATAATGACAAGCAAACCAACCATACACTATCTTTCTCTAAATATGCTTTTATAAACAAAGGAAAACAAGTGTTTTAGGGCCTACCTTAGGTCCGACGCAAATTTGTGGAAGCCTTCGCTCCTTCGATTGCAAATGAGCTCCTTTGTTGCGAATCTGCAAACACAAACAAGCAAACAAATTAAATAGCACCTGAAAATACAATATGATAAGACATATTTAACATGAAAGTCAAGGAGTTCATGAAACGAATGACATGAGACACTTGTTGAGAAAAATGAGTTTGATTGTATTAATTCAAAAGAGGAAAAGCTTTACAACCTGTGCCTTGACGCTGTACAAGCTCCTCCCAGGGTCCAGCAAGAAGTCTCCTCTACTTAGACAAGTTTCAATCTCTTCCCAATGAAGCCAAAAAGGTATGTGATCTCTCCTCTTAAGCTCAAATAGGAAGTCTTAATTTCACCAGCGTTTACCCTAAAAAATGTTCAGCTTCTAACCTCTCCAGCAACCAGCCCAATGCCTGAATTTATAGTGCAATGGAGGGAAGTTACTAGGTCCTCCTTCAAAGGGATAAAGCCCTCCTTCAAAGGGATAGCTCCTCTCATCAAGGGATTAGCTCCTTCTCTTTTGGGATGCATGAACTACCTAAGAGCGGCAAATCCACGTCAAAATTCCTTCTAGAATCATCTAGAATTAACCCAAAGTGAGTTTTTTAGAATAAAATTGTGCCTTTTTGACTTTCACAGGGGTCCACACCCACACCTTTAGGGATAGAGCGGGCAGGTCCACAGTTTTTGTAAACAGAAGGTGCGGGACCACAGGTAACAGTGAGAGAATGTGCGGAACGAGAGTTTCATTGATTTTCAATGTCTTTCTCTCATTTTCATAGCTTGACTTCAAGAGCTGAGGTCTGAGACTTGCTTAGGAGGCCAGTACAAGTGATGATAGACCCATACTGACTGCAAATAATCATGGTGACGATTTTTTTGTGTAACAGAGAGGGCTCTCATGTATGTAGAGGAATTAGTTCTTTAAAAATGAACAATACATTAAACAAATAAAAGAAAACATAGATGTAATGAAAACCACGTTTAAATCCGCCTACTAAATTATAGAATAAATTAATGCTTCGTTTTGTAATAAAATAACTAACTAGAGTGGGTTAGCCTCATACTTGTGTGAGAGACCTATGTGAGGACAGTCCCACTTCTAGGCATAAGTGTATGATATGAATAGACTGCGTGGAAAAAATCCCACATGGTCGGGTCTCCTCTATTTATTTGGTATAATTGTATTTTTAGAAACATAGTTTTAGGCAGGAATTCCACACAGTCGAGTCTCCTCTAATTAGTTGGTATAATTGTATTTTTCAAAACATGGTTTTAGGAAGGAAATGCAGGAAAGAGATTATCATGAATAAATTAATAAGCAAGATACAAATTAAAAATGTTGTCGTTGTGTAGTCTAATTAGTTGGTATAATTATATTTTTAGAAACATAGTTTTAGGAAGGAAATGGAGGAAAGACATTAGCATGAACAAATTAATAAGCAAGATACAAAATAAAAATGATGTTGTTATGTAGTCAATTGTCAAGGAATTAAGCCTTGGTGAGTCCTAATGGATTGTAGTTCAAAGATTGATTAGGATTCATGAGCATGTGGACACTAATGAACACCCAAACTGAGGATTTGAACGAGGATAATTAATCAAGAAAAATTCTTGAGCTAATCCTTTAATACATGTATATCAGTTGAGAAGGAAACCAAAACCTGTAAGAAATGCATTCACACAGTATACATTAACTTATTAACTCAACTTCTTTGCCTCATAACTTCAAATACTATTTCATATCAACTTTAATATAATAAATTCACAGTAGGATCGAATAAACCAAATTATCATGAAACACTATAATCAATTAAATGTAGCATTACCCTTCACAATTATATAGATACCAAGAAACCCTCTAAGGGTATACTCATTCTACGGCCATAAGGTCCCACCAAACTTGATTTGACCTATTAATCGATGACAGCCTTAAACAAGGGCGCGACAAGCATAAGAGTGGGCTCCCGGCCCTTCACAAAAAAACATTTATAATTCGACATAGAACCAAACCTCAAACATAATAAAAATTTGATTAAGGGTTGAATGCCATAGAATCATGTGTAACAATGTTCAGAATGATTGTGAAGTGATATGAAATGGAACCCCGATACTTGCAGCTGGAAGTGAAAATTTAGCCATAATATTTCTAATTAAATGGAAAATACACCTGTAGTGGAATCACTTAGGTAAGTAATAGAAACCTCAAATACTACCTAGCATGAAGAGAAGAGGTGTTGCACAACCAAATAAATTATTTGCTCTAGACGAGAACCATTCTAAAGTAAGAAATGCTCAATCCAACACAAATGAGAGTAGGGTGAAGAATGGAAGATTTGAGTGCTACGTGTAAGGTTGTCATGGCATGGGAGAACTAAAAACAACGAAACCTCTATGGGAAACACTTTAAGTAGCCTCTTACCTATGACAATAGATATCCTCTGTAAAAAATCCGTAATGAGGGAAAAAATAGCGATACAGAAGAACAAATGCCATTAATAAAAATCATTTGGCAAGAAGGATAGAAACCAAGGTCTAGAGAATACCAAGTTGCAACATAAGCCTAGGGATTGGAACCCTCATTGCCTTAGGCCTTGGTAGTTGAACTGTAGCTACAAAATGATGTGACAAAAATGTAAAAGGGGAGCATGGGAATGATGTTGTTTCCCTTAACCACATATGAAAAATAAGAACAATTTCATTTGCGCCAAAGATCATCAAGAGTTTTCATGTAACCGAGTGTCCCACGCAGAGTAATATGGAATTAACACTGAGTTCATTGAGTGGAAAATTCGAGAACCAAGATTTCACATTAACGTGGGCTACAAATACATGTACATCATAATCTTCAAAGACATCACAATAATAATTTTGTGTGTGATCCGATTATCATACAAAAGTGTACACTTATGTTTCTATTATCACCGCCACTTACTACAAAATATTCGATGCAAGTTAAGAGTCACATAGTCGAGAGATAGTGCTAAGACATATAATGAATTAAACCAAATTATAATATTTATTCTATGGTAAGAAAAACATTATCTGTAATTGTAATGTTTTGTGGTTTTTACTAGTTGTGTTAGAGTCACGTTGCAAAAATGTTGCCTATTTGGCTAATCAAATAGAAACTTTGAATGTGTTGCATTCATAGAGAAGGTACCATGAAGAAATAAGTTGGGGGTGCTCAACCTATAAGACCAACAATGGAAACTTCTCCTACACCCATTGCAGGATCTAACACAAAGGTGTGGGCACAATTAGGAGGAGAACACGCAATCGCCACTACTATGCCTTTGGAACTAGTCCAATAGCTAAGGTATGAAATGGCCCATCTATGGGAAGATAATAAGGGATTGATGTGGGATCAGGAACCAATCCTATAGAGCCTCTCTCATCAACAAAACCATAAACAATGCATACCAAGTGTAGGTAATGAAGACAGAGAGGAAGAGCACAAATAGGGAAATGAAAATAGAACTATGGAGAGTCACATTGAGTGACCATGAGGAGATAAAACAATGTAAACTTTGAAACGGGAACTGATACTATTACCCGTTTCGTAGAGATAGAAAAAAAATGACCCGATTTTCAAAAGTGGTGATGCATAATACACATGTTTTTTTTAGAACATGGTTTTTGGAACTTTAATTTTTGTCATGTGCATTAAGTTTTAGAAAGGTAGTGAATGTAGTGACTTTCATGCTGATTTAAAAAAGTGGTTATTCTGCATTGCACCCTTTTTTTAAAATACCTATTTTTTTACTTAAATTTTTTTTTTTTCTCTCAGTAAAATTAAGCTATTTCTATTGATTAAAATATAGTACAAACATGAGAGACAAGAAACCGGCAGACCGGAAATGATGAAACTATCAACCTCGGTCCCGGAGAAGGAGTGAACCAAACACGGAGCTACAATAAATAACTTGAGAGCAAAAACTGACTATTACCCCACAGGGGCGATAACCTCAACACGGTGTTTTTTTCCTTTATTTTTATTAACTTTTATCCAGCCATCCTGGGGAGTATGGGCTAAAACAACTTGAAGACTGGAATTCTCCATGAGGGGGATCTCCTTATCTGATTCAGAAGAGGAGGTCTCATGGATGCGCTTCTGGGAGATTGCTGTGACAGTGGTGTGCGCAGGAGTATCTGTGGACGGATCCATTGTCTGAGGAGCCTGATTCATTTCTGAATTGCTCTCCTCATCTTCCGAGCTTGAGGAATCCGAGCTTACTGCTGGCGGCGGAGAACAAGAGGTCCAACGCTTGGGTTTGGTCCTTGCAAAGTTGCCCTTTTTTGATTTTGGAGGCAGTGATGGGCAGGAATTCTGCAGGTGCCCTGTTAGGTGACAGTGGCGGTACCGGAAGGCAGTGTTTTATTGTATGGAATGTAAATAATTATTTTTTAAAATTAATAATTTTGGAAGTGGTCTTCTTCTTCATATTATCTTGTTTTTAATTTTTATTTTTTATTTTTTTGTAGTGAGGTTTTTATTGTTTTGCTTATTTAAAGAAGAATGTCGATATTTTGCATTTTCGGTATTCTACATATTTATACATTGTTAATTAAATTTTCAATCCAAATGAAATAATTGTCTGTAAAAAACAAATATAAAAAAAAAGGAAAAAAAAATAAAAAATGTTCAAAAAAATTATCTCATAAACCCTAAAAGAATTTGAAATAAATAAATAAATAAATAAATATATATATATATATATATATATATATATATATATATATATATATATATATATATATATATATATAATTAAGTAAGTAAAAATACAAAAATTAAGAAAAAAACATTAGCAAAACTAGGGAAAAAAATAAAAAAATTAAAAACAAACTAGTTTAAAAAAAAAAATAGAAAATTAACGAAAAAATGAAAAAACTAGTAAAATTAATATTTAAAAAAACAAAAATAAAATCAAATTATAAAAAAAACCCCAAAAAATATTAAAATGGCGGAAAATATATGTCTTTTCAAACGAAAAAATAAATAAAAAAATTAAAAAAACATTTACAATTTATCAAAAAAATACCTATTTTTGATTCTTTTTTAAATTCAAATTATAAAAAAAAAAAAAAAAAACAAAAAAAAAAAAAACCCAAAAAAATGCATATTTTTTATTTTTTGATTTTTTTATAAGTTAATAATAATTATTTTTTTTAAAACTAACATTTTTATTTAAAAAAATAAAAATAAAAATTAATTTCTTTTTTAAACAAACCCTTTTTTTTAATTAAAAAAATCATTAATTTTTTTTAAACAAACTTTTTTTTAATTAAAAAAATTATAATTTTTTTTAAACATTATAATTTTTAACTAAACATTATAATTATAATTTTTATTAAACAAACTTTTTTTTTAATTAAAAAAATTATAATTTTTTTTAATTTTCATATTTAAAAAAATTATTAAAAAAAAAATTAGAATTAAAAAAAAATTTTAACGGAATTATTTTTTTTTTATTTAAAAAATTAATTTTTTGGGCCGCCGCCGCCCGGCCGCCCGTGGGGGCGCGACTGTGGGCGGAGGGCCTACCCGCAGGCACCTCCGCCCACAGCCGCGCCACCACGGGCGGCTGGGGGGCGGGGGGTCGATTCCCGTGGGCGGAGGGAGGGCCTACCCGCAGGCACCTCCGCCCACGGCCGCGCCACCACGAGCGGCCGGGGGGCGGGGGGTCGATTCCCGGAATCGACCCCCTGCCCCCCGGCCGCACGTGGTGGCGTGGCCGTGTGCGGAGGTGCCTGCGGGTAGGCCCTCCGCCCACGGCCGGGGGGCGGCGGCCCAAAAAAATTAATTTTTTTTAATAAAAAAAAAAAATTCCGTTAATTTTTTTTTTTAATTTTAAATTTTTTTTTTTAATAATTTTTTTAAATATGAAAATTAAAAAAAAAATATATAATTTTTTTAATTAAGAAAAAAGTTTGTTTAAAAAAAATTATAATTATAATGTTTATTTAAATATGGAAATTAAAAAATTATTTTTATTTTTTATTTTTTGTTAACTATTTCTATTTTTAAATTTAAAAAAAAAATGTTTAAAAAAAATTATAATTTTTTTAATTAAAAAAAACGTTCTTTAAAAAAAAAAAAAATTAATTTTAATTTTTTTGTAAATAAAAAGGTTAAGTTTAAAAAAAATTCTGTTAAAAAAAAAAATTTAATTTTAATTTTTTTTTTTAATATTTTTTTTTTAATTTGAAATTAAAAAATTAAATTTTTTTTAAAAAAAAATTAAAATGTTTTTTATTATTTGTATTTTAAAATTAAAAAAAGATTGTTTAAAATAAAATTTGAATTTAATTTTTTTTTTTTCCTTTTTTAAAATAAAAATAGTAGGTTTAATAAAAAATAATTAGCTTAGTTTGCAAATCATGCCAGTTCAGCAGAGTCATCTTGATTGGGTCAAAGTTGGTAAAAAGAAAGGGAAAAAATGCCGAATAGTTGATCCTACCCACGTTGGGTAGAATCCTCTGTTTCTTCGGCTGTTTCTCTGTTCCTCTTGTTACTTCTTGTTTAGCAATGTTCTCTTCCCTGTTTCTCTCAAGGGCCGAGGTGGATTTCCATTCCTATCCGGCTGCCTGTTCTCTTGCTTTTCTTGGCTGTAATGTTATTTTGTACCATATTTTCTCTTAATAGAATTAGTTTTTACCAAGAAAAAAAAAATAAAAAATAATTAGATTTTTTTCTTTAATAAAAAATATGCATTCTTTGGGTTTTTTTTTTATAATTTGATTTTTTTTTTTTTTAATATTAATTTCACTAGTTTTTTAATTTCTTTTGGTTAATTTTCTAATTTTTTTTTAAAACTAGTTTATTTTTAATTTCGTTTTCTTTTTTTTCCCAGTTTTTGCTAATGTTTTTTTTTAAATTTCTCTGTTTTTACTTACTCAATTTTATATATATATATATATATATATATATATATTTATTTTTTTTCCAAATTCTTTTTCGATTTGTGAGATAATTTTTTTTTAACTTTTTTTATTTTTTATTTTTGTTAATTTTCTATTTTTTTTTTCTTTTGCCAATTTTTTGATGGTTTTTTTTATTTTTTTTTTTATTTTCACTATTTATTTGTTTATAATTTATAATTTTTTTAGTTTTTTAATTTTTACAATTAATTTTTTTTTTTTTTTTACATTTTTATGATCGATATTTTTTTTTTTTATATTTGATTTTTTTTAAGTTTTATATTTTTATTTTGTGTTTTGTTTTTATTATATATCTTAATTTATGTTTTGTTATATTTTTAAACTTTTTTTTTTGTTTTGTGTTTTTTCATTGTTTTAATTTTTAATTTTTAATTTTATTTTATGTTTTCATTATTTTTTTAAAATTTAATGTTTTTCGTGGTCATGAAAAAATATTTTACGCCATTATTTCGAAATGTTGAAATTTTACATTCGAAACAAAAAAGTGTTCTTCCAGAATCAACACTATTCGTTTTCAGGGTGTTTTTTGGATAATTTTTGTGCAAAAAATTGGTTTTCACCACCATTTTTAAAACATGTTGAAAATTTACCCAAGAAAAAAATAGGTGTTATTCCAGCATCAACACTTTTCGTTTTTAGCACTGTTTTTGATGTTTTTTTGGGGTTTTTTGGCGAGAGTTCCCGTTTTGAGTTTATAGTTCCCGTTTCAAAGTTTACATTGTTATAAGAATGAAGATGATGTAGATGAAGAAGTACCTGATAATTCCTCCACCCCTAAGAAAAGGAAAAGACATAAAGTCAATTTACAAGGAGAATTCAAAAAAATTAAATCCCCAACCTTTGATGGGGTGGTAGAGGAAGTCGTTGAAGCTTGGATGATTAACATGAATAAGTATTTTCAGATATATGAGTATAATGACAAGTTGAAGGAAAGATCAGTTGTTTACCACCTAGAGGGGAAATCCGCACTATGCTGGAAAGAGTTCAAAATGATACGCGTATTTCACAAGTAGAAAGTAACTTGGAGTGAGTTTCAAAAATACTTTAAGGTGAAGTACATGATGGAATGTTTTTATGATGATGAGATGAAGGAATTCCATGACCTTTGGCTAGGAGAGCTATCCATGGATTAGTTTGTCACAAAATTTACCTCCTTACTAAGATATGTTCCATATATACATGAGGAAAAGGATAAGGTAATTTTTTTATGAGTTGTTTACCAGTATATATGACAGAGAGCCTAGAATTTGATAAACCTAAAACCATGGACGAAGTGATTCGAAAGGCACAAATTTGGTACCAGTAGATGAAGGAGAAGGGGTAAGGCAGTAACAATTGGCTAAATGGGAAATGGAGGAAAAGCTCCCCCAACATGAAAAATACAAAAGCAAGAAATGCTAGAAATGAATTAAGGGGTCAGTTTAACAGATATGTGGGGAGGATTCAACAGAAAATAAAACCACAAAATGAGACTAAACAAATAGAAGTATCGAGTAAACTTGAGGGAAATCAATCATAGTGACCACCATTTCAATTGTGGGGCTTCGGGGAGCCTCATTAATATGTAAATTGCCCCCATCCTGCTAGAACAAAACAAACTTCTAACATTCAGTTGGATTCTACTATGGGTGAGGTGGTGAGAAGTATACCTAGGATTAACATTTCTTTGCAAGACCATCAAGATGAATATCAACAAACCTATTGGGTTATGTTATATTATTTCTATGACTAGCCCACGTAGTTAATCAGGGGGTTAGAAGGGGGTCATAGCCACCCATTCATTGCACTGATTGTGTAGTGGGGGGAATCACAGGGGGTTTGAGGGGTGCAGGTAACCCCACTCTATGGGGTCTGGGGCAGTGCCCCCGATTTTTTTTTTTTTGACCCTATGTTAGGTTGGGCAGACCTACCTATAGTTCTGTGCATGATTTTTTCACATGGTTTTGGATGCTATGGTTTTCGGTCCATGGTTTTAGATGCGATGGTTTTCGGTCCATGGTATTGGATGCTTCAGCATGTATAAATATGCATTGTAACATTGGAAGGAACACAATGAAAAATCAAGCTGGTAGTCTCGGTTTTGGGATCCAGGGGAAAATATTAGTGTATATGTGTTTTATGTGTTATGCTCTTGCATTGTTTATTTTCCGTGTTTTAGAATTCGTATGTAGGTAATTTCTGTATGGGGTTAAAACCTATATTTGGTATCAGAGTTGTTTTGGCTTCAAGGGGACGCCTTTGTTACTGAGGGGTTTCGCTCGGGCCTGTGGTAGATCCCATTCAGTGGGAGATCTGTGGGATCGATTCCTGTGGTGAAAGAAGATGGCGAGCAGTGGAAGGATAGAGATCGAGAAATTTAATGGTCATAGTTTTGAGTTGTGGAAACTCAAGATCGAGGATCTGTTGGTGGATAAAGATCAGTGGATCACGGTAGATCTGGGTTCTAAACTAATGAGAGTGTCTAATGAAGAATGGAAGAATTCGGATCGGAACGTAAAGAGCACAATACGATTATGTGTCTCAGATTCAATATTGTTGAATGTATCAGGGGAAGCTACGTTGAAGGCTTTGTGGTACAAGTTAGGGACTTTGTACCAATCTAAGTCTCTCGTGTATAAACTATTCCTATGGAAAAATATATATAACCTGAGGATGAAAGATGGGGACTCAGTGATAGAGCATATGAATGCGTTTAATACTGTGGCAAGTCAATTATCATCTGTTGATATCAAAATTTCAGATGAAGATAAGTGCATTAGTTTGTTGTGTTCTCTAAGAGATTCGTGGGATAATTTGGTTATTGCAATAGGTAGCAATGCAACTACCTTGCAGTTTGATGAAATAGTCTAATCCTTGCTGATGGAGGAGATGAGATGGAAAAATATGGAGAGCCAAAATGGTGATGCCTTGTTTGTATGAGGATAGTCCTAGAACAGAAACAAAAATAAGTCATCGAGTGGGAGATCTAAATCTCCAGGAAAACCTATAAATGTGGTGTGCTAGAAATGCGGAAAGGAAGGACACTACAAAAGGGACTGTAAATCTAAGGATCCTGATAAAGGAAAGGGATCTGATGATGCTCCTTCTGCAGAGGCGAAAACCACCTCAGATGAAGGTGGGGATGTGTACTTGGCTTCTTCAATTACACATGTAGATCATGAGGCATGGTTGATTGACTTCAGTGCATCCTTTCACTTTACTCCCCATAGAGATTGGTTCTGTGAGTATGAGAAATATGATGGTGGTGATGTCTTCTTGGGGCATGATAGGAAGGCTAGAATCATTGGTTGTAGAAAAGAAAATTTGAGGTTGCAAGGTGGAAGGGTTAGAACACTTCCAGGTGTTCTGCATATCCCTGCATTGGCCAGAAATATGATTTATGTAAGCAGGCTGCATGATGGAGGTGTGAAAATAGTGTTAGAGAAGGATACATGAAAGATGGTTCAGGGAGTACTGGTATTGATGTGGGGAGTTTGGATTGGAACTCTGTACAAGCTACAAGGTAGTACCATTGTTGATGGATGCAACAGTTCCATGATTCTTGAAAGTGGAGCAAAAAATCTAGTGGTCTCTGGAGAGAAGACCATGATGTGGCATCAAAGGCTTGGACATATTGGAGAGAAGGGCCTTCGAATACTTCATGGTAAAGGTATGGTAGAAGGAATAAGTAATTTCTCTCGGGATTTTGATTTCTGTGAAAATTTTGTATATGGGAAGAAGAATCGGGTGAGTTTCCCCTCTGGTGGTAAGAGGGAGAAAGAGATATTAGAGCTTGTGCACAGTGATGTGTTTGGACTTGTGAAGGTTCCATCACTTGGTAAGTCTATGTACTATGTATAATTTATAAATGAATTCTCAAGGAATACATTGATATATTTCCTTAAGAAGAAATCTGAATTCTTTGATAGGTTTAAAGAATTTAAGGCTCTGGTGGAAAACCAGACAGAGAAGAAGATAAAGGTGTTGAGGACACATAATGATGGAAAGTTTTGCAGTAAGGAATTTGAATAATTTTGTAAGAAGTATGGTATAGCATGACAGAATACTACTCCATATACACCTCAACAAAATGGATTTGCAGAAAGAATGAACAAGACATTGATGGAAAGGGTAAGAAGCATGCTCAGTGTTGTCAATTTAGGATAGGAATTCTGGGCAGAGGTGGTGGAGATAGCATGTTACTTGGTCAACAAATCACCTTCATCAGTGTTGGAGGATAAGACTTCACAAGAGGTATGGATTGGTAAGAAACCCTCTCTTTCACATCTGAGGGTATTTGGATGGGATGCATATGTACACATTCCAAAGGAGAAACGAACCAAGTTGGATAGTAAATCTGAAAAGTGCATATTTATTGGGTATAAGGATGGTTTAAAGGGTTATAAGCTTTGGAACCCAATAACAAGGAAGGTTGTGTACAAGCGAGATTAGGTGTTCAGAGAGGTAAAAGATGTTACTAAACATGAAGTCCAACCAAAGGAACCTGAGAATATAGAGTTTGAGCTAAAGGAGGAAGAATAAGACTCTACAGTAGAGAAGGAATCAGAAGATGAAGAGCCAAAAACTCTGGGGGTGAGAAGATCAGTCCGAGAAAGAAGGCAACCATAAAAGGTATACTCCATCTACTTTCTATTCAAATTTTGCTTTATCTATTACTGATGATGATCCTAGAACTGTGAAGGAAGCAGTAGATTCAGAGGATGGAAAACTCTTAAAAGAGGCCACAGTTGATGAAATGGCATCTTTGCACAAAAATGAGTCCTGGGATCTAGTGGAGTTGTCGGCTAGAAGGAAACCCATTGGTAGCAAATGGGTGTTCAAGAAGAAGACAAATGCAAAAGGAAAGGTGGAGAAATACAAAACTTGGTTGGTAGTAAAAGGTTATTCCTAGGTGCGGGGAATTGATTTTGGTGATATTTTTTCTCCTGTTGCCAAGGTAACTTCTATTAGATTACTTTTATCTGTTTCTATTGCTTTTGATTTTGAGGTAGAACAGATGGATGTGAAGACAACATTTTTTCATAGGGATCTAGAATAGGAGAACTACCTGAAGCAACCTGAAGACTTTGTGGTGAAGGGTAAGAAAGAACTGGTATGCAAGTTAAAGAAGTCTTCGTATGGGTTAAAACAATCACCAAGGATGTGGTATTAGAAATATGATACATTTATATGGGGACTTGGCTTGACCAGAAGAAAAGCAGATCACTCTGTGTATTTCAAATTAATTGGTGATCATGTTATTTATCTGGTCTTGTATGTGGATGATATGTTGCTGGTTGGAAATGACAAAGAAATTATCTAGGATTTGAAGACCCATTTGTCCTCCAAATTCGACATGAAAGATCTTGGTGCTGCAAACTATATTTTGGGCATGGAAATTAAAAGATATTGGACAAAGAGGAAGCTCTAGTTAAACCAGAGGAAGTATGTCAAGACAATATTGCAGAGGTATAATATGCAGGATAGTAAACGGTGAAGGTTCCTATTCTTGTAGGTGTAAAGTTATCTGTTGAACAGTGTCGCAAGACACAAGAAAAGGAAGAGGACATGTCCTGTGTTCCATATGCAAGTGCAGTCGCTAGCTTGATGTATGTGATGGTATGTACTAGACAAGACAATACACATGCAGTGGGAGTATTAAGCAAGTTTATGCAAAAACCAGGGAAGGAGCACTAGACAACAGTGAAATGGGTTTTCAGGTATTTGCATGGCACTAGTGATTATGGCTTGTGCTACCAAGGAAGACTAGGATTAGACATAGTGTTGGATATTTGTGGCTTTGTTGATGCAGACTGGGCTAGAGATCTGGATTAGAGAAGATCTACAAGTGGTTATGTGTTTAACCTATTTGGAGGTGCAGTGAGTTGGATGAGTAAGAAACAATCTGTAGTGGCACTATCAACTACAGAGGCAGAATACATGGCAGCCACTCATGCAAGCAAGGAAGCAGTTTGGTTGCAGAGATTATGTTCAAGTATGGGGTTAGTACAGGGAGTTATAAGGATAGACTATGACAACCAAAGTGAAATTTTCTTGGCAAAGAACCCTGCATATCATTCAAAGACAAAGCACATTGATGTTCAGTATCACTTTGTGAGGGATATGATAGAAGACAAAAAGGTGTTGCTGGTAAAGGTGGACACTTTGAAGAATATTATAGATGCATTGACAAAATCTGTGAGCTCTGAGAAGTTCTCTTGGTGTAGAGAAACAATGGGCATTACAGGGTTGGATAAATGACTAAGCTCTCTTGTGGCCCCCTATGGAAAGAAAACAACAAGTGGGAGAATGTTGGGTTGTGTTATATTCTTTCCACGACTAGCCCACGTAGTTAACAGGGGGGTTAGAAGGGAATCAGAGCCCCCCCTTTGTTGCGCCGATTGCGTAGTGGGGGTAGTCACAGGGAGCTTGAGGGGTGCAAGTTTTGGACCCTATATTAGGTTGGGCAGACCTACCTATGATTTTGTGCATGAATTTCACACATGGTTTTGGACGTGATGGTTTTTGGTCCATGGTATTGGATGCTTTTGCATGTATAAATATGTATTATAACATTGAAAGGAACATAATGAAAATCAAGCTGGTAGTCCCAGTTTTGGGATCTAGGAGAAAATCTCTGTGTATATGTGTTTTATGTGTTATGCTCTCGCATTGTTTATTTTCTGTGTTTAAGAATTCGTATGCAGGTAATTTATGTACAAGGTTAAAACCTACATTTGGTACCAAAATCTGTTTTGGCTTCAAGGGGACGCCTTTGTCGTTGATGGGTTTCGCTTGGGCCTGTAGTAGACCCTGTTCAGTGGGAGATCTGTTGGATCAATTCTGGTGGTGAAAGATGATGGCAAGTAGTGGAAAGATAGAGATCAAGAAATTTAATGGTCAAAGCTTTGAGTAGTGGAAACTCATGATGGAGGATCTGTTTGTGGACAAAGATCAGTGGATCATGGTAGATCTGGGTACTAAACCAACGAGAGTGTCTGGTGGAGAATGGAAGAAGTTGGATCAGAAGGCAAAGAGCACAATATGATTGTGTGTCTCAGATTGAGTATTGTTGAATGTATCAGGGGAAGCTACGGCGAAGGCTTTGTGCGACAAGTTAGGGACTTTGTACCAATCTAATATTCTAATATTCAGTTAGATTCTTCTATGGGTGAGGTGGCGAGAAATGCTATAAATGCTAGAAATGTATTAAGGGATTACTTTAACAAATATGTGGGGAGGATTCAATAGAAAATAAAACCACAAAATGAAACTGAGAAATGAATTAAGGGATCAGTTTAACAGATATGTGGGGAGGATTCAACAAAAATAAAACCACAAAATGAAACTAAACAAATAGAAGTATCAAGTAAACTTGAGGGAAATCAATCATAGTGACCACCATTTCAATTGTAGGGCTGCGGGGAGCCTCATTTATATGCGAATTTCCCCCATTTGTAGTATACCAAGGGGGGATAATATGGGGTAGAAAGGGAGGTACCCAAGGGAATAATGTAATAATGGGATGGGCCATAGTAATAAATAAGGTGGTTAACCTGTATCATGTAAGGGACCACAAGTAGTTAGTAACAATGTAATGGACCCATGGTATTAGATAGATGGTGTTGAGGGAACCATGGTAATGCCCCATGGTATTGTATGTATGAGGCCAATATAGAGGCTAGAGACTCCACATTGAGAGATGTCAAGGAATATTGTATGAACAGGCATATGACTTGTGGAGTGTTCTCCTTCCTTAAGGAGTGAATGTATGGTGTTTCCCTACCTTAAGGGTTTTGATATCAATAATGTGAAGCATTTCTATATATTTCTATCTTATTGCTTCTGGGTATATTTGCATTTTCATATATTTGTGGGTCAGGTCTATAACAAGTGGTATCAAAGCACTTTCTTGGGCAAAAGTGGAGATTTTTTTTTAATTTTTTGCAGGAACTTTCTGGAGCGGCAAGAGTGTAGATCAGATCTTTATGATTTGGAGCAAAATATACAAAATATAATTGTATATCTAGATTTTTATGAAAAAATAGCCAAATTCAAAAAAAAAAAAATAGTCGAATTGGAGTCCGGATGAGGGAGATATCACTGATTTAAAATCAGCTCTTTTTTCAGAATTTTTGGTGACGGCGGGAGAGTTGCAGCGTAGATATGAAATTATAGTGCCTAGATCGAGATTTCTATCACATGGGAAGATGCAGAATGGTCATTCCATTTCTGAAGATAGGTCATAATAAATATTCTGAGTAATATTGACTAAACTGCGACCACTCTAAATTTTCACCAAGTTTTTTTTTTTTTCGTACCGTCTAGCAAGATGTTTTTTATAGGAAAATATAATGGCCCTACTGTTGAAGAATTCATACAGAGACAAAAGTTCACATATGGGGAACATTGGAAGGATTTAGTGTAGCTTGGTTTCAAAGATGAGGCTGCCAAATGGTGGTTCTCAATTGACAACAAGAAGTTGACCAAACTTTCAGAGAATTTGAAAGAGTCTTTTTAGCCAAATGGTCTCAGGCTAGAAAACAAGATAAGGGGAAACATGTGGGGTTATTTCCTACTGGTATATCCTTATTGTAGGTTCATGGATTGATTCAGAAGGAGAAAATCATTGTGTCTATAAATCCTAGTTGCAAGCAAAATCTCATAAATGTCAACTTGGCAAAAAAAAATACAAATGCCAATGAAACACATGGAGCACACACAGGTTAATAATGAGCAGGTGCAAGTTTATAAAGATTTGAAGATTTATATGGAAAAGTATGTATTGCGTTCTTATTTTTATGCTTTATATATGGCTAATGACGATCTTGTTTTGGGATACTCGTTGATGGAATCGGTGGGTACTATAAATATTAATGTGCAAAAGAAATTCTTGAAGATCTGGTATAAAAAGAAGAAAATTACATTGTTGTATCCCCATTTTCATTTTACTCTCACTACACTTCACTCATATCACTCTCCCTCCCTTTTCATTCTTATTTACCCACTCCCTAATCCCCATATCCCTAAAAAAACTAATCCTAAAACCCTAATTTCTATCCCAAACCCTAGTCAAATATCCCAAAAACCTAATTGTTATTCCCAAAATCTAAATATCATCCCCTAAACCCTTCTATTTCCCAAAAACTTTCAGCAACATTCCTAAACCCCTCATACACACTCCCTCCACAGTCCCTCATACATTCATATCTTTGGCAGCAAAAACCGAAAGACACCATAAAATCTCTTCATACTCATCTAAGAAAACTCAAACATTGGCAAACATGGAGTCAGATTCTTCCTATGATAGAGATAAGGAGACAGTCAGTGATTCTTCTAGAGACATGCATGCACCAAGGAGGCCTCGCAAAAGTGGAAAACATAACCGGGAGGAGCCCACTTCACTTGCCAAGTTACAACAGTAGCAAAACGAGTACTATCTCCACCCAGGGTGGAAGGGGTCTCATTTTCACCATCAGTTGAGCAGGTACAGGACAAGGGGAAGAAGCCCTTGCATGATGATGGACCATCAGGAGTTCAAGAGGCAGATTTCATCCTCATTCAGGATGATGACATAGATTTGGGCTCATAAAGCTCAAAGCTCGAAGAAGTCATTCGGGAGCAGCAAGATGACATGCATCATTTGTCTCTCAATTTGAAAAGAACCAAGTGGATAATTAACTATTTGGAGTAGAGGAACAAACAACTAGAAGATCAGCAAATCATCATGGAGCTCCAAAACATGAAGCCAAAATGGCAAGCTACCAAGAAGAGGAAAACCAAGTTGACAACACTTGAACAAGAAATCCAATTTCATCATGAATCTTGGCTTGAAAGGACAAACTTGCACTTGGAGAGGATGTTGGAACATATGATTAGATGATGCAAGATGCTTTCGTACCTTTTTGTTTTGAATCATTTCAGTTTCTGAAGGGAAAAATGCATAGTATATCTTCAAATGAGTAGCTTGTAGAAAATCATGTAATCTCATTGGAGCCAATAGAGAATGGGTTGTAGTAATCTTTCCAAGTTTTTCACGATCCAATAGCTGATGTGGTGGATAATGTCTATAGTCAAAGTCCTTCTCCTATCTGTGAGCTTGACAAAAGTATTGATACAAACTTGATCCGGCAGCTGGTTTCTTTGTCATTTTCAGCAGGAGTCTCGTCACAAAGCTCAGATCAATGTTTGCATTCATGGTATGAAGAGAAGAGAAGTAATCCATTGGATGAGCTAAGTCCTAGTGTGCATGAATTTCTAGATCCTTATGCAGTGTTTTTGGAGGAGGATAGAGAATCAATAGTATTCAACGGATCCGTTCACAAGTTTTCATGGGATTTTCCTTTCAGTAGTTCTCTATTGTTGTTCATAAGCAAGCACTTATGAATAATTCAAACAGCATCCGGAATACTTACATGTTTTCATTGGTTGTTTCGTTTCACTTGATCAGGTGATGAATGGGTCATTTTCACACAAACCCTAGTTTCTTTCTACAATTTGACAATTTTCTAGGCTAGGACTGTGTTTTGCCCTTTTGGACCCCTTCCCCTCACTCAATCTTTGAAATTCCATTTTTCCCTGCTTCCTAACATCCCTCCCTACTTCCAAAAATTTTCTCAAGAATTTAGAAGCCCCTTATCCCCTTCATTTCGCTTCATTTCGACAAATCCCCTGTTCAACACATCGGGATTGGTTTTACTCCAATGATGTTTCTAAGCAAGAAAAGATGAATTTGGGAAAACTGAGAGAGGTTTTTGTCCACATACATTAAAGGATATTTCCATCAATAAACAGGTAGAGTCCACGGAGGCTGAAGCAGAAGATGTTCTAGGGACTGACATATCAGATGATGAGCCATCAATGGTCGAAAACCAAACACAAATGTCAAACCAAGTACCAGAAAAGCAAGTAGAATCCAAGGAGGCTGCAGCAAAAAATGTTATATCAGATGAGGATTCAGTCACTGAAGTAATATTAAAAGATAAGAAACCACAGCAGGCACCACAACATGTACTAGATAACCATCAGGCTCCATTAGGTGGTAAATTAAAGAAAGATACATTGTTGGTTAAACCTTCAGCATATCACCACCCACATCACCCAGCAAGAAAACAAACAACAAGATGGCAACAAATTAGCTACAAGGACAACAACCCCCACATGGCATATAGAGAGTAGCGACGATCCACCTACTATACATCAACACAGAAGAGCTACAACGATCAACTTCCCTCTCAAGCGAGTGAGGCACCAGCTAGATCGATGGTTCACCTTTCTCTGGGATGGTTAGATGCACATGCATGGTACCAGTGGACTACTCTTTTGAGTAGATTTTATTATTTGTGTTCTTCCCATTTTTCGGGGATGAAAAATGTTAAGGGGGGTGGAATGTAGTATACCTAAGGGGGATAATATGGGGTGCACAGGGAGGTATCCAAGGGAATAATGTAATAATGGAATGGGCCATAGTAATAAATAAGGTGGTTAACCTGTATCATGTAAGGGACCACAAGTAGTTAGTAATAATGTAATGGGCCCATGGTATTAGATAGATGGTATTGGGAGAACCATGGTATTGTATGTATGAAGCCTATATAGAGGCTAGAGACTCCACATTGAGAGATGTCAAGGAATATTGTATGAACAGGCATATGGCTTGTGGAGTGTTCTCCTTCCTTAAGAAGTGAATGGATGGTGTTGCCCTACCTTAAGGGTTTTGATATCAATAAAGTGAAACATTTCTATCTATTTCTATCTTACTATTTCTAGGTATATTTGTATTTTTATATATTTGCAGGTCAAATCTATAACACAATCATACTAGCACAAAACAAACTTCTAATATTCAGTTGGATTGTACTATGGGTGAGGTATACCCAGGATAACACTGCTTTGTAGGACCATCAAGATGAGTATCAACTGACCATGATTGAGTTCGAAGGTAATATGTATAACCATGATGTGTGTATTTCGTTATATCCAACAAAAAACTTGAGTTATATCAGTCCTAAAATTGTAGAACTTTATCATCTACATTGATGAGGTGATCAAATTTTGGCTCAAAAATGAAAGTGCCTAGAAAGTCATGAAACTGGTGTCAAGTCGAATTGCTTCTCATTCTGAATCCAACTTCACTAATTTCACCTCAATCATACACCATATGATCAATTTATTGCATTCCCATCATTCGGCCTAACAACTAAAAAGGGAGGAGGTTGCTTACTCGGCAGCTGACTAGAATTTTGCACTGCTCACATCACCTACAGTGATTGTGCAAGTACAAACAAATTAGATGTTTCCAAGTTTGTTTTTTTGTTTCATCCATTTTCTGGTGTTTTTTATTGGTTTGTGGGATTTTGAAGTGGACCAATAGGATGGTGCCACATGGCCCTCCAGGTTGGATTAAAATTTTGGCAATGGTCAGATAGAGATTCACGCAGGATCAAACCCTCGACCACCCAGCCAACAGTCCAAGCATTTATCGACTCCACTTCTCATGGTTCTTAATAACCATAGGTAAACAAGTTTATTTAAAGTTTAATTGGAATCAAATTGGAGAAAGGGGTTGGGGTTAAGCCCCAACCTTGAGTCATCATGTATCCCACAAGACCATAAGACCACAATAGAAGAAGAGACCAAGGGGCTTGGGTCGTAGCCCCAACCGATTGTCATCATCCGTAACACATGACCCCATTTGGAAGGTTTAATGGAGCTCATGGGAAAGTTTGTTGGGTTAGAGACCTAGCCCTAGGTTACATGGGCTTACAATAGACTATGATGGCGATAGTCGAGAGCCAACATGGGGGGGAACATATAAGCATTGGCCCCAGGTTCTATGAAGAGGTGTGCAACCACCATCAAGTGGATAGGGTTCTAGCTCGGTTGGGATGAGATGTTAGCTAGACCCCTCACCTTATGGGCTCCAACGTTACCATGGTAGGCAGAGTCAAGTGTCGAGTGGTGAGGGCAGTCGGTTAGCCCGAATCCCAACCACATGTGCCATAAAAGCAAGTGTTATACCTTATTATTCAAACTAAGGCATTATTGGGTAATTTAATTATCCAAGAAATTTCACCTTTGGTGGGTGAACTTGTAGGAAAGTTAGACTGTTAGTCTCATTTGTATGACAAATAATAACAAAACTACGTGGAGAGCTTACAGAGCCATATATTTGTGAGTTTCAGTGTTTCGGAGCTCAAGAAGAGTCTACCTAGAGGTTTTTGAACATGCTAGATCTAATGGTGACCTCTAATTTCTTATTTGAGCAAATCTAAGGAGCCTTTTTATAGGTTGAAGACCGAGCATGTATGGATCAATCAGGTTTTGGAAGAAGTTCTTGAAGGTGTTTGAGCATGGAGAAGGCCTTGTAGGGGCTTTCTTAACTTCAGAAGTCTATTATAGCAACAATTACTGTAGGGTTCAACTTAAGTTTACTTTCATCACTATGTTATGCTGAGGAAATATTTTTTTATGTGCTTCAATGTGGAATTGGAGTGCTCATATGCTCATGTAAGCTTATTTAAGTTGGAGTATAGGGTAATTGTAGGAGATTCCTTTTGTTGTTACTTTATGTGAGAGTTCTTTGTAGAAGAACATTTCCTTGAAGGAGAAACAGCCACATGTTTTCATCCAAAACCTTTTATGTACTCCCTTTTCTACTAAATATATGGAGCGGTCTAGCTATGTTGGCAGGCCTCGAGATGTAGCCAATGACGGTTGAAGTCCATCAACAAATCCTTTGTTATGCTCTTCATGATGGCTATATGAGTTTGTGATATTATGCTACTTATGTTAAGTTTATATGTGAACATTATCTCATAATTTGAAGAGACATTGGAAATTGTGTTTTGTGTGAAGACCTATTTTTCTTTTCAAAGTATTAGAATGGCCCCTCCTTTCTTTTGGAGAAGAGGAAATTGACTACCTCCTCCATTTTTAGATCAATTGGTATCAAGGAATAATATGACTGAGTTGCAAGAATGGACACGAAGAGTCTCTAATAGCTAGATGATATGGATTTACATCTTCTTACGAAGAGCACTGAGTTGATAAGAATGATAGAAATTACTGAAGAGGATGGCATGCATATGCGCCTTCAGTTGCAACATGTGTTGGAAGAACAAGTTGTTGAAAGTTCCACTATTGTGACAGCAAAACAAACCTCTAGAATGAAATAAATACATGGTCATGGTTCAAACAGTGGTTATGTACTATATGAAAAAGATGATGTATATGAATTTTGTCAGTATCTCCAATATTCTCACCATATTCCAGTTGGTAAGAGTGGGTGGTTAGATTCATTTGCAATATCATCATCATCATCAGAAGCTAAAAATTTGAATGGAAATTTTAAGGAGGTAATAAGCATTTCAAGTACAATTCCTTCTATTTATGTGCACAACAACTGAAATGAGATTACATGAGATTACATGAGCATATCAGATTTCAAGTACAATTCCTTCTATTTATGTGCACAACAACTGAAATGAGATTACATGAGCATAGGAGAACTTCAATTTGACATTGAAGCACATAAACAAAGCTTTCCTCAACATAACGTAGTGATAAAAGTAAACTTGAGCTCAACACTTGATGAGTCCAACCCCTACGACCTTCGGCTAAGTGTTAACTATGATGGTTAATGATAGATGCGTTGATTCGATTGTTTTATTATATGGTGGTTGGTTGAATTTAATGTGGTGTATTGTTGGTGTGTGGAGACGAGGACATGTGTCCAAGACTTGGGCTCTGCTCCTTCCCGCACCTTCTATGCCTCGAAACACTAGTTGTTCATTTCAGTTGGCATTGTTTGTTTTTGCTGTGTTGCTATGCTGCAGGTGAGGTTCCGGGGTCTGTTGTGAAAGGGTTTACTTTGTCACTTGTCTTCGTTTTCGTTCTTATTGTGCTTGGTATACAGTATGATGTGGGTCTCTACCTGCGAGCGATGCCTCGGTTTGTTCTACGCTGGTTACGAAAAATGGGTATGAAACACTCGGTATTGGTTCCTTCTGTTGACTTCTACTCGGCTCTGCTTGTTTTCTTAGTTTTAGTCTCAGGTCATTTGTCTCTTCTCCATGCACTGTCTTAACAGGTTAATGGTGGTGTATTTTTGCTACACGTTGTAGCTATGGGGTCACTCGACTTCCGGTTTCCTTCAATAGTTTTCCGAAGGTATGTTCTCCTTCTCTGCTATTTCTCTCTACTTCATTTTATTCAGGAACTGACGGCCTCTTCTCCTCTATGGTAGTGGGAAACTCTTTGGTTTTGACCTCAGCTCCCTGGCTCCATTGGTGCTTTACTGAAGCTTGACTTTTCCCTGGTAAGTTCCCACAACTCCGCTCTCTGTCCTAGTTGTTTTTCATTGCTATGGTTGTGGTTTCCTCCATGATAATTAGCAATGGCCTGTTGGATGGTCTATGTAGGTGGACGATGCCCTGCTCGTGGTCCTTGCACCAGTCTCCTACACCTTGGACAAGTAGGTTCGTCCCTTGGTATCTATTTCTTATCTGTTTGAGGGTTTACTGTTCATAGGGTTTTATGAGTTGTGGTTGTAGTCGGGCTTCATTTCTGCGGTTCTTGGCAATGCACTTGTGGCTCCACCGTATGTGTGAAACTCTGTTGTTTATAACTTATACATGTATTAAAATGGCCCTGTAATGGCCTTGCAAGGATTTTGTAATATGGTTATATTGGTATTGTTTTCTGGTCCTTGACCAATGTGCTGTAATGTCTCAACTTCTTGACAAATATATTTATAATTGTATTTTTACTAGAAATTCGTTTGTTTACATTTTGCAATGGAAATTTGGAATGTGTTCAATTTCAGTACCTAAATCTTGTCTCTGTAACAATGTCATGCTCAGCCCCTTCGTATCTTCGTTCAGTTGGCATTGTGGTTTGCCCGATAGCTCTCCTAGCCTTTATGCTTGTTGTTCGCCTGTGTATATTACCTTTGTTGATGGGAAAAGAGAAATAATTTTAACAGTATAAAATAGGAATGAATTTAGGACTGTAACATGAATGGTTTTAGATGTTTTTCTATTCAGAAAAGATTACTGTGTTTCTCTGTATTTCTTCTATGATGGCAAAAAAAAATTACATTAGTTTCTTTTTCCTTCTATTTTGTAGAGAACACATGGCAGTTAGCAGAACTGCCAGTGGTTAAATAATATGGTTACATTAAAATAGTTCCTGAATAACTGTCTTTTCTTGATTTGTAAATTAAAACAATTTCTAAATAAAACTAAAAGAAAAAAACAATTACATAAGCAACCACTGTCATTGGCTGAGACAAGCGTTCCTAGAAAATAAAAAAAAACTAATGAAACTCAAACTATTTTGAACAAGACAAACTCCTGCCATGTCCTTCCCCGAGCTAGATGCTCTTGCATCGAGCTCTCAGGGTAGGTGAAAAATCATGGCTCCGGTCCATGAGCTCCTCGATAGAATACCCTGCATGTTGTATCTGTTCGGCATTAAGCCACGAACTATCCTCAATAGGGTGGTTCCTCCATGTGACGAGGTACTGTAGGTAATCCTTTCTCCGAGTCTGCCTAGCCACTTCTGTGTCAAGAATTTCTTTGATTTCGAGTGGCTGAGCCACAAACATTTGTCTTATCCATGAACCACTTCCTTCTTGGGTGTCCTGCTTTGGCTGTTTCGAACTGTCTTCTTCCAGATTGGAAGTGTATGGGAATAAATCTGCCACATTAAAAATGGGTGATATTCCTATACTTGGAGGTAATTGTAGTTCATAAGCATTGGCAGAAAATTCGCGCAGAATTTACTAGGTCCAATTTTTTTGAATTTCATCTTATTTTATTCACCCTTAGGAAATATTTCCTTGCGTAGATGTGCTAGACCCTGATCTCCAACATTAAATTGTATCTCATGTCGCTTTAGATCTGCTTTCTGTTTGTACCTTTGACTGTTGTCCTATAATTTCATTTTCACCTACTCATGTAGGTCATTAATTGCTCTTGCAAAGTCTTCCCCATCAGCATTACTTTTCTACAACTATCCCAAATTCCGCAGCTCATGCACTCGGGGATGCATTCCATACAAGATCTAAAAAGGACTACTTCTTGTGCTTCGATTTGGCAAATCGTTGTAAGTGAATTCTACATGAGAAAGTACACGATCCCACATCCGTGAATTTTCTCCAACTAGACTCCATAGTAGGTTCCCTAGACTTCTGTTCACCACCTCTATTTGCCCATCAGTCTGTGGGTGATAAGCGAAGCTGAAATTTAACTTTGTGTCTAGCTTCTTCCACAACGTGCACCAGAAGTGCTCTATGAATTTCACGTCCCTGTTGGAAATTATGGACTTAGGTAAGCCATGTAGTCTGACAACTTTGGTGAAAAACAAGTGTGCTACATGGGTACCATCACTAGTTTTCCTGCAAGGGATAAAACGTGCCAACTTTGAGAATCGGTCCACCACCACCATGATGGAATCAAAACCTCACTGTGTCTTGGGCAGACCCAGGACAAAGTCCAGACTGACTGAATCCCACGGTCTGTTTGGAATAGGCAAGGGTGTGTACAATGCCATGTTCTAACTATGCTCTTTTTCCAACTGATATACCTTACACCTGGTCACTTACCGCTGCACGTCTCTTCGCATCTTTGGCTAGTAATAGAAATGATTGAGCTGATCCAAGGTCTTATCAATGCCAAAATGTCCAGCTAGACCCCGACTATGTTTTTCCTGGATGATGTTCTCCTTCATCGAACATTTTGGGATGCGCATTTGTCCTCCCTTGAATAAAAACTCCTCCTGCAAGTTATATTCCAGCCACGGACTATTGTTCCTCAACAATGGATTCTGGCAGGCCTCATAAGCCTCCTTGAAATCTACATCTGTTTGATACAAGTCCTTCAAGTGTTCAAATCTTGACACTTGTATCATACTCACCTACAAGAGTAGAACTCTTCTGCTTAGTGCATCTGCTACCTTTTTCGCTTGACCACTGGTATGCTTCAACACAAATATGTAACTCTACAAGTATTCAACCCACTTTGCATGCTTGTGGTTCATCTTATGTTACTGCATAACATACTACAATGCAGAATTATCAGAAAACAAAACAAACTCATTACCCAACAAATAGTGTCTCTAATGTTTCAATGCTTAGACGACAACATAGAATTCTTTGTCATAAGATGAGTACTTCTGCATGCTTTCATTCAGCTTTTTGCTAAAATAAGCAACATGTTTGTCCTCCTGGCTGAGTACTGCTCTAATGGCTATTCTGCTAGCATCACAATGAACTTGAAAAGGTTTGTTGAAATCAGGTAGCCTCAAAATTGGTCTCTCAGTGACCTAATTCTTCAATATATGGAAGCTCTTCTCTGCAGCTTCAGTCCATGAAAAGGTTGACTTTCCTTCTTGATTGTATCCAACATAGGTGCGTAGATTCCACTAAAATCTTTTATAAACTTGTGATAGAAACTTTCCAACCCATGAAAACTTTGAACTTCGAACAGACTTTTCGGGGATGGCCAGCTAATTATAGCTGCAACATTTTCTGGGTCCATTTTTAGCTCATTCTCTGTAATCACAAAGCCCAAATAGACCAACTCCTTCTAAAAGAAAGTCCATTTCTTCAAATTTATCAGCAACTTATTTTGATGCAACTTTTCCAGAACATATTTAACATGTCGAAAATGTTCCTCCTTGGTTATGTTGAAAATCAGTATATCGTCAAGATACATAATCACAAATTTCCCAATGAACTCTTTCAACATTTTTTTCATCAGGTGCATAAAAGTATTAGGTGCATTACTTAACCCAAATGGCAACACCAGTCATTCATACAACCCTTCATTACTCTTGAAAGTTGTTTTCCATTCATCCCCTTCCCGGATTCTAATCTGGCGGTATCCACTCTTCAGTTATATCTTCGAAAAATATGTTGCCCTACTCAAATAGTCCATCATATCATCCATTCATGGCAATTGAAACCTGTGCCTGATTTTAATCTTGTTTATTGCTCCAAAATTTGTGCACATCCGCCATTCACCTACTTTCTTGGGAGCAAGAACTGTCGAAATTGTACATGGGCTCAAGCTCTCTCGAATCAGTCCCTTATCCAACAATTCCTGTATCCAACAATACCTGTACCTGTTTTCTAATATCCTCGTTGTATTTGGGGATCATCTGGTAAGCAACTTTGTTCGGTAAACTAGCTCCAGGGATGAAATTTATGTGATGACTGATACTCCGCTTTGGTGGCAATTTATCTGGTAAATTGTCCACCACAATGTCAGTAAATTCCTGCAACATTTCTTGGATTTATGCAAGTAAATCAGAAATTTTAGTGTGCAAAAACACTGTTTTTGGTCTCCTTACAATAGCATATCTGACTTTGTCATCTTCAATTTGTTTTAAAAAGCTTTTTCCACCCACCAGTAGTACTTTTGTTCCACTAGTCTCTGTTGTTTCCTCCTCCTTGATGGGCACTAGCATATGCTTAATCCCATCCTTAACAAACTTGTAACAGTTTTTCTTCCCATCATGAACAACTTTCCAGTCACACTACCACGGTCTACCTAGAAGAATATGACACACATCCATGGGCATGATGTCACAAATAACTTTGTCCCCATATTTGCCAACATGGAATTCCACCTCACATTGCTCATCAACTAGGACTTGGTGACCTTTCTATAACCACGACACCTTATAGGGGGTTGGATGCTTCAGTCGTATTAAACCTAGTTTCCATTGCAACCAGATTATCAATGCTTCCACTATCTATAATCATTTTGCAGCATTTGCCATGTGACTTGCACACATTCTGCAATAAGACCTTTCTTTGCATTTGTTAAGCTATTTTTTTGCTGGTTTCAGTAATACCTTATTCAAAACTAAGACCTCTCCTGTCTCTAGTGCATTTTCTACCTCCTGCGGTTGTGCCTTCGCTTCTTCTGTCTAAGCAACATATGCTCCTCTTTGACTAGCCTGTTCTGCTTCAGGACACTCAAAGGATCTGTGCCCCCACTTGTGGCACTTATAGCACTGGTAGGTAGCTCCTTTGCCTCTGCCATTTTCCCTTCCTCCTCTAGTGCTACCCTCTTTTTCTACTATCTTTGAGGTTATTGAACTGCTACACTCTTCGCTATTGTTGGCAGTCCTTCCTCTGCCAAAGGATTGTCCTTTTCCTCTACCTGCTCCTCGTCCTCTCCTGGCATGCTCCTTTCTTGTGATCTTTTCTCTTGCCTTTAAGGCACTCTGGTATGCTTCCTCTGTGGTTTTCGAAGAAAGAATACTTATTTCGTCCAATATTTCCAGCCTTAGGCCATTCACAAATATTGCTATCATTTCTGGGGTGTCTTTAGTATAACCATCTCTCAAGTTCACCTGATAAAATTCTTCATTATATTCTTTTATCGTCATTCCTCTCCGTTTCAAATTCTGTACCTGTCGATGTATAGAAATCTGGTAATCTTTGGGCAAAAACCTACCCTTCATCTTGGCAACTATTCTGGTCCACTTTTTAATTGGTAACTTATTCAATCTTCTCCTCTCTACTAAGACACTATCCCACCATAAGGCTGCATGTCCT